>CM070534.1:61625488-62828151 GCA_036346415.1 Raddia guianensis
TGTTAGGCGGTTCTAGGATGGCCGTGTGTACGGTGGTCGGGGTGGTTTACCGTTGGAGGTCCCGAGACGGTGACAATCAACGACTATGGGATTCACATTGATGGCCTTACTGCGGCCTCTCTTCAGCGCGACATTGGGGGAACGGTGTGTTGGGTGAAAGCCCATCGCGGCTTCCTACCTAGACCGGCGGTGGAGACGCATATTTAATTTAGTTCCCTCCTTGGAGGCATCGCTATGGGCACCCTTTCCCATCTTTGGGTGAATATTCTAGATTGTGAACTAGGCAATAGTGGCCTTTTTTCATCGTTGCTACCTTGTTGAGGTCATCGTAAGTATCAACTCCACTTTGTGAGACATTTTGACTTTGCTTTAGTGTTAGAACAAGGTGGTGTGGCCGACAATGACGGGTAGTTGTAGAGTTGTCTGTGTTGTGGTGTTGTAGGGTTGCTTTCTCACTATGTGGGCTAGGTGGTCGGCCTTAGGTCGTGGTGGTGATGATTGCGCTGCAATTGTGCCTTGTTGTTTTTCTTTCGTTGTATTTTACTCCTACTTTGAATAAATTGGCAGTCATCCCACCATTTTTTTTTAAAAAAAACATACGTATGGCATGCAACAATTTGATTGGTTGAATGAAATAGTATTAAACACTATGGTAAGATGGAATGGTACAGTTACTTGTACATAGTGGTTCAAATTTAGGAAATATTCCCTATGTATCCTGTACGGCGTGGTTCAATATTTTTGTTCTAATGATCCCGTATGAGTTTTATCCCATCATGTTTTGTCCTTGGCCGGGATTGGGTAAATATTACAAATTGCTGCTTATTATGAATAAGGTATTTACATATTACCCTTGGATGTGGTTCCTAGGGAGAGGATTACGTGCTACCCTCTAACTCGAGCTAAAAAGACACAAGTTGTAGAAGGAATCGAGGTCGTGAAGATCCAGTATGGACATGTTTGCTTGTAGCTAGCGTTGACGATCAACCTAGAAGTTGGGAATTTTAAAGAGTAAGTGGCCTAAGGGTCACGCGCCAAAATACGAATTTTAAAGAGTGTAAGTGGCACCACTTTGAATATAGACATAAGAATAGTGGAAATGCCTTTCCACCGTTGAAAGGTTTTCTACAACCCCTACCACCATCATACAAGTTGCAAGGTCTGTGTAGTCATCACTCTTCTCTCTTGTTATTTTGCAAAATAGCCCCTATTTTTTTATCTTATTCGTACATAGAGGGCCCTTCTTTCATCCTCCTTTCTCCTCGCTGGTCTAGCCAGTAGCTCTCCATGTTGAATCTCACTACGACTGTTATGCTCTCTCGACAATAAACATTAAGTCGTTCTACTCATGATAATATCTTCTTTTTTAAAATGGCGTGTAGGGCTGCTAATGGGTTTAAACCCAACCCATATCCACCCACTCCATTTAATAAAACTATTTTTTTCAACCCACTCCATCCCACCCATTTTTATTTGAACCCACCCCACCCCACCCCACCCCATTTCTTATAAAAACCCAAACCAATCCAACCCACACCTCTCATATGGGTTCAACCCCATTTCTCAACCCAATTTTATATGAAGATTATATTTTATAAAGAAAAACACCTTAGTTTTTTTAAAACCTCGCGTTCACACTATAAAAAATCATTGAAATTGTTTGAATTTTTTTGTCACGACTGTATACATCTGGACGCAACTTTGTGTAGATTTATATGGCAAACAGAATAGATGGGGCCCACATGTAAAATTTGGTGCTTTTCGATAAAGTTGATCTGTCCAAAGGCTTGCAGGGTTTCGGGCCGGGCTTGAAAAAGCTAGTTCCGCGGGACTAGGCCGAGCCCGATCTAGTCTGACATCTTTTCCTAGTCTCGGGCTTGAGCCCAGCCTAAAGCCCAGTCTAGCCCGAAGCCCAACCCAAAGCCTAGCCCGGCCCAATGCTATTTCGTGTTTTCTTCAAACCCGGTCCCGGCCCGATCAGCGGGCTATAGATAGAAGCCCAAGCGGCCAAGTCGGCTTGGTGGACTCCTTAGATTGCCTCGGCTTAAGCTGTCCATGGCTATTTCTATTATAAAACAACACGGTTCTTTTTTTAAAACCTCGCGTTCACACCATCAAAAAAATCATCAAAATTGTTTGATTTTTTTTGCTATAACTCTATATATCCAAAAGCAACTTTGTGCAAATTGGCAGGTCAAACTAAATAGGTGGGTCCGCACGTAAAATTTATGATATATTATAGAACCCATATGAATTCATTCAATACAAACCCATGGGTTGAACCCATTTGAACCCAAACCTTTTCAAACCCACCCACCCCACCCCAACCCAACCCATTTCAACTTAAAACCCACCCCACCCCAACCCATTAGTAATATCAACACCATTTCCACCCATCCAAAGCAACCCATTCTAAAACCCAACCCATTCCATCCATTCCACCCCAACCCATTAGCACCCCTAATGGCGTGAGAGAGAGGAGGATGGTCAGAGCCGATTGACGGAGAGGATGTGTGTTGTCGATGTGTCTCAGACAGTGCGTGGAGCGTCTCCCCTAGGCTGGGGAGATCGCTAAAAGAGAATTAGGGTTTTGGAACTGGAGGCAAAAATGATCGGTTAGAAAAAAATTCCTTCCCCCTCAAGGGGTTAGGGCTTCTATTTATAGGGGTACCAACGATTAGGATTTACATCTTAAGAACAAAAAGACTTCTCTACCCTTGCCTACAAGTCTTTGAAACGACATCAACAGGCTCTTACAACATCTAGCTACCTGCCAATATGCGAAACACCTGATATACCCCTATATAATTTAAACAATATCCACCTGCTTTAAGGCCTCTACTACAGGGTTGGGCTCATTCATAGGCCCATATATGAACACTCGCATCCAGGGCCCATTCAACTGCCCTGTTACTGGGCCCTCTCGCCTCAACCGGAGTGTTGGTGATTGATAAGCGGCTCGTTCTGAGGTGGGCCCTGGGCCGATTCTGCACCGGCCCACCGCCCGAAGGGCCCAAAAGGCCGTGCCCGGCCGCACCAGAGAAAGCGTCTAGCTCGTCGGGGCCTTCCCCGGGCTTGACTAAGTCAAACCGCGCCCCCGGCGACGCCATGTACCTACCGGGCTATCCTTAGCCCGGGAGAAGGTCCCTCGGGTAGCCCGCCTACCTGCGGGCGGGTGGGGACAACCGCCACGTCCCACCACGTTTCCCCCAGCCTTGACCGGGAAGAACTGCGTTTTCCCCGGGGATCCGTAGCCCGGGGAAAAGCATGCGGGCGATCCGCCTTGTCGTCTGCTCCCCTGGGCAGTGGTAGGTGGTTGTTACGCGACGCCCCCAACGGGCGGCGCGAGGCTGGCCCGGTCCAGTCAATGCCATATTGGGGATAAAGGGAAAGTGCTTTCTCCCTAAAGAGGGTTTTCTCCCTGTATCGGCGCCCCGAGACAAACACGCGTCTAGTACTAACTTGAACAGCTTCTCCCTGTAGGCTCAAGACTAGACAGAGCCCCGGAATGAGACAAGGACGCCGCCACCGAAAGCAGAGATGGGCGCGGGGCCCGCCGGATCAGCCCCGGGCGACCCACCGCGCCTATAAAAGGACAGCCTCGGACCCAGTTGAAGCAAGCAGTTCCAAGCGATTCAGGCCACCCAAGCAACACACGTGTCCGAAGCTTCCTTAGCGATAGCCTTAGTCCTTAGTCACCACCGTTGTAAGCTCGGGATCGGTGCCTTCAAGCCCGATCTCGGCACCTCTGTACTGTTTCTCCACCATATAATCAATAAGACTGGAGTAGAGTTATTACCCGGCAGTGGGGGCTCGAATCAGGGTAAATCACTTGTGTCTTCATGGTTTGTATTGCTTGTCCTCTTCCTCTTACTGCACGAAGGATCTGTACCCGGATCACCGAATCGCACCAGGCCCTTATCCGGGAAGACGGCGCGGCCTTAGCCCCAGGGCTTGCCGCCCCTGCCGCTTGAAGGGTGGTCGTTGGGCCTCACACCAACTATAAATTCGTCTCGCGGTCCGTGGTCTCGCCGCTCTTGAGGCGCTTCTAGACACCGACACCGGCGCCCACCGTGGTGCCCATGAGCGACCCTCAAGATCTCGGTCCCTCGGACATGCCTGAGATTCCTAGCAACGACGAGGCCCTGGACCTCGAGTTCGATGAGTGTGATGATCTGGACGACTTGGTCCCATCGCAACTGCCGCACATGGGCCGCCAGTTGGAGGACTTCTATGCTGGCCGCGGCCCCATGCCCGAGCTGCCTGAGGACGCGGCCGCAGTGCCTACACCTCAGGACGGCCAGGACCAGGGCTTTCCTGAGGCCCGCGGTCACATTGCCGTCATCTTTGGCGGCACGTCGGCCTACAGCCCCCGTCGCGAGCTAAAGGCCACATCCCGCGAAGTCCTCCACATCTCCCGCGGCGAGCCCGCTGGCAGAAGTCCTCGCTTTGGTCCAGCCAAAGCATTACCTTTTTCGGTGACGGATCGCCGGCCGACTCTCCAAGCCGCAGCGCCCTCACCGGTCCTCGTGCCTACCATCAAGAACACCCGAGTTGACCGCGTCCTCGTGGACAGTGGGAGCTCGCTGGATATCATCACGGCGCGCGTTCTAGGCTTCATGCAGGTCCCGCGCTCCAAGATCAAGGACATGACCGTCCCCTTCCACCGGATCGTCCCAGGGTCGTCCCTTCGCCCCGTCGGGCAGGTCGTGCTACCCGTCACGTTTGGCTGCTCCGCCAACTTTCGGACAGAGTACATCACCATCGAGGTGGTGGAAACCGAGCTCCCCTACAACGCCATTCTGGGGCGTCCCGCGCTATCCAAATTCATGGCGGTCTCCCATCACGCCTACCACTGCCTGAAGATGCCGGCGCCAAAGGGAGTCATCACTGTCCGGGGCAACCACAAGACGGCTCTCGATCATGGCGAGACCGCTACCGCCATGGTAGGCCGCCCCCACCCGTGGTCCCAGCGGCAAGGAGCGTTCCACAGCGCGCCCAAAGATGGCACTGTAGCCGCAGGAGCCCACCAAAACTGTCGTCCTCACGGAGTCAGACCCCTCCAAGGTGGTCCACGTGAGGACAGCCCTCGAGCCTCAATAGGAACTCGAGCTCATTACCTTCCTCCGGACTAACAAGGACGCGTTTGCATGGGAACCGTCCGATATGCCCGGTGTCCCAAGGGAGGTGATCAAGCACAGGCTAGCTGTCCGGCCTGACAAGAAACCGGTAAGGCAGTGTTAGAGGCGTGCTCCCGACGGGAAGGCCAAGATCATCCAAGACCAGCTCGGCAAGCTGCTTCGAGTGGGCTTCATCCGCGAAGTTCAGCACTCCGATTGGCTTGCGAACCCAGTCGTCGTCCAGAAGAAAGGCGGCAAGTGGCGCATGTGTGTTGACCACCGCGACCTTAATTCCGCTTGCCCCAAGGACAACTTTCCCCTTCCACGCATAGATCAGCTAGTTGATGCTACGGCAGATTCAGCTTTGATGAATTTTCTGGATGCTTATTCCGGTTACTATCAGATCGCGTTGTGTAAAAAGGACGAAGAGAAAACCGTCTTTGTAACGCCTTTCGGCACATTTTGCTATACGACTATGTCTTTCGGTCTCAGAAATGCTGGCGCCACATTCCAACGTCTCATGCAAAAAACTCTCCCTAATCAAATAGGGCGCAACGTAGAAGTCTACGTAGACGATATCGTAGTCAAGAGCAAGAACGCCAGTGTCGACGGTTGAGATATCGATCTCAAGTCGCTAAGGTTCTTTAAGATTGAGATAGGAGACACACCGAACAACCACGAACAAAGAACGAACAGAGATGTGGTTTTATCCTCGTTCAGCCTCTCGAGAGATAATAGCCTTACGCCCAAATTTCTTATATATCAAAGATGAATACAAGAGATGGCTCGGCGAGACGAACAAGTCTCGGCGAGATTATGGTGTACAAGAAGCAATAATGCGAAGATCAAGTGCCAGGAGCCCCTCTACACGCCGTAGGGGCCTTGTTTATATAGTGCAGAGCAAACCGACCTACCGAGGGAATATCGGGCCGGGCTAACTATGAGATCGCAACGAACTCATACATGCCAAATATATCCCGAGGTAGATAAGGCATACTCCAAGTCTTGGGGATCACGACTCCTATTCCAATCCGGGAAACCAACGTCCGGGTCTTCTCGCAGCCGTGCAGAACTCTTGTTCGAGTAGAACTCAAACAGGAATCCTAGGCCATTACGCACCGCACCAGCCAAGAAGCTGTTCGGAAGGATGCACATGGGCCTGATAGAACCTTCCAGGGAGCCGGGCCTGGTAGGTCGCTCGATTGGGCCGTCGTGAGTGGGCCATGGCAATGGGCGTAATTTAATCCTCGACAGCTAGCCCCCGAGACTCAAGTGGAAGGACTCACTAGAGCGGGTCGCCCTCTTGAGACTCAAAGTCACGGAGAGGGTATTTTTCCTGCTACAAAGACATGTAACAGCGCATCAACAGTTACGGTTCAACCGAATAAGTCGTGTTCGGGACCGAACAAACTCCGCCCGGCGCCGAAAGCAACTCTGTTGCGTCGAGCGAACGACATCCGTCCGAAAGCAGTACCCAAATTTCGATACGTAAATCGGAAGAAGTGAGGTGAATCATCTCCTTGAGGTTGAACGTCATCAAGGAGGATTGATTCTTAGTAGTGAAGAGCGTACACCGCATCCGTAAGATCGATCTTCCGGAGAATGAACATAGCAAGTCGCGAGATGGACTCGTCTTTGCCGCATCCGAACATTCAGATGCCTAGGAAAGATAGGGAACCACCTCTCTGCCAGAGCTTGCCCGAGGAAATAGAGATTGCGCTCGAGCGAACGCCGTGCTCGAGAGCGAAGGTGGTGTGCCTCGGGCGTAGATCGTGTGTTAGAGCGCATAATGCATACGAACGGGAAAGGTAACCCGCCCCAGAGCGTAGAGCTCGTCGAAGAAACCGTAAAGAGATCTAGTCTCCGAGCACGGAGCTCGTTAAAGGAACCGTAAAGTGCGACCAGCGAAGACGCATCGGTAGAGAGCCAGCTCCGGCGAAGAGCCGCCCGGCGAGTGATCCACCGAGCACGGAGCTCGTCGCGAGGACGAATCGCGCGCCGGCGAAGAATCGCCCGGCGAGGTGAATCACAACCCGATGCGATCGAGCCGCAAGAGAACGTGTGAAATCAACGCTACCCATGACGATTCCTTGCGGCGCGATAGCGTTGTCTTGGTAAGTGCGTAACCGACGCTTGAGTGCCCGCGCGATGAGAATCGGCTACGGTGGGCATGCCCGCTATGATGAGAATCGCCTACGCGGCGAGTTCGCTGGTGGCGCAATACCTTGATTTAGCCGAACTGTGAAAGGTCTGGGACAAAGGCGAGGAATCATACGCGGTAGAGTGAATCGCCCACGGCATGCGCGGAGCAAACCCGGGAAGAGAGCGATGCAGACATCTGGTTTGGTGGGGAAGCCTGGAACCTCGCCACGACCATCACCGGAGTCTGGCGTTCCCCGTTCCTGTACTTCCTGCAGAAGACAAACAAGAAACGAGCCAGCAAGGGGAAAAAAGAGAGCAAGAAAAGGCTCTAAGAAGAGCAATGCGAGTTTTGGAAAACACGCTAAAGACGACTTATCCGCGCAAGACATAATTTTTTCCGGGTACGTCCCCCGATAGCGCTAGTGTCACCTCGGCGAATCGCGAACCGACGTTAGAGTGCCCGCTATGGCGAGAATCGACTTACGGTGGGCGGGACTCGTTGGTAGTGCAAGGTTCCGGACACCGTGCTGTGAAGGACGAGCATGGATAAAGAAGACGTGTGCGGGCAAGTGCAGCCCACCGTGACTAAGACCGCTAACCGAAAAAGGCGATCGGGACCTTAGCCGCAGCAAAACGTCGCGGCGAAATCTTATCCGCATGGACCCGTGCGGCGTTAGTGTCGCCTCGGCGGAGCGCGAGCCCGCGCCAGAGTGCCGCTGCGATGAGAATCGGCTACGGTGGGCATGCCCGCGCGATGAGAATCGGCTTACGGTGGGCGTAACTCCATCGGTGGTGCATCGCCCGCTAACCGGAGCCGCATGGTCGTCGCCAGATAAAAGACATGCTCAGACGCGAGGAGCGCCACGGAGCGAAGACCAACGAGGTTTTGGAAAACCAACGCTAAGGAAAGGAACCGGAAAACTGAAACGCATCGGGGGTTGCGAAATTCAGATCAAGTCCCAATCGACCGAGGAGAGGCGGGCCTCCGAGGAGCCGGCCGAAAGTACTCAAGACCGCCGAAAGCAGCGCTTGAATCGAAAGGAGTTCGACCGAGCAGCTTTTTCCTACAAAAAAGAGCAAAGAAAAGACAAGGACGAACAGAAACCAAGAGCAAGACGAATAGCGCTAGAGAGTTTTAAGAAAACCGTAGAACGCTTAGCCTAACTCCTCACTTCAGTGCGGTACTGCCGAGGACTGAAGTTTGCGAACTCGAACAGTGCACAAGAGAAAGAGCGACGCCTAGCCCCGGCACGACGATGCATGAAGACCTGAACTTGCAACTTCAAGCACGTGCGTAGAGAGTTAGAGCGACACCGTATCTGATCGACTCGCTCGAGGCGCCGTTAACGTAAGTTAGGCGATTCAAGGTAACCGAACAAGGAAAGTGCCTCTGCGCGGAGGGCTTACGAGAGCGAGCTTTGCCAAGTGGTTGTGCCGTGAGCGGTAAGTGCTTCGCCATGAGGGCTTACGAGAGCGAGCTTAGCCGCGAGGCCGGATGCCGTGTTACGCAACTCGAAGTTTAGGAACTTGTTGAAGCTAGATACGGGCGGGAAAACCCTTAAGATTGCGGAGCCAAGAGTTCGCAAGACCGACAACCATCAAGTGTTACCAGAGAGAAAAATAGTAGTCCGAGAAGACAAGTGGTGAGGAGGACCGCAGGGGTCGCGAACATTCACCGATTACGGATTGAACTTTACATGGCGGCAGAGACTTGGACGAACTAAGGCGCGAAATTTGAGAAAAGCGCGGTTAGGAAACGAAAGACCTACACGAGGAACTTACGGTCGGTCGATGTTCCAAGTGTCGGTCGCTCTCTCCGACATCCACACCAGCGAATGCCCCGGATCCGGAAGGATTTTGATCCATCCCGAGCACGGAGCTCGCCATGGGATCAGACGCTTGACCGGCGAAGAGCCGCCTCGCCCGAAGAGACCAGCCCGAGCACGGAGCTCGTCGCGGGATTAGACGCGCCCGGCGAAGAGCTGCCCGTCGCGAGAGATCCACCGAGCACGGAGCTCGTGGCGGGACGAGACTTGCGCCGCGGCGAAGAGCGCCGCGAAGAAGAGATCCGGGCCTCGAGCGAGCTCGTCGCGAGGGACCAGACAGCGCTTCCGGCGAAGAGCTACCAAATAAGAAGAGATCCAAATCGAGCACGAACTCGTGGCGGGACCAGACTTTGCGCCAAGGGCGAAGAGTCGCTCGCCGCGAGATCAAGATCGAAGGGATCGATCCGATCTGGCAGGGGAAGAGACATCCTGCTCTTCTGAGTCGTAGTCCTCAGGGAGAATCTCCTGGTCGCTGATAGAGTTCGACATGCTCGATCTGCGAGTCCCCACGGACGGCGCCAGCTGTCGACGGTTGAGATATCGATCTCAAGTCGCTAAGGTTCTTTAAGATTGAGATAGGAGACACACCGAACAACCACGAACAGCAACGAACAGGAGACAGGGGTTTTATCCTGGTTCAGGCCTCTCGAGAGAGATAATAGCCTTACGTCCAGCCTTTCTTATATATCAAAGATGAATACAAGAGATGGCTCGGCGAGACGAACAAGTCTCGGCGAGATTATGGTGTACAAGAAGCAATAATGCGAAGATCATGCCGGAGCCCTACACACGCCGTAGGGCCTTGTTTATATAGTGCAGAGCAAACCGACCTACCGAGGGAATATCGGGCCGGGCTAACTATGAGATCGCAACGAACTCATACATGCCAAATATATCCCGAGGTAGATAAGGCATACTCCAAGTCTTGGGGATCACGACTCCTATTCCAATCCGGGAAACCAACGTCCCGGTCTTCGCAATGGCAGTAAACTCTTGTTCGAGTAGAACTCAAACAGAATCCTAGGCCATTACGCACCGCACTGACCAAGAAGTCGTTCGGAAGGATGCACATGGGCTCGATAGAACCTTCCAGGAGCCGGGCCTGGTAGGTCGCTCGATTGGGCCATCGGGGAGTGGGCCATGGCAATGGGTCGTAATTTAATCCCGGATACCAAGTGACTATGTGTCCGACCCACGGAAACCTTTGATACCGAGACAAGACCGGTCAAGTTAAACCCCGAGAAGTCGTCTTGGCGCCAAGTCCCAAGATGCTCCTAGGCTACGTGTCGGTAGGCGAGCATCGGTGCGAACCCCGAAAAGATCGAGGCCGTCGAAAAGATGAGATCATCGACCTGCGTAAAGGACATCCAGTCCCTCACAGGCAAAATGGCATCCTTAAGCCGTTTCAACTCCCGTCTTAGGGATCGATGCACGCCCTTCTGCAAGTTGCTGCGCAAGCACGATAGTTTCGAGTGGACCGAGGAGGCTGAGGCCGCATTTCTGCAGCTCAAGCAGTATCTCGCCTCGCCACCTGTCCTCACCACTCCCAAGCTCGGGGAAGTCCTCCTGCTGTACCTCTCAGTGACATCGAACGCCGCAAGCACGGTGCTGGCAGTGGAACGAGAAGGGAAGCAGCAGCCCGTCTACTACGCGAAGTCCTCACCGGGCCAAAGGAGCGCTATCCCGACCTTCAGAAACTGTGCTATGCCTTACTGATGGCCTCGCGCAAGTTGCGTCACTATTTCCAAGCCCACCAAGTCATTGTTCTGACTACTTACCCGATCAAGGACATTCTCCGAAACCCGGAGGCCACTGGCCGGGTCGCGAAGTGGGGAGTCGAGCTGGGTGAGTTTGACATCCAGTTTGTATCCCGTACCGCGATCAAGGCCCAGGCCCTGGCTGATTTCGTTATAGAGTTGACCAGGCCGGATGAGCATAAGTCAAGCTCTCCAGGTCAAGACGGGCAGGAAGGTCGGTGGACTCTGTTCTTCAACGGTTCACACCAGTCCGGGCGATCAGGATGCGGTCTCGTTCTCATTTCCCCCAACGGAGAACGACTCCAGCTCGTCATACAAAAACACTTTGCGGTTACGAACAACGCCGCAGAGTATGAAGCCCTAATTGCGGGCCTAAGAGCATGCACTGCGCTCGACATCAAGCGGCTTGTTGCAAAAGTGGATTCGCAGCTTGTCGTCCGACAGGTCAGGGAGGAGTTTCAGGCAACTGACGACTCGATGGCGCGGTACCTGGCGGAAGTGAGGAAACTGGAGAAGCGTTTCACGAGTTTCGAAATTAGCTACATTCCCAGGGAAGAGAACGGCGAGACTGATAAGCTCGCCAAACTCGGATCCTCGCAAGAACCGGCCCCGCAGGGGGTGCTAGTGCAGCACCTTTTAAAGACCTCCATTCCCTCCGGAGAGGAGGCCAAGGAGACGTCTGCTACCCCCTAAACCAAGACATTCGGTACTGTCTCATTCCTTGAGCAAAGCACCTCCTGGATGACGCCATTCATCCAGTTCTTAGAGCAGGGGACATTGTCCGAGGATGCTGCTGAGCGTTCCTAGCTAAAAAGGCGAGCCCGAGCTGTACCGAATGGGTGCTAATGGCGTGCTTTGTAAGTGCGTTACCCAAGAGGAGGGTAAATACCTTCTAGTCGACTACACGAGGGCATCTGCGGCGCGCATGCCTCACACAGAACCCTCGTTGGCAAAGCATTCCGCATGGGCTACTATTGGCCCACTGCGATGAGCGACGCAGAAGCCTTGGTTAAGCACTGCGAAGCTTGCCAGTATCATGCGCGGATGACGCACCAACCCCTGTATGAGTTGCAAACAATTCCATTGACGTGGCCGTTCGCGGTTTGGGGCATGGACCTCTTAGGACCGTTCCCCAAGGGTCTTGGTGGCAAAACGTACTTGTTCGTAGCCATCGACACCTTCACTAAGTGGATCGAGGCCGAGCCGGTCTCCAACGTCACTGTAATTGCCGCGGTATGTTTCTTCCGGAGCATCGTTGCAAGATTTGGTGTGCCCAGCAGGATCATCGCTGATAATGACACCCAATTCACGAGCCGGGAGTTCAACGATTACTGCGAGGAAATCGGCATGAAGCTCGCCCTGGCCTCTGTGGCCCACCCACATAGCAACGGAGCAGCTGAACAAGCTAACGGACAGCTAGTCCAAGACATCAAAAAGCGGGTCTACGACGCCCTCAAGGCTAAACACCAAGGTTGGGTTGACGAGCTACCGTCAGTCCTCTGGGCAGTCCGGACAACGGCCAGCCGGGCTATAGGAGAGACTCCTTTCCGGCTCGTCTATAGCTCGGAGGCCGTCCTCCCAACAGAAATGAGATTAGGATCCTATCGCGTTTTTTTCGCCAGCTTCGGGGTCAACGACGAGGAGCGGCAGCTCGACCTCGATCTACTTGAGGCGCGCCGTGAGCAAGCCCGTCGGGGCCTTCCCCGGGCTTGACCAAGTCAAACCGCGCCCCCGGCAACGCCATGTACCTACCGGGCTATCCTTAGCCCGGGAGAAGGTCCCTCGGGTAGCCCGCCTACCTGCGGGCGGGTGGTGACAACCGCCACGTCCCACCATGTTTCCCCCGGCCTTGACATGGAAGAGCTGCGTTTTCCCCGGGGATCCGTAGCCCGGGGAAAAGCATGCGGGCGATCCGCCTTGTCGTCTGCTCCCCTGGGCAGGTGGCAGGTGGTTGTTACGCTACGCGACGCCCCCAACGGGCGGAGCGAGGCTAGCCCGATCCAGTCAATGCCATATTGGGGATAAAGGGAAAGTGGTTTCTCCCTAAGGAAGGGTTTCTCCCCGTATCGGCGCCCCGAGACAAACACGCGTCTAGTACTAACTCGAATAGCTTCTCCCTGCAGGCTCGAGACCAGACAGAGCCCCGGAATGCGACAAGGGAGCCGCCACCAAAGCAGAGATGGGCGCGGGCCCACGGATCAGCCGGGCGACCGGCCACGCTTATAAAGGACGACCTTGGACCCGCCGAGGCAAGGGGTTCAAGCGATTCAGCCACCAAGCAACACACGCGTCCGAAGCTTCCTTAGCGATAGCCTTAGTCCTTAGTCACCACCGTTGTAAGCTCGGGATCGGTGCCTTCAAGCCCGATCTCGGCACCTCTGTACTGTTTTTCCACCATATAATCAACAAGATTGGAGTAGAGCTATTACCCTGCAGTGGGGGCTCGAACCAGGGTAAATCACTTGTGTCTTTATGGTTTATATTGCTTTTCCTCTTCCTCTTACTGCACGACGGATCTGTACCCGGATCACCGAATCGCACCAGGCCCTTGTCCGGGAAGACAGAGCGGCCTTAACCCCCGTAGGATTGGCCGCCGCCCCGGGCTGCTGAGAAGGGTGGTCGTTGAGTCTCACACCAACTACAAATTCGTCTGTCGGTCCGTAGTCTCGCTGCTTTTCAGGAGCGCGTTTCCCAGACACCGACACGGAGATATCACCATCTTCGGTTACGCCCCAGGCAATCTTCGGTCGCTCTTGTCTTTGGCTTCGCGCGACCCTCACTGTGACGCCACGTATTGGCTCTCGTATTCGCCCTTCTAGCTTTCCCGTAGATACTTCCCGCATTTTTGATATCTTCGGGATCTTCTGGCTTACTAGACGGATCTTCGGGATCTCCACCTTAGTCTTCGGGGGAATGGGGAGATCTTCCTACAACAATGTGCCTAGAAAACTGTCGTGCGGTAGTGGGAAACCCGTGTTATATAAACAACTGGTTATCACGGATCCTAGGATGACATATACTACCTCCGTTTTTTTGTTTGACCCCTTTGACTTTTCTACACGTCTTTGACCATTCGTCTTATAATGCAAACATTAAACAAATAAGTCATGTTTAAAATACCTTTATTGATAAAACAAATCACAACAAAATAAATGATATTTACATTGTTTTTAATAAGACGAATGGTCAAAGGTGTGTTTAAATGTCAAATGTGTCAGATAAAAAAAGAACGGAGGGAGTATACGCAATTAAGAGCTATTACCGTCGTTCGTACGACGATAGATAGTGTTGGTAGCTAGACATAAACCTGGCGTAACTTATTTTCCAATAATATCGCGCGGTGAATCATATCAATCCGACGAGCTTGCAATGGCAGCGCCCTGACCTCTAGCATGCATGAAAGCCCAGACATGGACCAGCCTAGCCCCAGTACATTGTTGCCCCAGAGCCCTGCACCGGCTATTCAAGGAACTGTGCAATCCACCAACCTGGCATGCGAATTGAGAGGCCGACCACCCATCCGCCCACCTCGCGGCAGTGCGGCACGGCGGACTACTCCCCATCCGTTGCCATCCCAACGTCTGTAACAAATTGACGCCGCATCGGCCCCCGCTCTCTCCCAACCCGACACCCGGCCAGCAAGCGACCGGCAGGGCCTTCGCCGTTACAGGGCTGCAGTGTTCCTCCTTGCCAAGACTGATGCACAGTAGAATCCTGGCCGTTACAGTTCCTTCTCTGTGCAGTAGTCTTTTGCATCGAGACATGCATGCACTCTAACTCTAAGGACACGTACGTGTGATATAAAGTGTTGAGAAAATTCATGTTACACGAAATGAATTCGAGTTGGCTCTTCCTCTCGGTCTAATAGTTAAGATTGATTTTTTTCTTGTACTACCATATAAGTATTCATACTACAACAATATACTTTTGTTTTGAAAGTAATCTTGAATAGACGATTAGATCCGAAGGCTATCAGTTGTAAGAAAGACGCCCCCACCCTAATATCAGTAGGGCCAACAAACTCGTACCTCCACATGGAAGTCACTCGGGGCCATTCCATCCGGGGTTAGCTTGAGGCCAACATCCATGCAGGAGCTGTCCAGGACTCTGCATGCATGGCATCTGGGGTTAGTGCAGAGCCAAGCCCACGATTGAGCTCTGCGTACACTTTGGGGCCACCAAGAGTCTTGCACCACCGGAGGCCAGGCACAAGGACAACCTCCATGCACAGGCCCTAGAGGTTCCACATAATCCAAGGTCTATGCACCCAAGTCCCTAACTATTACTATTTGCGGATGCTCTCACTACGAAAAAATCTGAACCTTTGATGTCAAGGATGTCTCTCTCGACAGCCAATCTGCTACCGTTGACACATGACACATCTCGACAGCCAAGAATATGTCGACGAGTGACTTTGTAGTCAGCACCACATCCATGAACGGCACCGGTCGATCTCGACGGTCGCCAAAATGGCCGTCGAGAAAAGAGCTCTATCCCACCAGCACCTTGCTGGACCTAGCCGTGGCGCGCGCGTGATTGAGCTTCTGTCTCAACGACCCAAGCAACGGCAGTTGAGACATATTAAAAAACCGAATGGCAAGGGGTTGGCACAGGCTCAAACCCGCCATTGCATTCGCTTCAACTATAGTGCGTGTGATTTTATTTTTTTTATCATCAAAGGTTCTCTCGATGCCACCAATAGCCATCGAGAAAGATGCAAACCCCCCTACCCCCGCATTGGCAGTAATAAGTGGGCTGGGTCGTGGCGTGCATTGAAGGGGAGTCTCGATGGTAGGCCATTGTGAGAGAGTAATTTATTCATTTTTTCATATGAAAATATTTATGAAATGTTCTTAATATAATTTCAAAAATTTATAATTATTTTAAAAAACTTTAATAAATTGAGTTACATCATAAATTTGGTAAAGTGTCTAGCGATACTTTATTTTATAATATTTTATTTGGTCAAGCTATGGGCCCACCTGCCAGGCTGCGCCAGGGGGCTAGCATCCCTTACTCTCTTTCTCGATGGCCTTAACAAGGCCATGGAAAGAGACCCTAAGAGACAGGACGCGGGATGCAGTTCTATCGACGGTTGGGATAACGACCCAAGTCAACTAAGGTTCTTCAAGAGTGAGATAGGAGACACGCCGAACAACAACGAACAGGAGACAAGGGTTTTTATCTTGGTTCAGGCCTCTCGGGAGAGATAATAGCCCTACGTCCAGCCTTTCTTATATATCGGTTATGAATACAAGAGGTGGCTCGGCAAGACCAACAAGTCTCGACGAGATTATGGTGTACAAGAGCTACAATGCAATGATCAAGTGTCTATGAGATGCTAGATGCGTAAACTCCTGTAGGATTGACCGATATTGGATGCCCCCTAACGCCGTAGGGGCTCTGTTTATATGGTGCGGAGCAAACCGACCTACCGAGGGATTATCGGGCGGGCTAACTACGATGCACGAATCTAACTCGACGTGCCAAATATATCCCGAGGTAGATAAGGCATACTCCTAGTCTTGGGGATCACGACGTCCGCTCCAATCCGGAAAACCAACGTCCGGGTCTTCACGTAGCCGTGCATAACTCCTGTTCGAGACGGACTCAAACACGATTCCTTGGCCGTTACGCACCATGCCAGCCAGGATGCTGTTCGGTAGGATGCATATGGGCCAGATAGAACCTTCCAGGGAGCTGGGCCCTGGTAGGCTGTTCGATTGGGCCGTCAGGGAGTAGGCCATGGCAATGGGCCGTGATTTTATCCCCGATAGTTAGCCCCCGAGACTCAAGTGGAAGGACTCACTAGAGTGGGGTCTTCCTCTTGAGACTCAAAGTCACGAAGAAGAAAATTTTGCTGCTACCAAGCGTGTAACAGGCGACCGAACAGGTTATGGTTCAACCGAACAAGACTTGTTCGGGATCGGACAAACTCGATCGGCCTTAGCAACAACTAAGGCCGAAAGCGAGAAGCAACATCTGTCCGAGCAGAGCACTCAGCCTTCAATGCAGAAATCGGAAATCCAGTCCCCAAGCGCAGAGCTCGTCGTAGGGACCAGATGCACGCTCCGAGCGAAGAGCTGCCCGATGCGAGGTGAATCATTTCCTAGAGGCTGAACGTCATCAAGGAGGGATTGGATTCTTAGTAGTGAAGAGCGTACCACCGCATCCGGTAAGATCAGATCTTCCGGGAGAATAAACATAGCAAGTCGCGAGATGGACTCGTCTTGCCGCATCCGCATTCGGATGCCTAGGAAAAGATAGGGGAACCACCTCTCGGGCTAGAGCTTGCCCGAGAAAATAGAGATTGCGCTCTCGAGCGAATGTCGCGCTCAGGAGCGAAGGTGATGTGCCCCCAGATGTAGATCGTGTGCTAGGAGCAGACAATGCATACGAGGGGAAAAGGTGACCCAGTCCCCGAGCGTAGAGCTCGTCAAAGGAACCAAGTAAGGAGATCTAGTCCCCGAGCACGAAGCTCGTTAAAGGGACCAGAAAGCGCGACCAGGTGAAGACGTACCCGGTCAAAGACCATCCAGTCCCCGAGCACGGAGCTCGTCGCGGGGACCAGACGCGCGCTCCGGGCGAAGAGCTGCCCGAGGCGAGGTGATCCAGTCCACGAGCACGGAGCTCGTCGCGGGGACCAGACGCACGATCCGGGCGAAGAGCTGCCCGGTGCGAAGTGAATCACAACCCGACGCAGTCAGAGCCGCAAGAGAACGTGTGAAATCTACGCTTTACCCATGACGTATTCCTTGCGGCGATGTAAGCGTTGTCTTGGCAAGTGCGTAACCGACGCTGAGTGCCCGCTATGATGAGAATCGGCTTACGGTGGGCATGTCCGCTTGCGATGAGAATCGACTTACGGTGGGCGGGACTCCGTTGGTGGCGCACTACCTTGACTTAGCCGATCTTGTGAAGGTCGCGCCGGCAAAGGCAAGAAATCATAAGCGGTAAAGTGAGTCGATCTCCGCATGCGCGAGCAAACCCGGAAGAGAGGGATGCGACATCGGTTTTGGGGGAAACACGGAACCTCGCCGCGACCATCACCGAGTCTCGACGTTCCCGTTCGTATTTCTTTCGAAAGACAAGCAAGAAACAAGCCAAGAAGGGAAAAAGAGAGCAAGAACAGTTTCTAAGAAGAGCAAAGCGAGTTTTGGAAAACACGCAAGGACGACCTACCCGCACAAGACATAATTTTTCCGCACGTCCTCCGATAGCGTTAGTGTCACCTCGGCGAATCGCGAACCGACGCTAGAGTGCCCATTGCGATGAGAATCGACTTACGGTGGGTCGACTCCGTTGGTGGTGCATTGCTCCGGATTACCGTGCTGTGAAGGACGAGCATGGATAAAAAGACGATGCGGGCAAGTCTGACCGCTATGGCTAAGACCGCTAACCGTGGAAGGCGACGGGACCTTAGCCGCAGCAAAACGTCGAGGCAAAATCTTATCCGGGCATGGACCCGCAGCGGCGTTAGTGTCGCCTTGGCGGGCGCGAACCAGCGTCGAGTGCCCGCTATGATGAGAATCGGTTTACGGGCGTAACTCCATCGGTGGTGCACCGCTTTGCTAACCGGAGCTGCATGTGTCGCCGCCAGATAAAAGACATGCTCGCGACGCGGGAGCGCCACGAGCGAAGACCAATGAGGTTTTGGAAAACCAACGCTAAGGAAAGGAACGAAAAACTAAAACGTCACGGGGTTGCCGAATTCAGCTCAAGTCCCAATCGACCGAGGAGAGGCGCTCATTCGAGGAGTCGCCGAGTAGCTCAAGACCGCCGAAAGCGCCGCTTGAATCGAGCGAGTGTTCGACGAAAGCGATTTTTCCTCGCAAAAAGAGCAAAGAAAAGACAAGGACGAACGAAAATCAAGAGCAAGGCGAAAATAGCTAGAAAGTTTTAAGAAAACCGATAGAACGCTTAGCCTAACTCCCAGCCCCCATTGTGCAGCTGCTCGAGGATCTGAGTTTGTGAACTCGAACAGGTGCACAAGAGAAAAAGCGAAGCCCTAGCCCCCGGTACGGACGATGCATGAAGACCTGAACTTGCGACTTCAAGCACGTCGTAGAGAGTTAGAGCGACACCGTATCTGATCGACTCGCTCGAGGAACTCCGTTAACGTAAGTTAGGCGATTCAAGGTAACCGAACAAGGAAAGTGCCTCGCCATGGAGGGCTTACGAGCGCGAGCTTTGCCAAGTGGTTGTGCCGTGAGCGGTAAGTGCCTCGCCACGGAGGGCTTACGAGAGCAGACTTAGCCGCAAGGCTGGAAGCCGTGTTACGCAACTCTGAGTTTAGGAACTCGTTGAAACTAGATACGGGCAGGGAAAACCCTAAAGATCGTAGAGCCAAGAGTTCGCAAGTCCGGACAGCCATCAAGTGTTACCAGAGAGTAAGGAAGTCTGAGAAGACGAGTGGTGAGAAGAAAGACGCAGGGGTCGCGAACATTCAATCGCTCAATGGGTTGAACTTTACATGGCGTACCGAGAGACTTGGACGAATTAAGACGCGAATTTAAGAAAAGCGCGGTTAGGAAACGAAAGACCTACACGAGGAACTTACGGTTTGGCCGATATTCCAAGTCGTTGGTCGCCTCTCCCGTCATCCACCGCCAGTAAACGTACCACCGGATCCGGAAGGAGTTTTGATCCATCCCCGAGAACGAGCTCGTCGCGGGACAGACGCGCGCCGGCGAAGAGCTGCCCGTGCTGAAGAGATCCGATCCCGAGCACGGAGCTCGTCGTGGGGACGGATGTGTGCCCCGAGCGAAGAGCTGCCGTGCTGGTGATCCAAATTTCCGAGCACGGAGCTCGTCGCGAGACGAGACGCGCCGGCGAAGAGTCGCCTGGCGAGGAGATCCAACCGAGCACGCGAGCTGGAACCAGATTCGAAGGCGATCAAGATCGAAGGGATCGATCCGATCTGGCAGGGGAAGAGACATTCTGCCCTTCTGAGTCGTAGTCCTCAGGGAGAATCTCCTAGTCGCTGATAGATTTCGACACGCTCGATCTGCTAATCCCCACGGACGGCGCCAACTGTCGACGGTTGGGATAACGACCCAAGTCAACTAAGGTTCTTCAAGAGTGAGATAGGAGACACGCCGAACAACAACGAACAGGAGACAAGGGTTTTTATCCTGGTTCAGGCCTCTCGGGAGAGATAATAGCCCTACGTCCAGCCTTTCTTATATATCGGAGATGAATACAAGAGGTGGCTCGGCAAGACGAACAAGTCTCGACGAGATTATGGTGTATAAGAGCTACAATGCAATGATCAAGTGTCTATGAGATGCTAGATGCGTAAACTCCTGTAGGATTGACCGATATTGGATGCCCCCTAACGCCGTAGGGCTCTGCTTATATATAGCGAGCAAACCGACCTACCGAGGGATTATTGGGCGGGCTAACTACGAAGTACGTAATCTAACTCGACGTGCCAAATATATCCCGAGGCGATAAGACATACTCCTAGTCTTGGGGATCACGACGTCCCGCCCAATCCGGAAACCGCCGTCCGGGTCTTCACGTAGCCGTCTGAACTCCTGCTCGAGACGGACTCAAACACGATTCTCGGGCGTTCACGCACCATGCCACCAGGGATCTTTGTTCAAGAGATGCATATGGTAGATAGAACCTTCCGGGAGTGGCACCAGGTAATGGACCGTGATTTTATCCCCGACAAGTTCGTGGGTCAGTCCAACCACACTCTTTTGACTTCCATATGGTCGTCGAGAGAGAGCCATGAACACTGGCACCTCCATTTTTTATCGACCGTCGTTGGACTAGACCATCGAGAAAGATCATTTCTATCGACCCGATTGTCACGACGGCAGTCTCTCGACGACCAGCCATCGAGAGAGCTCTCTCGATTGTTTGTGAAGCTCTCTCGACAGTTTCGGCCGTCGAGAGATTTAGTTTCTTCCATAATGTTTTAAAAATTACACTACCAAGGCATCAAAGCAAACTCTAACCGGTATTCTTCTAGCACGTGATATAATTAAGCACATCTTTATGCACGGGTATGCACTAAACATGAGGGTGATTGACGTGCATCGCCGGCCCTCAATCTCCCTCCCTGTCACGGGCGCGGTAGCTCGCCCGCTTGGGTGCTCGGCATGCAGGCACGGCAAGTGGGGCGCGCGGTGGTCTCCTGGTGCTTTCCTACAAGATTGGCATCGAAATAATGGATATGCTGGGGCGCACATGCCGTGTTCCCCAACCGGCGATCGCCCGCGCGCGCTCCGCCAAAGTTAGTTGAAGGGATTTATACACGTAATTTCTTCGATCGCACCGGCGTTTCATTTCGTGCCCTCCTCTTGGACGGGGTTTCAATTCGGATACTAAAAATTCCATCAATGGATTTTCCCAACAAGAATGCGCGCTGGAAACGGGTCAAAAGTTTCATGTATGCATGTAACCATATGACATACATGTAACCATATGATACTTTCACGATTCGTGCTCTGCCTCTCTCTACTTTCCCCTCTTTTATAAAAGTTGGGGTTTTTTTTTTAAAAAAGGACCGTCTTGTTAGCAGGTGCCTATGTTTTAGCCCACAGCGCAATATGCCAACATACTTGCAAAACTACAAGTAATTTTGCTAGTATACGTGTGTTTTCTCTGTTGAAGCAAAAAAACAACAAAAAAGCAACAAACACAATTTCTATACAAGTTAAACAAAAACATAATCTATTGAGTACAAAAAATAAATTCACATTTTACTCTAAACTTATTAAAATGATCCAACTTAACAATTTAACGAACCCATAAAATTTTCAACGAAACAATAATTTTTTTAGAGGAAAAGATGGTGGAAAAACATATGAAATAGATTAAAAGAAGGTAGGAAAATCGTCTACATAAAATATCAAATTACATGCGTCTCTAAAATAGCAATGACACAAAGAACGATTGAGTCTTCTTCTTCCACTCCTCTCTCTTCTCTTCGACGTAACCAAGCTGGCTCTCCTATAGGCTTGAGGTCACCAATGACAACAGGCCATCCCTACCAGAGACCACACTGTCTTCGCATGGGCTGTTGTCCTCATCATCCATTTGTGCTACATCAAAGCCAAGCCAAACCAAGCAGGGTTGCCCACCATGTGGAGGCTCGTGTAGGGCCGACATGGTCACTAGTAGGAAGGCGGCGATGGTCACTAATGGCGCCACATATGGAGGGGAGCTGGTTTGATTGGGTCAGAGGGGAGAAGAGAAGAGAGTAGAAAGAAGGATCTGTTTTTTTAAAAGAAAATATGCAAAAGACTCGCGTAGATGATCTAGGAGAAGTGGATCGAGATTGAGCACTAATCTTGAAGGTTGTCACCTTCCTGTGGTGGTGGTGGTGGAGCTTGAACACACGGTGAGGGAAACCGGCCATGCATGGTAAGGGGAACAAAAATGTTTATACATGGATAAAAATGCCACTATATATTTTAAATTTTGGCAAGAGGGCCGCAACCCAGGTTGGCGACACTAAGCTCCGCCCTTGTCGCCTCCACGCAACTATTCGTACAAGTCCCATATCCAATCTCCCCTGCCATGGTCTCATGGATCGGTCCATGAGTCCAGCCGGTTTTGATGTGCGTTGCGGGCCGGAGCAGGCGTACGTATTAATGAGGCGGTACAATGCGCGCATGCATGACTCATGACTGCGCGCGCATATGTAAGTGGCACCACTCCGTGGTTTACAGTCGTTCTGCACGGCAGCGCGCTGAGGAGCTAGCTAGAGACGGTCATTATTGCTGTCATTGTGGTACGTAGTGCGTCCGATGGAGCATTGGAGCCTAAGTTTGCAACCATGAAATGATTGATAAAGGCCAACCGGTCCCTCGCTCTCGTGTGCCCACTTCTCTCACGGATCCATGCGCTGCTCGGCGGACGGGGCGGTTACGTACGACGTGCGAGCGTGGTTGTAGCTCTCACGGCCTCATGCTTATGCATGGCATGCATGCATGCATGCGCTCGCGTGTTGTAACTCAGGAATGGTCGGTGTTGAATAATGCTGTAATGGTTTCGTGTCTTGCCCCCCATTGGATTCACTCGAGCACCATTGATGCCGAGCTGCTGAATTGAAGAACAAGAAACTGCTGCAATTTAGAGGGAGGGAAAAAAATGAAACGAGTATATATACAGCACATAATAGTGTACTCGTCCGTCAGAAACAATGGATACCTGACAAGAACTTTACTGCAAGGAAAGGATTTCATGCCAGAGAGTAGATGCGGTCAACTGAAACTCTGAAAAGGTGCCTGACTGCTTCGATAGGCATCCAAGGTTCCATCTCATCACTCCATTTGTCATTTTTAACTGGATGTAAAACCAGACCCATTGACAGAAGGTGACGTAACAGGCATGGTACGCGCCGAAAACGACCTGTGTAGCATGCTAGATGGACCAGTGGTATATATCATCCCGGTTTATGATAGAATGGGGATAGAACTGTAACCGCAGTGGAAAATGCCTATACGGCTATACCGTAGGACAAATTTTACTTCAGAAAAAATTCCAAACGTGGCCCAATCTGTATCGGGCGCTGTCGGTTCAATTATCGATTTTTGACCCAATGTATCATATTGATCTCTTCCTGTACAAATGCAAAGGCAGGTGATGTCCCTCCTAAGTCCTAACTGGGGTCTAGACAAGACATAAGGGACCGATTACACGGTCACAGTCTGCGTTTTGCGTTTATCAGCAAGGCCTTTTTTTCAAGACGATTATCTGAAATTTCACTGCATGTAAGATCTTGAAAAACAAGATAAAAAGTGAAAAAAAAAACTCTGCAAGCTACAAATTGAGTAAATTAAAGAGGTAGAAAAGAGTAGATCGACGGTAGTCGTTTGAGCGAAGCGACGACGAAAGCGAGCGTCCGGCGTTCACGAGCACTTAGCCATGCACTGCAAGCTTGGCCATTATGGAGATGCTGCTGGCAGCAGCGTCCAGCAGCGATGCCAATGGTATGCAGCAGCGGCCTTGTCTGCGCCAAAAGCAGCGCCACGCAGAGCAAAACCGTATATATTATGTATAGGTACGTTTCTAGATTGTTAGAAAATATACATACAATATAAACTGAGATCCGAACATTAGAATGGATTATAGTACTGCTTTATGGTATGGCTGCTTGGCCACCCAAGCATCTTGTAAATTAAAGTGGCCAAACTTCCATAAGATGTTGATGTGTTTATCGATGTATATAGAAATTCCAACATGCTGCGAGAAAATAGCCAATGAACCCACTGTGGCTGACCTTGGATCGTGAAACTGTTCGGAGGGCTAGCTGATAGCTAGCTCGATATGGACGCGTAGGGCCGAGCCATTACGATCAAGGGAGACGATGCATGCATGGTTGCATTCAGGTCAGATCAGGTTAATGCAAGCCGGACAGAGCGAGAGACCGTTCACTGCATCTTATGGACATGCAGCAGCATGAATCGACCAGACGGCTGCCCTTATTGTGGTAGGACAAAGCAACGCATGGTGTGCCATAAGGTTCACGTATCCCCTGTTGGATCGGATGATATATATCCTCTCAAATCTGGAGCTATCACGCATGCCCGACAGCTGAGAACAATGGTGCCGCAGATCGCCACACACATCACGCATTTTATTTCCTAGCAGTGTACAGTGCCGCCGGCACCTGCGCAGATTAAGAACATGGCTTCCTGTCACCTCAAACGTTTCGATCAGGTTAATCAGACATATCATCACCCGTGCATCAGTGCGTATATAACCGATACCTACTACACACATGCACACTGGCATTGGGCAAGATTGGTATAAGATAGTAGAAAGAAAGAATTGCCTCAATATCCGTGCATGCGTGTCTCGACGAGCAGCATAGACTTGCTCCAACCACCAGATTTGGCGCATCAGGCCGATCCACCACGTCGAGCCAACCGCCCGGCCCTGGGCATGCGCGAGCGAGTGATCGACACGGGCGCCGGCTCTACCGATCCGCGCGCGCCTAACGCACGCATGTGCGGGTAGATCGATCGTATCATGAGCACTCGTTCATGACAAGCCCACGCGGGAATGGTTTAATCTGCGCGCGCGCGCGCGCACTGGCGACGTGCACGCGATATATGCGCGCGGCCTGGAGCTTCGGTTCGATCGGTTCGGCTGAATGATTCGCCGCTGTCACAACTGCTGTGATTGAGACCAGTACAACGGCAGCAGCGCCACGGAGACGATCGAGCGGCGACGCCCGGCCGCCACCTCCATGAATGCGAGGGAACCGCGCATTAACCAGCGTGCATGCATCTCCTGGGCTAGCAGCATCGAGATGGGTTGGCGTTGGAGTTGGACGGAGCTAGCCGGGGCGCGGGCCGGAGGGGGAGGGAATGAGCACAAGATTCCTTGCCAGCTCGAAAGAGCGCGGGAGAACGTGGGATGGGTCGGCCGGGCGCGCCCGCCATCCTTTTCTCCCCTCCCCCACCCGGAAAAAGAAACAGCCAGGCGGCAGGCGGGAGCGACGCTGCTAGATCATGGCCTCTTCTCAGCCGGACCGTACGCGTCCCAGGCTACGCACTGGCTGATCAGTACGTGCGCCAGCTCCCTGCACGTACATTAGCTAGCTAGGCCTCGCCTCGTGCTTGTGGAGAGTAAAAGCTTCTCGTTCTCGTGGCATATATACCTCGCGTCTGCACTGCGTTCACATGGATCTCGACTCGATCTCCTGTGCTTCGCCATTCAACCGGCAGACTGGGCGGCTTGGATATTTTGTCAGCTACAAGTGTAGTCGGTAGTCACTAGTAGAACTATGCATTCATCATGGCGAGAATTTTTCACGGACGTACGTATCGCGTACTATAGCTATACTGGCTATTCCGTCTCTATCCCTCCGACGAGCTGGTCATGGTTTAGGTGCGGTTGCGTGCGTCGGGCACTTTCAAGGGCGCAGGCGCGCAGCATTCCGCTCGCTGCCTGTCCCGGCTGTCCGTTCGTTTTTGTTGCCTTTGCCAATTGCCAATGCTAGCTCTACAGAGTACACAGGGTACAGCACTACAGCTACGACTGATGGACATATATATTCCGTAGAGCCGGAAGGTTTACTAGCCCACAGGACAGAGCTGACCGATCCCAACCAACCCTTACCCGTTCCACCAATTGACACCACCCGTGCCGTGCCGTTGGACGCAACCGGCAAAGAATGGCGAGATCACCAGCCCCCAAGGCTTGGACACTGCCTCCAGAGCATCCATGCATGCATGCATCATGTGTCAGACACCCACACACACACGGCCTGGACCTTCTCCTCTCCTCGCCTATGTGACCTGTCCCTACCTTCCCCACCACCTTCTCTCCGCTCCGACCCTACCGGGCACCGGCTACCGCCTTCCTCTCCCTTTCCGGCCGGCCTCCTCCTCCCCGCTTATATATACCACATTACCACCTCGCTTCCCGCAGCACAACCCAGCTCATCTCTCTCACAGCTCAAAGCCCCTTCCCGGAGTTAATTACCACACGCCTACGTACCAAGCTGAGTGACACCGTGCTCTGAAACCGCGCCAGAGACTACTCACGGCCGGCGCCAAAATGTGCAACTCCAACGTCAAGTCGGCCGGCGTCGCCCAGATCGACGGCCGCCCCGTGCTGCAGCCGGCCGGCAACCGCGTGGCCGCGCCGGAAGGTGCCCGGCCGCTCAAGAAGTCCCTCCAGAAGTCGCTCTCCATGCCGGCTTCGCTCGACAATGGCTCCGCGGCTGCCGCACCCGAGAACGCCGGCGCCGGCGAGCTCGCCGCCCACGCTTCCGCGCAGTCTCTTCTGCCGCCTACGCCGTCGAGGGTAGCGAAGGCAGCGGACGCGAAGGCGGCGGCGGCAGCGGCGGCCGTGGGCGCGGACAAGAGCAGGAAGGCGCCCAAGAAGGCGGCGGGCGGCGCCGTGCTGCCGGTGGTGGCGTTCGCCGCTCTGGATGCGTTCGAGCCGGCCGGGAGCATCGCGGCGGCGCAGCGGGAGCACACGGCGCTGATGCAGGCGCAGCGCAAGATGCGGATCGCGCACTACGGCCGCACCGCGTCCTTCTCCCGCGTCGAGGGGAGGGTCAGCTCCATGGCGGCCGCCGAGCCCGTCGTCGCCGCGGGCCCCGTGCAGGACGAGAAGCGCTGCAGCTTCATCACTCCCTACTCAGGTACGCACGCACCATACCAAATCACTTGCAATTACAAAAATCAACCAAACAAAGCTAATATTGTCCAAAAAAAAACCAATCGATTTTCTATTTCTGATGCTAATGTCCATGTCCTGTGCTGTGCAGATCCCCTGTACGTCGCCTACCACGACGAGGAGTGGGGGGTGCCCGTGCACGACGATGAGTGAGTCGCCATTCCTTCCTCCTTGCCAACCCTTACAAGCCACTGATTGTCCATTTCGTAGCGCGCAACAGTTCTCCTCACGCGTCTCGTGGAACTGATGCGACTGCAGGTTGCTGTTCGAGATGCTCACGTTGTCCGGCGTGCAAGTCGGGGCAGACTGGACCTCCATCCTAAAGAGGAGACACGTCTACAGGTTTCGGAGCAGAGCGAACAAAACCCCCCTCTGCTATGCTAAGGATGCCGAGGCATCCTGACTGAGCAATGATCACGCACTTCCATGAGAACACCTGCGCTGATTCCGTGTATTTGCCTGGTCACAAATAGGGAGGCATTCTCCGGCTTCGACGTGGATGCGGTCGCCAAGTACACGGAGAGGCAGATGGCATCGTTGAGCGCGGAGTTTGGACTGGATTTGGGCACCATCAGGGGCGCCGTCAACAACGCCTGCCGCATTCTCGAGGTAATATATACCTACTGAGCAGAGACAGCCTCATGGTCTTAATACTTTCCTGAGCTCGTAGTTTTTTCACCTCAAATTAGGGCATCCTTGACCTTTCTAAACATCTCGAATATTTTTGCTGACAGAGGTTTAATTACATTTTAGTCTCCGAGTGTAAAAAAAAACTGCGCTTTTTCATTAGCATGCGCTCTCTGTTAATTGACAGTGCATTGGATTGATTATGAGTAGACCTGATAAGATAGCAGTGGTACAATCGCACAACCTAGCAATCGGAGCTTCACAAAAAGATAAAAGGGGGTTCCGTGAATGATCGTCTACGAAACGAAGACCTGCAGTTATAAGTGAAAGCGAAGTCTAACAGAATCCTTACACCCCCTCGTGGTAGACAGCTCAATCAGCAGCGGCAGCGCCCTTTAAATGCCCCTACTTTGCAGAAGCAAATCAAGTGATGGGACGAGGCGTCATAAAGCCGGGAGCAAGCGCAACCAAAAAGAGCGAGCCCTTCCTAATGAACTTTATTAGAGAGCTGAACAAGATGCTTCATGTGAATATGTGATCAGCCTAGCTAACATCGTCATAAGGGGACACGGTTAATTAACTGTGCACCAAGATATTCTCCTCCGTGTTTGGTAACGTAGTGTGTCGCTCGCAAGGATCCGATATTCCAAAGGGAGCGGCTGCAGCCCAGGCGACTGGGCACGCGCGCGCGCCAGGCCCACGCGGCGAGCCCAGTCGCCTGGGTTTAAGCAAAACCGTATTCCAAAAGACCAAAACTGGCTGTTAGCCTAGTTAACTACCAATCAACTACCTCTAAGTATAGCTTACACCAACTAAATTATCAGTCAAGCACACCGACCACCGAGTATTATTTAACTGTACAGTGGCCAGTAGGATATGTACCTGCACCTGCGACATTCTACTTACACGTACATACCTACAAAACTTGTTTGTAATATGTGATGTGCTCGCATAGTTAGTTTATGTACAAAGAAATGAATATGAATCATCTATTCTCTTTGATCTAATGACAGTTTTTTTTATATTTATAGTATCTAGCTATACTACAATAGTAGTAGTATGTTCTGTATAAATAATTTCCTGAATAAATAATTAGATTTGAAATATAGCAATATTTATGGCACAATCTTAATATATTTGTCGATGCTTACGGTAACATATGCATGGTACATAGAAGAATGAAGAACCTAACAATGTATTGCGCAAATAAGCAGGTGAGGCGAGACTTCGGGTCGTTCGGCAAGTACGTGTGGGCGTTCGTGAACAACAAGCCGCTCTCGCCGAGCTACAAATACAGCCGGAAGATCCCGGTGAAGACGTCCAAGTCGGAGTCCATCAGCAAGGACATGGTCCGGCGAGGCTTCCGGTTCGTGGGCCCCACCGTCATCCACTCACTCATGCAGGCAGTCGGGCTCACCAACGACCACCTCGTCTCCTGCCCGCGCCACCGCGTCTGCTCCTCCGCCGCCGCTTGATTCTGACAGCC
This sequence comes from Raddia guianensis, assembly GCA_036346415.1. NCBI lineage: Eukaryota > Viridiplantae > Streptophyta > Magnoliopsida > Poales > Poaceae > Raddia > Raddia guianensis. Next base: position 61,654,602 of record CM070534.1, read on the forward strand.
GCCCCGCCGCCGGTCACGAGCTTCCCCAGAAGAAGCAAGAAGCAGAGGAAAACCTCGACGAAAAAACAGACAAGAAGATGAAGAGATAGCCCCAAGTAGTAGTATACAAAATGGAGTATTGCTTTGCGAGTGTGTGTGTGTGCATGTGTGCTTGCTGTAGATTCCTGTCCCTAATTAGTCAAGCTTAAGATTGCTTGTTAATTACTATCGTTCTGGTAGTTGTGATCATCGAGTTAACGTACTGCCACTACCACTGCTTGGTGTATAGTCACTGTTTTGTGAAGGTAGGTGCGTGCATGTGGTGTGCTAGCTAGCTTTACAATCGCATGCCTGCCTTTGGTGTCTGTCTTCTCTTTTCTCGTCTCTCTCTGTACTCAAGGATCAGAATGGGGGGTGGACGAAGGGGATCGATCATTAGGAAGGAAGGCCGTGTGGGTAGTGGGCTACCTGCATCTGCGTGCATGTGGCTTGATTAAAAGCGAGGAGCGGCATGAAGGGGCAGGCCATGTGGTGTCACAGGCAAGCGCATGTGAGAGAAGAGCCCGGGCTTTGGCGCATGTGGTTCGCAGCATGGTGGAGCTTTAGCTCGAAACTCGCGAGCAGCTTGATTTTGGCTCGATTTAGGTTTGGTTTGTTCAAATGAGTTTTAGATGTGCCTCTTTTTTACCTCATTTACTTTAGCGGGCTCGAGCCAAGTTAGACGTGACTCGCTCATGACTCGTTCCCTGATCTCATCACTTTTACCTGCTCTACGTTATTTTGAGTCCAAGCTCCCTTATGGAACCCTTATATCACCAAGCTACCATCCCAAGTCCACTTGCTCTCTTGGTCTTTGTATCTCCATCCTCTTGGTCCGTTACATGGACACAACCAGAGGGCGCTATACCTATCCTCGCTAGGACCAGATTCAGTGTCCACTGGTGTCTTTGAGTAGAGGCAACCCAGTCCCATGGATGTGCTTATGTACAAACTACATTGCTCCAATCCATAGTTGCATGGTTGGTCAGGAATAGGATGGTCAGGGTGTGTGCTACAATCAGATTCAAATTTTATACGAGGTGACCTCGTGATCTGCTAGCTTCCAGGTTCGTGCACTCAAGTGAGTTGAGCCATGCTAGCTTGTTGACCTGAACGAGCATGAGCCGAGCCGAGGCCTTGCTCGCTAGGGCTCGACTCATTTCCACCCCTAGTTCACAGCTCTCCCTCCGGTTGACCAATTATAAATGTCCATCCAGGTTCCAACTATGATCTCCTGCATTCATTGTGAGCTCATGACAATGGTGGAGAAGTGTCGACGGTTGGGATATCGGACCCAAGTCAACTAAGGTTCTTGAGAGAGAGGGAGATAGAAGACACTGCCGAGCAGGGCAAACAGCAATCAATAAGCAACAGGGAGACACGGGGTTTTTATCCTGGTTCGGGCCTCTCAAGAGAGATAATAGCCCTACGTCCAGCCTTTCTTTATATTAAAGAGGATTACAAGAGGAAACTCGACGAGACGAACAGGTCTCGGCGAGATTATGGGTGTACAGGAAAGCAATGTCTAGATCTAAGCTTTGATGCGGTGATCTCGTGCCCTCTACACGCCGTAGGGGCCTTGTTTATATAGTGTTAAATAACCGACCTACCAAAGGATAATCGGGCCGGGCTGACCACTAGTCCGTAACGAACTCGATACATGCCAAATATATCCCGAGGTAGATAAGGTATACTCTAATTCTTGGGGATCACGACGTATGCTCCAATCCGGGAAACCACGTCCGGGTCTTCACGTAGCCGTGCAGAACTCTTGTTCGAGTCAGACTCAAACACGAATCCTAGGCCGTTACGCACCGTGTCAGCCAGGAAACTGTTCGGCAGGATGCACATGGGCCTGATAGAAACCTTCCAGGGAGCCAGGCCCTAGGAGGCTGTTCGATTGGGCCGCCAGAGAGTGGGCCATGGCAATGGGCCGTGATTTTATCCCCGACAGCTAGTCCCCGAGACTCAAGTGGAAGGACTCACTAGAGTGGGATCTTCCTCTTGAGACTCAAGTCACGAAGAGGGTAATTTTGTTGCTACAAGTCGTGCAACAAGCGACCGAACAGGTTGTGCTTCAGCCGAACAACACTTGTTCGGGACCGAACAAACCCGCTTAGTGCCGAGCAACTCTGTTGCGTCGAACAGGGAAACACGTCTGCCTGAGCCTTAAGTGAGATGAATCATCTCCTTGAGGCTGAACGTCATCAAGGAGGGATTGGATTCTTGGTAGTGAAGAGCGTACCACCACATCCGGTAAGATCAGATCTTCCGGGAGAATGAACATGGCAAGTCGCGAGATGGACTTGTGTTGCTGCATCCAGGTATGAAGATACCTAGGAAAGCCTGAACGGAAACAGGGGAACCACCTCTCGGGCTAGAGCTTGCCCGAGAAAATAGAGATTGCGCTCTCGAGCGAATGTCGCGCTCAGGAGCGAAGATGATGTGCCCCGGACGTAGATCGTGTGCTAGGAGCGCACAATGCATACGAGGAAGGTGACCTAGTCCCCGCGTAGAAACTCGTCAAAGGAACCGAGTAAAGAGATGCGATCCACAGGCACGGAGCTCGTTAAAGGGACCGAAAGTGCGACCAGTGAAGACGCATGCGGTAGAGACCATCCATCCTCGGCCGGAGCTCGTCGCGGAGACGACGCGCTTTCCGGCGAAGAGTCCCGGCGAGGCGAACTGTCCCGAGCACGGAGCTCGTCAGCGGACCAGAATCGCGACCGGGCGAAGAATCGCCGGTCGCGGTGATCCATCCCGAGCACGGCTTCGTTGCGAGGACGAGACGTGCGCTCCGGGCGGAGAGCTGCCCGGTGCGAAGTGAATCACAACCCGATGCAGTCAGAGCCGCAAGAGAACGTGTGAAATCAACGCTTTACCCATGACGTATTCCTTGCGACAGTGTAAGCGTTGTCTTGACAAGTGCAGAACCGACGCTTGGAGTGCCCGTTGCGATAAGAATCGGCTTACGATAGGCTTGCCCGTTGCGATGAGAATCGGCTTACGATAGGCAGGACTCCGTTGGTGGTGCACTACCCTGACTTAGCCGAACTGTGAAGGTCAGTGCCGGGCAAAGGCAAGAAATCACACGTGGGTGAAGTGAATCAGTTTCCGTACATGCGCGGAGCGTACCCGAAAAGAGAGGGATGCAGACATCGGTTTTGGTGGGGAAGCCTGGAACCTCGCCGCGACCATCACCGGCGTCTGAAGTTCCCCGTTCCTGTATTTCCTACAGAAGACAAACAAGAAACGAGTCAGCAAGGGAAAAAAGAGAGCAAGAACAGGCTCCAAGAAGAGCAAAGCGAGTTTTGAAAAACACGTAAAAGACGACCTATCCGCACAGGACATAATTTTTTCCTGGTACGTCCCCCGATAGCGTTAGTGTCACCTCGGCGAATGCGGAACCGACGCTAGGAGTGCCCGTTGCGATGAGAATCAGCTTACGGTGGGCAGGACTCCGTAGATGGTGCATTGCTCCAGATTACTGTGCCAGGAAGGACGTAGCATAGATAAAAAGACATGTGCGGGCAAGTGCAACCCTGCTGTGGCTAAGACCGCTAACCAGGGAAGGCGATCGGGACCTTAGCCGCAGGCAAGACGTGCAAGGCGAAATCTTATCAGGGCATGGACCCGTGTAGCGTTGGTGTCACCTTGGCGGGTGCGGAACCAATGCCAGGAGTGCCCGTTGCGATGAGGATCGGCTTACGGTGGGCAGAACTCCCTCGGCGGTGCACCGCTTCGGTTAACCGGAGCTGCACAAGTCGTCGCCAGATAAAAAACATGCTCGTACTCGGGGAGCGCTACGGGAGAGAAAGACCGAGCCGATTTATCCCTTTATTAACCAGGCAGGGGTACAGAAGCGACCTGGGTTCATAAAGAGCTAAATGCGGATCCGGACAACGAGGTTTTGGAAAACCAACACTAAGAAAAGGAATTAGAAAACTGGAAACGTACCAGGGTTGCCGAAATTCGCGTGCATGTACTGGATGCCAACTTGTTTCGCAGATTTCTGCTGATCCGGAAGGAGTTTTGAGGTGGGACCAGATCCGTTGGAAAGCTTATCGCGTCTGCTTTCCGTGAAGTGGTAAAACGTCCGAAACAAAGGTCGTTTGTGGCCGGGGCACCCATTTTGGTGCGGACTGGTCAAGGAGGTCGTAAATTCTGAGGTCGCGAGCTTGCTGACGACCTGGTTGAGACGGCCGAGCAGAATTGACCTGCTCGATCTCGTCGGCCGCCGCGCGATCAAGATCGAAGGGATCGATCCGATCTGACAGGGGATGTGTCATCCTGTCCTTCTGAGTCATAGCCCTCAGGAAGAGTTTCCTGGTCGCTGAATGAGTTCGACATGCTTGAACAGGCTTGATCTACTAGCTCCCACGGACTGCGACAACTGTCGACGGTTGGGATATCGGACCCAAGTCAACTAAGGTTTTTGAGAGAGGGAGATAGAAGACACTGCCGAGCAAGGCAAATAGCAATCAACGAGCAACATGGAGACACAGGGTTTTTATCCTGGTTTGGGCCTCTCAGGAGAGATAATAGCCCTACGTCCAGCCTTTCTTTATATCAAAGAGGATTACAAGAGGAAACTCGACGAGACGAACAGGTCTCGACGAGATTATGGGTGTACAGGAAAGCAATGTCTAGATCTAAGCTTTGATGCGGTGATCTCGTGCCCTCTACACGCCGTAGGGGCCTTATTTATATAATGTTGAATAACCGACCTACCAAGGGATAATCGGGCCGGGTTGACCACGAGTCCGTAACGAACTCGATACATGCCAAATGTATCCCGAGGTAGATAAGGTATACTCTAATTCTTGGGGATCACAACGTCTGCTCCAATCCGGGAAACCATGTCCTGGCCTTTACGTAGCCGTGCAGAACTCTTGTTCGAGTCAGACTCAAACACGAATCCTAAGCCGTTACGCACCGTGCCAGCCAGGAAGTTGTTCGGCAGGATGCACATGGGCCTAATAGAACCTTCCAGGGAGTTAGGCCCTAGGAGGCTGTTCGATTGGGCTGCCAGAGAGTGGGCCATGGTAATGGGCCGTGATTTTATCTCCGACAAGAAGCGAGCCAATGGCATCGCCATACTAGCACGTTATGTCGCATAGCATTAGGGGTGCAATTACGGCACTGAGCCGAGATAGAGTGAAGTGTGTTGGGCTCGGCTAGGCTAGGCTCTTGCTCATAGATGAATGAACTGAAATATGGGCATTGCTTCCTTGTGAGAAGATAGAGGCATCTCGTGAGGCTCAATATCGTCTCCACTTTAGGTTGACCTTTGTGCTTGCCCCCACCATTGCACTATCATCGTCGTGACCAAAATTAAGCCCTAAGGTTGCAACCTCTCTAAGGCGGTCGCCTTCTCTACCATGACGCACGGCCATAGGGAGATGTCGTGGAGCCCCAGTTCAGCGTGAGAGGATCCCCCACACTCATCATGATGACAAGGCCAAAATTATCCATCACCACTTCAACAATATCTTCGGGAATGCTGTGCTCACCAAGGGTGGTACCCTATTTCGACTGGACTCAACTCGATCTGCCTACTGTGGACCTCTCCAAGCTTGAGGCCCACTTCAGCTTGGACAAACTCTAGCAGGTCTTCTACAGTCTTCCAAGAGAAAAGGCCCTTCTTTAAAACCTGCTGGAACATCCTTAAGTTTGACCTCTTGGCGATGATGCAACACCTGCATGCTCTGAGTGGATCCGGCCATCGATCCCTTAATAATACTCACATTGTCCTTTTACCCAAAAAGAAAGACCCCTTAACCGCTTCCGACTATAGGCCCATAAGCCTCATTTACAACTTCGGGAAACTTTTCATCAAACTGTTATCCTCCCGCCTTGTCGGCTTCATGGATAACCTGATCTCTCCTTGCCAAAGCGTCTTCATCAAGTGGCGAAACATTCAAGATTTTTTTTTGTTAGACTAAACAATGCTAAATTCTTCCACAGATCCAACACCCCCGTGCTTTTGCTTAAGCTTGACCTCGCCAATGCCTTTGACTCAGTTTCCTAGCCTTACCTGTTGGGCAACCTTCGCGCGTGGCTTTGGGGAGCATATGGAGGGACTCAATCTCCCTTATTCCAGCATCCTCCTCTTCCAAGGTGTTGCTGAACGGTTCTCTAGGGTACCACATACATCACCACAAAGGTCTTCTTCAAGGGGACTACTAGCCTAACTGCTATTTCTTCAATCTTTTTATGTGCAAACTGGAGACTATTAGCCAGTTTTTTCTTGAAATGTGGCTTCAGCCACACTATCTAGAAGGGTGTGGTCAACAGACTCAACATCTCCACGCTCAACCCTCGTCAATGGGCTCACAAGGATGATCTCCTCCGCTTGTGATCTCTAGATTTTCGACGTCCAATACAACTAGGGATCAACTCAGTCATCTTGGCTATCCTTTGGCACATCTATCTTGAGTGTAACTACAGGATTTTTTGGCAATCTGAGTGGCCCCTAATGTACTCTTGACCTTGATTTTAGTCAACATACATCTACGGAGGGCTACAAGTGCTAAGCCTGTAAATTAGTCCTAGTTATTTATTCCTCTTAGGGGCCTCTATATCTTGTTTTTTCCTCTAATAATTGAATAGATGACAATTCTCTCGTCCTTCACTAAAAAGCGTGAGAGGATAGTGGTGTATTGTTTTTGAACTAGCAACATAGTTTGTAAATGAGCCCCCCATTAGCAACAGGCTCAAAATCAAATTTAGCTCATGCTACTATGCAAACGAGCCAAGCCAAATACTGAGTTGAGCTAGGAGTTAGAATTCCAGCCATAATGCACTCGAGTTGAGCCCAAGCCATTTGTGAGCCACAAGTCGAAATTTCAATCCCACATACATTCCAAGAAGAAAGGGCTTCGTCTGACCATGTTTCCACACTAGTGACCATCCGATGCACGTCAAGATTCATGTGGTCATATCCCATGTCCGTCTATTATAGCCGCTGGCACTGAGGCCTATGGACTATGGTGCATTCTTCCAAAACCCTCCCCCTCTCATTTTGCCCCCTCGATCTCACTCTTGAAACGGCAAAATGTACTCAATTCAAGTTTATTTTCTTCACGTACTTCACAATAAAAACCACGAATGTTTTTTCATTTCATGGTCGTGAATTTTTTTTATATATTTTCAGATTTTCTGAGGTTTTTGACATCCATAAACGTTTGAATTTTCCCCATCTGATGGCCGGTTGTCGAAGCGTTTTTTTACATGGGTCGGGACTTCCAGATGAAAAAAGAAGAGCTAGAATTTGCAATTTTGAATCCGGAAGGACGGCAAAAAGATGTTGCAACTATAGGATACGCAGATTATTATTATTAAAATTTTAATGGAGGAAAAGTTAGGATGACAGAAAATGCAAAAAACTACTGTAAAATCTTTGCAACATTCGGATATATATGCACTAATGAATTTTTTTTTGCGAGCGCCAGGTGCCTGACGTCCGGATGGGCGCGCAAGCGCCGAACCAGCGCCGTCCGTCCGATCGTTCGCACCGCAGCATCCAACGCTACCAAGACGCCCAGCGTGACGGATCAAGATCTGACGCTTGTTAGCTGCAGTTGATTAAATTTCCAATTAAACTTCTGATTTTTGTATAAAATTCAAACAGTGTTCAAAATACGTGGAATAAATTTCATAATTCTTCTAAAATCGAGAGCAACCCATTTTAAATACTTATAAATTTTTGTTAATTTTTTTTCACTTTTCAAATTTTTTTATGTGAAACTAGAAGAAGACACTTATAAAACTTACATCTATACTAGCGAAACTTGTCCGTGTGCTAATGAAACTTGATCGTGTGCTGATGAAATCTGATGAAACTTAGATGAATCTTCGATGTAACCAGATGAAACTTGGATGAAACCTGTTGAAACTTGAATTGACCTGATGAAACTTGAAGAAACTTGTATGAGACACATTGAAACTAGACTGATTCGGGAAGCTGGCCAAGAACCCCGGCCGAAACCCGGCCGACCACCAGCATCGGGCGGGCTCGAACCTCGTCTCTGAAGCCAATGATCGGTAAGACCCTTTTTTTCGATTTAAGCCATGGCGGGCGAACATACTGGGCTTCAGTGGGTTTTCGAGCTTGGGCGGGCTCGGGCCGGTTTCGAGCCCGACGCCCGGTAGGGCAGACTCGAACTGGTTTTTGGGTCGGGCTTTTCGAACTCGGCCGGCCTCTACCGCCCCGGCATTTGAATAGGTCTAGTTGAAACTTGATGAAACTTGCATTAAACCTGATGAAACTTGATAGTTCGGCAAGTTTAACGAATATGAAATCCAAGTTTCAATAAGCGAAACCCAAGTTTCACCAGGTAAGTTTGAAGAGTTATATGGTAACATATATGTTGTTTTGTTCATAAAAATACGAGGAACACGTTGGTGCAAACGGTTTGTGGATTAGAGCACCCAGTCAAAAATTATGGTCACCAAAAGAAAAAAGTTCTATGGGACCCACCTGCATGCCGCCATAATGTATCCCCTGCGCGCCGGCCCTCCGGCCTCAAGCGTTTTCGATTTTTTGTACATAGGTCACATCTTTCTTCGATTAACGGATACATTTTTCCGCCAATCTTCAAAATAAAAATTTACTCGATTGACGGTTACAATTTTTTCAGGCTTGAGCGTTCGGATCTACTCCATATACTATTCGATTTTTTTGAAACAGTCACATCTTTTTCCTCTCTGATACATTTTTCACCAATATTGGAAACAAAATTTCCTCGACCAACTGCTTCATATGTCCAGGTTCGGATCTTGATGCGAAAAAAAAAGATAGTGGCAATGTTATGTAATTATTAGGTTTTTTGTTTCAACGTTTACCTTTTTTCCTCAATCAACGGATACACTTCCCCCATCTTGAAAATAAAAATCCCCTGAATTAACTTGCATTTTGTAATCATGGGAACAAAAAAAAAGATAAAATTGCCCTCGTAGCCCTTCAAAATTACAAAAATTTAAACCATATGTATAAAAATAGCATTCGCGCGGTGGTATGCTTTTATACATGGCGGATTTTTTTTGTACTTCGGAGTACTAGATAAGTGAATTTTCCTTTTTTTTTTATTTGCAACATTCGGTTCTTCCAAGCAAATTCACATGAAAAAACAAAAAGATATTGCATTGTTCGGGTTCGTAAACGAAAACTATACATCTTCACATTCATGGTCGGCAAAATAAATGGAACCGTTGCATTCTCCGAAAAAAGACATCATGTTTTGGAGAGGAAATTTAGGTCCTTTTGACACTCAATCTGTCGGTCTCTTCGTTTGACACTTAATTTGTGTGCCTTTCTGAATTTGAAACATAATCCACTATTATGCTAGGATACTCCTCCCGTAAATGAGTAGAAAGACACAAATTTCAAAATGAATGAAAGTAAAAGTAAATAAGTGAAAATCATGGAACGAAAGAATTCATGGGTTAAGCCTCAAGTTTCTAAAGACAAATTAGTTTCATGGGTTAAGCCTCAGTTGAAATTTCCCGAAAATTAGGAGGAAACCAGACATCCTCTTTCTGGCTAGGGCAATGGCATGAATCTGCCTAAGAGCATGGAGGTGCTAGTCCCTAGCAGTGGGGTTGGAGGAAGCGATGACACTTGTGTCTAGATCTAGTGAGGTGACACCAATCGAGGCTAGAGCTAGAGGGTGCAAAGATGGAATTAAGAGGGCCATTGACGGATCTAGAGGGGGCGACAAAGCTCTCTGGGGATTAAGATTGGTGTGGAGTGAGAGAAAGAAAGAGAGAGAGAGAGAGAGAGAGAGAGAGAGAGAGAGGGTGAGGTACGATGTAGTGGGAATCTGACTAGCACGAATCTCGATGTGCATCGACTAGTGAGGCGCACACCTAAAAAACTTAAGGGATCGACTATATAGCAGTCTCCTGTTATAAAAGTTGGCGCGCAAGCACATGCAAAATCAACATTATTGTAGGTGATTTTAGTTTTTGCACCTTTTCCACTTATTAATCGTGCCTTTTCCACATCACTACCGAGTGAAAAATCATATAATTTAAATGGAAAAAATGAGACCATCTAAACTCAGTCGTCTCAAATTTAAACATTTGTGCAGCCATCTAGCGCATGGTCGCACTACGATACCTTGACGGAGCAAGGTAGGACGGTGCCCCCCTTCAAATTTACAATACAACAATACTTTTTTTCAAAAAAATTTATAAAAGAACATATGAAATAGACTGATGTTAAGATTTAGAGCCCGCTGCAAACGGCCACACAAGAACCCATGTGCAGAGAAAGGGCTCCCCAAGTCTTAACGGACCTAAAGGCCCAACTGGAGCAACGACTAAGGCCATGGGCCCACTCAACCCAAAAGACTAGCCTGGTAGGAGAGGGTCGCCTCCACCTTTTAAGTCGTGCTCTCCCATATCTAACTTCGTCACAACAGACAACTTCGTCCAACGAATGTGTGGAATTAACGGAGATGTGGGTCAATGCCTGGCTCTGATACCACTTGTTAAGATTTAGAGCCCGCTGCAAACGGCCACACAATGACCCATGTGCAGAGAAAGGGCTCCCCAGGTCTTAACGGACCTAAAGGCCCAACTGGAGCAACGACTAAGGCCATGGGCCCACTCAACCCAAAAGACTAGCCTGGTAGGAGAGGGTCACCTCTACCTTTTAAGTCGTGCTCTCCCATCATCTATTAGCGATGTGGGACTAAACCCAACAACTCAAAAACAGTACGAAAATAACATGCGTAAAACATCACTTTGCAGGCACATGCGGGATAGCCACGTTGAAAAAATAATACATGTGAGATTGTGGGAGGCATCTCTGATTTTTCAGTGGCTAAGGTTGTTATAACATATCTAGTAGGTGTTTTAAACACTATTGCGGATAATTTTGATTACTATAACACATTTAGCATTGTCCATATGTCAGTTTTTAAATTTAGGGACTCTCATCTCAATCTCTATATATAGAGACTTTTTATTCGGTCTTGTCGGGGATTAAATTACGGCCCATTGCCATGGCCCACTCCCTGACGGCCCAGTCAAACAGTTTACCAGGGCCCAGCTCCCTGGAAGGTTCTATCTGGCCCATATGCATCTTGCCGAACAGCTTCCTGGCTGGCGTGATGCATAACGGCCAAGGAATCGTGTTTGAGTCCGTCTCGAACAAGAGTTCTGCACGGCTACGTGAAGACCCGGACGTGGTTTCCCAGATTGGAATAGGAGTCGTGATCCCCAAGAATTGGAGTTTACCTTATCTACCTCGGGATATATTTGGCATGTATGAGTTCGTTACGATCTCGTAGTTAGCCCGGCCCGATATTCCCTCGGTAGGTCGGTTTGCTCTGCACTATATAAACAGAGCCCCTACGGCGTTAGGGGGCATCCAGTATCGGTCAATCCTACGGGAGTTTACGCATCTGGCGTCTCATAGGCACCTGATCTTCGCATTGTCGCACTAGTACACCATAATCTCGTCGAGACTTGTTCATCTCATCGAGCCACCTCTCGCATTCATCTCTGATATATAAGAAAATTTGGACGTAGAATTATTATCTCCCGAGGCTGAACAGGATAAAACCCCCGCTCTCTGCTCACATTCTTGTTAGGTGTTGTTAGGCGTCCTCTCTCACTTCTAAAGAACCTTAGCGACTTGAGATCGTTATCTCAACCGTCGACAGGTCTCTTTATCTTTTACTGGTAGAGATCTTTTTGGAGAGTACGAAAATATAGAAACCGGATAGTGTTCTGAAGATAGAATAGAGAGATCAAAATGTAGGATGCCTGCAGCACCTATGCTCGTGGTCGACCTGCGTAATTACTGTCCTATGTTGAGAGAGACGGAGAGACGAGGATCAAGGCTGTGTACCAGGCTCTCTCGTTTGGTTTACGTGTGATACGCTTCTGCATGGGCACACGTCACTCTTTGGATCGATCGATGCGCACTGCGCACTTGCTCGCGCTGTTCGGTCTTACGTACGCATCTCCGCGAGAATCTTTGCATGTGCTCCGCCTTCTCCTGCTTGGCCCGTGCTCGCGTCTGCCCCTGCCTGCAGTTACAGCCTTGTTTGTGTGGTTCCTGCATGCGTCAATGCTGTGGAGGTGTGGTGGCTCTGTATGATTGATTGCTGGGAACAACCTGTGCATGAAGCTTAGCTAAAGCTAAGAGCATCTCCAATGGGTTAGTCGGTATGTTATAAAACTTGCGTAGATTATTCTTTGAGATGGAGGAGAGAGGAAGTCACCTGGCTTGGCGTCGGCGCTACTGCAAGCGCCCGACGATAGCACAGCATCCAACGCATGAGTGGTCCTGCAGGGAAGGCCGGCCAAGCAAGTCAATGCAACCTGCTACTGCTGCAATATACTAATACTAACTTACGTTGCTGCTGCATTTTATATTCGTTAATTAATACATATGGATCCTCAAATTATTATTATTTTTGCTGAGGTGGAGGTCCACATGAGCACTGTAGCTAGCAACTGGCTATAACCATTGGAGATGCTCTGAGGCGCCATGCAGTCATGCAGACCCAGCCTGCGATGATCATTGAGCTGGAACGTCATTGCTTTTGATGCATGCCTGATGCTCCTGTCGTTCAATAATTCGACAGCAACTTTTCATTACTCTCTTGATGTCATCCTCTCCTCCGGTGTCCGGTGCAACTGCACAAGCAGATCAAACAGGGGCAACTGGCAATCTGGCAGTGGATATGGCCATATGGCTGCAGCCTGCGTGCAGATGCAGTCACTCATCTCTCTCAGATACGACCTGCGTTAGATATTTCTCTCTTTCGCAATCACAGGTGCGATCCTTACTTCTTCGTTCCTATCGAGAAATGAGAAGTGAATTGATAGCATATTTGAGCGGACCCAGGGGCGGATTTGGGCCTAGGCGTGGCCCAAAAACTCCTTTATACCCCCTTAAATTTTCGTGGCCCAACCCGGGTACTATGGGCTGGCCCTAGTTGATGGCCCAGCACCAGCAGACAGCAAGTGCACAGGCCCGCGGCGAGCCAGGCAGCTAGCGATGCCTTCGTTCCCCTTGCGCATTCACTCGTGACTCGTCGTCTATCGCCCGTCTCCGTCTTTTCGCCCGCCTCAGTCCTCCACGGCTCCACATCCACTCCTCCTCACCAAACCCTAGCGCCCTAGCGGAGAGCGCTAGCAAGGCCACTGCCACACGCTGAAGCCATGAGGCCCGAGGTCAAGGAGCGGCGGCTGGCCACAAGGAATCGGCAACGAGGCGAGGCAATAGCGACAACCAAGAAACTGCTGGCCATGGCAAGGCGTGAAGCTATGAGCCTCCTCTTACCCCAATTTGCAAAAATGGCGGCGGTTCCTCTGTTGTGCGGCGACGGCAACGTCAAGCCTCCACCCCTGGCGCCTCCTTTACGACAGACCCTCCCAACGCCTCCTCCACCCCCATGGCTCCACCTCCGTGGCGCGGTTCCTCCACTCCGGCGGCGCGGTTCTTCCACCCCAACGGCTGCTCAACTCAGCCGCGTCCACCCGGGCGGCTCGCCTCAAGCGGCTCCCCTCTTCTCCCCACTCTCCCTCCCCACCTCTCTCCTCCGTGCCCTCCCTTCTCCTCAAGGCCACAATGGCATTCATGAGACCTCTTTGAGCGGATAAGCGGCGGCGGTGCTAGGAGAGCACCGACGGTTCGTCCGTATCCCTTCATGCCCCGCTCCAAATCCTCCAATTGATTGTGGATTAGATGTTTGATGTTGCCATTTGGTGCTATATGTTGGATACAGTCGTTTAGACAAATTTGATCAAAATTTAGACAAATTTGTTTGAATTTGAGTGTCATTTGATCGAAATTTCAAATGAAATTTTCGAATTTCGCGGATTTCGGTCTTTTCGCTGAGGAACGAAAATTTTGTTCTACCGAAATAAAAATCCCTGGTCATAGTGGCCCTAGACGTCAAAATTCACCAGCTCCGCCACTGAGCGGACCTATCATTCCTTGACGTTTTCTTGATCAAGGGAAAATTAATCTATTGATGAATTTCTGTTCATCTAGTTATACATAATTAATAAGTTGCATTTGCCGTACCGGATGGCTAAAGCCACTTGTTTCGGCCACCCCACACGGCGAAAGCCATCATGGCTCGCCACATGTCTATGACTCACTTTCAGCGCTTGATGCTATTGCTCTCTTTCTGCAAAGGTAGTTCGACAACAATTTTTGCATTTTCCTGCCCAAATGCATATTATCAATTATTTAAGTTGCATTATAATTACTTTAGTTAATAATATAACATTTTATGTAAATTATAAAGGGGTACTGTCGACGGTTGAGATAACGATCTCAAGTCGCTAAGGTTCTTTAGAAGTGAGATAGGAGACACGCCGAACAACCACGAACAGCGACGAACAGGAGACAGAGGTTTTTATCCTGGTTCAGGCCTCTCGGGAGAGATAATAGCCCTACGTTCAGCCTTTCTTATATATCAGAGATGAATACAAGAGGTGGCTCGATGAGACGAACAAGTCTCGGCGAGATTATGGGTATACAAGCGAAGATCAGGTGTCTATCAGATGCTAATGCGTAAACTCGAAGTCAGATCAAGTCCCCTCTACATGCCGTAGGGGCCTTGTTTATATAGTGAAGAGCAAAACGACCTACCGAGAGAATATCGGGCCGGGCTAACCACGAGATCGTAACGAACTCAACATGCCAAATATATCCCGAGGTAGATAAGGCATACTCCTAGTCTTGGGGATCACGACTCCTATTCCAATCCGGGAAACCAACGTCCGGGTCTTCACGTAGCCGTGCAGAACTCCTGTTCGAGACGGACTCAAACACAATTCCTTGGCCATTACGCACCATGCCAGGCAAGGGCTGTTCGGCAGGATGCACATGGGCCTGATAGATCCTTCCAGGGAGCTGGGCTCTGATAGGCTGTTCGATTGGGCCGTCAGGGAGTGGGCCATGGCAATGGGCCGTGATTTTATTCCCGACAGCTAGCCCCCGAGACTCAAGTGGAAGGACTCACTAGAGTGGGGTCGTCCTCTTGAGACTCAAAGTCACGAAGAGGGAAATTTGCTGCTACAAAGACTTGCAACAATCGACCGAACAGGTTAGAGTTCAACCGAACAGAACTCGTTCGGGACCGAGCAAACCCGACAAGACCGAAAGCAACTCCGTTGTAATCAACGAGGAATCACATCCGCCGAGCAGAGCACTCACCTTCAACGTGGGCGCTGAAAAAGTAACCGCTATGGATCTCAACGATAACTTCATCTGTCATCACAAGAAGGAAAACAGACGACCGCTTTTACCTAGCCGCTGCGGTAAAAACTAGCTGTTTTGTGACAAACCGTTGCAGAGCTGCGCATATGGGACTATAAAAGCACCCAAGCCGCCCGTGGCTAGCCACTTCTGCTCTCGCGTCTTTCCTTCCCAAGCCCTAATTCCAACCGCACTCAGCACCAAGCACCCAAACTCCACAACCAAACCTGCTCGTCCAACTCTGGGGACCGCTATGGCCAAGTTCGTAAGCTCTAGCGCATCCGAGGAGGACTTGAGAGTTTGGGAGGAAGAGGGCCACATCGATGCCGGTAGCTGGAGGCTGCCCGAGGAGGAGGAAACTCCGGAGCCGCTCGAGGGAGAGTTCGTCAACTTCGAACAGTTTACACTGTTCTTGTTGAGATCTCCCGAGAGAGACTTCGTTGAGGCCTTCTTGAACATCAGCGGATTGGAGGTGGCGAACCTCAATCCGAACAAAGATCCTCCAGATGGCTGTCTCGCACACTGCGAGGGGCTATCTGGCATTGATCCGCCGGTGGGGCGTTCCTCCATTACTATCTGATAACGAGGAGCAGCTCGCCGCTTCGGCTACTGGGTGCTACTACCTCAAGCTCCGCCATCGCTAACGACGCTGCCAGACTTCGTCCCACCGCCGCCGACTCAATGGGCGCGTGGTGGACGAGGTGGTTCTACACCCGGCGGAGCGACGACAGCAAGCTCGTCTTCACTGGGAAGGCGCCGGCGAAGGGAACGCCAATGCCTCGGTCGGAGATGTCCGCCGAGGATTGGTACTTGGCGAGGAAGATCGCCTCCCTCGTGAGTCTTGGGCTCACGGGCAGGGAGATCATCCGGGACTACACAGCGAACAGGATCTGTCCGTTGCGGAGAAGACTCTATCCCTTCTACAAGATAGAGGGATGGGAAGACATCTCCAGAGAGAGCACGGGTAAGTGCCTTTAAGACTCAACATTTCTTTGATGCTTCTTTCGAACAGAAACTGAGAGGACTTCCTACTCGGGCAGAAAAACCTACCGACGCATGGGTGACCGAGCGGGTCGACGCCATGATGAAGGCAGCCAAGAAGGACGGCGAGGTCACCGGCGAGGTGGCCTACACCTGTCCGCGGAACGTGCTCATCCGCACAGCCGAGGTAAGTTGCTCGAACCCTCGTCTGTGTTGCTGAATTCGCACTGTCGTAAATGCTAACATTCCTATTCCGAACACACAGAAGGACCAGCTGATCCTTGGAGGGATCGTGGAGGAGCTCTCTGGGTCGGAGAAGGAGAGAGCAAAGAAGGGCAAGGCCAAGGTGGCCACAAAGCTCAAAGGCGGCGGCCGAGCCAACGCGAGCTCGCCATACCACTACGCCGCCACCACCCTCGAAGAAGCTGCTTTGCTGCAACGGAGCGCGCCGAGCAAACCAAGCGCGTGGCGGCTAGCTGCGGAAACGACCAAGCCCTCCTCCTCACGAGCAAAGCGACGAAGAGTTAAAGACACCGACCCTCGGCTTAAGCGACACGCACAGCTCACCCGGCCACTTGGCACGGCCATCAGTCGCCGAACGAGAAGGCTCGAGGAGGAAGTCGCGCAAAGGAAAGCTTCTTCGCTGCGAGAAAAGTGCTCACCAAATAGGCGCCGAGCTCATCGCCACGAGCGTCCGGGGGCTAAGACGAACAAGGCGTCAAGGAGCCCCCGAGGAAGAGGCGGAAGGTTTTAGCAAAGAAGTTCAAGATTAAGCCTTCCGCAGCAAGTATGTTGTAACAAGACTTTCGCCTTTACAATTTCCTAACCGCACCGGGCTCAATTATTCCCCTTTTCATCAGCTGCCCAAGAGGAGATTGCCACGGACGACGTCGACGAGGCAATCGAGCGATCTCTACTGCCCGAGCACCTACACGGTGCGTCGCGGGCAATGAGGTTGGCCGGCCTCAAGGACAAGCTGGCAGCGTGGAGCTTGCTCCCGCCAGCCCAGCCGACCACTCGA
Source organism: Raddia guianensis (assembly GCA_036346415.1). Taxonomy (NCBI): domain Eukaryota; kingdom Viridiplantae; phylum Streptophyta; class Magnoliopsida; order Poales; family Poaceae; genus Raddia; species Raddia guianensis. The sequence continues at coordinate 61,671,857 of CM070534.1, forward strand.
TCTTGCCAAGAAGGGCGGTGGAGCGGTTGGAGGCGTAAGAGGCGGCGACAAGACCACGGACAATGCGGGGCCAGCGATGGCTCATAAGCTGCCAAAGGTGGGACCGAGCAGGCGGTCCTACCGGGCACTTTGTCGCAGGGGCAGCCCGTCCCTAAGGCGACGGAGACGACCGGCGAGCAGGACGAAAGCCCTGCCGCCAAGGTGCAAGAAGAGACCCACGAGCAGGGTGCACAAGTTGCCCGCCAGTGGAAGTTCCGGTGCCGCCCGGTGGAGCGGCTCACCTTGTCCGAAGGTGATCGGGCGTAAGAGGAAGAAGGGCGGGCGCGGAAGACAGCCGCTTCGCCGCTTGCTCCGCCGGGCAAGCGCTATCGCAGGAAGATGGAGCAAAGAGGACGGCGGCGAGGGCGACGCGCCGGTCTCATCCCGCATGAGCGAGGCTTCGTGACGCATGGTCTCGAAGATCGCCACGCCGAGGATCAAACGCCGACTTGGCAAGGTAAGTCCAAAACCAAACTCGTCCAATCGGCGGCATCATTACAACGCTGTTAATCGGTCTTCTCTCGTGTCTTCAAAGATACCATGGAGGAGCTCGAGGACGGAGTCACCGTCGAACGCAGCCGTTCTGGCGGGTTTCCGAGAGCAGCTGCGGATGAGGGGGCTCGAAGGGGAGCCTTCCGCGCCAGCCAAGAGCCGGAGCAAGTTGGCGGCGAAAATAAAGAAGCTCAAGGCTCGGTTGACCGAGGAGAGGTCGCCTCCCGGCTCTTCGAAGAGGCCGAGGAGCTTCAAGAAGCCGCGAGGGCGAGCGTCGCGGAAGGGGAGCCAGGCCGCACGAAGTGGCTGGAAGAGCAACTCCACGACGTGTCCGAATGGCGGAAGCTGCAATCAGGTGAAGCAGCTCGAGGCCCAGCTCGCCGAAGAGAAGTCAACTTCCGCGGCTCTCCAGGAGAAGATCTCCACCTTGTGGGCGTCACAGGAGGAGGCCGAGAAGATGCGCGGGCTGGCCGCAAGGACGAGCACCACGGAGAAGAGGGTCGAGGAGCTGGACGAGCAGCTCAAGACCGCCGAGCAACGAGCCAGTTGGAGCGAAGATCTGACCGAGCAGCTGCGGGCCAAGATCAAAGAGGTCGAGGTTCTCCGCGTGAAGGCAACGGAGCAGGCCAGGAGCAGCAAGGAGGAAGCCGACCGTCTCCGAGCTGAGGCCAGGGAGGGTTTCAAAGCCCAAGGGGAAGTCCTGCGCCTCAAGGAAGTGATCGAGGAGCTCAAGGAGCAACTCGCTTCTAAGTAGTCAGAGGGTCAGAATCTGAAAGGACTTTTGTACCTGCAAATTCTGTTAATACAATAAAGGGCTTACCTTTTTACCTGCAAAAAAGAGCAGTAAAAGGCAAGAACGAACAGGAAACCAAGAGCAGGGCACGAAAGAGCTAGAAAGTTTTGGAAAACCGGTAGAACGCTTAGCCTAGCTCCCAGCCCCCGTTGTGCAGCTGCTCGAAAACCTGAGTTTGCGAACTCGAACAGGTGCACAAGAGAAAGAGCGACACCCTAGCCCCCGGTACGGACGGTGCTCGAAAACCTGAGTGTGCGAATTCGAGCACGTGCGTAGAGAGTTAGAGCGACACCCTATCCTGATCGACTTATCCCAAATACTGCTCGGCGACGTAAGTTAGGCGATTCCAAAGGTAACCGAACAAGGAAAGTGCCTCTACCGCGGAGGGCTTACGAGAGCAGACTTTGCCAGGTGGTCGTGCCGTGAGCGGTAAGTGCCTCTGCCGCGGAGGGCTTACGAGAGCAGACTTAGCCGCGAGGCGAGAAAGCCTTTTTACGCAACCTTGAGTTGAGGAACTTGTTGAAACTGGATACGAGCAGGAAAAAATCCTTAAAATTGCGGAGCCAAGTGTTCGCAAGGCCGGGCAGCCATCAAGTGTTACAAGAGAGAGGGTAGTCTTGACGAGACAGAGGTGTGAAAAGGCCTTAGAGGACCATGAAAATTTCACTATAAATGGATTGAACTTTACATGGAGCCCGACAGACTTGGACGAACAAATGCGCGTAGTTTGACAAAAAAACGCGAAGCTAAGCAAACACAGAAAGACCTACACAAAGAACTTACGAATTTGGTCGATGTTCCAAGTCTTCGGTCACTCTCTCCGTCCTCCATTGCCAGCGAAACAGCCCGGGCGGCAAGAGAAACGACAGTGAACGGGCCTCCCAACGGGAGTTAGCTTGTTGGCATTGGACAGGTTCTGAACACGGCGCAGAACGAGGTCGCCCGCCTGCAAAGCCCTTGGTCGAACTGATTTGGCAGCGTGCCGACGAAGATCTTGCTGGTAGCGCACCATTCTAACTTGTGCCCGGTCGCGTGTGCCTTCGAGGAGGTCGAGATCAAGTAGGCGCTCTTGCTCGTCGTCAACCAGGTTGACCGAGCTAGTGGGAGGCGAACCGAGTACTATTTCGGCGGGTAGGACGGCTTCTGCACCATAGACCAATTGGAAAGGAGTTTCCCGGTTGCTGGTCTACCGTCAGTCTGAATCGCCCAAAGGACGGAAGGAACTTCGTCAACCCAGGCCTTGTTGTGCTCGCGGAGTGCCGCGAACACGCGCCATTTGATACCCTGGACGATCTGTCCGTTAGCTCGCTCGACCGCTCCATTGCTCTGTGGATGTGCCATAGAGGCGAAGCAGACCTTGGTGCCCAGCTGTTCGTAGTATTGCTGGAATAGCTCGCTTCGGAACTTGGTACCGTTATCGGTGATCAGCTTATGGGGAATCCCAAAGCGCGTGACCACGTTGCTTTTGAAAAAGCGCACAGCCGTTTTGACGTGAAGAGATTTACACGAGCTCTGCCTCAATCCACTTTGTAAAAGTGTCGATGGCGGCGAGCAAGTGTGTGTAACCCTTGTACCCCATAGGAACGGGCCGAAAGCGCATCCGCACCCCATGTGGAGAAAGGCCAAGATGGGGGGATCGTTTGAAGCTCTTGGGCGGGCTTATGTGCCTTCCGGGCGTGAAATTGGCAAGCCTTGCACTTTGTCACGATGTCCCGGGCATCTTGTAACGCTGTAGGCCAATAATAGCCCATGCGAAACGCTTTGCCGACCAGAGTTCTGAAGGAGGCGTGGTTGCCGCTGGCACCCTCATGTTTGTCCCTAAGGAGGAACACACCCTCCTGTTGAGAGATGCACTTGGAGAGAACTCCTAGAGCACCTTGACGGTAAAGGATGTCGTCCACAAGCTTGTATGGAGCAGCACGCCTTGCAAGCCGGGAACGCTCGCTTCGTCTTCGGGCAGTGTCCCATCTGCAAGGTACCGGACAAATGGCGTTGTCCGGTCTGCGACTGCTTTCGATGATGGAGACAAGACCACTGCCTCGCTGCCTCGTCCGGAGACGTGATAGAGGGCTTGTAAAGGTGCTCGACGAGCACCCCTGCCGGAGCAGGTTCGCGTGAGGATCCAAACTTGGACAGCTGGTCCGCCAGAAAGTTGTCCTTCCTGGGCACGAAGAGTACCTTGAAAAATCGAAAATGCCGCTCCAACTTCCTCACTTCAACCAGGTATCGCGCCATTGAGTCATCGCAGCACTAATAGTCCTTGTTTACCTGGTTGATGACCAGCTGTGAATCTCCCTTCACAGTTGGTCGTCGGACACCGAGCAACTTGCACGCTCTTAGTCCTGCGAGGAGGGCCTCGTACTCCGCAGCGTTGTTAGTCGCCGTAAAGTGTAGTTGGATAAAATACTGGAGTTGCTCTCCTTGAATGGAGATGAGAACAAAACCAGCCCCCGAGTTTCCAGTACGCGAGCCATCAAAAAACATGGTCGAAGGGGGGTCATCAGGTTGCTCGGGGCTTCTCGATTTGGGCGGCAGTCCATTCGGCGACAAAGTCGCCCAAGACACAGGACTTAATAGCGAGTTCGGCGAAATGAATATCAAATTCTGCCAATTCCATTGCCCATTTAGCTATACGTCTGCCAGCTTTCTTGTTCCTTAGGATCTCTCCAAGAGGGAACTTGGTCGGGACCAGTATTTGGTGCGCCTGAAAATAATGGCGAAGTTTTCTGGAGGACATGAGCAAGGCGTAGAGCAGCTTCTGGACCTCAGGGTAACTCTCCTTTGATCCGTAAAGTACCTCGCTCACGTAATAGATTAGTCATTGGATGCCTTCCTTTCCACCGCCAAGACCGCCACCGCTTGAGGCATCTGGTAGAGATAGAGCAAGAGCTCGTCATTGCATCAAGGGTGGTCAAGACAGTTGGGTTGGACGGTATTGCTTTAGATCTTGAAAAGATCGATCAGCTTCCTCTGTCCACTCGAAGCCATTGTGCTTGCGCAGGGCCTTAAAGAAGGGCAGCCCGTGTTCGCCCTGACGGGACATAAACCTGCTCAAAGCAGCCATCCGTCCGGTGAGGCTCTGAACTTTCTTGACGGTAGTTGGAGCCTGCATGTTTTCAATGGCCTCGATTTTTTCGGGGTTGGCAGATATGCCTTGCGAACCAATTACATAACCGAGCAACATTTCAGATCGAACACCAAAGGTACATTTATCTGGATTTAACTTTATTCGAGGCCTGTTGAGATTTCGAAAAGTCTCGGTCAGGTCTTTTACATGATCTGGAGCATACTTGCTCTTTACAACTATGTCATCGACATCGACCTCTAGGTTTTTTCCGCGCTGTTCTGGGAAAGTTTTCTCCATTAAGTATTTGGAACGTTACCAAAGATTGCACGCACCGAAAGACATGGTTGTATAGCGGAAAGTGTCGAAGGGGGTGATGAAGGCAGTCTTCTCTTCATCCTCGGGGGAGATACTTATTTGGTGATAACCGAGTAAGCATCCAAAAAACTCAAAAGTCGGGCATCCGCAATCCGGGTCGACCAACCGGTCTATGCGAGGCAATGAAAATTGTCTTTAGGACAAGCGGCGTTCAGATCGTGTGATCGACACATCCTCCACTTGCCGCCTTTCTTCTTTACAATGACAGAGTTGGCGACCACTCGGTGTGATCAACCTCGCGGATGAAACCAAGCGGCGGCGACTTACCAAGTCGATCCTTGATGATCCCCAGCAGAAGTCCGAAAAGATGAAGCTTCGGCGAACGGGCTTTTGTCCACCGGACGGCCGCTTTGTGCTCGATAACCTCCTTGGGACTCGGGCATGTCGACGGTTCCCGAGCAAATCGTCTGCGTTAGCTCGGAGGAAGGCAATGAGCTCGCTTTCCTATTTGGGGTCCAGATTGGCCCCGTGTGAACTATCTTGGAGGAATCATCCAAAGACAGCGAAACTTCCTTGGTCTCTCCTCATGGCTGAAGGGAGACTCTAGGGCGTGCAGACTTGGTCTGCGGAGCTTAGGACCTCGAGGTGGAAGCCGGTCGACCAGTATGAGGGACCGCTTTCGTCGGAATCGAGAGCGGCCTTATAATTGCCCTTGACCGTGATCACACAGTTGGGACCCGGTATCTTCACGCAATGATATCCATGATGGGACACGGCCATGAACTTGCCAAGAGATGGCCGGCCCAGGATAGCATTGTACGCGGATGGGAAGTCAACCACATCGAATGTGATCAACTATGTCCGGAAGTTGCTTGGACTGCCGAAGGTGACGGGCAGAACGATCTGGCTCAACGGCTGAACAGCTTCTCCGGGAACAATGCCGTAGAAGGGCATCGCGACCTCTTTAAGCTTGGATCGAGGAATTTGCATCTCGTCCAAGACCTTAGCAGAGAGCAAGTCCAAAGCGCTCCCGCCGTCTACAAGAACACGACCAACTCTCGCGTTCTTGATGGTCCGAGCGACCACCGCGGGGAGCCTCGAGGCTTGGTCATCCCAGTGGGGCAATCCTCCTGAGAGAAGGAGATGGAAACCTCGGTCCACTTCATTGATTCGGCCGAGACTTGCCCTTTTCAGCGTTGTGGACCTCCCAGCGCCTTCCTTGAGGCTGCGTCGAGAGGTATAAGCCGAGGAGCCGCCGAAGATGACGGCGATATGGTTCACGGGCTCTTGATACTCATCGTCGTCCTGATCACCATCATCGGTTTGGCGCTTGGCCGTACCGGCTTCACCTTTTTCGGGCAGGGTGGGCATTGGGCCCTTGCCGTTGTAGAAATCCTCGAGCTTTACGGCCCAGGTCCTACAGTGGCGCGTGTCATGCCCGTGATGCTAGTGGAACTTGCAATATCGGTCACAGGGACCTTTCTTGCCTTGGTTGCCTCCCTGGGCGGGCTTCTTGCCCTTATAATTATTGTTGGGCTTTTTCTGCCCATCCTTGGGAGGAGGTGTGCGATCTATACCGGCGACAGTGTTGTTCGCATCACCCTTCTTTTTCTTCTGGGACTTCTTGTCACCAGGATTGTTGATGCTCTTCTTCTTTTCCTCTACACCAGGCTGGGCGGGCAGCTCGCCCTTGTCGAACGCCTTCTTATCTCGAACGCGTTCGCGCATTAGCATAGTGATCACCGCCTTGAACAGGTCGTTGGCGGTCCAGGTCTCATTGATCTCGAGATCCTGGGTGAGCCGCTCGTCGCGGACTCCATTTTTAAAGGCGCGGACAACAGATTCGTTCGAGATGTTCGGGATCGTGTTGCGAATCTTGATGAAACACTTCACGAAGTTGCGGAGGGTCTCCCGTTCATCCGGATCATCCGTGCAGATCATCCTCCTTGCCCGACGCACGTAATGACTCTGAAATTGGCAATCGAGCGTCCACAAAGTTGGTTCCAAGAAGAGATGGAGCCTTCCTGGCGATTGAATGACCCACGTCCGAGCGGCACCCTCAAGGACAATCGGAGGTAATTAGCCATGACAAGCTCGTCACCCCCGGCTGCCATGATGGCTGTAGCGTAGATGGAAAGGAACTCTTCTAGGTTCTGGGTCCCGTTGTACCTCTTCATGTGTCCGGGCTTGAACTTCGAGGGCCACCGCATGAGCGGCTTCGTCGGAAAGGCCCCGCAGCCCAAAGCATAAGACCGCCACCTTCCCGTGAACCTAGCCTCGAGAAGACATTGGTTCTGTTGGTCGGGGGAACTCTCGCTGAGCGAGAGGTCTCTGCTTGGAGGAACTCTCTCCGTGATAAGCCCCCGCGCTCCTTCCTCGTTGTCGATAGGTGACTAATTGGAGGGTCACCGCCAGCAATGAATTTGTACGAGGGAACGCTAATCAAGAACCAAACCAGATGGGTAGCACAAGACAGGGTTATACAGGTTCAGACCCTCAACGGAGGTAATACCCTACTTCCTGTGCTCTGGGATTATGATTGATCAATATGCGGGGTGCAAGATGATCAAGGTTGCTATGTATGCTTGATGATGACCGAAGAAAATCTCTCTCTCTACGGCCTCTACCCCCTCCCTTTATATAGTGTAGGGGGGATAGGATTACAGAGCGTCGCGGGATATATGGCAACGGTTTCTGTTCTGATGTTACATGGTATGTATCCAATAATCTACTATTTACATGGGGATATGCCATACCCTCGGGTCCTCTCTTGCGGCGCAAGGCACATGTAGCCCGAGCGATCTTCAACCCTAATCGGTCGACTCAGACGCGCCCCATCCGCTCCTTTATGGGCCTTCTAGAGGATACTGGGCCCATGTAGTCCACATAGAGTCCCGAGTGCTTTACGATCGAGTCGATGCTTAGCCGAATCGGTTTCGCTTATATCTCCTGTGTCTGAAAAGAGATTGTAAAGAACTCAAGAAATCTTAAGTTTTTGTTGAAGCAATGCTCGGATCAACAATATCAACTCCAACAATTCGCCCATTGGGCACATCAACTCAATGTAAGGTTCGCCCACAGGCACCCACTCTTGCTATACAAGGGCGACCATTGACCCGGATGGGTATGCCTTAAGCCACGCCGTTACAACCTCTCTTTTGACAAGATGTCAATCTTAGCGTTTTCAAAGTATCGTCGTCAGCGCCTGCCTTAACTTGTAAGAGCAGTAACTTGGCCCAACATGGGGTGCACCTTTTCACCCGTGGGTACTGTCCCAACTCGAAGGGATCACTTATGCCCTTAGGGCGCATCGATTGATACGACTTTGCCGAGAGGTACTTGTATCCGGATAGCGCTATACAACTGGCGACCTTATAAAGGCATACCTCAAGAAGTTGAATCCAAATTTCACCAACACCCAACCTCGAACGTGCGAAGTTAGCTAGTGACCCAACGTGGGGTATGCCGTGAAATGTTTTTAACTTTGGCGCTACCGGTGATATGCCCTCCAGGGTGCACCGAGGCCGAATTAGGCTCGATTTTAACACATTGCCACTGTTAGCGGCATGTTAAGAAAGCCTGTTAAGGGGGTTGCCCTTTGCAGTTTTAGCCCAAGCCCAATTAGGGGGAAGGCGAAGCGTTTTCGCGTCCTTTTCTCACACAGCCGGAGCGATACGAGCTTCCGTCGGAAACCGTACTCGTTCTCACTTCCGTCCCATCGTCATGATGGTTTTACTGTGTTCGAAACGGATTACCAGGCGCGTCCCTTGAACTTCCTCTGTGTATAAAAGAAATCCGAGGGACTGAGTACTACTTCATCTTCAGCTTTTGAGTTCTTGAATTTCCTTCTCCTCTTCTTCTCCCTCAACAAGCAGAGAGCCAAGGAAAGATTATGGATCCTCGTGCGGCCGCACTACCAAGTGCATGCTCGTGCATGCCGCTAAAACCGCCACTGACACGCAAAGTGGGCTCATTGGCGGGAGAATCTGTGAAAGGGCGGCTCAAAGCGCCATTAGGGTTCTGGTCGCCGGCCATCCGCGACTCTTCCCGGCCCGCACCCCCCTCAAAGATGCGCTCGTCTTCTCCATCCTCGATGTGAAGTGGCCTTCAAAGGGATAGGTTATCCTTTCTTTGTATCTCCGCGAGCCCGCGATAAGCCCTAGCTCAATGTGCCGTGCCGCGGAAAATGCAGTCAGGCCCTCGAGCCCTTTAATGAACATCTTTTGTGATATCCATCATTCTTCGTGTTTCTGCTTCAATCTTGAATCTGTAATGCCGCGTCTCCTCGATTTGATCTCGAATCCGCGACACCGCTTCATCCGAGCAATTTGGCTCGTTCGCTCCTAGACAGCGATCGGCAGAACGCGGACCTCTCGGGGGAACCACTCGGTCGGCCGAGTGATTATCGGGCCCCTCGCGGAAAGGCCGCATCCAAAGCTAGACTAAGGCCCGGCCTGAATCGCTAAACTTTGCCCGCTATGAAAATTAGAACAGGGAACAAAATTAGTTCACCTTGCTTACTTTTCGCGCGGTCGGTTAGCTTCTCCCAGCAGACTCACCACTAGGGTTCTTCTCCGCCGCCGTCTCGCCGCCACCTGCCTCCAATCGCGATGGCTCCACCATCCCTACCACCGCCGAGGCGGCAAGAATGCGAAGAAATGGATGAAGTCCACCACGACTGAGCGGAGGCTGCAGAAGCTGGTCTCCTCGGCGTGCTCCCGTCGGAAGGGTTAGTGTCTTGGCGCGCCGCTCCCGGCGAATCCTGCCCCACCCTTCGCCAGGACGAGGTAGTGGTCTTCGAATCTTTCTTCCTCCGCGGCTTCAGCCTTCCTTGCTCCTCCTTCTTCCGGGGTTTGCTTCATTTCTACGGGATCGAGGCTTCGCATTTGAACCCCAACTCCATCTTTCACATCGCGATCTTCGTTCACGTCTGCGAGGCCTATTTGGGATCGCTCCCCATTTCGACCTTTTCTAGTTCCTTTTCTCCTCAAACCCTACTGAACAAGGAAAATCCCAAGGCAGCGCGCGGATTTCAAGCTGAGAAGGGTTAAAAGTTTTACTGACCTTCGCCGAAAACCTCCAACAAGGGCTGGCACTCGAGTGGTTCTCTTGTGCCAACCGTCCCCGACCCTTCCGTCCTTCTCCATGAGAGCCCCACAGTCCGTCCCTCTTGGTCTTCTCTCTCCATGACGGGGGGAAGCCAAGTGAAGGAACTTCTTGTTCTCCTCCGCAGAGCCAAATCTGCTGGGTTGACCGGTGTGGGGGTAGTGTGGAACTATACCCAACATCGTATCCAGCCCATCAAGGAGAGGGTTCATCCCGCCTTTGAGTACTCGGGGCCCCAGGATGCCACTCGGGAAAGCGGTGAGAACCTTACGCAGAAGGAGATTATCAACCGAGTGGCTGAGCTTTTTGCTCCGGGCTCGGAAATAGCTCCTGCGGAATGCCCGGCTTCATACCACTTGGGGTACTTGCCACCAGCGGTAGGGAACAGATCCTCCTCAACTCAGCCACGATTTGTCGATGTAGAGTCAGATTTAATGTGATTTAATGTGTTGCAGGGGCGTGAGGCCTTCTTCTCCACTCCCCCAGTCCCGGACGCTCCGCTCCCCAAGGAGGCACCTCGCAAGCGTCCTGCCGAAAGCTCGACGAGTGCTCCTCCGGCCAAAAAAGGCAGGGGGGTCGCTCCAGGGGACTCGGACGAAGACGATGAAGAGGATGACACCGTCCCGCTTCTTTTCCGCCGCCACACCACCCAGCTGAAGTCGCCACCCGCCAAAGCAGCAGCAGCGAAAGCCCTCCGCCACGCCAGTCTGCCAACCCAAAGGCCGCGTCTGGGGTGAAGAAACCTCCCGGCTCGGGCCTGAGTGGTTCGGGCATGAAATTCAAAATGAAATATGTCCCGTCGCATAGGTATTTCTTCACAACGCAATAACTTCATGATTTGTAGAGACGTGTGTCTTGAGAGGTCGTCGAATGCTTGTAGGAAACCAATGAAGGATGATGAGCCGCCAAGCTCCAAGGACTCGGCTAAGCCCACCACGCCTCGCCAGGACTCTAGCCCATCTGCCACCGGCCGCCAACCCTCGTCAGCGAAGGGGAAAATCCCAGCTTCTGCTCCAGGGAGCTCAGAGCCGGAAATCGAGGAGATCCCTCGCCCTTCCGCCAAAGCACACGCTCCACCCTTCCGATTGAAGTGGCGGAAAGAGATGGAGGGCTATGAGGTCGACGACGGGCAGGAAGCCGAAGAGTGGGAGGTCTTGGACCAAGTAACCGCCATTCAAGCCGAGATATACAAGGTAAATCTTTTTGTCGCCATGAATCTTTATTCCGCACGAGGGAAATCCACTAACCTTCCTCCCATTTCCACGCAGCGCATGAAGGAGAGGTCGAAACAGAAGACCCGATGCATGGAGAAGACGGTGGGCAAGCTAAAAACACGCGACGACTTTGACAACGCGCTGTATGCCACCAAGCGGCAATATCGCGGTCGCATCGAAGAACTCCACCGCGAAGTCACCGAGCTTCGATTTAGCCATGTGGAAGAGTCCAACATAAACAGAGGTATAGACCCCAATTCATGCTAAATCTCTGAACAGGATGTTTCATATGTGATGATCTTTAATGGTTGCCGTCGAGTGTAGCCTTGGAGGCGAGGCAGAAGGCACTAGAGGAGGAAGTCCGCCAAGCCAACGCTCGAGCCGAGGGATCGGCTAAAGAGTTGGAAGGTAACTTTCCGACCGCTCTCCCGGCTCAACCTCACCAAACCCGACCGACATGCCTCTCCCGACCGGTCGCCAGAAGCCGCCAATAACCACAACGGGATTGTTCCAATAATTGAATGCCTTTATCCAGAGGAGGAGCCGCCGAATGATCCTGTTCTCCTGGTGGCCCATCTCGACGCCCTTCCTGAGCGGATCAAGGTCTTCACCCGGGAGGCCGCAATAACATGCACCGGTCAAGGCCTCGCCATCGCTAAGTCAAACTTCCCACGCCTAGATTGTGAAGCCGTCAAGGATGGGTTTGCTTGCTTTCGGAGGAGGAGGCCGTAGCTCATAGAGGAAGTTCATCCGATCGCTGTCCGGATAGTTGACCAATTGGACTTGTAATTATGCCCGTAATAGGAACTTTTGGTTGATCCCGATCAGCGATCCGACTTATCCAAATAATACGTGTTATCCTTTTCATGAACGCATCCACCGACCGGTCCAAATTTCGAAAGTGCCGAAGTAGCACTTGGCTTCCTTCCTACCTAGTCATGAGGTAGCTAAACGTGTCGTTAGGATGTAAAAGCGCCATTACTCCGAATTTTCGTACTACTCGAATGCGATCAACACGTGTAGAGAAAACAACTTTATTGATGAGATAGGGTGCGTTGACTCCGCACACTATTTATCAGCCCCGACTTCATCGCTTGGTCGCTTCGGCCAAGTAGCAAGTCAAAAGAAGGGAAACTAATTACACAAATGCCGCTTGGATACAAGAACTAAGGGAAAACGACGAGTCGCCGATGTTCCGGTGTTGGGCACTTCAGATCCATCTTCGCGTTGTAGCCGATAAGCTCCCGGGCGGGTCACCTTAGCGATCGCATAGGGGCCTTTCCAGAGTGGGGAGAGTTTATGCTCGTGCTTCTGATTCCTTCGGAGGACCAGTCTCCTTTGGAGAATGCACGCCCGACGTTCTTGTTGATGGTAGCGACGCAGCCCCGCTGGTACTTTGCCGATCGGATCATGCCGCTTCCTCGCTTCCTCGAGCCGATCGAGGTCTTCACACTTACTTCATCCGACCGACACGTCAGAATCGCAACCCGTGGAGACCGGAACTTCAATTCACCGGAAGGACCGCTTCGAGCCGTAAACTAGGAAAAAGGGTGTCCGCCCGGTGGCTCGGCTTGGGATTGTTCTAAGCCCCGAGCACCGAGGGCAACTCCTGACCCAGCTGCGTTCGATGGCTTCAGCGATCGAAAATTCGGCTTTGAGCCCTTGTAGCACCAATCCATTGGCGCTGCTCAACCCGTCCGCTGCTCCTTGGGTGGGCCAGCGATGCGTAGCAGATTTTAATGCCCACTCCTCGCCCCAATCTTGAAATTCGCCGCTTTTGAATCGAACGCCATTGTCGGTGATGATGCGATTGGTACGCCAAAACGCACAACGATGTCTCGAAGAACTTCGCGTTTTGGCATTGTGATGACAAAGAACCGCTTGGCTTCAATCCACTTGGTAAACTTGTCGATGGCGACGAAGAGATGGGTGAATCCGCCTTGCGCCGCTGAGGGGCCCACCATGTCCAGATTCCGCACGGCGAAGGGCCAAGAGAATGGAATCGCTCAGAGATCTTGCGCCGCATGTGAATCGCCGAGCGAAAAACTAACACCGCCACATCTGCGTACTATATCTTCCGCGATTCAGGACGCGGCTAACGAAAACCCCCGCCGATAGGCCTTGCCCACTGTGGTGCTTGTCGCCGCGTGATGCCCGTGACTTCGAATGGATTTCGTTGAGTAGCTCTTCGCCTTCTTGCTCGGATATGCAACGCCTTAGTACCGGGCGCTTTTACGGCTCGTCCCGACTACCTTATAGCTTTTGCTTCGGCGTGTGATGCACTCGGCTAGGCTTCGATCCTCAGGTAGCTCATCACGAAGAAGATAATCTAAGTAGGGCTGAGTCCATCCGGGAGTAATTGATAGTACCTCTGCATCGGGTTCCGACTGCTTTTCTTGATCTTCCCCTGATGCAGATGGTCGCTTGATCGACGGCGCGCGTAGCTCCTGAACGAAGACACCACTGGGGACTTAGGCCCGAGTGGATCCCATCCGCGCTAGCTCGTCTGCTGCTTCATTGTCGCGGCGGAGCATGTGAGTAAGCTCTAGTCCATCGAACTTGTCTTCTAACTTGCGAACTTTCTGGCAGTAGGCTGCCATGCTGTCGCCAATACAAGACCACTCCTTTTGGACTTGGTTGACCACGAGTTGAGAATCTCCGCACCGCTTGACACCGAGCGATATGGCGACGCGTAGACCGTGGATGAGTGCCTCGTACTCGGCGGCGTTGTTGCTGACGGGGAACAGTATCCGGAGGACATAGCGTAGCTTCTCTCCAGTCGGTGATATGAGCAAAATCCCAGCCCCCGTGCCGCTGAGCATGAGGGAACCATCAAAATACATCATCCAGTACTCGAGATTATCCTTCTTCTTTGGGGTTTGGGCTTCGCCCACTCGGGACGAAGTTACTAACGCTGAGATTTAATGGCTAATCGAGGCATGAACTTTATTTCAAAGGCTCCAAGCTCAACTGCCCACTTGGCAATCCTCCCAGTGGCCTTCCGATTATGGAGTATGTCTCCCAGCGGGAAAGAGGTGACAACCGAAATTTCATGCTCTTGAAAATAATGCTTGAGCTCCGTGATGTGAGTAACACAACATCTGAAGCTTTGGACTTGTGGGTACCTTATTTTGACTCGCCCAATACCTCGCTTCGAAGTAGACCGGACATTTGACCTTTTGGAGGAGCCCTCCTCATCTAGTTCCACCACCAAAGCGCCGCGATGACGTGAGTCGTCACACGATGTAGAGCAAGAGGGCTCTGGGGCATGGGAGGGACCAGCACCGGTGGTGTGGTGAGAACCTCTTGAGTCTTCAAAGGCTTGCCGTGCTTCCGCCCCATCGAAAATCGTCTTGTCGGCGTAAGAGCCTAAAGAAAGGCATGCCTCGCTCCCAGTCGGAAGCGAATCGGCTAAGGGCCACGATGCATCCAAAGAGCTTACGCACGTCTTTTTGGTTGGCGGAGGCTTCATCTTGAGGATGGCGCCGACCTTTTCGGATTTGCTTGATCCTCGATTGGAGATGATGAATCCGAGTAGTTTACGAACGGAACCCCAAAAACGCACTTCTCGGGTTTAGCTTCATCCGGAATGCCCTTAGGCTTTCGAATGTCTCGGTCGAATCGTTATGAGATCCCATCCGGATTTGGTTTTTATGGCGACGCCGTCGACATATGCCTCCACGTTATGTCCGTGAGTGTGAAAACACCGCATTGTATAGTCTTGCCGTAAGTCGCGCCCGGCGTTTTCAACTTTGAATGGCATTGTGATATAGCGAAGCGCCAGAAGGCGAATGAGCGACGTTTGATGCGCTCTTCCTCCTTCAGCCGATCGATGATAGCGAATAGGCGTCGAAAACTCGGGAGCTCGCGCCCGGTGGAATCCACCACTTGGTCGATCTTGGGGCCGAAAGGATCCTTGGGACACGCCTTGTTGTGGTCGGTGTAGTCGACACACATCGCCATGTCTTGTTCTTCTTCGCACCAGACCGGATTGGCAAGCGATCGGGGTGATACACCTCTTTGATGAACCGAGCGGCCAGCAGTTTGGTAATCTCACTCCTTATGGCGTCCTTCCAATCCAGGGCGAATCTTCGTAGGCGCTGCTTGACGGGCTTCGCCTTTTCGTTGACGTGCAGAGAGTGCTCGATCACTTCCCTCGGAACACTAGGCATGTCCGAAGGCTTCCAAGCGAACACATCCCGGTTGGCCCGGAGGAAAGTGACGAGCGCGTCTTCCTATTTGCTGTCGAGTCCTGTCCCAATCACGACCGTTTTGGCCGGGTCGGTCGGGTCCAGCAGGATCTTCTTAGTTTCTTCGGCTGCTTGGATGGATATTTTGGCCTGCTTCTTGGCAGGGACGTCCCCTTCCTCCTGAAGGCTTGCGACCTCCAGTTGGATCTTCTCCATCTCAGGAGATGAATCGAGTGCTGCGCCATCTCGCGCTTCATTTGTCGCAGAGCGAGGGGATCGTTTAACGTCACCGGGAGGGTGATTACACCGTTGGGACCTGGCATTTTTAAGACGAGATAAGTGTAGTTGGGAACCGCCATGAATTTGGCAATCCCCGGCCTTCCCAAGATAGCATGATATGCCGCCTCGAAATCGGCCACTTCAAGCTTAGACTCTCGGTCCTATAGTTCTCCTTGGTCCCAAACGTGACCGGTAGGGAAATCTGTCCGAGTGGTATCGCGGACGTCCGGGATTACCCGTGGAGGAGATGACCCTTGCCGAGCTTCGGGCGGGGATTTTCATTTGGTCGAAGGTCTTGACGAAAAGGGCGTTAATCCGCTCCCACCATCGACCGGGACCCTTTTAGTTTGTTGCCTTGAACGACCGGATCAAAACCGTGGATACCTCCTGGGAAGGCAATCCGATCCGGGTGGTCCGCTTCGATCGAAGGTGATGGGCACCTCGGACCGGCGCAAGTATTGCGGAGTTGGGGCATGATAGCGTTGATCTCCGAGTGGTAAGCCGCTTCGCTTGACTCGTCGCATCTAAGCCCGAAGATATAGCCGATCTCGCGTTGACGTCTTTAGGTAGTCTCCATCGGGTTTCTGCCTTAACCGCCCTTGGCAGGTCGGTTGGAGCTCTCGGCGAACTTCTGCAGAATAAGGCAGTCTTTGGCAGAGTGTTTACCTCGAGGATGGAAGGGACATACCGAATCCATCACTTTCTTGTAGTCGTTGTCGTTGGAGGGTTTAGGTCGGTAACGCTCGACGTTGGCGACCATATCTTCTCCCTTTCGCTTCTTGTCCTTTGGCTTGCCTTGTTCGTCGTTAGGCTTCTTCTTGAGGCCTCCGTCGGTGCCTCCGCGGTGATTTGCGATGGCCTCCTCGGCCAAACCTCTGATCCGCCGTCGTGAACATGGCTTTGAGATTCTGTGGTGGTCGGGTCATCTGCCTGATTAACTCCTCGGATTTGCACCCGGCGAAGAAGGCATCAATGACTGTTTGCTCCGAAACGTCCCGGATCTCATTCTTCTTTTTAGTGAAGCGCTTGATCAATTCACGAAGAGTTTCGCTCTTGCGCCTATGTAACTGTCCAATCTCCCATCTCCCCGCGGGCCTTTCATAGGTCCCTCGAAAATTGGCGATGAACTGCTCCTGGAGGTCGTCCCAAGACTCGATAGAGCTCTGCAAGAGTCCGTTAGCGTGTGCAGGCGGTTGGGGTCAAAGCGACCGGCAAATAGTTTGCCATGACGTTCTGATCACCTCCTGCCGCGCTGACTGCTAGGGCGTAAACCTGCAGCCAGTTCTTTGGATCCCTCTCGCCATCGAACTTGTCGATGCCTTTGAGGTTAAAGTCGTCCGGCCAAACCACTCGGCGAAGATCCGGGGTGTAAGCCCGAATTCCTTCCAGTGGTCGTGGCCGCCTCCGCGCTGGGGATCTACTGCGATGCTCCCGCCGCGGGCCTTGGCGCTGCTCCTGGCGGTGGTCACGCCGACTGGCGGTGCTCTCGGCCTGATCGTCGTGGTGACGGATACGGTGGCTACGAGAGTCCCGCTCGTCGTTACCGCGCTCCCGCCGCCCGGCTTCGATGTCTTGACGTAGATCACGAGCGGGCGACTAGTGCGAGTCACCCGCTGCTGAGGCTCGAGCCCGGTTCCGATTACGCGTAGATCGACTGCAAGCCGAGGCGGTCGAAGCCGGTATTGCCTCGTTCTGTTGTATGGCCGCCATCTCTACCATGGCCATCGCTCGAGCTAGGGCCTGGATACATGGGCTGCCTTCTGGGAGTTGCGGCGCGATAGCTCAAGAAGAGTCTTGGACGCGATGACTTTGGCCTGGGGAGTGTTGTAGACTTCCTGGTCCCTTAGCTTGACCGCGCAAAGCTCGTTACGGGCGTCCGCGGCGGCGTGTCAGCGGGCGGCGTCGCGATCTCGGTCTTCCACACGGCGAGGGTCTGGGTCTGCCGCCACGATAGCGGTTGCCTCAGGTCTCACTGGTTGGGAGGTGGAGTGATGATCTTCCGCCCGGGGACGAAAACCTCACGATAGTTGCGAATCTCGGCGCTCCGTCGGACTCGGTCGAGCGGAGAGGCTAACTTGTTTGCTTTCGTCCAATGGGTTGGCCACCGTTGATGACACCCACGAACAACGCCAATCCGGCGGATTGATCCGACCGATTAGCATATTGGTTTCAGTGGTTATCTCTTGTCCGAATCTCAAGAGCGGCTGTCACGGAAGCCCGGGCGGACTCTCGAGTCCGGAGAGAAATCGGTCGAGGATTTATAAACCTCATCGGTGGAGGGCGTCGGTAGGGGTAGACGATCTCATGGGGCTCTTCCTCGCTCTCCTCACCGAGGGTGCGGCGAGAAAGCCACGGATCCTCTGAAGAAAGCACAAGCGAAATTCTCCAAGCCGAAGGCAATGGGTCCGTTGATTGCGTGTACCTTCCGGTTGAGCGATCTCTGTGAAGGGAGAGATGAAGATTGCCGAGGTCGTCGGCGATGAAGTCGAGGTGCCAAAGCGAAGAGACTCCCGGCCTCATGTCGATGTCTGGCGATCTCGAAAAAGCCATCGATCGAAAACGATCTTGACGCCGCCCCTACTGGCGCGCTAACCGCCGACAGTGACTAACTAGGGGTCACCGCCGCAATGAATTTGTCTGAGGGGCGCTAATCAAGAACCAAACCAGATGGGTAACACAAGACGGGGTTATCTGAGTTCGGGCCCTCAATGGAGGTAATACCCTACTTCACGTGCTCGGGATTATGATTGACCAATATGCGGGGTGCAAGATGATCAAGGTTGCTGTGTATGCTTGATGATGACCGAAGAAGATCTCTCTCTCTACGGCCTCTACCCCCTCCCTTTATATAGTGTAGGGGGGATAGGATTCTGAGCGTCATGGGATATATAACAGCGGTTTACATTATGATGTTACATGGTATGTATCCAATGATCTACTATTTACATTGGGATATGCCATACCCTCGGGTCCTCTCTTGCGGCGCAAGGCACGTGTAGCCCGAGCGATCTTCAACCCTAATCGGCCGACTTGTATCGCCCCCATCCGTTCCCTTATGGGCGGGCCTTCTAGAGGATACCCGGGACCCATGTAGTCCACACTCGTGGTCGCGACAACTCGCTCCTCGCGAGGGGATCGTCCGTGATCGTCGCGCGCACGTTTGCCCCTGTGGTCGCGATGACTACGGGGACTTGGTGAGCGGCGGCGACCACGGGCAGCTTGCTCGTGGACAGTGGTTCTTCGACGGTGATGGTGGTCACGCGATCGATCGGACCGCTCACTGTCCGAATCTACCCGGACAGGCTCACCGCGCAGCCCGGATGATGCCCCACCTATAGACTTGAGGCCCTCGGCCAATTTCGCAAGGTGAGTAGCCACTTCATCGCTCACGAGGACGAGATTGTCCTGGTGAGCGGATCTGATTACGGTCGCCAGGGCCTGGAGCCGTTTCCGGCTCTGCTCAATTGGTCCTGGGATCACTGAAGCATCCGCGTCTTGCCCGATCGGCGTCCGGGCAGGCGGGGATTCTACCCGAGCAGGCTGAACTTCTACCGGGGATCTTGGCGTAGGCGCGCGAGGCGGATCGCGTCGCTGACGCTTGCGCTGATCGCAGATTTGTGCCAAAGTTTGGTTGATGGATTCGTCAAAAGTACGGCGAACAATATCCTGCTCACGAGCAGATTGTGCGGCTCCATCTTGGTGCCGAGCGGAATTGACTCGCTCGATCTCTTTGGCCACCGTGACCGTGCGGCAGATCCCCGAGGTTCCGCGCCACCATGTTGACGACGCGGTGGCGTGCGTCGTCGCGCGCTAAACGGCGTCATCATCGTGTCACCACAGAAGAATCGACCGACATAGCCACGAATCCGATAGATCTAAACTATCGTAAAGATCGTCGGTTCGTATTCATCGTCAATGACGGAGCTCGACGAGATCATCTCCGGCGTATCCGAGACCTCTCTCTCGGACACGAACATCGATCTAGGGCGATAAGATCGATTCGAGTGGCGAGGAAAAGCGTCCGCCGCCGAGTCGTAGTTCTCAGGAAGAATCTCCGTATCGCTGATAGAGTTCGACATGCTCGATATGCGTATCCCCACGGACGGCGCCAACTGTCGACGGTTGAGATAACGATCTCAAGTCGCTAAGGTTCTTTAGAAGTGAGATAGGAGACACGCCGAACAACCACGAACAATGACGAGCGAGAGACATGGGGTTTTATCTGGTTCAGGCCTCTCGGGAGAGATAATAGCTCTACGTCCAGCCTTTCTTATATATCAGAGATGAATACAAGAGGTGGTTCGACGAGACGAACAAGTCTCGGCGAGATTATGGGTGTACAAGCGAAGATCAGGTGTCTACCAGATGCTAATGCGTAAACTCGAAGTCAGATCAAGTCCCCTCTACATGCCGTAGGGGCCTTGTTTATATAGTGAAGAGCAAACCGACCTACCGAGAGAATATCGGGCCGGGCTAACCACGAGATCGTAACGAACTCAACATGCCAAATATATCCCGAGGTAGATAAGACATACTCCTAGTCTTGGGGATCACGACTCCTATTCCAATCCGGAAAACCAACGTCCGGGTCTTCACGTAGCCGTGAAGAACTCCTGTTCGAGACGGACTCAAACACGATTCCTTAGCCATTACGCACCATGCCAGCCAAGGGCTGTTCGGCAGGATGCACATGGGCCTGATAGAACCTTCCAGGGAGCTGGGCCCTGATAGGCTGTTCGATTGGGCCGTCAGGGAGTGGGCCATGGCAATGGGCCGTGATTTTATCCCGACAGGTACCTATGTTCATATATTTAGGAATATTATATTTATTTTAAACATTTACGCAAAAATGTAATTTAGGACAGAATTAGGAAAACTAGATTAAACGTGATGTTTTCATTTTCCAGGTCGCGCAAGCTCTCTGTTTCAGCCTTAGACATGTTCCCGTGTAATTGATGGTGCGTCGTGGGCACTGGTCAACACCAATAAAAAAACAGCAACAGCAGAGATC
The DNA here is from genome assembly GCA_036346415.1 of Raddia guianensis. NCBI lineage: Eukaryota > Viridiplantae > Streptophyta > Magnoliopsida > Poales > Poaceae > Raddia > Raddia guianensis. The sequence continues at coordinate 61,692,363 of CM070534.1, forward strand.
CAACGATTGAGAAAATAAAAGCAACAACAAAAAACAACAGATTATTTCGTTTTTGGCCAATAGGTTCTAAACCTTGCACATTTGATAGCATGAAATAATAAGCAAACAAGTTAAATATCTCCATCAAAACAATCAAACTAGCTAACATAAATTAAAAATAGCAGACCACCTCTTTTAGGAGAGTGAGAATGCCTACAGGAACTTTTCTGAACACCTTGTCTGCGAACTGAGGACCGCTCGCCATTTTATAGCCGAGCGTGTGTCCATTACATTATCATAATCATGTAATTTATTAATCCCTAATTAATCATTTATTATCAAAACAAGCATTATCTACACCACGACAACGGTCTCAATACGATTCTCAGAAATGACCACACTACTGACACCCGTGGCAGGCAGGAAGTGACGGCGCACCAACAACATCTTTCTCTTTTAATCGCCTCGGAACGAGCACCAATCCGAGGCCACTAGATGACAGCGTGGGCGAAAGCCTAAAAATGAGCAAAACGGCATCCGAGGCGAACCGTGCAGGCGGCGCTGGCCACGTAGGGGCACCCGGTGGCCGCCACCGTGGGTGGCCAAAACCAGTGGTTTTAGCCATCTGGCACGGCGGAAACCACCCGGAATGGCAGAAGTGGCGTCTCGCCCTCCCAGACGGCAACACCAAGGTATAAATCACATATATTTAAATGGTATGGCATACTTTCATAATTTTTATTTAAATATGTATTGTTAAACTAATTTTTCCGTGTAGGTATATGGATCTGTACGGGTTTCCTCAGGCTCCGAGTAATCACACGCAGAAAATCCGCGTTGGCATTTTTCTACGGTTACCATCTCGGAAACCTCCACATTCACTAATCGCCGCCGTCTGAAAGGCCCCACCTGCCAATAGACGGGCGTAACGCACCACCCAAAAAAAAATAAAAAAACGACCTTTCCCCGACTCCGCACACGCACGGACGCAGCCCCTCCGACGCCTCGATCGCCGGGGGCTCGGGGAGTGAGATCCGCGCCGCCGCGATGGGCCGCAAGCTCGCGCTCCTTGTGGGCATCAACTACCCGGGCACCAAGGCCGAGCTCAAGGGCTGCCACAACGATGTCGACCGCATGCACCGGTGCCTCGTCGACCGGTTCGGCTTCGACGAGGACAACATCCGCGTCCTCCTCGACCGCGACCCCTCCGCGCCGCAGCCCACCGGCGCCAACATCCGCCGCGCGCTGGCGCGGCTCGTCGGGGACGCGCGCCCCGGGGACTTCCTCTTCTTCCACTACAGCGGCCACGGCACGCGGCTGCCGGCCGAGACAGGGCAGGACGACGACACGGGGTACGACGAGTGCATCGTGCCCAGCGACATGAACCTGATCACAGGTACGATTGGGGGATTAAGATTAAACCTTCCCCTGTGCATTTCTCTAGTCTCATTACTGAAGTAATCGATGAGTGGGTAGGATTAGCAGTTCTTTTGTCGATATATGAATCTAAGCCTGGAAGAGACAGGTCAACGCGTATGGATCTGATCAGGATTGGGTCGAGCCTATTCCAAATATTACCATAAGATCGTTTTGTTTGAAACTTTGTGCCTTTTGGGTTCAACTCATTCGTTTGTTTAGCGTTGCGGTAAGCGTGGATCTGAGTCCTGACTTCGTAAAGTTGAACATATTATTAGCATGTTCAAAGTGGTTCATTCTTTTTTAGTCTATTTTTTAATTATAAAACCACCTCAAATACTCTTAAAAGTAACATAAACGAAGCAAATCAGTTTGGAGAAGCAGATCTACAAACCTTCCAAAGTTTAGCTTATTATTCAACTAATTTCAGCTCACCCAGTTTAACCACTTCGAACATACTATATATCTTGTTGGTTCGAGGAATAGGATAATATTGAGATATAATCAATGTTATCCAAGGCGCTAGGCAGGTGGAGAGGGACCATCTAGCCTCTAGGACGCCTAGACGACCAAACTGGTCTGATGCGGACAACGATTTTGATAATAATGTGTGAATATTTTGAATATATTAATGTTTTATAATGTAGAAATGCATTTATATACCATATTTATGATGTTAGAGTTAGAGGATAGATGTTATATTAATATGCCACCCAGAACAACCTAGTCATCGTCTAGGATCGCTTGTGCAGGCTAGCCGCGTAGGTTACCTCCTAAGCCCTAAGCGGGCCGAGAGACCACGGCCTAGCGCCTAGCTGCCGCTTAAGCAGGTCTAGGTGTCTCCTAGGGAAACCTTGGATATAATTCTAAGTATTCTGCTAAAACTGTTGGGAAGGAAGAACTTAATGTAAAGATGCACATCTATATGCACAAATATTTAGTTTGGATTGTTGATTCTAATTTTCTAAATTCTCGTCGTTGCAAATGGCCAATGGGTTTTGTTCCGGCAAAACGGGTATTTAGCCGTTGCAGGATCTGATCTGAATAAATCTACAGTTTCATTTCTTTCCCATCTATAAATACCAAATGTTGTTATGAAGATGATGAAGTGCTTAGGCTAGATTGTAATTTGCTTTTCCAGCATTTTTTATTTATTATCCCTTTTAACAAGTAGATTATCACTCCAGCTAGCTGATGGTTCTTTGTTGCAAATTTGCTACACCAAGCATTTCAGCCTTTTGCGTTTTAACAGTTACATCCCTGAACCATTTCCAACGTTAATCCCATATATGGTCTGGGAAAAAATGCTCTAAAATAAAGACTGGTCCAAACAAAGATTGTTATTTGTTGGGATTTTTTTTTTCATACATGCCATTGTAGAGTTTGCTTATTTCGGATTTGCTATTACAAAGTTGATATTATTATAGATCCCACTAGTTTTGCAACTATATGTTACAGATGCCATTGTTAGCCTTTTTCCGGTATTTGTTGAGATTCCTGACTTGTTGCTGTCTGCAGACCAAGATTTCAGAGAACTTGTGCAAAAAGTCCCCGATGGCTGTGTGTTTACCATTGTCTCTGACTCATGCCACAGTGGTGGCCTTCTGGACAAGGCCAAGGAGCAGATAGGTAATAGCACCAGGCAGAACCAGACTCAGTCCCGCGAATACGAAGAGCGGTCTGATTCTGGCACCAGCTTCCGGTCCTTTCTCAAAGAGACGGTTCGGGATGTGTTCGAGTCTGAGGGAATCCGCCTCCCTCATAGTCGCCACAGTCACAGCCCCCATGCAGGTGAGAACCAGGATGAGCTATCAGCACAGCCAACTGGTAATGGCCGCACTAAAAACCGGTCTCTGCCACTCTCAACACTTATTGAGATGCTCAAGGAGAAAACTGGAAAGGATGATATTGATGTGGGTTCAATCCGGATGAATTTGTTCGACATCTTTGGTGATGATGCCAGCCCAAAGATTAAGAAATTCATGAAAGTTATGCTTGGGAAGTTCAATCAAGGGCAGTCAGGTGAGCATGGTGGTGTCATGGGCATGGTTGGTGCCCTAGCTCAGGAGTTTCTGAAGACTAAGCTTGAAGGCAGTGGGGAGGATGCTTTCAAGCCAGCGATAGAACAAGAGGTCCACAATGTTGACGAGGTGTATGCCGGTACTAAGGCATGGGCACCTAACAATGGAATTCTGATCAGTGGATGCCAAACCAACCAGACATCAGCAGATGCAACCACACCACAGGGTGCTTCGTATGGTGCGCTAAGCAATGCTATCCAGAGCATTCTTTCAGACAAGCACGGGAAGGTGACAAACAAGGATCTCGTGATGAAAGCTCGTGAGATGCTGTCAAAGCAAGGATATACTCAGCAGCCCGGGCTTTACTGCAGTGACGAGCATGTTCATGTGGCTTTCATATGTTGAACATGGATGGTTACCGCTATTGTTTTCTTCTGTGTGTGTTGAGCTGCACGAGATATCAACGTTTTTTCCTTGATTTCTTTGGTGTCTTACTGTCATGTACTTGAAAGGCTATACTTGGATGTTGGACTATCTCAATACAGACAATACTGAGATAACAGCTTGTGAGGAAACCTCCTATACATAATATATTATATGTATTTGTTTCATAAGTTCTATGCAAATAAATTTTTTAAATCTGCTGTCGTTTCATAATCATTCTTACTGTTTATTCCAGTACATTCACATATATGTCATGCTGGCTTAGAGTTTCTTTCTACTAGTTTTTGCTATTTTCTGTCTTGTGACTGGTGTATAAGGTTAATATCCGATGCAGGTTTCTGTATACACGTATGACTTATGTTTTGTTTGTAACAACTATTAACTGTTTCTACTTTTCATCGTTTGGTCTCCTTTTAAAACCATGTTTGCAGAATTGCAGAAATGAAATGAAAAATAGTGGGTCGACATAAACCCAGTACAGAGGATGAGCATGGAACATAGAGGGACATGCTAGCTACGAAAACTTGAGAAAAGCGAAATGTTCACATAATCCAACAGCATAATAGAAATAGGGCTTTGGCATTGCCATTTCTAATTCTTAACACATTCGCCAAGCATCTATACACAAGAAGAGCAGAATCGACTGTTCATATTATGGACTGGAAGCGTGCGGCAGGTAGTGAGTTGATCCTACAGCTACGAAATATTGGGCCTTGGGTATGTCCATGAACATTTTAGATCCAATATGTTGGGGGACTAGCTACTCCAGAATTTCCAGATAGAAAATGGATCAACCCAAACCCCACATTTCTAGCTATATATGTTCTGATAAGAGTAACCATAATTCAATAAAAATATCACATACTCTTAATAATTACTCGTTCCATCTAAAAAATTAAGGTGTTGTTTGATTTGGTACGGTCTTCAAAATTACATTTTTGCTTAATTTCTCATCATATATTGTTGGTGTTGTAGCAGGGGACACCCACCCTCTACGAACTACAAAGAGGCGAACCAGCCTCGGCATGGCAGAGGCAGGGAGATGTCTACGCGAGGGAAGCCTCGCCCCATTGGCGCGAGGCAAGGGCGGAGCAAATGAGGTGCTTTTCCGAAGGAAGCCTCGCCCCCTTGGTGGCGTAAAGGACCGCCTCGCGTGGGCCTAAGAAGGAGCCGCGGGCGCCAAAGATAAATCGCGAGGGAGAGGAGGTTTCGCAGGCGCCAAGAAGGCCAGGGACAGTGGGTACAGTCTGCAGCAGGTGTCAAGAATCGAATGACAAACGAATATGCAAGCTGGCTGTAGCAACCAGGTCCCCCTGTAATTCCATTTGTAACCCTGCTTTAGCTAAGGTAGTGAGGGTAGTTAGGTCCTTGCCCTGGGTCACAGGATGTTTTTCCCTCGGCACCCTCGCCCAAGGGAGCATGTCAGGGGCCAAGAAGTCCTTTCCCAAAAAAGACTCCCCTGCCCTTCCTTTGCCCCAGAACAGAGGGGTTGTATCGGAAAATGAAAAATAAGCCCCCACACTATAAATAGGGGCCGCTAGAATAATAAAGGACAAACTACAGTTCACAGTCTAGCTAGTTTGTCTGAGCTGTGCTTCCCCTAGCTGCTTCGCAAGCCCAGTATCGTTGCTACGCGAGGAGTCCTTTAGAAATCTGTTGTCTAACTCGGGCCAACGACACTGGGGCCGTCCGTGGAGAGCTGAGCAAAAAACCAACGTGAGCATGCCTGAGTGAGCCAAAAAAAACCACCAAAAACCCCAAGAAGATGCCTCCCAAAAAGACTTCGACCCATCCCGCCGGAGGTTCTAGCTCCAACACCGACGGGAGCAACGCTGCACGGAGCGCCTCTGTGCAGGAGGCCGCCCTAGGAGCTGCTCCAGCCTTATAGCCAGCTCCCACGGCTCCAGTGGCGTCTTAGCCTCGCGCGCCGAGGAAGAAGACGGCGAACCCGTGAGCTACCACCGCCACTACTCCACAGGCCCCTTGCGGCACTGGTAACCGCCATCCCCTTGCCCCATTGGCCCTTGCTCCTGTAGCGGGTATTGCGCAGACCGCGGGCGGAGTCCTGCAAGCCCCGATCCAGGCCACTCCGGGGCAACCCCAGCCCTTGGGGGGTTTAGATCCCGCCATTGAAGCGCTCGTCGACGCCAACGCTAGTCTCTTGAAGGAGCTACGACTCCTTAGGGACCAAGTGCATCAAGAGCGCTCTCACCCTGCGCCTTGCTCTTGCGAGGATGGGGGGGTCTGAGGATGAGGTTCTATCATGGGGGACACGGGCCCATGATGACGACCCCAACCCTCTGTGCCAGCGACTTCGAGCTAAGAAGTGGCGCGCCTTGGGGATCTTCAAGATGCCCATCGTCAAGCCATACGGCGGCAAGACTAATCTGAGGGAGTTCATCCTCATCTACGACACCGCCATGGAGGTGGCAGGAGGAGATGATGATATCAAGGCGAAGGGGATTCTCTTGGCACTCAAAGGGATCGTGCTGTTCTGGTACTACTCCCTTGAACCAGCGTCCATCAAGAGTTGGTCCTAGGTTCGCGCGAAGCTGGAGAATAATTTCCAAGGCAACTTCGAGGGGAAGAAGGAGGAGGGCGACTTGTATGAGGTACGGCAGTGCGAAGGGAAAAGCTTCTTTCAGCTCTTCTCCAAGGTGAAGTGTTAGATCAGTGGGATAAGCGATACCACTGTCATCAACGCTGCAAAATGTGGGCTCCAAGGAGGACTGCTCGCGGAGGGCCTGGCTCGCAAGGGGGTGAAAGACGGTGAAAAAACTGTTCTCCAAGATGGAGTATGCCCTGGTGGAGGAAGACACACTGAGGAGAAGCCATCATGACAAATCCGAAGGGAGCTCCCATCACTTCGGAAAAGATGAGAAGGGCGGCAAAAGGGGAGCCTCGGGGTCTGGCAGGGCCCGCGGAAGGAGGAATGGCTCCGGGACAAGGGGAAGCTGGTGAACCAGGTAGCGGAGCAAGATCCCCACAGCCATTCCTAGAGGGGAGGACCCACGCAGGGGCTTACAATGCGGGATGCAAACAAAGATCACGAATTTCACGTTCGAAGACCAAGTGAGGTAATTTTGTCCATGGGGAGCCAACTCTTTAACTTCACGGCTTACAACACTAGACATATGCATAATTTAGATGAAGAAGGATTACTTAATGTAATCAAGGATCAAATTCAAAAATTCTTGGAATTTCCTATATACAATGCTAAAATTTTAAATATAATAGCAAAATTTATTGCCAGAAATAATACTTTCATAAATTCGAGGGGTATTAATGATAAATTTTAATTTTCAGAGAATTTTTAGGTAATCTTCGAAGGGATTTAGGCTTTTCTACATAATTTGGGACCAAAAGTTCTTTATTTCTTCTATTTTCACCCATCCAGACCGGCCAGCTTCGAATTGGGTTGGTCCGGTCCACTTCTCCGACCCCTTCGGCCTGCCCCAGCTGACTGGTCGGCCTACCCAGCGAGACTACCCAGTCCGGACTGGTGGCTTGCTTATCCCACCGGTTTGGCGTGCTTCAGAGGGCGACCCATTCTCACCCTCTCGGCCCCAGCGGGACGGTTAGGATTTCCCCTAGCCGCCGCCGCCGAGGACGGCGCTTGGGTGAGGCAAGGAGGCGGGCAGCAGTGTGCGGCCGCGGGACGAATCGGCAGGGTGCAACACGCGATGACGGGGCATGCAGTGACGGGGCGCACGCACAACGGCGAGCAAGGTGGGGAGATGCAACGCGAAGTGCGTTTGCAATGTGGCGGCGCTTCGACACATGGACGAGGCACGTCGTGGCGCGATAGGACGCGACGATGCGCGGTCGAGGTACACGTCGCGACATACGGGCGCATCGCATGATATCAGTGTTTTTTCGTGGGACATGTCCATAATTGGATGATGGCTTTTAGGGGTTGCTTTTTTGTTTTCTCTCTTTATTTGAGTGTCTTTTTTCGCTTCCTTTACCCCTTTGCTTACCTTTACTTATTGTACAATTTTGTTTTTATCTTCTATTGAATGAATAGGCAAATCTCTTGCCAACCATTAAAAAAATTGTTGTTCAAACTAGAGTTAAAATACCACAAGAAAAATTGAAATTAACAAGTAGCATTCCCAAAATTAATTTAGAGAGAGATGAGACACGGAAATTCAGAGAGGGGACCCACAGAGAGGGGGAGATGAACAAATTGAGATATAAATTTCTAGTAGCACGGGTAGTAGGACAGTGTCATGCCACGGCCGAGGTGGACAGTTGCACAGTGGTCAGTTCATCTGGAGGCAACGCGCTGGCCGACCGAGGAGGAGGGTGATAGTGCCCCAACCTGGGTTATGGGAGGCAGATACTATCCTTTACCGACAACGCCACCCCGCTCCGGCGACCTCATGCCTTTGTCTTCCTGTGGTCCCTGGTGGCGCGTTAGGTGGCGCAAATGGTGGATAGGGCTTCGGGGCCCATGACAATGCCCTTCCCTATGGGGGAGGAGGTAGATGCGTTGGGCAATCGGGGGTGGAGAAGGAGTGGTGGACAATAGTGGAGAAAGGCACAGTGGCCGACCGTGCAGGAGGAAGGCATGGTGCCCTGGTGGTCGACTCAGGAGGAATGTATCACCATTTTTTAAAAAAATTGTGTCATCGAGGAAATTGCATATTTGCCCCCCCATAGTTGAATGGTTCTTGCATGTTTGCCCTGAAATTGAGAGGTGTTGCATATTTGCCCCTATAGTTGGTTGACTCATTGCAAATATGCCATATTCCAACATTTTGAGCAAGATTCCCTAGTATGGAATATGGACATGTAAAAAGATCTTTAATTCCCTCCTTTTTGCTGGTATGGTTAGTGCGCATTTCAAAAAAAAAAAAGAACTATACTTATACTTCTATATAATCTTTTAAATTTACATGGTGAAAATATATCAGACGGTGGTTGGTTTCGTGGTGATGAAGACAGGATCGATGGTAATTCATTTTATTTACATTCTCTGCTTGTGTTTGAACAAGGCGTTAGAAATGTTGACATGAAATTCACCATAAATGGGTCGTTGTTGCCTTGCATCCCTGACCCTATAGAGCGCCACCTCCACTGTCTTGCGTCCCCGACCCTAATAGAGCACTGTCCCACTGCCTTGCTCTGGGGATTAGGGATCCGAGGACTAAAGGGGGACACTTTTTTGGTGTGCTTATATGACAGAGAAGGGGTATAAAGGTCATTCTACTTATCGACGAAACCTATGGAATTTATTTAAATACTTGAAATGAGGCATATTTACTACGAGTCTATCAACTATGGGGCAAATATACAACGACTCTTTGAGGGCGAGGGGGGGGGATATGCAAGACCCACTCTAACTATGGGACAAATATTCAATTTTCTCTTGATCATATGCCACTCCAAAGGTTGACCCTTTACTCCGTGTGTCAGGACCCAGGATCCACATGTCAATGACACATGAGTAGCATATAACAAAGGATTCAAGGGCTCATCTTTGGGAGTGAAATATGCCCTAGGCCAACGTCAAGTGGCCAGGGCACAACTGCATAAGAAGGGAGATGTGGGGGGTTTCTGCAAAACTTTGTAAGAGGAATCCCACCTTTTAGCATCTAAGCCATCCAAGAGAGGTCGAGGATGAGAGTTTGAATGATTGCACAATACAGATGGCTTGCGCCAAATGCACCTATAAATATTAAGTATTTTTATAATATTAATTAAATATTAATTTCTTCATAAGTTGTCACTTGTCACCGCTATCTGGTTATTTCCGTTGCCTCTTTGATAATGGAAATCGGGGTTTCACCCCTTATTGAATAAAATAAAAATTTGTGTTTTTTTAAATAAATACTTAACAATTTAGGGTAATTATTAACTAAATATTAGTGTAGTTTTTAGTAAGTATCGATTATATGTTAATGTATCTTTTTTAAAAAAATATTACGACTAACTTTTGATAAATATTAATATAAACGTTAGAATGGCATGTGGTGTCCATGCTTGAGAACTTGCCCAAAGTTGAGCTTAGTTGATTATGAGGAAATTAATCAACATTGCTCTGCTTAAAGGGTGTGACGTTGCGATGACGTTGATAATGCAATGATGGGGGACAATTTTACCCTGATTCAGGCCCTTCTCGGAGAAAATAATAACCCTACGTCTAGATTCTTTCCACTATGTCAAGGACAAAGTGCAAAGGGAGATCACGATCCGAGGGTTCGGAATCAGGATCTTAGGTGGCTAATCTCGTCGAGGAAGACAATCTCGGCAAGACCTATTGGTGGATTGATGTTGATGGGATATGTTGATATTGATATAGGATGTGTGATGTGGTACAAGGCACGATACAAGAAGGTATCTACACTACGAGGAAATTGGCTATTTGCCACTCCGTTCGTGTGGCTTCGCAAATTTGCCATCCCCAACATGGACTTCGTAAAATTGCCACTCAGTTCGTTGACACCTTGTTTAGTCTGCCATTTTTTCATTCTTATTCGTTTTTTTATTTCTTTTACCATTTTCAGGCACGTGAAAGGACTACAATGCCCCTGCCTAAACAATACCTGATTGCATCTCTCCTCTCACGTCTGTACGCCTCCCGCACCGCCGTCTCCCAGCTAGGCGTAAGCCGCCCTTCATGCCGTCATGTGCTGCTAGGCCGCCCGCCGCCGCCCCGCCATCTCCAACGCGCCGCCCGCCTCTCCGTCGCGCTGTGTCGTTGGCGATCGTTGCCCGGTCGCCGGGCGCCGTCTCCCGTGCGCCACCCGCCACATCAAAGGGTTATATCGATCTCTGATTAAAACTCTGATTATCTTATCTGCATGATGGGCACGTGTGGCTTACAAGTTTTTATCAGAGCATAGAGCTTTATCAGAGGGCGGCTAGGCGAGCGGCGCAACCAGCCAGAGAGCGCGGGCGCGAGCAGCCAGACCAATTAGATAATAGCTAGTGGCATTCTTGTCTTTTCACTGGCTTATTAACTGGAAAAGAAAAAGGAAACCAATAAAAGGAGGGAAATGGCAGACTAAACAAGGTGTAAATGAGCTGAGTGGCAATTTTACGAAGTCCATGTTGAGGGTGGCAAATTTGCAAAGCCACACGAAGGGAATGGCAAATAGCCAATTTTCTCCTATACTACTACCTTGATTCTTCCTAGTCGACTACGAAACGAAGTCCTTGCCGCCGATCGTTTCGCCCCTACTTTCGCCACTCCTCCCCGACCACCCTAATGCCCGGCCACCGCCTTCGACCGGTCACGCGATGACGGCGCCTCACCGCTCCCCCCACCATCCCCACCCTATTGCCAGTTCGCCGCCTCCCCTGCATCCCTCTATGACAGGCGGAAACAGGAATCCCCACCCTGAACCCCTACCGGACCACCCCAAACACTAACCATAACCTCCTGCGACGAGGTCGACTCCGGTGAGTTCGACGGCGTCGACGGCGAGGTTAGCTTCCTTCTTCGTTCTCCCGTAGCATCTTCCTCCTATGCATGCCCACGCCCGGCTGTTTGTCACTTGGTTCTATAGCTATCCCGTCCGACCAAGTATTCCACATTAGGTAGGTAGGTAGATACATAGATAGTTTAGGTCATATGCAGGGACCCGGGACGTAATCCCGGGCGTGAGGAGTAAAAATCCTTTTTTTTTAAAATTTTTTCTTACAAATTGGATTTGTTTCGTACATTACATTTATCAACCAAGCCATGATACTTTGAAGGAAAGAAACACCACCAAACAATAATTTATATCGATTAGGAACAGCAAGATATATAAAATATACTCCTATTTATTTGGTTTCCACTGACAAGGTAGAAATCCTTGGCGAGGAATTGAACTTTCAGATTATTTAGGCCGTAACTAATAGTACATGTCTTGGTCTGCCTATGTCCTTACTTCTTTCCTTTTGCCAACTCACCGCGTAGAAAATAACCCTGCATAGGAGATAGAAAAAAAGAGTCAAGCATAGGAAAAAAAAGACAAACAGATTACACCTAGATAATCGATGAAACAAACAAATATGGAGTTGTCGAGACGTGCCATGGTCCAAGAAACGGCGTTCGCCACGAACAATGTGACGCCCATCGTGGCGTAGGCGGCCATATACAGATGCCTGGCGCCGACATACATGTCATCGTGGATGAGGTAAATCATCAAGCAGAGGATCATCATCGACGCGACCAAGATGAGCCGCCCGACGTGCTCCTCGCACGCGGTGAAACGGCTCGGCACCAGGTTGCTGAGCCTCCCGTGCTCGTCGTCGTCGGGGATGGCATCCGCTGTCATGCTCCTAAAGCACGGCACCAGAAGTGTCATGCATGTGCAGATGACGCGGAGAAATAACTCTTCGAAGCTCCTGCGGTGAACGGCTTGAGGCGCGACGACAAGAAGAATCATCAGAATGGCCAAAATGTTGCAGGACCACTGTAAAGATGAGAAAGAAAGGGGTTCAGCTCGTGTGATAATAGAAATTAATTGTAATAATCAACAATTTACTTGGACGATCAACGATTTACATAATTGACCATGAGGACAACAATCTACATAAGCACGAGGATGATCCCTATATATAAAAAAAAAAACACCAACAGACTAAATGCTAATGCATATATGGGAGGAGATGGATGGATGAGTTCAGCCTTGATCGTGATCATGCAATAACACCGAATCAATCCAAGAATTAGTAAACATTGTACGTACCCATGTTCTATGAACACAATTGGGGGCCGCGTTCAGGCGTGCTGCTTCCGTCGCCATGATCGTTGAAGGTTTGGGATCCATGGCTAGCCGGGTACAACGTGGAAGTGAATATCAGGTGTCTCGCACGCCTCGGTTTTATAAAGGCTGGACAGGGCGGCATGAGACCGCGTCCCGGTCGGGTACGTACGATAGCGCGAAGCGGAGTCCCGGTCGGCCTCGATCGGGCACGGACAGGGTCGGCGCAGTGGCTTCAGGCTGGAGAGTGGAGACCTTAGCCGGCCAGAATTCGGATGGTGAACGTATTTTTCCCCTCTCCGATTAAGACTTTCTCATGGCCAGCAGGCGAGGATTCGGCCCAAGGACTGCACGGGCATCCGCCGGGCTACATAGGCAACAGGGCCGTGCCGACAAAATCCGGGGCCCTGTGCCAAACTCTAAAATGTACCGGCGGCCTGGCGAGTGCGCCATGGCGGTGTGTCCTGTGGGCTGTGGCGAACTGCCGATGCTGCCGTCGCCCCTCCTGCGAGTGCGATCTGCAGTGGAGTGGTGGAGGCGGCGAGGCGGCGAGCCGCTGTGAACTGCGATTTGCAGAGGGCGAAGCAAACCGTCGAACAAACCAAAACGGCAAACGTTGCGCCGGTTGCGGTGTTGCGCGATTAGAGAGGCTGAGAGGCCGAGAGCCGGCGCCAGTGCAAGATCGGCCGACTACTGACGATCAAGCCCGGACGCGAGATGGCTGCGACTGCGCCGCTGGTGCTGCGGCCTGCGATGGAGCCTGGAGACAAGCAACGTACCGGGCCTAGTGCTAGGTGGGCTTTTGCTGGAATTTCGGGGCCCCTCTAAATTGGGGGCCCTGTTCCGTCAAACAGGCTGCACGTCCCTGGGGCCCGGGCCTGATATGCAAAAGAGAGGTATTAATTTTTAATAATGCTACGATTTGAAATTAGAAAGATTAATTGCATCCACATCACTATTGTGATTGCTTTTTAGATAAGAAAAACAAACTTCATCTTCTACATCTCTCAACGTATATGGCCCCTTAGCTTATACGTAATTAAAAAGTGTGGTGAAAATCATACGGCCCATTCGTACACCCGATGCAAGGATAGGCCTACGCAAGCTCGCCAAGCTCGTGCCCGCGCTTCCTAAGGCCTAGATCGAGCTTCCAGGCTCGGCCTCGAGTTTCTAGGTTCGGCCTCGAGTTTCTCGGCCCCACCTTGAGCTTCCTAGCTTTCCCCGAGCTTTCCAAAGCCCACACCTAGGCATCCAAAGCTATTATCGAATAAATAAGAGAAAAGGAAAAGACATCTCATCAATTATGGTAGGGCCAAATTATAACAACTCAGTTCGAATATGTTATATGGGGCAATTGTGTTCTTACCCTTGTTTTGAGAACTAATTGTGATTTTGCCCTCATTTTTTTGAGATTGTGATTTTGCCCTTACTTTTTCAAAGTGAAGACCACCTTTACCCCTATTCCGTTAAGTGTACTTAACGGCGTCAATGACGCATGTATTTTCATATTAGTACGTTATGATTTTTCCTTATTTTGAGTATATATTATTCAAAATATTTCAATAGTGATATGATAGCTCACATGTACTAATATTTCACAGAGACATTATAGATTAACATTAAAAAAATTTCACAACAATATGGATTGAAATCATACTTAACAACCATGGCATAAGGAGCCTAAATGCTTAACGTCAAAAACATCAATGTCGAACCATCACCAATGTAGAACATAGCTAGTTTTTACATGTATAGACCATACACCCCTTAAACATATATGTATAACAAAAACACCGATATAGAATTAACAAAAGCAAGTAACACTATGCAACTATTACATGCTCATTCCGAACATCAAATTCAAGCCTCACGGTGTTTTGTTTCCCGTTGCGTCGCTTAGGTGGCCCTAGCTTAACGGAGTTAAGAATAAGGGAAACAGCTAGTACAATTAGAAAAAACAGGGGCAAAATCACAATCCGGGAAAAATGAGGGTAAAATCACAATTAGCTTTGAAAAGCAGGGTAAAATCACAATTTTCCCATGTTATATAGGCAAACAAAGACGGCATGTTAATAATATCATATCTTCAATCTATTGTATCTAAAATGTAAACTAAGCCCCCGCACTATAAATAGGGGGCCTCAGAATAATAAAGGGCAAGCTATAGTTCATAGGCTAGCTACTTTGTTTGAGCTCTGCTTCCCTGAGCTGCTTCGCAAGCCTAGTATCGTTGCTTCACGAGCTGCTTCTCATTTTTTTTTAAAAAAACATCATAATAAAATCAAGAGAAATGAGATGCAAATTAAAGTGTTTTCAGTCCCTCAGAATTTGAACTTCACAACTAAAAAAATCAAACGAATAAAAACAAAAACAATTCTAAAACAAAGCATAAAAATTAGTATAAAAACTATAAATATGTATGGTCAGATTTATTCTTAGCCTCTATATCAATGGCTATGGAGATAATATATCAGTAGTCTATTAGATCATAATGATATCACTACTATAAAAATATCTAGGGGTAATGATGGCCGGTGAAGCCAACACATCCCTTCAATCATCATCTGGCACTCCATATTCTTCCGTAGTCTCCCACCCGCAGCACCACAAGGCCACCACTCAAAAACGCAGCAGCCATCTCTTCCACCTCGAAATAAAACCATATACTTTCTCCGTCCACAAATGATCTACGTCTAAAAGAAATCACACAGACCAAGAAAAACAATTAATGGATCAACTACCCATTTAATCTTAGGAATATTGCTCCGAAAGTAGTATCATCATTTACTCCTTCTAACCTCTCACCCTAAAAGTTGTGTCCTCCCACCAATCTAAGGACTGCATGCTTGTAGCAGGCCCACAGCAGCCATAACTCACACCTCGAAATACAATTAACTACAATCTCATGCAATTAAAACCAGGCTAATATGTAGATCTTTTCTGAACAAACCAAAAAAGCTTATCTGTAGATCATTTGTGGACGGAGGGAGTAATTCCATAGTCCCCTTCCACCGATAGATCTGGCAACACCACCAAAAATAATTTGGATCTCTTACAAATTCCAAATGCACATTCCAAACGGAAATCTCTACGCATCCATGCATGTACATGTGACGAGAGACCAAAAAATAAAAAATGCTCGATAGGGGTTTTAAGAGTCCAAAAAATTATAAAAAATATTAAAAACAATTAAATGCAGCACAATGTCTACATAATGCTACAAAGTTTGACCTTAAAAATTACAAATTTCCAAACTTTATTTTTAAATTTTAATTTAAGCCGAAAAGAACCGACAAAAACTTAATAAATTGTCTCCGAGCAACTCTAAAGTGTCATTTTGAAAACGCTGTAGCACTGGATAGAAGAACTGCTAGAGGGGATTTTAAACTACGAAGAATTTTAAAAGACGAATAAAAGAGTAACAAACAGTATTTTAAAGAAGCAATACGAGCCAGAAAAAGGTGGATAAATTGACGGATTCTATGCATTGAGGAGCTCGAGACTGATCATTCAATTCTCGAGTGTACATCCTATGCGAAGAGCTAGTTGTTGGAAATGTCGATCGTTGGCTAGCTTGCACATATCCAACAACCCCCATTAATAGCATGCGTCTCTTGATAACCGACTAAACTGTAGATAGTATGGAGCATGCACGAATTTGATTCGCTGCATGCATTTAAATTTATTTGAAAACAATAGTTTTATCAGTTTTATCATCAAAATGGATTATATGTAAAGCATCCTTGTTTATCAAAATTTGAAACGGATATTGCTTGGACCATCCATGCACAAAAATAAAGAAATGGAGGGAGTAACACACTGGAGTAGCTTACGTGCACTTGCATGTCTGCTTCGTGTGCCCTTTGGATTACCATTATACTTTATTTTGGTCTCCACCGCGCGCTTAGTATTTTTTTAATTTTATATCGATAAAATAAAGTAAATTAATTCGTAGCAGCATTAAATATGTTCTATAATTCCTTTTTAAACAGTTCTTAAAGTTTTTTTTATGGCTTATACACATAAAATGGATGATATTTTTAAATTTTAAATGGCCTACTATTTGTATTTTTCATCAATTAGGAAAAGCGACATAATCATCATACTAATATCATAAAAAGCTATTGCAAGCAATAGAATTATACAACCATGAGGGCATGGAGTAAATAACATGGCCTAATGAAAAAGAACACGGGATAAATAACATGGACTAAAGGAAAAAATTATGAAAGCTTCAAAATTGGATCACACAAAAATTATTCATCGACCCTCAACATGATTTTTTTGGTTGCATTTTTTATTTTTTAGATTTTTGGGATTTTTCTAGGTTTTTAAGATTTTTTAAGAATTTTTTATTTTAAATGTATAAATAATTAAAAGTCTACAGGTGAAGTATAGCCCACCTGCCAATGCACTTGCCTTGTTCTGTAGCAGGAGAGAAATTTCTTTTTAATATCAATTTAGTATATATGGAAGGCTAGATTTCGTTTGACGAGATGATTGAACGGCCAAGCTTTTTTCAATGACGTGGCGTAATGGGGGCAATCCATAGCGCCTTGTAATATAGTATGGGACTGTCTATTGCATGGTTGCCTGTTTTTTAACTATCAGTCGATTTTCTGGACTGTTGGATCTCAATCCAACGGCCCAAATCAACCCCGCGCCTCCCACTCTCTCTCTTACTTCCCCCTTCCCCTCCACCGCCCGACGGAGTCGCCTCTACTCGCCTGACCCCCACGGCTGCTCTGCTCGCTCCCTCCTCCTCCTCCCCGCCGCCTCGCCATCGCCCGCAGGGCGCCATGGCGCGCCTAACCGCCTGGCCACCCAACCTCCGCGCCGACGTTGTTCCCGCCAATTCTAACCCGCCATCGCCTCCACCTCGCCACCGCCGCCCAACCGCTTTCACCCCCCGGCTTGACGCGCCGCCGCCCTCACTCCATCCCCCACCAACCGTCGGGCCGCCTCCTCCGGCCATCCCTCTAAGCCCGACGGCACCCCGAACCCGAACCCCACCTAAACCCTAACCCATCCATGACGGCGCGGCGGCGGGAGAGGAGGAGGTCGCCGGAGTGCCTCATGGTGGAGCAGAGGAGGAAGAAGAAGGCCAAGGTAAGTTCAATCGACTGAAACTTGCCTCACTTTCAGTCGACTGAAGAATAGCATTCTCCATATAGTATTGATTGATAGGTGGTCCGATCCGACCAGCAGACGCAATCAGACGACCGTCATTTTCCAGCCGACTTGGCCAATGTGAGGGGCCGGTTATACACGCGCGGTTACGCGCCATATAAAGGTAGGAATTCATGTGTTGACCTGCTGCGCATGCATCACTACAGGAAACGAATTCTATGTGCGCCACGACATGCGGGACCAACAAGCGAGCCAGATGCATTCTCGTGTCGACGGCATATAAGGGGCCGCCGACATAAACAAAATAAAAAAATCGGCGCGGTGGTGCTCGAACCCACGACCTGCGGGAGCACGCAGCGCTACCACACCGATAACCAAGTGTGCAAATTTATTTATTCAACAAATCTATGCTACGCCTTTTATGTATGTTTCGATAGAGTCGTAGTTTCACGGCTTTATTACATCACGATATAGTATGTCAATGTCGGCGGTATTAACTTCGGCCGCCTACATTGTGCAACCAATATCGGCAGCTCGTGCTACGGCCGCCGACACAGGCCCTCCACCCTCTTGGTCATACTCTCCATGCCCCTCCCCGGGCCCACGACGGTCTTTGCTAGCTGCAAGATGCCTTCCTAAGTCATGGAATGGGCATGAGGCCTCGTTGCCCTACTGAATTGGAAGAACAGAACCGGCAGCTTCGAGAGGAGAAGGCACAGCGAGATGCGGAGCGAGAGCAGGAGCGAAAGGAGCGAAAGGAGGCGCGAAGGAAGCGGCATGCGCCATGGAAAATCAAGGCCGCCCAAGAACGAACTCGCTCCTCCTGCGGTACCGTACCAACAGTATTTACACATGCGTTGCTCGTACATTATTCCTTCCATTAAGCTCATTTGCTAACATGTCCTATTGATCGATGGGTTCCAAAGAAAGGGGACCAAGACCTCCACCAACCACCGATGCCTGCGGTGATGACGCAGACGCAGGGGGCCCCACCCACACAGTTTGCCCCTATCTTTGCTCCTGCTTTCGTGCCACCACCGCAATTCCCGATGGCGTACTTTCCACCTGCACCGAGGCCTTCACCGGGGGTAAGTTTGCGACCATGTCGTTTCATCCATATTATTTTGTCTAAGTCTGTATCCACTTATTTTCATCCAAATAATGCATTGCGTCTAATTACAGAAATATGACATTTCACCATCTTTTGCAAAGGCCCCGGCTCGAATGCAGGCCGCGTGTGATTGCTTCAGCAGGGGATGTTGACGATGTACACGGGTCTCCGCTCGAGCAGTTTGTCTCCAACATCCTCAATCCGGACTACGACTTGAGTGGCGGCGGTCCACACGAGATGTAGTTAGGGTATCCGCACTATATGGCTTGTATTTGACCTTTGTTTGTGCTCTACTAACAATTTATGAATTGTAAATATGTGTGGATTGATGATTTAGTTTTTGCGATGATGTGGTTGCATTTATCGATTATTTAGTGTTTACAAATGATGTGATTGTATTTGGGCACGAAATTGCGGTGGCGAGCTTCTAAATATGTGTGGTTGTGAATGTGTGGTTTGGGGATTGAATATATGTTGGGATTTGGGTTATTTTGCAGGTTGAAGTGAATTTTAAAAAATTGGCAGCAATATTTGCCGCTGAAGACATCGATGTCGTGACGTGTCGTAACCGCCAAGACAGATCAAGATCAATGTCGTGCCAAATTTATTACCGCCGACAAAGATCCAGATCTGTCTCGGCGGTTCCGATACTGCCGCCGACACTGATGTAGATACCGCCGATATAAAGTTGGGCAAGAGGGCGCAGAAGCTTAGCAGCAAGGATCTGTGTCGACGGCATTTAATGAGACCGCCGAGATAGAACGTGACACGTGTCGCGACCTCGGTCGTTTCGTGGACCCCACAAGTCAGATCCTTTTGCCAAACGCTATATCGGCGGCTGGAAATACCACCAACATAGACCGACAGCAGGAAAGCCCTTCCCATGTTTCGTTTTTATCGGCGGGGCCGTCGACATAGTTTACCTATGTCGGCCAGACAGCGTCGGCGAGGCTTTGTCAGCGGCTAGCCGCCGACAATGTCCAATATCGACGGTATTTGGGTCTATGTCGGGGGCCTGAGCCGCCGACACTGATGCACATTCTTGTAGTGCATGCTAGACATTTCCTAGTTCCCAACATATATCTCGGTGACGTACCAGCAACCACACGTACGCCGCCGGCCGCTCGAATGGCGCGCGTGCGCACGAGAGCTGTAACTATGCGGTCTTCAACTCAAAAGCCTCCGCTTCCCGAGTCAGTGGCACGCATGGTAGATAATCACAGTCTACCACTCTAGTGTGCTGTAAGACTGTAAGAGCATGACCAAAATAATCACAGTACTGTCTAAATCTAATGGGATGAATAGTTATGATAAAATAAAATAGAAAAGAGGATAAAACTAATTAACATTACTGAATAGTTCTAGGATTACTCTAAATTAAGATAACATTAGATATGCCATGACGCCATCTAATATGGGTTCTAAAATAGGATGTTCTAATATTATATCGAATAAAACATGAGAGAAATATATAAATAAATATTAAAATAGAGATATGAATAATGAAAGAAAAATTCCAACTTTTGACCCATCGGAGATGATCTAACTACACGGATGCAGGAGCAGCTCCACGCGGTCTCCAACTCCAAAGCCGCCGCTTCCCTAGTCACTGACCCACTGATGCTATTGGAAATCAAAGCTTTCACTTCAAAGTTATTATTGGTACATTGGAGAGGTGCATGCTATTGGTAGATTGGAGAGGTGGGGAGCCGGTGACTAGTATAAGTACCCTGGTAAGTGATGAAGAAGAAGCACAGGAGTCACTTTTGCTCATAAGCTACCAAGGTAAGAGCAGCAGATCGAAATATTGAATCCATCGTAGGCAAGAATAAGGCCATGAAGTGCTTACAGATGAGTTCAGCTGCAGTAATTGGCGCTATTCTCCACCTCTTAGCTTGTGAAGGTACATATATATGTCGGCCATACTGTGTTGCTATCTTTCTTTCGCTTAGTATTGCTCGGCTATATATGGAGTATAGTTCCCAGAATTAGCAAGTCATGCAAAACTAACATGTTGACATTAGGCATGCATGGATGCATTATAAAGTGCCGCATGCATGAGTGTATTATAATGTATGTGCCACTTTCCACGCATCCAATAAGCCACTACTGTTCAGTATACATGCATGCATGCATGTCCTTCTTAACCAAATTATAGTTATCCTTGCTGCTTGTCGATCAGCTATTGCTTCCGTCGACGACCCATCTTCGCCCGTGTTTGCCCATCAGACGACGCGCACGCGCGTGCCTAAGATCGTCAACAAAAGTAAGAACCGACACCCAACAACGTATACATAGACACTGCCATTTTGGCTTTTACTCTGTGCGTGGCCAGGTCTTTTACTCTGTGCATGCATGCATGCATGGATTCGATAGATGGCGGCAGCGCCAGCGCCGGCTATTCCTTGGAGCGGATGGGTCCGGACGGCTGCTCCGAGGAGAACGTGGCGGTGTACCAGAACAACGTCCAAGCCGTGCACAACGGCATCCCAGGCTACAGCGTGCAGATAATCAACAAGTGCGACGGCTGCACGGTGTACGACGTCCACATCGCCTGCGGCTGGTTCGCCTCCACCGAGCTCGTCGACCCGAGCGTGTTTCAGCGCATCGCCAAGAATGACTGCATCGTCAAGCAAGGTGGTCCCTTGGTACCCGGCGAGACCGTCGACTTCCAGTACTTCAACTCTTTCTCCTACGAGATGGAGGTCGCCTCGGTCTCCTGCCGGTAGCTCTGTACGGATTGATGCCAACCAGAATGGTCGTTGTGTCGTTGTCGCTTTGGATTATGCTGAACATGTTGTACGCGAGTACTATGTTATCGAGCTATAACCTATCTCTAGATTAATTCGTGGATGGAAAATAAATTAAATTATATTTTGGGATTGTCATGAAGGATTATGAGGGGTCTCACTGCAGCTACCTTGCGTCTGCACGTACGCACGCGTCATGGCGCACTTCATTGCGCAGGAGTGTAAGAGACAGGACGACCTGCAAGTGCGGCTCAGCTACGAAGACCGTTAAATACTTAAATGTGCGTTTATTACCCTGAAAAAGAAGATTGGGCGTGAGGGTCGGCCGCAGACCTACTCCCAGGTCCCACCGTACGTAAAATCCGCATTCCTATACGAACTGTGACTATGATGTGTTTTCCGACTCAAAGCCACCATAAATCCATAAGGCAGGCCTGTTGCCTTCCCAACAAGATCACTACTATGATAAATACTCTTCTAAAGTGAAATGGTAGAGGCCACAACATCAGAGGTAAGATTGAAGATTTCAAGTATCCAACTCATCGATCGGGAGTCAGGACTCAGGAAGGGCGGATATATAGGTCCGCTGCAGCTATCATGTTCTTTCTTCTAGCTTCTTAAAGTACACTTGCTGCTCATCATGCTCAGTGTTCGCTACTTTTTTTTTTCGCTTAGTGTTGCAATGTGAAATGGATGTGTATCACATATATGTATGGCTCCCTCAATCGCAACTATCGTAGTATGAGTAATTTACAGACAAAATGGCCATGCCAACAAAACAAGATATATATGGCTCTTTTTTTAGGTAACGGGCAGGAGTACTGCCATTTCATTAAAGCGGAAAAACGAACTGTACAGCATATACAAAAAGAGAAGGAAGGGGAGAAAAAAGGGCGCTCATCCTAAGAAAATTACAGGCGAGGAGGTTGCCACCCAAGCGGCGAGACCATCCCTAATTAGGGCTACAACTTGGGAAGCAGACAGCCTGATTAATTATGGAAGATACGCCTATTACGCTCCTTCCAGATTTCCCAGATCACATGGATGATGATGTCATTGAGAGATCTCGCAGTAGTCTTAGGAATGCCATGCTGACTATGGATCCACCATTCGCAGAAACCAACCGAGCCGGTAGAAGGGGGATGGCGAGGCAGAAAAGTTTGCTAAATCGCGGAGGCAAAAGAGCAAGAGCCGCAAAGGTGGTCGACCGTTTCTAGTGGTCCGAGGCAGAAGCAACAAGCCGTCTGGTGCGGCCACCCCTTCCTATCGAGGAGGTCAGCGGTGTTGATGCGGTGGTGGCTCAGGGTCCAAGAGAAGAACTTGCATTTGTTTGGGGCGTGCGCCGACCAGATGGTGCTTGCCAGCGGGTGGTCAACACCACCCTGTATGGCTCTCTTTGATGCCGTGTTTAGTTTTAGTTTTTATTGGGTTTGCAATTTTTGTTATTTTTATATAAACCATTCGCTTTATTTTTTAAAAATAATTTTTTCAGAACTTTGTGGAGTTTTTCTCAAAGAAAAACTTTAAAAAGTTATTTAGCCTTTTCATGCCACTTTTAAAGGTGATCAAATTATCCCAACTAAAACTAAACTAAAACTAAACAAGGCATGGGCCATAATCAACAAGTGCGACGGCTGCAAAGTGTAAGACGTCCACGTCGCCTACTGTTAGTTCGCTTCCACCGAGCTCGTCGATCCGAGCGAGTGGATTAATGCTCTAGCATATTGCATGCAGCACCCTATCTCTATGATCTATCTCTAGCTAGCTCCGTTGTTGGCAAATAATTTAGCCTTGTTTGTTTGAGCTAAAAGTTGTTAAAAACTTTAATGTGAAAAGGTTATGCAAATCACTATTCAAATTGGTTCGGACGGCCAGTCGATCCATCACAAATTATTCATACCATTTTCAACCCTACTATCACAAAGTATGCACACAGAAGCTTCATGGCTTTGTCATGATATCAAGCACACAAATGCAACATGTCCCCTATGGATGAAACATGTCCACTAGAAGAGCAAAACCAACCAAGAGGAGACTCCCATACATGGAGCTCCCTATCGGCGGCTGACCAGTCATTCTCTTGCTCCCAACGCCAGGGAGAACACTAAACTACTAAAGTCGCGAGGATTAGCTGAATCAGAGGTATTGTGTTTAGAGGATTAAAGGACAAGGATGGAGAGGGGAAGGAAATGGGTGGTGGAGCACGAGTACCTTCCCTCTCCTTGCCGGGGAGCTCGCCGTAGAGGAAGAGAAAGGGCCTGCAAATTTCTTTGTATCTCTAACCTATTTGACATGGATGTCTATTTAGATTTGGGATCTAGATTGTTTGGTATTTCTAGCAGGGGCAGATCTTGCACCGGGTCAGGTGGAGCCCCACCTATGCTATCGATCTATGACAATGGAGCCCGACCTTAGACCCACCTATAATTTTAGTGTAAAATAGAAAGGGAGAAGGCGCTAAACTTTAGAATTGGGCCTTGATCAAAGTTTCAGCCCCTCCTATTATTTTTGGTTGCATCCACCCCTGATTTCTAGGAAAAAAATAATATAATACTTTTTCGACCTTTGTATCTCTAATCAATTCGATGGCTAACTGATGTCCAATTCCCCCGAAGGCACATTCGCACACCTATGATACTCTTCGAAATCAAAGAACGTGCCAGAAGCTCAAAATCTATATACTGTAGCACACAAAATGACGACATGAGCCACCAACACACATAACCAGGCGTCATGATAAACACCAACCAACATAATACACTGCATATTCATTCAGAGGATTTGTCATCTTCAAAGAAGAAAAAACAAAGCTGCAAAGTACTCCCTCCGTATCAAAATGTTTGTCACTTTTGACTTTTGAATAAACGTTTGACCATTCGGCTTATTCAAAAAAATTATATAAATGTTATTTATTTTGTTGTGACTTCTTTTATCACTAAATATATTTTAGGTATGACTTTTTTTTTACATATTTGTGCTAATTTTTTGAATAAGACGAATGGTCAAACGTTTGTTCAAAAGTCAAAAGTGATAAACATTTTGATACGGAGGGAGTAGTATTAAAGCACATATGCATATATGATCCTAAGCAGAAAGCTCCTCCCATTTTATTCCCATTTTATTAGCCAGCTACGTGGCCAGTTACAATAACATCATACAACAAAACAGCACAAACTGAAAAGCAGAAGAGCAAGAACTGAAGCACCAGTGCCACACCGCAGCATGTTCATTATTCAGCAAGAGCCAGCAAAGAAAGCATAGGAGGAGGCGGAAGAGGAACACCAGGGGGTCAGGGCTTGGCGGTAGCCATGACGCCGCCGGTGGCCGCACAGCATCTGGGGTCGTTGAGACAGCATATGGGGATCGACTCTATGCCGGCCACAGGCCTGCCCTGCACCGTCGCCGACGCTGCCATCATCACCAGCAGGCAGATCTGCACGAGGACGAAAACTAGGAACGCATGCAGGTTACCGGTCACCATCTCGATCGCCTCAATCGGCTCAAAGAGAGTGGGAGAATTCAGAATGGATCGCCTACTCTTCCACAGGTAACTTCTCTTTTTTGTGATGACCAATTGAGTATGATGTCGCTATATATATAGTAGCATATGGATGAACGGAGATCAAATATATCGTGGTAAATCACCTTGGAGAAAATCACGCTCATATCTTACGTGCTAGCCACCACAAGATACAATGGCAATTGACAGGTTAAAAATAGCATTAGTTTATAATCACATTTATTAGATTTGATCTCCATGTCTTCCTGATTAGCTAACCATGAATTCGAAGATTTGTGATGAGAGTGTTTTATTATCAGAGTATCCATAGGATATGCTGCACAAAAATGGCATGCTTTGAGTACTGGGATCGTATATGTGTGTTGGCATGTCGCGAAGAATAGTATTTATGACAAAATCATGCATATATTGAATAGATATAATTAATTTGTGATTCATAGTATTTATATAGCAATATTATATATGGCTAAAAATGTCACATATATATTCTCTCTCTCCGACTAATTATTTGAATGGATTGATTATAATGTGTACATGTTATTGTCATTGTAGAGGATGCACACCCCACCTCCTATGGCAGGAGCTTTGACAGGACCAAACCCTTGTGCAGCCATGAATTTGAAGATTTGTAATGAGAGTGGTTTTTATTCTCGAAGTACCCATAGGATAAGCCTCACAAAAGTGGCATGCTTTGAGTATTGGGATCTTACATGTGTGTTGGCATGTCACAGAGAATGGTATTTATGCAAAAAAAAAAATCATGCATACATTGAACAAGCATGCAGGGTGGTCCGTGCATTTAACAGTTAGATTTATCTCACTAAATTTTGACCTTGTAACTTTCCTTTTAAATTAATTCAAGGCAGTTCTGCTGCCTTTTTAAAAAAAGGATTTATCTCACTCCACTAATTTTACATCACAGGGCCTGGCCGGCCCTACTAGTTGGAGGGCCCTGTGCGGTCATATAGCCAGCACAAGGCCTGGGTCGGCCCTGGCTAACAGCCATGGTTACATTCGGTCTCTATGCTCAGAGATGTACACATCTCACCAAGCGTCATAAAAAAACATTATATATTATTACGATACCAAACTAACCACGTACGCCCATCCAAGAAAAAATTTATGAGATAAGAAAATGTTAACCAAGACACAAAAATCTTATTACTGAAACGCTAGCCATGCTGGACCGGCATGATTTACATGCAGGATTTTTTTTCAAGACGCATGAAAACTATTTTGGATAGTTATTTTAAAAATGCTGCCCGTGTGTTGATTATCTCGTTTCTTCCTTTCCTTTTCCCTGTTGGGTTGTTGCCTCTAACAAGGGAGAAGAGGATGGCAATGGCATCAGCTTGCCGACGTGGCTAGCTGCCGGCCAACACTGCACCGCCTTCTTTCTCTCATTTCTTCTCTTTCCATCTTTCTTATCTAGGATACTCGTCTCTTCCTTTATCCATCTCTCTCCACAGGGGAGGTTCGGCTCGCACTTCCCAATGAGTTTGGTGGCCGAATATGGTGAGCATGACATGTGGGCTCACCAAATTTGGAGAAGACAGCTAGGTAAATATGCATCTTATTTTTGCTATGAAATGTCGTCTATGTATGTATGAAACATTTAGTTTGCCTAGTGAAATAATGCTTTTATTCTCATGAAATATCTTGCTTTCTGTGAGATGAAATTTTTCTCAATAACTGTGGAACATGATGTTTGACTAATTCGTTCTATCATGTTTCATCGTATCTTCGCCCATTCTTCATTTTTTTAACCACTTGACCATGTTCCATCAATGTTTTGTCCATACTGGATCAATACATTCTCCATATTTTAGCGGTATATTGTTCATATTTATCAATACTTCACCAATGTTTCACTAGACAAAATCTATGTTTTATTGGCACTCGCCATGTGTTCTCTGTATGTTGCCATGTTTTTCATTATAGTTCACAATGTTTCATCAGTATTTTGTCTATCTTTGATCGATCAATATATTGTCATGTTTTATTAGTTTACCCATGTTTTCAATAGCACTTATTCATTCATATTTCAGCAGGATGATGCAGGCATGACGTGGGCGACGTCCAATTTCTGGCGTTGCCCTTTGTTTTATTTGATAAAACATCTTAGAAGGTAAGAGAAATGAATATATCTCATATATCCGGATAATAAATCTACCGATTCAATACTGACGTTAATTATAAGCTAAGCCCCCCAACATATTCGCCAACCTCGTGATGAATACTAATTTTTTTTACATGTAGTTATAAATACTAATTAAGCACATAATCAACTGCATATTCATTCAGAGGATCATTCTCATTAATTTAAGAAGAAAACAAGCTGCAATTTAAATAGTATAAACATCATAAACGACATGAACACAGCACGATAAAAAAAAACTATATACATGTTTACACATTCCTGAACAGAAATCTCCTCCCATTTTATTAGCAACGTTGCCAGTACAAGAAACTGTAGCCGCAGAACTGCAGGGACTACATCAAAGCATGTACATGCCACAATAGTGACGAAGAAAGACGGCATGGCCGCCTGGATCCATATATAAGTGCATGCAGCCTGCCGAGTAGCATGTACAAGTACTGATCAATCATCTGGGAGGAGACGAAACAGGGGCTCAGGGGTTGGCAGCGGCCACGGGGCTGGCGGCTGCCTGGCAGCAGTCGGGGTGGTAGAGACAGCACGCGGGAGTCCCCTCGAGGCCCGCCACTGCCCTCCCCTCCACGGCCGCCGACGCGGCCATCATCGCGAGCAAGAGGACTTGCGCGAGGACGAAGACCAGGATGGCGCGGAGGACACTGTTGTTGGTCGCCATCTCCTAGATCGACTGAGAGGGAGCGCGAGAGAGGAAGAGAGAGAGAACGGCGCACTGCTGTCTACTCCTCCCACGATTTCCTTTTCTTTGGTGATGGCTAGGTGTTTATAACTTTATATAGAGCATCGACCAACATAAAAGATCAAGCTTATCTACGACACTGACGTGTTATTAGTCACTAGATACAATGGACGGTGGAAGGTCAGACTCTTGATCTATTGCTTCCTTTCTTTTGGCATTTATTTCTTCTAACGCATTTGATTATATAAAAAAACTTCCTGAGTAGCCAACAATAAATTTCAAAGATTTGTTTGATGCCAACTGTGTTGCATTCTTCAAGCATGCACACAATGCATGCTCTGAGTACCAGTGGTGGTACATGTGCAACACATGCAGCATAAAATGGTCCTGTGTGAATATTTAGGCATAACCCTCCGATCTCGTATTTATTACTTT
The DNA here is from genome assembly GCA_036346415.1 of Raddia guianensis. NCBI lineage: Eukaryota > Viridiplantae > Streptophyta > Magnoliopsida > Poales > Poaceae > Raddia > Raddia guianensis. Next base: position 61,720,723 of record CM070534.1, read on the forward strand.
ATAGAGGCATTTATTATATTTTATTAAATTTGATTTCATAACTTCTCGACTAAGAAACCATTTATTTCAAGATTTGCAATGCCTAACGTAAAATATGCTTATGCATAAGATGCACAGATGTGGCAAACTACGAGCAACCAGTGAATCATCATTGTACGGTGTGTGCAATGTGTGCCACAAACAAATGATATATAGTATATCATGCATCCATTTAGTGGTGCAGATGGAACAAACATTTTAAATGGAGATGCTATTTCGTAGGAGCCTGCGCGGGACGAAATTGCGTTGGTGCCGCCTTCTGCAGCTCCGGCCGCCATCATCGTCGTCTCCTGCCACCGGCATCGCTCTCGGGTTAGGATTTAGGGTTGGGGGTGGACGGTTTTTCTGCTTCCCGGCTATAGATTAAGGGTGGGGGGATGTGGAGGCCCGGCGGTTGGTCGAGGTTGTGAGTGCGGCGGCGGCGCTGCCGGAGCCGGGGGTGGGGAGAGATGGCAATCAGGCCGGCGACGGCAAGCGGATCTAGGCATCGCGGCCGTCGTGGTTAGGGTGGGCGGCGCCGGCCGGTGGTGGGTGGACAGGAGGCGGAGCGGCCGGCAGTGACGGCCGAGGCGGTAGCTGGAGGAGGCAGCGGCGGAGGAGGAGGCATGGAGCGGGCGTCTGCGCGATAAACCGAGCGGCGGTACCTGTGCACAAGCACCTCCCCATTTTAAAACGGACTAAACCGACGACCAAATCAATTTGGATAGCTAGATATTCAATTATTCGCATACAAACATAGATACAAATTCGAGTCATCGAGTGCAATCTGCTCCTCTAGCATCTTCCTGATCCTCTCTTATCCTCCCTGGCATCCTCGGTCCTAGTGACTATGGGCCTGAGAATGAAGGCAGTGGCAGATACAGCTTCAATATCAAGCCTGGGCTCAATACCTCGCAGGCCTGCACTGCCCTATCTAGAGCCCACAAATTCTAGCTCCGGTCGTGGCCCACTCAGCCTGAATGGAAGGCAATGGTAGCCACTTAAGGAGCTAGCCCTCCCTCTTCTTAATGGCCCTAGATGTGTAGACAAATAACAAAGCAACAAACAACTTGATGAACTTGGACAACATCTAGGTAATGGCAGGCGCAATGGTAGCACTTGCAACTCGAGGATTGGGGCGGCAATGGTAGGGGAGGCAGTGTTTGTGACTGCAAGATGAGGAGAGTGATCTCAAAAACTGAGGCGGCGATATCAAGGGATACAAAGAGGGAAAGTAGGAGGATGACCTTGCAGACTAGGGTAAGGGCAGCAGTTGCACAGCAGTGACTCGGTAGGATGGCATCGAAAGAAAGGTCCTATATGATTACATGTCATCAAGGCATATCTTCTTCACGAATTACATGTCCTTTATGACCCGTATGCAAGTTTGGGAGGAGGTCATCTTATTTTTCCAACACTTATACCGCGTAGCGGTACGCTCCATTAGGCTCATCGCCGCCCTAGCCGACTGAGCCGTTCGATGCCGCCGTGCTGGCCTAGATCCGTCTGTACACACGCCCCCCTCCCGTCCTGCCCACTTTGCAGAAACCCCCTTCATTATGTGAATTTTGGTTTTCGTCCCTCCGGATTCGCGCAACGGTCCTCCTTCAGTTATCCCCGGCTGCGTCGCTTTTTTCCTTTACCTCCCTGTAATTTATCGGCCATCGCAGCGCTGCCCTTTTTGCCTTTCTAAGTACACCCGTTGTTTGCCAAAATTACGCCTTTTATGCCACCGAATATATACCGCAGGTTACACCCGTTTCTCAGCCCCGAAACCCTTATCCATCCCCTTTCTCCCGTCCGCTTGCTCCCCTCCACCGCCGCCTCCCGTCACCGCCTCCCCCCTCCACCGCCGCCTCACCTTCGCCGCCCGTCTCCCCGCTCACCGCTATCTCGGCTTCGTCCCGCCGCCTCCACCTCCGCCTCGCTCGTCGCCGCGCCTCGCTCCACCGCCGCCTCCGCTTCGTCGCCGCCGCCTCCCCCTCCACCGCCTCCCCGTTCGCCGCCTTCTCCCCCCCACCGCCGCCTCGCTCGCCGCCGCCTCACCTGCCGCCTCCCCGTCTGCTGCCGCCTCCTTCGTCATTGCCGCGTCACCCCGCCTCCTCGCCCACCGCCAAGACAAAGCTATCAATTTCATTTGCTACGTTAATACCTAATCACAGCTTATGGATTCAGTAATCGTATGAATCCAATTTGATTTCGTTAGCATTCGCAATCAATCCCTATTGCCATTACGCAACGAAAATTGAGTGTTTTACAGTGTCCAAACTCAAGACAACAGTATTATATAAATTTTGGGGATTCGAATGCATTTGCAACACTGACTCTTGAGTTTGGGGATTCGAATGCAGGATTAGCATCAACTCGCTCATGGCCACCGTCTGTCAAGATGTGTGCTTCTCCGGCCGCGCCAACAGAGTCCAAGAAGACAGTTTGGGTGTGGGCTGAGAACCGACAGGTGATGATGGCAGCCGTACAGAGGAGTTGGAGCACTTTACTCTTTGGATCCAAGGATCTTGGCAAAGATTGGTCGTGTGAGAACAAATTTTCTTCTCATTTTTTCCAAAGCAGCTGTGTCTTGAAGTTTATTAAAATTGATAAGTTTCATGAAATAAATTAGATATGGTCATTTACCAAATGATTTTGCATAGGTATAACATTGGGGGAAAACATGCTTCCTCTTCTTTTGATCAGTGCAGCATAGAGGCATGCTAGATGAAATGGTTGAGTGAGCATGCAATTTTCTTAGATTTCATTAGTTAATAGATCAGATTTTTTTTTCTTTTGCAGCAACCGCTCTCATCCATCCTCTTTATTGATGGCATGGATATATTCGATGAGGAAAATCAAAGGTTGTTGTAATTATGTTAGCCAAACTTGATTGTCCCAGTCTGTAACCTTCAGCAGGTTGATGCTTACAAACTACAGCCATGAACAGCAGTTGGACAAGTAACAGCAACACTTTCCTCACTATATATTTAGCTCCAGTTTAATGTTGGCAGTGCTTTGTTTGTTCATTCTTTCTACTATCAAAGAGATATAACCTGATAGTTGATACATACTGTTTTGCTTCTCGGCAAGCAAATATCTCTTACATTGATCAGCAAATAAAACTATACTTTTGCTATACAGATTGACACACAGCTATGATATCATCGTACGTATAATAATATTTTCCCACGCGTCTGAATTGTGAAATTCTTTAACAAACAACCTTTTTAATACTATTTTCTTGAACTTTCTATAGTTGCTGCAAATTTAATTATTCAAAAAAGAGCAGATTACAGTATGATCCTATCCATAATTATAGGGCTATCAAACAGAAGATGTTATCTGTCCAGTACAGGCAATACATTGTACTTATATATTTAGTTTTATTACTTTAATTTAATTATTCAAAAAAAAGTTAGTTATGATACGACCTCATCCGGAGTTACAGAGCTTTCAAACACAGAAGGTTATTTGTCCAGTACGAGCAATGCATTATAATTCTATGCTTAATTTTGGTATTTTAGAACACCAAACCGAAAAATAACAGTATGAGAAGATTGCTGTTTCATTTTTTACAGACAAACGTTAATCTAACGAACTGCACAATAAAACAGCACAGCGCGCGTAAGCGCGCTTCTTGGCTCTAGTATATAATGAAACGCGGTCCCTTTCCAGCCATACGGTGCTTCCACGTCAGCAAAATGAATAGCACCCGTACGATTGATTTTTGACGGCCCAGATGGATGCTAGGGCCTGTCTCGCCAGATCGGCGAGAACCAGGGACACACAAAAATCAATCGTTTCTTCGGAGATTGGCTCGCTCGCTGCAGCGTCAAGCTAGAAAACGTGAGTGCGGGAAGAAAGGAAAACGTTGTTAATGCCACAATAGCAACGATTTCAACGAAGCAGTCACTACCACTCTCTGTCGATGGAGAGGACGACGACAGGATGGGGAAGGGGAGGCGCCGGCAGTGCCAAGTCCGCCTGAGGGAGGCGGCGGCGATGCTGGATTCATATCGGGGAGGCTGCGGCAGCACCGAATAGGCGAGGACCAGGCAGTTCCCCGGCGTTGGATTCGTGCAGGAGAGGGCTCGGTTCCGCCGAATCGGCCAGAACCAAGCGGCGATGGCGGCGAATCGACGAGGACCAGGCAGCGACGGCGTTGGATTCGTGCAGGAAAGGCCGAGGCGCCGCCGAATCGGCCAAGACCAGGCGACAACAACGCTGGATCCGTGCAAATCAAGCGGCGGCGCCGTCGAATCGTGTGGGGGAGGCTGCCCAGCACCAGATCGGCGAGAGGCTGTGGTTGGTATCGAAGGAGAGATGGTCGTATGGGGAATGTCCAGTACATATCCTGCGCACATGAGGGAGCTCTGCATATGTGCACACTTTAAATCTCGACCGTCCATTTCCCATCCAACGTTAGCTCAGGATTTTTCCATTTACAACCCCCCAACTCACACTGCCCCAGACTTGGCAGGCGCCTCCCCCAAACCTAGCTCCTTCAAGCTGCCGATGCTTTTTCCCGTTCCTTTACCCTTTCCGAAAATTTTTACTGTTTGCCCATAAAAAACCACGCAAACGAAAAAATGCCCAAGGTTTCGATGCAAATGTAAAAATGCCCCTAGGCGCCCTCGCCCAGGGCGCCAAGCAAGCGAGGGCGCCCCCGTCCAGGGCGCCAAGCACCTAGGCGCCCGCCAGGCGCCAAGCCCCTAGGCGCCCGCCATGCGCCAAGCCCCTAGGCGCTCCGCCATAGCAGCCAAGCCCTTGGCGCTCCCGCCCGGAGCGCCTAGGTGACGCATGCACCACCTATTTGTCATGTCCGGCCAATGAAACGGATAAGCCTCATCTTCCTGCAGAGTCTTTATTGCACTGCAAAGGCCTAGGTGTCGGTCATGTATCAAGCATATGTCTGGCCTCTCCTCAACTACACCGCACTTCAGCTCAGTCAAGAACCATAACCAGCTATCATAGTTCTCACTTTCAACGAAAACAAATGCAACAGGTAATAACTGATCATTAGAATCCATGGCAATAGCTGTCATAATTGTACCTCTATACTTTCCGGTCAAAAATGTCCCATCACAACATAACACTGGTCGACAATGCTTGAATGCCTGAACACAACAGCCAAATGCGAAGAAAACACGCTTGAGGACTTTAAACCCATAATGGTCATCATCTAGATGGTCTTGAATATTGAAATACATGCTGTGATTTCTTGTCTTGAGACTGCGCAGATACGAGGTAGGTTGTCGTACGACGCCTCGTAGCTACCATAATGAGATACTAATGCCTTCTGTTTAGCCCTCCATACTTTTCCATAATCTATCTTATATTTATATCTTGTTTCACATGCATTCATAATAAACTGATCGCTATATCCTCGCTTCAATTATCTCTTGCTTCAACATAGCAAAGAATCCAGTTGAACTCATGTTGCGGTGTTCCTGCAACATGCCACTTAAGGTACATGTGTGTGGGTGCACACTTGAAATCTGCCACTTCAAAGCAAATTTAGACTTACTCGCGTGCACCCTAAAGTCACAATCATCATGCATGCATCGAACCGTGTACCTACTCTTGTCAGATTTGTCCACCTTGAACTCTCGTTGCATATGTATGGACCACATCTTTACAAAGATTTTGCACCTCCTTTGAACTATATATTTGTCCTTCACGCACCTCACTCGCCCCAACGACAGTTGACGATCCATGACCATCATCTACAAGAAGCTCATTTGAATTGCCTCTATCCCATTCTTTCGGAATAGCTCTATCTTCCTCATCACTGGAACTATCATCCGTTTGCAGATGTTCCTCTTCCATTGCCTGTGCATCATCATTATTCATATCATCCACAATTGCTTCATTAATCTCTCCCATATCAACTACGTATTGTTCATCTCCATCTTGTTCCTCCACAGCATGTTCTTCCCCACCTACTCTTTCAGAAACATATTGTTCTGCTACAATACCTTCTGTTTCGTTCCACAACATGCCACTTAAGCCTCCCTGTATTGCCGTCCCACTGCCTTGTCCAGCTTCGCCAACATTTTGTGTTATAGGGATAGTCGGCCTCAGGGTAGCTTGCACCAACACAACAGCCCAACAATTTCTCCTCCGACACCCCTGTATAAATCTCAACAGCCCATTATCCGTGTTCAGGGCAGTTAGCTTATAACATGGGGTTTCTATAGACTTGGACCATAAAGCTTGTATCCAAACTATATGGTTCTCCAGTGACCATCCAAATAATTGACATATCCACATTTGCAGTCCATTAAGTGTTACGTTGTTAACATCTGGATAAATTGTCTGCATGTAAGCGAATTGACTAAGGTCTACCCCATTTGGACCTTCCACGATATTGCCAGGACCATAATGTATGATAAACGGTAACGTATCCATTTTCTGAAATTAACAAAAAAAAATTAAGTTCTTCATTACTAATAACTATGTGTTAAAATATAGTGCTGGTTATTATCATGCTAAATTAACTACAAAACTAAGTACTTCATTATTACTACCTATTATGTTCAAATAAACTGCTACTTATTATCCTGCTAAATTAAGTATAATGTTATCGTCTATACATAATACTTAATTACCCCTAAAATTCAGAACGTTAATTAACCGTATAGTACTAATTTAACTACTATACTATTAGTAATATAATAATGTAATGACTATCCTACCATGGTTTTAAACGCACCATAATAATTATTACTATATAATATTATTACAATAATTTTTCACTTACCCGCAGGAGAAGAAGGAGAAGAAAGCTCTCTCTATCCATCGCCAGAGAATCGCTTCGGCTCTCCTCTGTTTGTCTTGGAGGCTATCCGTGCGGGTGATAATGGGTGAGCGATCACGCAGTGAGAGTGATGGGTGGCGGGGCTTATATCTGGCGGTCCCCATTTGCCTCAGAGAGCCCGCCACCAAGCGCCTCACGGCAGGCCCTTGAGCCCAGCGTCTGCCCCACTTATCTCGCTTCTCACACGCGCCCGCCCTTTGTCGTGGTCTTCTCATGAGGCGCTCACCTAGAAGCTTAGGCGCCTGGCGATGGCGCCAACCCAGCGTCTGTGACTCGCTTTCTCTCGCTGCGCCGCGCCCGCCCCCACTGTCCCTTAGCGCGCTCTGCCGGTGGCGCCTAGGCGTTAGCATACTGGCGATGGCGCCAAGCCCTTCAGCGCTCGGTCAATGGCGCCAGGCCGCTTGGCGCCTGCTACTGAGCGCCTTCAACTCGATACCGCCATGGCGAGCGCTTGCGAGGCGTTTTGATTCGCGTCGGCACCTGGCGATTTTTTTCGTTTGCGTGGTTTTTTATGGGCAAACAGTAAATATTTTCACCCTTTCCCCTTGCTACAGTACTCAGCAGGTGTATTGCGGGCGACCGGGGGGGGGGGGGGTTCCGCTTTCCGGCGCGGCTCCGGCCGTCCCCCTCGTCTACGATGGCCCACGGGTCGTCGGAGATAGGGTGGAGCCGCGCGCGGATCTGTGTATATCCTCTCCCTCTTCTGTAGTAGATAGGGTTATGGGTAGGATTTTGCTCCTCGGAGGCAACGGCGGAGTCGGCGACATCGGCGGAGGTTCCAGCGACGTCGGTGGTGGCTCTGGCGTTTTCCTCTGGAGATTAGTTTGCCTCGCTCCTTGTGGTCTTCTGGCCCTTGTAGTGGAGGATCTGGTGCAAAGCGGAGGGCCAAGGCAGTGCTCCGTTGTTGCTTCTTTGCGCGGCGTTGTCTCCTCCGTTGGTGGCAGGGGGTTGGTTCAGGGAACCTGCCTCTTCAGCTTCTTCGGTGGTGGCGTCGTTGGTGATCTCCACCAAGCCAGGTTGAGCTCGCCCCTGCTCCACAGATCATGGTCAGCCATGGCGGGGTGTCCGCTGTGCAGGATCTTCGTGGTGGCCAACCTCTTCAAACCCTTGGGGGTATCGGCATCTGAAGTTCGTTCTGGCGGCGATGCCGGCCAGCTCGTTGCTCTCTTGCGGCGGAGACTGATGCTTGGAGAAGCACAGCGTGCGTTTTTACATTTGGATCCAGGCGTAAAGATTGTTGTACTCTTTTTACTCCGGGGTTCTTTTGTAATTTCGCTCTGTACTGGCTCAGGCCCTGTTTGGAAGTGGAGTTATTTTGTAGTTTACTGAAAATCGTGGTTTTCGAAACCACTGGTTTCGAACCACGAGGTGTTTGAAAACAACCTTAAAACTCGTTTTAAAACCATATTTTAAACCATGGTTTTTTCAAGTTTTAGACTCCACTCCACACCAAAGTTTTCTAACTCATCTTGAAACAATGGTTTTAATCTGTGGTTTTTATGATCATAACAAAACACAAATCATGGTTTTACAAAATCATGGTTTTAAAAAACTCCACTTCCAAACAGGACCTCAGTTGCTCGACTGAAATGTGCCCTTTTATCAAAAAAAAAAAAAAAAACCTAGCCCCTTCAGCCGCCGCCCCAAGGTCGCCCTCCTCCTCTGCCGCCCCGCCCATCGTGGGCCGCCACCGACTGCGCCCGCCCTCCTCCGACGCCGCCATGGATGGAGCTCGAGCTCGGCTCCCTCCTGCCTCTTCCTCGTCGAATCCCTAGTCGTACTCGCTCTGGGGATCCCGAAGGTGTGTCGCCGACTCGACGGACTCGCGCGGCAAGGACCGGCCACCACCAGGACACAGCCGGCGCCGCCTTCTCATCCCCAAGTTGCGCCGCCGGCCTCTCGCTGCCCTGCCGCCACCTCAGCCTCTTGATCCGACACCAGGAGCAAGCCGGCCACCGCCGCCTCGCCTCGATTCCGACCTACTCTGATTTCACTCTTACTTTCCAGCAAGATTAGTAGGTCATGAGAATTTGACAGCAAGATTTGATTTTTGTTGTGTATGGTTTGTACCCTTGTACTTGCTTATAAAAGAGTGTGAAAACTGATGTAAATTCTAGTGAATTCAACTGTTGCAATGTGAATTTTGGATTAATTTTTTCACTGGAGAATTGGGTCGAACTCTGTTTGAGTTCTCTGATTGACTTAAAGTGTTCGAGTTGTGCGATGTTTGGATGAACTGCAGGAAAGCTCGACGTACCTGGACACCTTGAGCAGCAGATTGCAGGAAAGAAAAGCATGAATTTTGGACACCAACTCTGTTTGAGTTCTCTGATTGACTTAAAATGAAGTGCTTCAACGGCCAACTGTATATAAAGCTTGTCGATAAATTTTGACAAATTCCGAACCTGACATAGATTATGTGAAATGGATGGTGTGTTCAGAACATTGACAATTGCATATGATGGTTTATGTAGTAATGTGGTACCCTGGAGCATTTTTGCAAAAAGAAAAAAAGAAAAAAAAGAGAACATCTCAGACCAACATAGCTCATCCATTTCACAGTATGTCAGCTTTAGAATGTCATGACCATATATGTCCAAGCACACTAAAAAAATAGGTTCATACATAAAGGTGTGTTCATACAGCTTTGTGACCATTTTCTGCAGATGCTATGCATGTTCCACCATATATGTTACAGCTTTGTGACCATTTCCTGCAGCATGTTCCAATGATATGTTACAGATTACCATTATACTTTTTATGCAGTGTTGAAAATTCGAAGTTCAAGTATACCTAATTTACTCACTAGAACTCGATGTCAGAAGTGACACAATTTTGTCCATGAATGAATTATCTTATAGTATGCCTATGTGTGTTATAGATTGGTTCTCAGATCGGCTCTCAGATCTTTGTATACAGGATGAATTGCATTTGTCAAATATGGCACCGCTATATGCCATCCAGAAGTTGGAACTCGGCTCAGGATCAGAGGAGCAATTACAAATGTCAATGATTCAATTTCTAAACAGATCACAATGAATTACAAATGTCAATGCCTCAATGCAACAGAGCATGAGGGCAGCCAAATGCCTCAATTACAAATCTCAATTACATACAAATGAATTACAACAGAGGGGCATGAGGACAGCAAAATTCCTCAATTACAAATGGCAATTCCAGAGAAGCAAGAGGGGGAGTCGGCAGGGAATCCGTCGGATGAAGCTCCGACTTCAACGTAGGAGGAGGGCGGGCGTAGGTGGAGAGCGGGCGTCGGCGGAGCACCACGAACGGTGGACGGACGACGGCGGCGGCGACGAGCGGTCGTTGGCGGAGCGCGGACGTCGACGAAGCCCCACGAACTGCGGGAGCGAGGAGGCGGCGGCGAGCGGACGGCGACGGAGGGCGGCAGCAGCGTGGTGCAGGGAAGGCGAAACGAGGGTTTCGCTCTCCAGGCTCTACCTCGATCGGGTGGGGATTGGGGAAAGGACCCATTGGGGAAGGGGGAGGGGGTAAATGGAAAAATCCTGAGCTACCGTTGGATGAGAGACGGACGGTCCAGATTTAAAGTGTGCACATGTGCACAGCTTCCTCATGTGCACAGGATATGTACTCGGGGAATGTCTTTTGCTTGCAAGGAAGAGACTGGGCGAGTCGGCCGATGTGTATTTGGTAATGGGCGAGAAATTGGCCCTATCCACAGCCTCAAGTACGGCAGCCAAGCCCAGCCTAGGCTAAGACTCCTGGCACGTTGGAGAGGTGGGCCCCAACACGTCAGTGATAAGTAGGCATTGGACATCGATTTTCTTTTTTTTTTAAAAAAAAATCAAACAACAGAATGTTGTATTAAGGTAGATAAATTTTCGCTGTATGTAAACTAAAATATTATATATTTAAAAATTAAAAGTTACATGAAAATTGCATCATAAACAAAGTGTTGCAGCATAAAAAGTAAGCACCGAAACATCAAAAGTAGATGCCGCAACATTTAAAAGTAAGCATTGCATCATTGTGCAATATATACAGATCAATCATATTGAAAGATTAAAACAAGCGTAATGAAACATTGCACATGATATGCTGAAATATTTGTGTGACCTAGATCAACCAAGATAGTTCTACTAAAACATTAAAAGTCACTTAGTGCAACAAATGAGCTGATTTTACATGGACCTGCAACCCATTTAAACTATTAAAATTAAAATACTATAAATCGATAATTCGAAGATTTAGTTTATTGGTCAAATCGGAAATGAATTTAATAGTGAAATATTTGTGTGACCTAGATCAACCAAGATAGTTCTACAAAGACATTAAAAGTCACTTAGTGCAACAAATGGACATGGGCCTGCAACCCATTTAAACTATTAAAAACTAGAATACTATGAATCGATAATTCAAAGATTTAGTTTATTGGTCAAATCGGAAATGAATTTAATAGTGAAATAACTTACATATTTTACGGGTAATTAGAGCGCGGCAACGCGCGCATATTTTTCTAGTTATGATTACATGTCATCAAGGCATATCTTATTTAGTTTTTTCAGTGATTTATAGGGCCGCCCTAAGGAAGTTTAACACAGAAAATTCCACTGAGAATGCGACTAGCCGCTCTCATGGTGACCGGGTCATAGCTCCATCTCCTTGCTCCGCCGCCGCCGTCGCCGCCGCGCGCGGCGGCCGCTCCACCCACACCACACCTCATGCCTTCTTGCTCGCGTTGCCCATCCCCTCCCCACCCCATCGCCCCTCCATTCGCCGCCAAGAAAGCCGCCGCCGCCCCTTCCCCCTCTCTCCAGATCTGGCACCCCAACTCAGGTCCTCCTCAGATTCAAGCGCAAGGTCGTTCATGGGAGCTTCCTCCGCCGCTGCAGAGGTCAAGCCTTCGTTCCTGTCTCAAGCAGCCGCGCTCCTTCGTGGAGGTGGTGGCTGGCAGGGGGAGGACATTAAAGTTAGTTCATTTTGTTCCCCGCCCCAGCATTTACCGGCTCAGCTACCGTCTTCAATCCGAGAGGAGACAGGTGAGGCTTCTCGCCTCCATGGCGGCCCGCCGGCAGCAGTTCCCGAGGCTCCATGGCAAGAGGTCACTTCAAGAAAGAGGAGGAGATCTCATCCCCAGATTCGGCCGCCCAGCCATCAAGTCCGAAAATCCTTGGAGCTGGCCTCCCGCAGTTACTCTGGCACCAACGCCCCTCGGCGCTGCTTCCGCTGCCTGGCCACCTCCCACCTCGTCGATACGTGCCGGGAGCCGCGCCGATGCAGCCGCTGCGGGAGAAATGGCCATAAAGCCTTCTCCTGCTCCTTCCCCCCTCCCTCTCGGCCGCATCAACGTCGCTCCTCCTCACAACCTCCCCCCATTAACAGCAACTCCTCCAACTTGCCCTTCCCTTCCATGGCGCGCAGTGACCCGGTGAATCGCCCCGCCGCAGCAAGGGCACCCTCTAGCATACGGCCATCATGACGGAAGCGGAGGCGGGCATTGATGCCCGTTGGGCAGTGGAGCACATCCACGCGGGTGGGCAGGCCGACCCGGACAGTTCCCGCGGCGCGGTTCGAATGGCCACCTTCTTCGCCTGCCGCATCACCAGGGGCCACGATGAGCTGGTCATCGCCTCCCACTTCCCGGAGGCCTTGATGGTGCGCTTCCCCGAGCTAGAGCAGCGGGAGCAAGCCATCCGCCTGGGTTGCTTCAACCAGGGCACTCTCGACATCAGCTTCCGGCCTTGGAGGCCGATTCTTTGCGAAGACCCTTCCCCAATACGCATCAGGGTTCGCCTTTGCCTGGAGAACGTGCCATTGTTCGCCTGGAACAGCGAGGCGGCGCGCACCGTCATTGGTTCCGCTTGCGCCCTCCAGGGCATCAAGGAGAGGTGTCTCAGTCAAACTCGAGATATCACCAACTCTCTCAATGTCTAGGCCTGGTGTGCTAGCCCAGATGTCATCCCAAAAGTGCACTACCTCATCATCATCGATTCGCCTAGCGGGCGGCCGCCCAGCGCCATGTCAAGATGGCGTCGACGTCCAAGGTGTTCATCCACCTGGACACCATCGAGGACTACTCGGCGGGGCCTCTTGGCCGGACGCGGATCTCCTACCCGGCCTGGGAGTTTGGCCACGCGGACGGAGACCTCCCGCCACCTCCCCCTCCGGTGGGGGGGGGGGGTCTCCTCATCGTCGGCCACCTCGCTACAACGAATCGGACGACGACGAAGACGCCAACCCCCGCCATCGCCGACGCCACCGCTCCAGTCCCAAGTCGCCAGGATGGCGCGTAGTGTGGTGCGCAGCGTCTCGGTTGTTGGCCGACGCGCACCACTTCCTCATGGCCGCCCGCGAGATGGGCAATCCAGCGGCAACTATCGCCGGTTGCTTTCACCTCCTCGCCACCAACCGCGTCCGGGAAGAGATCGTCCTGTACCGCTTTCCTCCTGTGGCTCTGCCTCGCCTCTCGCCGGCACTTTCTGTCGGGGAGCCTTCCATCCTGGGTCCCCATCCTTCAAACTGAGACTGCCTAGCCTCCGCCTCCACTTGCGGGGCGTGCGGGGCGTCAACTCGACACGATCGCCCGTCACTGCCGCCGCTAACCCACGCACACTGGGTCGAGTCCGCAACAGGCGCTCAACACAGACGCGCCGCACTCCTTTTCCTCCTCGATGGCATGGGCAGCTCGTCGTCGGGGCACACCGGCCATGGTCAGCGCGGATGCTGGCCGCCAAGAACTGGTTCGCTTCTTCTTTTTTCCACGTCGGCTCGCCACACAGCGTCCATGCCACCATCGCCAACACCTACTCTGATAGCGGTAACCAACGACGCCAAAGCTGACCTTCTCCGGTGTCTAACGGGTCCGGTGACCCCTCCATTTTGTAGTCGCTGATCCGTCAACGCGCCACCTTCAAGAGCAAGCGCACGAACAACGTCCCCTCGCCGCGGACACGGGCTAGCGGGGCGCCTGATCAGAAGCTCCTCCGAGTCCAAGGCCAAAAAGTTGCTCATCCGCAAGCTTCAACTGTGGCTCAGCTCGTGCTCGCGGACCCTCAAGGTGCGGCCAACCTCCGTTGGCGACAAGGCCCTCAAGGCCCTCTTCGACAAAGAGCTGCCGGTGGAGGCGTTGAAGGCCGTCGTGGAGCTCACTAGGGTTTCCTCGTTTCCCTGCGAGACAAGTCACTGTCTCTGCTAATCCTCCTCACCCCTCCGACATTGGGCCTTCTACCCCGTCGGCAGATGGGCCGTCCTCTGCCTCGGACCAAGGCCCAACCACGGTGTCCAGCGAAGTCGCATAATGAGTGGGCTGCATCTTCGCCCAGCCGGCTTGCCTATCTCAGGGGCCCATTTTGGTCTGTTAGTTCTTGCTGCTAATTCGTGGGCTACGTCCCCCCTCTTTTGTATCTTAAGCCCGTGCGCTACTCCGGGCAGCTACTGGTTCTCGGTTGGTTATTCCGTGCCTGGACGTCTCTCGGGCACCTTCCCCGTCGCAAAACCTACGTTTAAGCATCGACACCGCCTTCACTCCCGCCCCGCTGCTCGTCGTCATTACAGTGTCTGTCCTAGTTCTAAATGATGGAACACCTTCGTCTGTTGGTTTGGAACACTCGTGGCTTAAACGCCCCCGTGCGACGCTCTATTCTTCGCAACCTCATCAACTCCTCCAAAGCAAACTTGGTCTGTCTTCAGGAAACGAAACTTGACTCAATCTCCCCCCAATTGGTCTGCGATTGCGCCGGTGCTGCCTTCTCCAACTCGTTCGTCACCCTTGTCGCGGAGGGCACAAGAGGTGGCATTCTCCTGTTAGCGCATGAAGACTTCTTCTCTCTCTCTGATTGCACTACCTCCCCCCATTGTCACTCGGCCAACGTTTCCTCGTAGACAACAACCGCTGGAAGATTACCGTCGTTTACGGCCTGCAGGCGAGAGCAGACAAATTCTCCTTCCTTAATGAGCTCATTGATCAGGCCCCAGCTGATGAGGGATGTCCTTGGCTTGTGGCGGGCGATTTCAACATGATCCTTAGGCCAGAAGACAAAAGCAACCACCACTTAGACACATCTGTCATGACGGCGTTCAACCAAACAATTAACACCCTTAGCCTCAGGGATTCCCCCCTCACTGGGCGTCGTTCTACCTGGTGCAACCAACGTCTTATCCCCACCTCCTGCCAGATTGACCGCGTCTTTTGCTCGTCAAACTGGGACCTCATGCTTCGCCAAAACACCTTGCAGGGGTTGCCTTCCTTGATGTCCGATCACTGTCCACTCCTGCTGTTCGAGACAGACCCAATCCGTCAAGCCCGACATTTTCATTTCGAGAACTATTGGGTCGGCATCCCCGGCTTTCAGGAGGTGGTGCAGGCTGCTTGGGATCAGGCTGCTTGGGATCGAGCTGTAGCGCCCACCCCCCCCCTCGTCGCATTCACATAAAGCTCTCTCGTACTGCCAAAGCTCTGTCCATTTGGGCCCGCCAGAAGGTCCGCTGCACTACCCTTCAGTTGGCGATCATCTTCACCGCTATTGGCTACCTCGACAAGGCCAGAGATGTTCGCCCTCCCTCCGACCTAGAGTGCCTACTTCTCTAAGCCTTGCGTGATCGCCTTCTGGGCGTCTCCGCCTTACAAAGATGCCACATCAAGCAGCGGGCTCGTTTGGCTTGGTTACGTGCTAGGGACGCCAACACCAAGTTCTTCCATTCTAGGGCTAGCGGCTACCGTCGGAAGAATTTCATCCGGACCCTCGCTACCCCGCACGGAATCTCTATTTCCCAAGAAGATAAGGAAGAGGAGTGCTGGAGATTCTTCTCCAACCTTCTTGGTCTCCCCCAAGTCAGAGGCTCTGCTTTCATTTGGCAAAATCTCGGCACCTCAAGACACGACCTGTCCGACTTAGAGGCTCCCTTCTCGCAGGAGGAGATCATGGCAGCCATTTGGGCTATCCCAGGAGGCAAGGCACTGGGTCCAGATGGTTTCACAAGCACTTTCTTTAAGTCTTGTTGGCCACTCGTCAAAGCTGACCTGATGCAAGTCTTCGACCAACTTTTCTCATTAGATGGGCGCCACTTGTCGCTGCTCAACTCCGCCAACATTGCCCTCCTATGGAAAAAAGAGAACAGCGGGAGCCTCCAGAATTTCTGGCCCATCAGTCTGATCCATAGTTTTAGTAAAATTTTCTCCAAGCTTCTCGCCAACCGTCTGGCCCCTAGACTTGACGAGCTAGTCTCCCCCAATCAGAACGTCTTCATCAAAGGTCGTTGCATTCAAGATAATTTCTTTGGAGTTCAATCCACTCTTCGTCATCTTCACGCCAATAAAACTCCGGCTATCCTCCTTAAACTCGATTTTGCTAAGGCCTTCGACTCGGTTGGTTGGGGTTACCTGCTTGAGCTTCTTCGTTGGCTTGGCTTCGGTCCTCATTGGCGTTAGTGGATTTCGCTCGCCTTTAGCACGGCCTCCTCTTCCGTCCTTCTTAATGGACGCACTTGCCCCCCTTTCAGGCATGGCCGTGGTGTTCGTCAGGGAGACCCGCTCTCCCCCATGCTCTTCATCCTGGCTATCGATCCTCTTCAACGCCTGATAGACTTGGCAGCTCGGGAAGGGGTTCTTGGCCAGATTGGCTCCTCCCCCCCTCAGGTTGAGAATCTCCCTTTATGCAGATGACACGGCCATCTTCCTTCGTCCAGACCACTCGGAGATCTCTGCTACCATCGAGCTTCTTCAGGCCTTTGGAGATATCTCAGGGCTCAAGATCAATCTGCTTAAGTGCTCCGTTATGCCTATTCGCTGTGAGGGCATAAACCTGGACGAGGCTCTAAGTTCCTTCCCCGGCACCCGAGCAAGCTTCCCTTGCAAATACCTGGGCCTCCCGCTCCACTTCAAACGTCTTGGCCGGACTCACTTCCTGCCTCTCATCCACAAAGTCCGCTCTAGACTCCCTGCTTGGAAATGTCGTCTCCTCTTGAAGACGGGCCGTTTGACCTTGGTCAAGGCGGTCCTTTCAGCTCTCACAACTTACTTCGCCACGGTGTTTCATCTCCCTAAGTGGGTCATCGGGGAGATTTTCGTCGTTCCTTCCTTTGGAAAGGGGATGACGGCCCTGCCTCCGGCCATACTCTAGTCAATAGGAAGACGGTATGCCGTCCTCTTGCTCTAG
The DNA here is from genome assembly GCA_036346415.1 of Raddia guianensis. NCBI lineage: Eukaryota > Viridiplantae > Streptophyta > Magnoliopsida > Poales > Poaceae > Raddia > Raddia guianensis. The sequence goes on from CM070534.1 coordinate 61,737,685, forward strand.
GGGGCTGGGGGTCCTCGACTTGGACTGTTTCAATCGTGCCCTTTGCTTACGTTGGTTATGGCTAAGCCGTACGAACCCCTCTAAGCCCTAGCTCGATTCTGATATGCAGATGACGACGACGGAGCTGGCCCTATTTTGAGCCGCTACGGAGACCTCAGTCGGAAATGGCGCAAATACTTCCTTCTGGTGTGACCGCTAGGTCTCGGGTGCCGCCCCTGCACACATAGCTCCTAATCTTTTCCTTCAAACAAAACGTCGCAAAGGCTCCGTGGAGCAGCTTCTGCCCTCTCATCAGTGGATTCACCACTCCGGCCCCTTCACGTCCATCGAGCTCTTGCGGGAGTGCGCCCTAGTGCGCCCTGCTTTGGAGCAAAGTCAAGCACATCACTCTATCAAATACCCCAGACACCATCCGTTGGTGTTTCTCCCCCAGTGGCAGCTTCTCCACAAAGTCAGCTTACTCCTTGCAATTTCTAGGAAGCACAAGGCACCCCATTGCGTCTGCCATTTGGTCCGCCCAGGCCCCCAACAAATGCAAATTCTTCGCCTGGACCCATAGCCACCACCGCGTTAATACGGCCGACCTACTCGCCAAGAAAGGTTGGCCTCACCATCCAGCTTGTGCCTTATGCAATGGGCCCCTGGAATCGATCGATCACCTTTGGGGCTCTTGTTTTTTCGCTACGGCCATCTGGCATGCGATTCTCCCCTCTGAGCCCTACCCCTCGGGCACCTCCTCCTTCTGCAACTGGTGGTCAGCCCGCCTTCCAGGAACTACTCAGAGCACCTTCAAAGCTCTCAACGGTCTGGTCATCCTCACAGCCTGGGAGATCTGGAAGGAGCGTAATAGAAGAATTTTTGCCGGTGAATGGTGTAGTTGATCTTGTTAAGGAGGGAATCGTGGCCTAGGCTGCGGCCTCCTCGCCTGTTTTGCTGTCTGACTAGCTCTCCCCCCTGTAATTATGTACAGTTTTCCCCCTCTTGATTGAATTGGCAGAGCACCTGCCCTTTAGCTCAAAAAAAAAAAAAACAGGGCCGCCCTAAGGGTGTTAGTCCTAAATTTAGTTTAGCTCCCCTCGTACCAAGGCTATCTGATCTTCTTGGCATACGGGTATGTTTTTTCCTTCCACAATATTGGATACATCTAAATTCAAATGCATGCTTATGCACTATCATTTAGTCATGCTGGTCATACTATACCATGTTTGGATGCACAAAAAGGCGCAAAAGGCTGATCATGTACTAATTGGCCCGAAAGTTGAGAAATTGGTATCTGCACTACCTAATGGCAGCGTTTTGCTCCTGGAAAATGTTAGATTTTACAAGGAAGAAGCTTGCGTTCCTAGCGGATATGTACCTAAATGATGCATTTGGAACTGCTCACCGAGCACATGCATCAACAGAGGGAGTTGCCAAGTTCTTGAAGCCTGCTGTTGCAGTGTTCCTTTACAGAAGGTTTCTAATTTTTGCATTAATTCTTTTGATTAATGTTGAACTCAATATATATTATATATGCCCTCTCTATTTTTTTTTTTTTTGAGAAAGAAGGCGGGAGTTCCGCCGATCCAGTAATAGGTGGAGGAAAAAACTATCATCTTTACAAGCGAAGGGGGGAGAGTCTCTGGCCTAAACTAGACTGGATCTATTGGCGTTGAATGCCACAGCAGGTAGTGCCCTCTATACTTTCTAAGACTATTTTTCTGAATTTCTTCTCTCTAAAAAAATGTAGGAGCTCGATTACCTTGTTGGAGCTGTTTCAAACCCCAAACAACCATTTGCTGCTATTGTGGGTGGCTCCAAAGTGTCATCTAACATCGGAGTTCTCAAATCACTGTTGAAAAAGTGTGACATCCTTTTGTTGGGTGGTGGTATAATTTTCATGTTTTGCAAGGCGCAGGGGCTCTCCGTAGGTGCTTCATTAGTTGAGGATGACAAACTCGAGTTAGCAACATCTCTCCTTGCAAAGGCAAAAGGAAAGGGTGTCCCCCTTATGTTGCCAACTGATGTACTACCTCCGTTTTTTTATTTGACGCCTTTGACTTTTCGACACGTCTTTGACCATTTGTCTTATTCAATTTTTTTTTTGTAAATATCATTTATTTTGTTGTGATTTATTTTATCAATAGAGGTACTTTAAATATGTTTTATTTTTTTACATCTTTGCACTAAATTTTTGAATAAGACGAATGGTCAAAGACGTGCCAAAAAGTCAAAAGCGTCAAACAGAAAAAAAAAAACGGAGGGAGTAGTCATTTGCTGACAAGTTTGCTCCTGATGCTAACAATCAGGTTTTTATAATAACCTTTTAGTTTCCACCCAAACTGTAGTTGTAGAAACTGCAAACATGATGTGTGTGGTAATGGGATTGTTCTTCAGGTTGTTGCAGCATCTGCGATTCCTGAAGGATCGATGGGACTGGATATTGGCTCCAACGTACAGTTCTGCCTTGGGAACTACTCAAACAGTTATTTGGAACGGACCAATGGGAGTTTCGAATTTTACAAGTTTGCAGTAGGAACTGAGGTGATGGGCATGCAAATTAATGCACTGATGTAGCTATCCTATTTGAGAAAAAATCGCGGAAAGATACATTAACTTGAGTTCTCGTTTGTAGGCGATTGCAAAGAAGTTGGCGGAGCTTGGTGCCAGGGGTGTCACAACAATAATTTGAGGTGGAGACTCCGTTGCAGCTGTTGAGAAAGTTGGAGTTGCTGATGCTATGAGCCACATATCAATTGGAGGTGGTGCGAGCTTGGACTTGTTGTAACCTTCTTGGAGTAGCAGCACTCGATCGTAAAGTCAATGGTCTGTAGATTTTTTTGGGTTGTTCGGACATGTCTAATGGCAACCTAAATTAGATTGATCTAGTATTGTCGCAAATATAATAGGAGAGAAAAATATAGATGAATAATAAAAAAATAAATAGTGATTGGATAGATCTAACTTAGGTTACCATTAAAGATACTCCCAGTGGTTGCATTGTCTAGCTGTATAAAACAGCTTAGGTTGCGCTGCTGAAGCATTCCAAACATAACATTTCAGCTGTTTAGCCGTAGACGTGCTAAATATGGCCGAACAGCCAGCTAGGTGCTTAAGGCCATGTTCTTTTGAGCTGATCTGAACGACTGAAATGACTGAACTTCGGGAACTTTTCAAAGTAGTCTCGAGATTCGGATACATTTTGTTTGACTTGCTTTTTAAAGCGTTACAACCGACCTTCAAAACAGTGAAAAAAGAACTCAAAAAATTTAAAACATATGTGTTTTCAAAAAGTACATAAATCTTTAAGCTGTTAAGCCGTTAAGCTGAAAAGAACTGGGCCTAAAGCATCGCCAACAGGTATCCTAAAATATTATTGCGGACAGTCGTAGTGTCTATAACAATCCAGCACCTCCAGAGCATCTAGAGGATCTCCGTATCTTCTTAAGGGTAGAGACTTGTTAGAGATGATGAAATATAGAAAACGAATAGCGATTTAGAGAAAGGATATAGAGAACGAAATATAGAAATCCTACTGGCGATGGAACATATCCTAACAAGTCTGACACAAAACGAGCACGGCTCTCAATCAACTTTGTGAGAAAAACCTAACCCCCATACCAAATGTTTTGGTGGTTTATCCCATTAGAGCATCTAATATGGGTAATAGAAGGTAGCTTCAAAAATCGGCAGCCCTTGCATGGTGGTCGTGACTTGGCGACCGAGATCCCCTGTCGTAGCTGCTGGCCACTGCTAGGTGAGTCTAGGGCCCACCTGCAGTGGCCGTAACTGCATGTGCAGTTACGACAGGACAGAGGATCCCAATTGGTGCCTTCTTGCTCGGCACATGTTTTTTTTCATGCATTTTTTTGAATAAATCGACAATGCTCCTACCATTTGGTTAAAAAGAAATAAGTCCAAAAACTATGTTACAAACAGGAGAGCATGTTTGTTCTTCAGACGGTCACCAGACATCACATGTTCACACAACAGATTGCCTAGAGGTCAAAGACAATATAACCGCACGTCCTATTAAGAGCCGATTGACGCCAGATGATAGGGATGACCAATGAAGACAAAATGAAACAGACACCAGCCGCCATCGTCAAGGCGCTCCCATCAACAAATCATTCGAAACAAGCCGGCAACTCCTCGCGATAGAGATACATAAACTGTAGAAAGCTGTTGATTCGGAATGAAAAAAGCTGGCTACCACGAAGGAAGTGCATTACCCTTTCTACCTGTCAACAAGCAAATCAAAATGACATTTCAGACAAGGGGCAGCATGTCATCACATGACATAGTGCATTTCTGACTTGGCAGCACCGCAGCAACAATTTGTACCACACAACCAAGTAGTCCACTTAAACCCACTACAGTCCACAGCGTATATATGTTGCATGAGAGTTATATAGGCCTTAACATCCTATTCAGCTCAATTTCCTGATTCATATGGTTTTTCTCCACAATGAAAAATCACCAATGCATTATGTATGTATATTTGACTATATTGTAAATTAGACAGACCAGAGGATTAAAGACTCATAGCACAATGACCATACACAGCACTCCCTGTCCCACATCATCGTGATCATGACTCAAATTTAGAAAAGACACTTGATATATGATTTGTGAATCCTAATATATTAAAAATGAACAAAAATATGGGGATAGGGGAGTAAGAGCCCACAATAAGTTTCATCCAAACCTTGATGGCAACTAAGGAAAACTACAACACTCAAGTAACCTGGCTGTTATAATGGATAAGTCATCGTGCAGAACCTCTTTCATAAAGGTTGAAGAATATGATCAAATATACCTAGTGGGCTAATGGGATCACTTATTGAGCTTTTCTTTAAAGATCATCATCTTCCTGAATTGTTGATGCCGCCTTATGGTTTGCCCTAATATCACATCCGCCTTATGGAAAAAGAGACTCGTTGCACAATGTTTTCCCAAACAGAAAATAGATGTTCATATTTCACCACTCCTTCCAAAACTTTTTTATTGAAAATTTCAAAGCATATTTGGCACACTAGGTATCAAAAATTGAAAGAAACCTTTAGTACCAATCTCACTATATTCTCTTCCTCTCCTAACAAAGACACTAATTGCAAATGTCCATTAGAGCATGTTCCATCCCAATGACTATTATTTTCTAATATAAACATGGTAATGCAATTAGTCTTATACAATTCTGAAATGGCATACAGTTTCTCTAGAACAAGTTTACTTAACATCAATTCTACACTTTTTTTAAACACATTTTCTCATTTGCCGCAAAGTACTTTCACTTTGCTCATGCCCCAAAGTATTTGAGCAAATTGTTATTTTTTCCTCTTTTTTTTTGTGAATATTTGGTCATATTTTGGCAATCCAAAGAGATGGAAAGACAATCGTTCCCTCCCTCACCCTATATATAGCTTAAATGATCCAACAACAAATGGTTTGGGCTCTGAAATGATCAAATCGACACTTCAGTAGCCGCATAACCATATCAACTATTGCAAATTACATTCAATAATATTTTGACTTTGAGCAACTCTACGTATTATAAAAAATTTTGAACAATGGATTTGGAATAGAATCTGCCTTGCATTACAATTTTTAGGATCAACAAATGGATAGTTTTCTATCTTCTCAGAGGTTGAGTAAACACCATTTAAAATATTAAGCAGGAAGGTGACTGCTTTGCTTTTTAGACAATTGACTGACTGCATCATGGCAACCACAATAGAAGCATTCTTGTGGAAAAGCAACTAAACATGGTTAATCAACTAGCCTAATTACTCTTGTTGTGTTATTTTTGCAAACTACAAAGAGAATCGACTATAATTATATAAAACAAAAACGCTACATCAAAGTCTGTCAAGTCCTCTCAGTGGAATTTGTTGTTGGATCACTTAATAGCCCAAACCATTTGTTGTTGGATCATTTAAGCTATCAAGGGAGGAAGGGGTAGGCTTGGATTTTTATCTCTTTGGATTGCCAAAAGATGACTAAATATTCAATAAAGGACAAAAAAGCAATTGGCTCAAGTAATTCGGGACATATGAGCAAAGTCAAAGTACTTTGGGGCAAATGAGCAATTGGCAAAGGACTTTGGGACAAATGAGCAAATTTTACTTTTTTAACCAAGTGAGATTAGACATTAAACCCTGGATTGATAGAATATGGCACGGAGCAAAAAAACCAACCACACTACTAAACTCCACCCTTCAACCATTAAATCAGCAATAATAGGCCATGAATCCTAACATAAATTGCATGATTGTAAGGTATGCAACGACATAATTTTGCAGAAGAAAGAGCTTTCTTTATACATCTCAGCTCCATTCCATAGGCTGGTCCATAGTCCATAGTGCGATTATTACTTACAGATTACAAGCTATTACAGTAAACTTGAAACAAGAACAAAAATAAATCCTAGTAAAACCAGACTCTTCTTTAGAGCAGGATTTCAAGTTTCCAGCAAGCAATTATGGAGCAACAGGTGAGAAGAGCAGCTTACCATTCACTGATGCGCCAAATTCACAGGTTTTCCATCTGGATATTGCTCTTGAGTGGCACATACTCGCCAAGGTACCCGCCAAGGTGCTCATACAGCGCGCTCCTATCAATCTGCTGGTTGTGGAAGGCCTTGCAGGCGTAGTAGAACACGCTTTGCACGAGCAACCCCAACAAATTCACACAGACGAGAACTGAGACCAGCACAGCACCGACAAGCATCCGTCCGGGCAACCTCAGGTCGAAGCTCCCCTCCTCGCCTCGCCCCTTCACGACGGATGCACGGAAGAGCGCTGCGGTAACACCGCAGACAGCAAAGTAGGAAACAACGAGCACGGCGGCCGTGCGGGTGCGCCCTTGCAAGAGTTGCCTGCTTTTCGCCATGGCGGCGAGCCCGCAGAGAGGCTCGAGGACGGAGATGACGCTGGCGAGGTGCCATAGCGCGGAGATGTAGACGTGGATCGCGAGGAAGACGGCGACGACGACGGCGAGGAGGAGGACAAAGGAGAGGGAGGGCGGAGATGAAGCTGTGGAATTGGGGAAGAAGACGATGAGGAGGAGGACAGTGAGGGCGAAGGCGAGGTGGTAGGCGAGCATGATGAGGGAGACCCAGAGGAAGGTGCGGAGGAGGCGCGGCAGGATGGGCGGCAGCGCGGCGAGGGAAGATCCGATGGAGGCGGGCTTGGCGGCGTAGAGCGACGCGACAGTGAAGACGGCGGCGGCGGTGGAGAGGAGGGAGAAGGTGAAGAGGAAGATGAGGTAGAGGAACTGGTAGGCGAAGAGCCTGAGCCATTGGGCGGAGGTGAAGGAGTCGGAGCCGGTGCTCTGGAGGCGGAGGAGGATGGGGTGGGTGAAGATGGAGTGGGCGAGCACGGCGAAGGAGAGCGGGAAGACGAGGCAGGCGGTGAGCAGCGCGAAGGTGCGCGGCGCGGCGCGCGGGATGGAGGCGGAGACGCGGACGAGGTCGGCCGCGCCCAGCGCCGCCAGGTCGTGCGTCGCCAGCTCCATCGGCGGCGGCCGGGCTGGACGGGGACGGTGCCGCGGCGGCGGTGTGTGGGGGAGGAAAGCACGGGCTCAACTCAAACCAACCTCTCAGATGGGGGAGGGGAAAGCCGTAAGAGAGGCTTTCGGTGAGGTTGGCAACAATGGGCAATGGGCAATGGCGAGAGGTTTGGGTGGGACCCACCGCGCGTTGCCCATGCGGCCATGCCGACGGGCCGTGGCGATGCCGATGCGGGCAATGGGCATCTCGTTGAGGGCACGATGCCGACGCGGCCGTGGCGCTCCGCGTGTCGAGCGTGAGGCGTCCGTGGATCACGTGGCCCCGATGCGCCAAAAGCTACTGACTCCGGACCGACGAAGCCTGCTGGTGTGTACAAATTTTTTTTATATATATTTATTTTTATTCGTTTATACAAAATTATATGCCGGCAGACGGATTGAAATTTAGACACAAATAGGGCCCGGTCGCACTTTGAATTCGCGACAGGGTACCTGTCGCACTTTGGATGTACGATAGCTTGGTGAGAAAACGGGCGCAGGAGAACCAAGCAGCGATGGCACCTTCGATTCGTGACAGCACTGTAGCTACAGTACACATGCACTATTCAGTAAACTTCTTATACCTATTAGCATTTCATATCATATCCAACTTACATGAAACAAATTTTAAAATTCATGTAAAATCCTAAAGAACCTAATTTTGAAACTTTCAATTTTTTAATTTTTTTTTGAATTTTGAATTTCGAATTTAGACTTGAATTTGTATTTTAATTTTTGAATTAAGTTTAATATTTCATACTATATCCAATTTACACGAAACAAATTTTAAAATTCATGTAAAATCCTAAAGAACCCATTTTCAAACTTAGAATTTTCAAAATTCAAAATTCAAAATTCAAAATTTAAAATACAAATTCAAGTCAAATTCAAAATTCAAAAAAATTTAAAATATTGAAAGTTTCAAAAATGGATTCTTTAGGATTTTACATAAATTTTAAAATTTATTTCGTGTAAGTTGAATATGATATGAAATGTTAATAGGTATAAGAGCATCCCCAGCAGGGCCTTTAAATTTCCCTCTATCGCTACAGTAACTGCTACAGTAATCGCTACAGTGCAAATTTCCTCTCACATGCATCAAATTCCCTCCTGCTGCATTTGAAAAATTTTAAAATAGAGATGCATTTGGGGGGTGAGATGGGGATGCTCTAAGAAGTTCAATGAATAGTGCATGTGTACTGTAGCTACAGTGCAGTCGCGAATTGAAGGTGTGATCGCTGCCTGGCTCTCCTGCGCCCGTCTTCTCACCAAGCTATCGTGCGTCCAAAGTGCGATAGGTACCCTGTCGCGAATTCAAAGTGCGACCGGGCCCTATTTATGTCTAAATTTCAATCTGTCATATAATTTTGTATAAACGAATAAAAATAAATATAAAAAAAATAAATTTTCCTGGTGTGTAGACCTGGCCAAACGGGCTTGCTTAGCGAGGCCAGCCCGAGAAACACAAGAATGTCCTTTAGCCCAGCACGGCACAACCATTATATTAACGGGCAGGGACAGTATGTTCAGTGGGCTAAGCCGGAAGATAAGCTAGCTGAGCTTAAATCAGCTCGGTATAGTCTGAATAAGGTGACTGAATGAACAAGTTTAAATCACTTTAAACATGTTGTGGCAAGGATACGGGACAGCCAGACCCTAACCATTATCCACCATTAGTGGAGCTGTGTTGTAGTGGGGGCGGCGAGGGATTGATGAGACGATGAGGGCCCTAGTATCATTAGAAGGCGATTAGTGGTGGCTGATGGATCTAGCTTCAAGAGAGTCGCCAAAGACTGGTGGTGGCTGGCAGATCCGGCAACAAGAGAGCCGCCCAAGATAGGGTAGGAAGACAACAAAATGAACCTTGTTGGAGAATAAACGGTGGGCAAGGAGGAGATGCACAATTGCATCTAAAGGAGGAGGAGCACAAACAAATAAGATGGGGGAGCCGAGATTGGGGGAGGACAATGGATGGGGAGGGAGGAGCCGAGGAGCTAGGGCTTTCTTTTTATCGCTTGGAGAGAGATGGATTATTGGATCTCAACCTAACAATCTAGAAAAACGATCAGAGACTGAAATTTTGACTGCCCCTTTTTCATAAAATAATCTTCCAAAAACTTAAAAATAAGATTAATGAAGCACATCAGCTTTAAGAAATAGACTATATCTCTAGGAGTTCAGTTTAACATTAATCTTACTTCACCAAAACCATCTTATTTATTTAGCTTTAATAGCTCAGTCAAATTAGTCATTATCTCAATCACTCAGAGCATGCCCATCATATGGACGGATCCATTCCTTGTGCACCTATCACACCAGATTGTCACCTAAATGCACCATGACATTTTGATTCATTTTCACGTTTCTTGTAGAAGAATCACCGCTTCTCGTTGAGGGCCTGATTACATAGAATATACCAGAAATTTTAATGGCACAGCTGATGTCACTCAGCAAACTACAAGCAAGGGAATGTAAAATGAAGAAATGCTGCAGGAACAAATTCTGCTATATATCTGTCATGGGCGGTCTAAAAACAACACCTATTCTGCTATTCATGATTCCCATTGTACACATAGTTCTATGGCAATATGATACTTTGTGTATATATCCGGTCGAAGACAACCAGAAACACCAAATTCAAATTGCGGCCAATATCTATTGTTTTGTGTCTTCACGGCAGAATGCCTATTGTTTCTGTGTCTTCAAGGCAGAATGCCTATTGCTTCTCTGTCTTCACGGCAGACACCGATATGTATTCGTTCAACAGGCTCTTATATTGTGCGTTTGCATGCTCAATAGAGAGCCGTAGCTTCTTTTCCTGTTCGCACACAGAAATGAAGCTAATCAGTTTCATCAGCAGAAGTGATATTTTCCATAAAAAAAGCACTAATGTAGCCATGACAGTACCAATACCAAAATTACCTTAAGTAAAAGCTCCTTCTCTGCAATCTCAAAATTCAAGCACCTGCAAATGAATCAAAGCAAATCCCTACAACTTTAGGCCAAAATTACAAAATGATGAAACAGAAGCAAATTGTTGTCGGACTTACTCATCCTGCAGCATCTTATTCTCTAGCTCCAAGAAGGACAATTCCTTCAGATCTCGTTCTTCCGTATATTGGCACACCTGTGGCGCGCATTCAATGGCATTAGCTTTCAATAGAATAAATAGATTTTACATCAGATCGAAGGCTCATTCTCCAAGAAAACATAATCTAGTGGCATGAATACTCACATTTGTAAGTTATTAATCAAAGAACTACTGTAAGTGAAGAACATCTCTGTTAGGAATTTAAGATGTCACATAATTAATGCGCTGAAGTAGTAACATGCACTACTAACCTGATGGCTTGAGCCTTCGGCGGGGTTCTCGCCCGCGACATTATCTGTAATCTGTCTTTTACGTGAATCCGTCTCAGCAAAGGTTTCATTTTTCCTTTTCCTTGCCTCTGCTGAATCGGCGGAAGGTGGTGCCACAGAAGGTGAGCTCCCCTGGCCGACTCGCACGATGCGCATGCCTGATCGGGGTGCGGGTGCTCTGGTAGCACCCGTGCTTGTTCCCGCCGGAACTGCGCGAAGAAGGGGAGCAAAAGAGATTGGAGTTGCATACGAGGGATTGTCGCGGGAGTTGGGCCCCGAAGGCAAGGGATTGTCGCGGGAGTTGGTGGGTCCCGAAGGCACGGCCAAACGAATCGGAGCGATTGCATTCCACTTCGACGGTTCAGCAACGGTGGTGACCGCTCTCGGAATCGGAAGCGCCGGGGGATGAGCTGAAGCAGCTGGGCGTGGCGCCTTGTGGTATCCAATCAGGTGGCAGTGTAAATCCCTGAGGAGTGGAGGGAGACAGGTGAAACATTGCGTTACCGACCGATGAAGGAAGTAACTAACTGACATTGGTGGATTTAGACGGAACGGGAAGTGGAAATAGTAGTTAGTTACCAGTACTCGTTCGTCATTTCTTTGAGGCGGGTCATTAGCTTCTGATACAGGCGTGACTTCTCAAAATCTTGCTTGTCATGGGTGGGCTTGATAAAGTCTGCCTGCAGTACTCCGGCCACGGATCTACCTTTACTGCTTGCAGAGCTCAAAACTTGATGAAAAGGCTGAACCACACAGTTTGTTTAAGAAAAAAATTGTTTAGAAGAAGATAACCAGTATGTTATTAAAGCTTACTTCGATTTTCATGGCTATAAAGCATCTTCAAGCAAAGAAAAATGCAATAAGAGTCAGGTGCTCACCAATATAAGGCGGTTCTTATGGTAGATATTAAATCCATGCACACTTATTGTAGGAGCACCATGCAAAAATCCTATGCTTGTAAAAACTTCAGTCTACAAAGTGGATGCAAGATAAGATCGGAGAAAAATCAAATATCGAATAAGTCGTGAATGATTACTGCATTAGAAATTCTGTCGATCATGTAGTTACAGTAAGTGACATGCTAATGTTGGTGAACGTGCGTTCGAGACAAACCTCCTTTTCAGAAACCTCCTTTTCAAAAAGTTGTGGTTTGTAACAGATGCATTGAGGATATCTGAGGTCCGTAGCAATGCTATGACGCTTAACTTCTTGTCCCCGAAGTATAATCTTGAAGTACCCGGGTAGCTGCAAATACAAGACAGAAGAATATACCTGCAAAAGGCTAATCAGTAACCAACTGCACGAGTATGTTATCTACAAATGGTTAATTGTGTGACACTCACCCTAAGAGAATAGCGCAGTTGATTTGCCAGATGATTTTGGTTCATTCTTTTTACAGTATCATTTGTTCCTACGGGCTTCGGTGCACCACTAATCATGATATCCTGAATCAAACAATCAACAAAAACTATGAAGAGTCTATCATATCAGAAAGACAGAAACAAGGTACACAAAAGGCAAAGAGACTTGCACTCTGACTCTGATCTCTGACATTGTGCAAAGCAGACCAAGAGAGTGGAATAATATGAGAAAAAGAATATACTAGATAATGGAAAAAATATATCATTTATGTATTCCACGAGAAGAGAGTAAACTGCAAATTTCAGCGCAAACAATTAACTGTGCCAAGTCAATCAATAAACAATACATCCCATCAGTGTTGTAGCAGCACATAGTGCATACCTCTTTGGTGCCAAAATCTAGCTCTAAATCACCATCATCATTGGACCAAAGATTAAACACTACAATCTTTGTGCCATGCGGGCCAACATCGTTGAACTGTTCCTCAACAATAAAATTTAAACAACCATTAGCACACTAAATTACTGATATATTGCTAGTAAGTAGTGGCTACTAAACGAGATTGTGCTGACTACATTTAGTTGTGTCATTTGCAACTTCAATATATTTCCATAACAAGTATATTATGTGATTTATTTAAAGACAACGTATTCAGTGCAAATGTTCATTAAGTGCCAACATGCTAACAACAGATTTGGATCATCAGATCCATTAGAAGCGTTTCAGATCTAGAAAGCTGAAATCCTTTTTTTCTCACTTAAACACTTTCACGCAAAACCCCGGACTTTTAAGTGCAAAGGGGGTTTCCACCTCTTCAATTCTGAGTCGTTCCTTATGGATTTAATGACCCAAATCTGTTGTTAGCATGTTAGCACGAAATAAACATTAGCACTAGATGTATTACCTCATTTAAATCCATGTAGGTAGTCATAGTTTTAGTTCTAGCTTTGAACGATCTAAAGTTCTCATTTTTAGTGGCATAATTATTTCCTTTTCAAGGTATAACTTAAAGATTGAAAACATATGAAATATTTCTAAAAAAATATGTAGTTCTACAAATAGAAGGCACATCTATCATACATTCTGCATCAGCTCTTCTTCTGTTGCAAAAGGGGACCATTTCAACAACACCGACAGATTTGAGGAGAACTGATCTGGAGCATGTAGCTGATATAATTCAGTTTCTCCTGTAAATAAATTGTATTTGTAATTCACCTAATGAAAAAAAGACCACCATCAGATATTATCACAGTACAACCGTTCAACATGGATAAGCGACGTGTATGTGTTACAAGGAAAGTTCAGTTGGCACAGGATACCATGGGAACAATAACATCCTTCTGATCAGTTTCCGTAAGGAAAGTGTAAGAGAGAAGACCAATGGATTGTGTAGGCTCCCTGAAACCAAAAAATTGTTTGTTATTTCTTCTAACAAATTGGTAAGGCGGAGATAGATGTTAGGCTAGACCTGCTCTTCATGCAGCGAGTGAAGACGATAACATCTGCCCCTAGCCGCATTGTGCTCGTTTTGAATCCGTTTCCATCTAACCACGAAACCAAATGTCCATACATTAATTATCATATAATTTTGGAGAGAGCATAAGGTGTAAAACTAGGCTGGTAGAACATACATTGTCCGATTGAAGAACCTGACTGTTTATCAGAAAATCCAAAGCTAAGGCAACGCCTCAAAGAAGCAGGATCCATGCCTCCGCCATCATCTATATGACAATCAACAAATATGTATGCACTCCTTTAGTTCCATATTTATGATGTGGGACACTGATTTTCTAATGCAATACAACTTCAGGGAAAACATTGATTAAGCTATCTAGTTCAGATAAACTATCATAAAATGCTGTGAAAGGATATGATAATGAAATCTTCATTTGAGTTCATTATCCGGGATTGGATATAACTCAAGTTGAACTGTTTATTGGTATACTTAATTGTCAATTTATATTGTCTGAACAATATATTTTACTGTTCCAACATAAGTTAGCACGGGTCATTATTATAGTAATCAAAACCTTGAACGAGTAAAGCCGGCGAACCGCTCCGGACGTCAACGATTTTGTCCACCACAATTCTGGTAGCTCCACTTTTTATCTGCCTCAACAAAATATACAATCAGACATGCATATATTTGATCCCAAAGTATATATATCAGGAAAAATTCGTTGTGCAATGCATCACTGGAGCGTAGTTTATCTTAGATAAGTTACCTCATCGACTGCATTATCCAGTAATTCTGCCACGGCTGTCAAAGAAAAAACAAGCACAAACAAAGCGTGAGCACGTGCATAAACAGTACGGTGGCCTACGTAATCTTTCTTACCTCCGAACGGCCATTTGTGGGAAGTCGCGTTGGAGTGCAGGAATTTGGGGTGTACGCACAAACGATTCTGCCCATCTGTTACGAAGAGCAAGAAGCCCAGAAAGCTGATAAATAAGGGAGGGAACAGATTTTATACGGCATTAATGATCAGAGCGCGGCCGCGCGGGGGCGGGGGGCGTACTCGTGGGCGGCGGCTGCGGCGGCGGCGGCGCGGAGCTCCCGCCGGCCGCGTCGTAATCGCCGGCGTTCCAGAACTTCCTGCTGATCCGCGGGGCGGAGCAGGAAGAGCGGCTAGTCGAAGCGGCGTCGACCCTCGTCTCGTCGCCGCGGCTCTGGTAACCGCCGCCTCTCGGCAACTCGGACGCGCGGGAAGTCGAAGCTGCGTCGGCCTCGGCCCTCGTCTGGTCGCGGCGGCTCTGGTAACCGCCGCCTTTCGGCAACTCGGGCGCGGGGCGGTTCAGGACGCAGGGTACTTGCTGCTCGTCTGCGACGAACCGCGCGCCGCGCTCCAATCGCGGCCGCGGCGGCGGCGGCGCGCTAGCCCGCTCGTAGAGGCCTTGTCCGTGGGTGATCGGGGAGAGGAAGGGCTTCCTATCTTCCTCTACCGCCGCCATGGGGTCCGCTGGTGCGGTTCGTCGATTCCTATTCATGAGCGATTAATGATGAGAGTGGTGCAGTTGCAAGATTACCGATGGTAATTATGTAGATTAAGGATACCAAAGAGGAAAAGTGGGATCTTAATGAAGCTGTGTATAGAAAAGCAAAATAATAGATTTATTCAGAGTAGATTTCAATAAAAGACAAATATTTTTTAAAGAACTAATAGTATTTGTAGCACTCCCTCTGTTTTTCTATGTATAAGACAAATTCTTCTCTATTTCAATTTTAAGGATACATTATGCAAGCTAGGTCATGTATTCGTATTTTGATTTATGATTAACCCTCTATATTCAAAGCATTTGCAAATTGTTTATCAATTGGTATCCAATCGAGCTAATACGTGCTCCCTCCATCCCAAAATATAAAGCGTAGTTTGACTTTAAACTTAGTAAACTTTGACTATAAATTAATCAAATTATATGCATCGTTAGTATACAAAAGTTATACCAATATATTCATATTTCAAAGTGATTTTGATACAATATTCTCTTTATATAAATTTATAATATATAATGGAGAAATTTAACGGTCAAAATCAATCTTGAAAGACTTTCACGAAGTTAAAATACGCCTTATATTTTAGAATGGAGGGAGTATTTTATTATAATCCATATTGCCACGCTATCTTCTTATTTTCCTCCGTTTCAATTTAAAATCTCCTCCACAACAATTAATTTATCTATTCAGTGTGATTTATTCTCTCTACTCACTGTTGCTAATTATATCTCTTAAAATTTAGATGATATATAAACTAATTTCTTTTTAAAAATATCTATTTTTCTCTATTTCTATTTGACGGATGCATCATATGAATGAAGTCACGTATTGATATTTGGATTTATCATGATTTTATGATTAATGCTATGTATTCAAAGCGTTTACAAAATATTTAATGTTGCCTCTCATTTCATATGTTGGGTTTCATCTATTAATTATTTTCTAATTTTTATTCTATTTCACGATGAATGTTATATTTATATTTTCTTCATCTGAATTGAATATTGTTTCATCATGATTAATTCGATGTATTGGTTATGGAACTGTGATTTCTCTCTCTACAAATTTGCTCTTAGTTAGTACTCCCTCCGGTCACAAAAAGAAGTCGCCGTTGACTTTTGTACACGCCTTTGACCATTCATCTTATTCAAAAAAATTATATAAATATTATCATTTTGTTATGATTTGGTTTATTATTAAATGTATTTTAAGTATTACTTATATTTTTACATATTTAAATTAAATTTTTGAATAAGACGAATGGTCAAAGGCGTGTCCAAAAGTCAACGGCGATTTTTTTTTTTTTGTGACCGGAGGTAGTAGTACTGTTTCGTCCGAATAGCCACCTTGTCATATTACTCCTCTCCCATATATAAGTAGTTGTCTGAGGCTTCACATTGCATGCTACATACCTTACAAACACTATTATTCACTGCACAATTGTATTTCAGCGTACAAACCGGAGGTCAAGCTAGCTGGTCGAAAGCTGAGAGTAGGGAGATGCACTTGGAGTTGACCGAAGAGCTACGAATGAAGCTGGAAGCAGCAGGTGTGAAGTGGAACTCTCCTGAAGAAGATGACCATGGTGCTATCTGTATCGATCATGATCGTATTGGGCCTGGTGGGCCGTATGCTTGTAATAGGCCATCACTAATTCACTCTGTTTTGAGGCAAAGTTAATAAAGTGGCCGGTTAATTCTCAAAAAAAAAATGTTCTTCATACATCTTTAAAACTTTTTCAACACAGTTTGTCGGTGTTTACGAATTTATCTTCTTACCATGTGACCATATGAAGATCGTGTTTCTAGTTTGTAGTTATGCGTCTGACTATTTTTCATTACTAGATGTTGGCGTGGTTAGGGCACGTCCAATGCAACACTTAAATTGCCCTCATTTGTAGCCCAAATCACTATAGCAGTAGGGTTGGGAGTAAAATATAAGAGAAAATGTAAAGAGGGATAGGGTAATGATTCAAAAGTGGATAAAAAGTGATAAGATAGGGGGGAATGTGGGTTGCATTGGACACACCCTTACAAACGGTCGGTCCTTTAAATCACTCATATGTTGGGCGAGAACTAGCTTTGTTGAATGAGAGGTAGTTTAGCCTTATATCAATCTGTTTGTCGGTCCTTCAAACTAATGTTTCATACCTTGTTTGCTTAGCAATTATCAGAGGACAATAAATCTAGTGCAAATGTTCATTGGGTGCTAACAATACTAACAACAAATCTAGTCATATTAGATCTATGAAAAACGGCTCAGATATGAAAAGGTGGAAGCCCATTTCATACAAAGTCAGGAGGTTTTCTATAAGTGAGAAAATGGGCTTCCACCTCTCTAGAGCCGCTTCTCATTAATCCGATGGGTCAAATCTGTTGTTAACATGATATCACACAATAAACATTTGCACTGAATATGTGCCCATTATCATAAATCAAATCATATTTGTTAAGGTCCATGAAAATTTGTTCAATGACAACATGGATGAGCTGTTGGAGTTGGAGGAGGAGAGGTCACACTACATCTGTGCACACAATAATATTAACCATCATGTCTGCTAGAAGGCATAGCAACAATTTGGCAAAATTTCTTCTTTTTGATCAATAGATGACAGCTCTCCTGTCCTTTGCTTAGAAAACAATTTGGCAAAAAGAACGACGGTGCAAATTACATGGACCTCATGGAAACGATGCATGTTATTGGTACTGCTTCTGTGAAAAGGACTTTCCAAGGGGACGTGTAGGATTGTAGGCGCTAATTATCTCCTAATCTGATATCTAATATATACTTGACCAGTGGAATTAGTTATGTAAAAACAGTAATTAAGCAAGACCATAAGCAAACTAATATGAAAATTAAACCAAGAACGAGAAAAATCGCATACCAGAAAGAACATATATGGTTCCTTTACGTTGAAGCACAAATTCTCTCAAAATCTCCTCTAATTTCTCTCTAATCACCTTTAATCTACTCTGAAATTTTCGTTAATTTCGTAGCCGTCGTTGACCTTCTAAAACCCTAAAACTCGTCTTAATCCCGAGACCCCTCGGATCTATATAAGGAAGAAACTGAATCTGGGCCTCCATGCATCACTGGGCCTCCTGCCGGCTTCACCACGCGCCAGGCCGCCTCGCTGCGCTGCTTCTGCGGTTGCCAGCGCTGGCCTGCTTGCTGCCCACACAGCCCACTTCTCGCGTACGTAGCGTCCGTCCCGTTCGCGCTTAGGATGCTTCTGGCCCAGCCTGGCCCAACTCAGCCTCCGCAGGCCTGAGCACAGCCCATGTCCTCCTGCGGCATGCTGCACCTGCACACGCCAGACATGCACGCACCCAGCGCAACGCACCCAGCTAGCTAGCTACAGGCGCCCATGTGGCCATTAGCTAGCCACTAATCACCGCCATTAATGTCATTCCTTTTTTCTTTCCTTTATTTTCTTTTTCATTATTGCTCATAGAAAAATATTAGTCCAAAAAATCAGTCCAAAATAAATCACAAAATTATTTCTCAACACATTAACTTTTGGCAAATCACCTAATCAACAGGGCATACTCATGCGTCGTCATCGGGCAAGAAGCCAGTTGTTCAAAGAGCTCCACATACCAATCACAAGAAGAAGGTGACAATGAATGTTTACCTTCAAATACTGATGTTATTGAGATCGATTAGGAGGAGACCCGACCCTAAAGGAGTGTTGCATGTTTTAGTTGGTCATGAAACAAACTAATTCCCAAATTTTAGTTTCAATTTTTTTAATAATATATATTTCCAAATTAATAATGGCAATGGAGACGTGAATAAAGTTAATATTTTAATATGCGTGCTCTATTCTAGAGTTTTTGCTAATGTTTTCAAGGCAGCATAGCTTGTTTGGCCTGCACAAGAGCTGTTTGTTTGGCCTCATTGGAGAGAAATTTAAAGGATAGCTCCACATGTTGCAAGATGAAATCAAATCGAGAAATGACAGAATGAATAGATATGGTTTTTTTTTAGGAAAAGACAGGAGAACTGTCGCGTATTAATAAGGGAAGGATGTTGGGGATGCTCTAATGAGTTGCTCGATTCGTTCACTATTGCGAGCGAGCCACTGCACATGCAAATGCACTGCATGACATACAAGGAA
This sequence comes from Raddia guianensis, assembly GCA_036346415.1. Classification (NCBI taxonomy): domain Eukaryota; kingdom Viridiplantae; phylum Streptophyta; class Magnoliopsida; order Poales; family Poaceae; genus Raddia; species Raddia guianensis. The sequence goes on from CM070534.1 coordinate 61,757,049, forward strand.
AAGAAAGGTCTGCACAAGCAGAAAATTGGAAAGGCTATTAAAAGGCCGAATACACTACTATTACTAAGGCCATCACAATGGTGTCCTAACTTAGGTCCGTCCAGCAGCTATAAACATATTTTTGCACTATTTATGTATACTTATCTTTTTTATTTTATTAGTACAGTATAGGGACCTCCTAATTTATGACCCATTACATATGGCTTAATTTTTTTTTTGCAAATCACAAAGAGAAAGTGTACCCCATAAAAATGTTTCTTATAATTGGAACATATTTTCTTAGCCACCCGTAAGAACCATATTCTGACTTTTAGCAAGTGAGTATCCAACAGGAGATTTCATGAATGAATGTGATCCGATCCCAAAAACAATAAAGCTTTTGAATAAGCATGGAATAAAGCGGCTTGATAAGAGCCAATACCTAGAGCAACATCATGTAACCCAATTGAGATATTTGATTCACATGCAGAATTGCTCAGATATAACACATTAAACATCATTGGATGCGCTCCAAGATCTATGTTTTATTCCTATCTCCTTCTCATACACATTTGGTAGAAAGCCGCTCAAAACTTTGAATTCTTCGGAACAAGTCTTTTTTTCCCTCCTCTCTCTCCTCGTCCACATCCCATCTAGTCTTGCCCAAGCTAGGGACCACCAACAAACCCCCCCTCCCCCCCCTCTAGCAGGTGAACACCATGACACTACCTTCCTTCATCTTCCCCTTCGATCTGAAACTTTTGCATTAATGAAAAAAATATTGAATCCATTTTTTCAATTCAGCGACAAATCAAGGATCTCTGAGAAAGATGATTTTCATCAATTATTTGTAAAAAATCAAAACTAAGAGACATACAAGATAGGGATGAGAAGAGAGGCAGAGGGAGGGAAGGAGGAAGCCAACAGGGGGTAGACAGGGGTGGGAGGTGGATTTACAATGGTCGCTGATAGGGACACTGCTGGAATGGATAGGGGCTTAGTGATCAGGATTCGGACTAAGGAGTGGAGAGAAAGAGAGGTAGAAGTGAGGGAGAGTGATAAATAGAGGAGTACATGCGACCAAAAATTGAAAAGTTTTTTTTTGAAGGTCAGCTTACGCTGACGATTTCATTAAAGAAGAAGGAAATTACAGAAACAGGAAATTAGCCTGGAGGAAGACCAGGCACACACTCACACCGGCCCGGCACACCACCTGCCGAGCTAGGCCAAGGAAACTAAGTGATTACTCGCGAAGAAAGGCAGCCATCCCAGCTGCCGACCACATTTGTCGTTCCGCGATCCAGTCCGCGAAAAGTTGCGGAAGCTGCCGTGCACGTCCTTCGAACAAGCGCGTGTTGCGTTCGCACCAAATGAACCAAAGTGTCAGCATGATTGTTAAGCCCACTCGCTTGATCATGTCTTTGTTAACGTGGGCAAGCCGGTCCGCCCACCACTGATTTACTGAGGACGTATGCGTCCAAGCCGATGGGACCAACTCCTGACAAGCAGACCGTCCTGCGACATCGATCCAAAAGGATCGAGAGAACTGACATTCTAGAAACAAGTGTGTCGTGCTCTCAAGCGAAACATTACAGAGAGGGCAAAACCGGTTGTTAGGCCAGCCCCGCCGCTGAAGGCGATCCGCCGTCCAAAGCCAATGTTGTGCCAGCAGCCAGCTGAAAATCTTGCATTTCATCGGCGCCTTAGATTTCCAAAACATCTTAGGGAAAAGCGAGATGGTCGAGCCCTGAAACTGCATATGGTACGCCGAACGCGCCGTGTACTCACCAGAGCAAGACCATCTCCAAGTGATGTGGTCTACCTGGTGCTCTGTAAGAACGGGGGAAAGATCCTGCAGCAGTCGCCAAAGGTCGAAAAATTCCTTAACTAATTGAGCATTGGTGAGTGGCCCTATATGTCGCATCCAGGAGTTAGCACGAATCGCTTCCGCCACCGACACACTTTTGGTTTGCACACGACGGAAAAGATTCGGCACGATCGAGCAAAGAGGTGTTTGACCCGCCCAAGGCGTCGTCCAGAAACGTGCTTTATTTCCGTCACCCAGGTGGACTTTAATGGACGCGTTGAAAAGCGCTATATCTGAAGCATCACAGGGCGGTTCTACCCCTTCCCAAGCGCTTCCCTCTCGGTGCCATTGCAGCCAAAGCCAACGGAGGCGCAAAGCGTGTCCGGCACGGCCCAAATCTGGCAAGCCTAGTCCTCCTACTTCCTTCGGCGAGCATACCTTGGTCCAGCTAACTTTGCATTTCCCACCACTGAGAACATTGTTACCTGCCCATAAGAAACGCCGCCGAATCTTGTCGAATTCACGCAAGAAGGAGGCCGGAGCCTGCATGGCCGTGAGCATGTAGATAGGCAGCGCACTTAACACAGAGTTGACTAAGATATGGCGGCCGCCAACTGATAGCAGGCTTGATTTCCACCCCGCAAGACGGGAAGCTGCCCTATCAAGGATCGGTTGGATGTCCAAACGCCGCACTTTCCACACATGTAGAGGAAGACCCAAGTAACGCACCGGGAAGGTCTCCACTTTGCCGGGGAAATTTCGAAGTATATGAGCTAGGTCTACCGAGGAACAGCAGATGGGCACGACCGAGCTTTTGACCATATTCACCCACAACCCTGTAGCCGCTCCAAAGTCCTGCAGAATGGAAAGGAGGCATCCAACATCCTGGTCATTGGGTTTTACGAAGATAACAGCATCATCCGCGTAAAGGGAGCAACGAATGCCCCCTCCCCTAATGGTAACCCTTTGCATCCTTCCCATTTCTGAAGCCTTATTGAGAACGTAATGAAGGGTGTCTATGGCAAGAATAAACAGGTACGGGGATAGCGGGTCTCCCTGTCTCAAGCCCCTCCTGTGGGTGAAGCTTGGTCCCGATTGACCATTGAGAAGCACTGACGAGGTTGACGAGGTAAGGAGCAAAGACAACCAGTTTCTCCACTTGTCACTGAAGCCCCTGGCTCGTAACAGGTCTAGGAGATATTGCCAGGAAACAGAGTCGAAAGCTCATGCAATGTCTAATTTAAACATGAGACACGGAGTTCTACGCCGATGCAATCTACGAACGAAGGACTGCACCTGGATGAAGTTATCATGGATCGACCGGCCTTTAAGGAAGGCACTCTGCGACTCGGAGATGACATGTCCAAGGATACTCCCAAGACGGATGGCGTGAATCTTGGTGAAAAGTTTTGCTACGGAGTGGACTAAGCTGATAGGCCTGTAGTTACTGATAAGGGTATGATCCCCCTCCTTGTTCTTGGGAAGAAGAACAATTTCCGCCCTATTTAGTTTGGAAAGGTGCATTCCCCGCAAAGAGAGTAAGCTCTGGACGGCTCTATGCACATCATTTTTGATGATATCCCAGCAGGCTTGGTAGAATAAACCAGTGAAGCCATCTGGGCCCGGCGCCTTGTCTCTCGAGGACCGAGTGATCGCCTCCCAGACCTCGTCCAGTTGTACGTCAGCATCTAGGGAGGTACAATCGACGACTGGCATATTGAGGATTGACCAATTGAATTTTCTACTTGGTGGGGCTGATACACCTAGCAACTGAGAAAAGTGATGTACCAGCACCCCTTGCTTATCCTCATGGCTTACCGCCGTCCCCGCTGGCGTGCATAACTGAGAAATGTAGTTCTTTCTCTTGCGGCCATTTGCCCTAATGTGGAAGTATTTAGTGTTCGCATCCCCCTCCTTGAGCCACCGCACTCTTGCATGTTGTTTTGCCCTAGAGCGTTCAATAGCCGCCAACCCTAGCACTTTCATTTTTAGTTTTCCGTGGAAGGCCTGCTCGTAAGCAAGAAGTGGCCTTTTTTCTTGGGCCTGGTCGAGTCTAAGGATCAATTCATTGAAGATAGCCAGGTGGTCTTTGAAACGGCTGGAGATACCCCTACTCCAGGTTGTTAGCCTCCGTGCGGTCCTCGAAAGTTTCAAGTGCAGGTAAAGCAATGGATCAAGGTGGTGGCATTCCGCCCAGGCCTGAGCTACTACCTGATGGAACCCTTGAAGCCTAGTCCAATGATTTTCAAAGCGAAAGCGCCTAGGCAAAGATACCTGGGCGCCTGGGCCTAAAAGGAGCGGGCAGTGGTCGGAGAAGGAGGAGGAGAGAGCTGACAGCCTGTAGTTAGGAAATAGGAGTTCCCAATCTGCATTACAGAGAGCACGGTCTAATCTAACCAAAGTAGGGTCTGCCCGACCATTTCTCCATGTAAAACTTCGCTCACCAAGGGGGATGTCCTTGAGAGCACATTGGTCCATGAGCCGGCGAAACCGATTGATCCAGTTGTAATTCACATTTGGGTTGCTCTTGTCGCTGGCCGCCAAAACCAAGTTGAAATCCCCTAGAAGTAATCATGGAGTGCCTGACTGCGGCTGCAACTGAGCTAATTCCTGAAGGAACTCTTCCTTATCGAAATCTGCCGTCGGGCCATATAGCGTCGTCAACCGGAACTGAGTGGTGCTATGGGTTACGGCAACAGTTGCGGAGATCGAGAACCGATCATACTGAGGCTGGGAGAGCATTAGATGATCATTGTCCCAGAGCAGGGCAACCCCCCCACGAGTACCAACGGCAGGTAGTGCAAAGAAATTCGCTAGCCGCGTGCCACCCAGATGTGTAGCGACCAGTGTGTCGAAGCTGTCCAGTTTAGTTTCCTGAAGACACAAGATATCAACCTTGGCAGACGTCACAAGATGCTTGACTGCCTCACGACGAGCCGGGGCATTGAGCCCCCTAACATTCCATGTTAAAAAACGGAACTGTTGTGATACCATTAACACAAGTTGACTCCACAGCGATGAACGTGTCCCTAGTAGCAGGGTATAAGGCGAGTGACAGGCATACAAGACTAGGTGGGTACAAGCCCGAAACTAAGCGAGCCACGAGGCTAATCCTTCAGGGAACAAACAAGGTTGCAACAACGAAGGTATTACGGGTGAAAAACATGTGGAAAACAAAGACAACCACAGTAAGTAGCCCTGCCATAACAAAGAGAAACTACACTCGCACATCATTGCTCAGAGGACCGGCGCCGTCGTCCTGCTGTGGTGCCGTACCATGCTGCGGTTCGAACTCCATGTCCGGGCACGGCTCCTCTGCTAATCCCGCTATGGTTGTGAGACCTGTGACGACGTACTCCGGCAGGGGCTTTTCGAAGGTGGCTAGGTAAGTGTCCATCGCCTCTGCAGTTAGTTGCTCGGTAGAGGGCGGAACGATGCCCATGCTCTTCATGATCCTCAACTTGGCACGCTCTGAGACTGGCACTGACGTTAGCTTGGCAAGCCGTGAGCTACGCCGGACGGAAGAGTGACGCGAGGCTTTATCTCCTGCCCTAGTCCCTTTAGGTGCTTCGGGTTTTGGCGACGACGGAGGGGCCGGCAGGGAGAGAATTGGAGCATCTGTCGGCAAGAATAGAGCATCCAAATACAAGTTTTGATCAAGCGAAGCATCGAGAGTCTCACGAGGAGAATCAGCCATACCGACGGTCTAAGCGGCGCTGACGGCCTGGGCAGTGTGAAGAAGGTTTGGTTGCCCGCCCGCACCAGCCATCTGATTGGTGCCAGGAAGGCCCCCATGCGGCATCGGCTCGTGTAGATCCGCCGATACAGCAGGACTCGAAGGAAACGTCTCCAGGCGCAGCGCTCTGTCCGCTGGTGATGAAGACACACCCCAAACAGATGGTGTGAACACCGGTGAAGGAGTGGCAGCTGCGGCGGTTTCCGGCGAGAAGGACAGTGGCTTTGCCTGTGCGAGCGAAGAAGCCACAGCGAATTCACCGAGCATCGGGTCGAGCCCGCGGGCCGACTGGTCCGCATCGACATATGGCGGCAACGAAGCAAAGAAGGCAAGCAGAGGATCCTCCTCCGCCTGCCCGTTCCACACAGCAGTTGAAACCTCGATCGGAGAGACCGAGCCCGCCGGGCCTGCGCGGGAGTGCTCAGGATCAACCCCTCCAGGCGGCGAGACGCGGTACAGCGATCTAGTGCGCGACCGAGCGGGGCAATGCGCCGGAGCGCGCCCCGGCCAGCGGGGAAGCGACTTAGTGCGGGTCCGGCTGCGACGACGCGCCGGTGCGCGGACCGGCGATCGCCCACGTAGCCAAGAGGAGACCAGTGTGTCCTGGGACCCAGCCTGGCACCTGCCGGCTGGGGTTCGCTCCGGTGGCGAAAGGCAGAGGAGTTCCCGCCCAGTGCCTTCCTGGAGCGGCTGCGACCGAGGATGACATCCTTCCAGGAACGGCGTTCCCCCCCACGGCCCCGATCGGGCCCATCATCAGTGCGGCCAGAGGGTCTCGCCGGCGGCCGGCAACCACCCAAACGGCCACGGTTAGGAACCGGGGCAGCTTGCAGACGAGCGTGGACCGGCTGCGCCTGCCCAGCGCAGTGAGGCCCTGTGCCATCGACATAGCCAGGGTGCCAAGTGAACGTAGTAATTCTTGGAAAGGCCCCTTCATCCGAGCTAGAAGAATCAGAGGGAAGCCCGCTAACAGGTGAACCCGACGAGCGATGCTGGCATGGAGACCAGTCCTCGACAGTGTTTAGGTGGATGAGCAGCTGCACGATATCACCTCGTGGAGGCTGAGGCCGGTTCGGCTCGCCGTGGCCAGCGATCTCCGGCGCACAGGCCGAGCCCGCTGGGAAGAAGCAACACCCTTTTGTTTTCGGGATGATGTCAGGGTTCCAGGCCCAAACCCAGCACCCAAAAATCCTAGTTTCCTCCCTATTAGCAGTCTTAGTGTCTAGCCTATCAAACAGGCCGAAATCTCCGACGACCTGTTCCATTGCCGCCTGCGACCAAGCATGCAGGGGCAAGTGCTCAATACATAAATGCGCGCGGTAGAACCAGGTGCGAGATAAGGTGTGCGATTCCTCGCTCCACGGCATGACGGCAAGGTCCGTCGCACCAACCCTGATTGTGCCTGCATCAAGGGCTAGGTCGCGCTGCGCAGGGAAATCAAAGAACACGAAGAACTCCTCCGGCTGGTGCTTGTGAACCCGGAGGTTGTTGAAAGGAATACCAAGCTGGGATTCAAGTGCGTGTGCTGCCTCCTCGGCCGAGGCACCCGAGCGACCATTGTAGGCCACAAGCAATGCTGCCTGGCTACGCAGGCGATGCATTCGGTGCTCGATCGTAGGGGAGGAGATGATGGTGGACGTGCTGTGTAGTGGCCGCTGATTAGCGAGTCCGGGGCGGTAATCTTCAGCGGAAGACATAGCGATGTTGAGTGTAGTTGGTGGAGCGGCAGGCTGCGAGTTGGTCGGAAAGTGGAGGCGCTGGTGGACAGGGAAACGAAGTCGGTGATGGACTGGCTTCCTGGCCTTTAGGGGGCAAAACCTCGCTAGGTGGCCACTTCGCCTGCAGGTGAAACACTTCACCGGCTCTCTGCAGTGGGAGACACGGTGGTCCGAAGCGAGGCAGCGGAGACATCTCCCGTGCACCATCATTAAGTAGGGGGCGGAGCGAGCGAAGGGGAAGGCGCGGGTGGTTGGGTTACCTGGTGCTGGCTTTGAAGACGAAGCCGAGGAAGTGCCGGCCCGGGACATCCGGCCACCCCTTGAAAGAATCGTCCGCCATCCTTGAACATCCGGAGGGGAAGTTCGCGTGGGGCGGCTACTGGCAGCCGCAGGGGAAACGGCAGACGGCCTCGCTTGCGCCGGAAGAGGAAAGGGGTGCTGCAAATCTATGGAGGCGGCAGGGATTGGGGATGCAAGCTCGGTATCGGGGTTGGAGGTGCTACTGGAAAGGGGGCTTAGGATTGGGAGGCGCGCGGCGGAGTGAATGCTCTCACCCTGCAGCGGCGAACCAGCGCAGAGTGGAAGGCCATTGAATGCCGGCAGATCTGAGAGCTTGGAACCTTGCTTCAGCTGGGTGGAGTGGCTGGGGGATCCCATGGCAGATTGGCGCTGTGGAGAGGGCGGAGGTTGGGCGCACGGTGAAGGAGGCTGCCTGGATCTAGGTGGCTGAGGAGGCCGACGGCGCGGTGGGGTGGCAGGGCTGTGGCCGCCGCCGGCGGAGCGCCTAGCGGCGGGGTCACGGGGTCGCCTCACGGGGTCACAGGGGTCGCCCGGTCCTATTTTAGATTGGGCTCCAGCTTTTTTTTATGAAGATACGTGACAACAATTGAAAAAAGACGGAAGAGGAGACGGACAATTGACAACAATTGACAACAATTGAAAAGTTTGGAACAGACTATTTTGTACTATAAGAGACGGAAGAGGAGACGAAGCTGACGCGCATTCGGTGACAGGGAAGGTACCTTGGTGGTCTGGCCCCAGCCACCCTAGGAAAAATCTCTCTCAGCTCGCCTGCCGTCCTGCCGCGCGCTAACTATCTGTGTCGGTGTCAGTCACCGGCTCACCGCCCGCTACTCACGCACGCACGCACACCCATCAGCTGTGCTTGTGCACAACGTCCTCTACCGGCGACGGTTGCCATCAATCGAGCAGCAGCTAGCGCCCGCGTGGCCGCGTTCCCGAGCCTCGTGATCGCGGACAGGGCACAAGAGATAAGAGATATCAAATCGGCAGCTCCGCCCGTTCCCACCTCCCCCCCATACACCTCGCTTTCGGGGGCGTACGTCGCTGCTACACAGCGTTCTTGATATTCTCCTCGGCTCCTCCCTGCCGGCCATAGCTGGCCAGTTAGCTAGCCAGAGTAAAGTTTCATATAATCCATAGCTCGTTTCTACGTGCGTGCCCGCGCCATGGGGTCCCCGGCCGCCGTGGCCGCCTTGGTCGCTGCGCTCCTCCTCGGCGTCTGCGCCGCCGCCGCCGCCATCTCGAGCTCGCCGCTTCCGGCGCTGATGCACGAGAGCTTCGCGGGGAAGTCGGAGTTCAGGACGGTGAACCGGAAGCCGCTGCAGTCGTGCCTGGACCCGAGGCCGTACCTGGCGATCAATGTCAGCGCCGGCGGGCCGCTCCCCGACGAGGCGTTCATCAACGTCACCGTAGGCGGCGTCCGCGCGCCCCACCGTGACGACTGGGTCGCCATGATCACACCTTCAAACTCCAGGTAAACCGAACGACACGAGTTTTACCGATCGCTGTCGACATAGATATATTGATCATTTGATCTAATTAGTTTTAATTCGTTCAAAAACAACTGAATTGATTTGTGTAGTGATGTATTCTTTCCGGCACGCACGTAGTGTTTCAGCGGTTTTTCATGGTAAAGTAAGTAATACTACTGTGCAATGCGCATGCATGCTGCAGTGTCTCCGGATGCCCTCTGAATGGCGCGGACTACATCGAGACGGGAGACCTTGCGAGGCTCCCACTCCTGTGCCACTACCCTGTCAAGGTGAACACCGTACCTGCGCTCAACCAGGATACTCAAGTCGTCTTACCGTACGAAGAGATTAGGGTTCTCTTCGTGTCGAAGCAAAAGAAATGGTCCACGGTAGCTTAGACGTGTTTTCAAAATTATATCTTGCAAATAATCTTGTATTAATCAGCTATCCATCGTACTAGAATCAGGCGCAATGCTAGAGTCGGTGGCAAATATATGTATAAATAAGGTTACAAGTGATATTGGGAAGAACCAGAAATCAGCAGTCCCGGAGAGAGAGAGCAGCTCCACCCACCCAAACCCTAGCTCCCGGCGGCGGCGGCGGCGCGGCCGGCCATCTCGCCGTGGCGGCGGGCCTAAGACGTAACCGCCGGCGTCGACTCCGCCAGGGCGGAGAAGCAAGGCGGCGCTCCCTCCTTCTCCTCCTTCTTCTCCTTCTCCATCTGCTCCGGTCAGCGCAGCGACGCCCACCTTCCTCTCCGCCCGGCGCGGGCTCTATTCGGCAGGCGGCGCCGCCCCGTTCTTGGCCGGCGACGCTCTCTTTCCTCGTGGTTTGGCGGCGACCGGTGTCTCCCCCCAAGATCCGGCGGCGCCCGGCGAGATCCGGCGTCGGCGGCCGTCCTCGCCGCCCTACGCCGGCGGCGCCGTCCTCGCACCGAGCCGCCCCCCGCGTCCCGTGCAAAACCGCCCGTGTCTCCTCCAGAATCCGCCGGTGCTCCCCACCAATCGACCAGCGTGGCGCCGGCGGCGCTCGTTCTTCTCGTGCCCGAACACAGCGCGCCGGCGGCGGCCGCGGCTGCCCCGTCTTCTCCTCGTGCACAGGCGGCGGCCGCGCCGTCCTCCTCTCTTCCTCGCGCCGGCGCCGCGCGCCGCGCCGCCGTTCTCGGCCATTGCCGCCCGCCAACGACGCGCGACGCCGCTTCGCTCCCTCTTCGCGCCAGCGCCGCCCCTAGATCCAGCGCGGCGGCGCCGCCGCCCTCCCGGCCTCACGTCGGCGCCGCCATCCTCCTCGCCGCGCCCGCCACCTCTGCGCCCGATGTCGCCCATCCAGATCCACGGCGTGCGCCTGCCTCCTCCGTGCCGCGATCACTCTCGGCGGTGGTGACCTGCTCGACCGCGTCCAGTGCCGCCCCGACCTCAATGCCCTGCGATATCCCATATCTAGATCCGGCGCCGTTGGTTCTGCTGCCTCCGCAACGGCCCGTCCCACCTCTTCCTCGCGTTCGGCGTCGCGATGGCGGCGGCGCTCTCCTCTTTGGCGTGACCGGCAACTTGGTGGCCGTCTCGGTGGTGTTCTTCCTCTCCACACCTCCGCTTATGGTGCATCGTTGGCCGGAAGTCAACTTCGGCGCTATGCCTTCGACAGTAGCGAACCCACCGTACCCCTTTTCCTTGGCGAGGTCCGCGTACCATCGTTACGCCTCCTCCCCGCGAGGTGCACGTTGCGATGGCGGCTTCTTCCTTGCTAGGTCTTGGGGCTCGGCTCTCCCTCCGCTGGCGAGGTCCGTTTTCGTTGTCTTTCCTCCTCTGCGCGAGGTGCTAGATGGTGGTGGCGGTGTCTTCCTCGGCGGGTGGCGGGGTCGGGTGGCCTACTTCCTGGACTTCGTGGTGCCCTCGTTACCCGCGCTTATCGACTTTGGCTGACGTCCTCTCCGGGAGTGTCTACGATTCTTCGTTGCTTGGCTTGGTCCCGCCCTCGTTGTCTTGAACCTCCTTCTGCTACGGGGTGCTTGTTGGTGTGGGCGGCGTCTTCCGTGTTAAGTGGCGGTGCTTCGTGTGCGCTCTTCGGCCGTGCGGCTTCAGTCTGCGACTTGGTTGGTGGTCTTCTGTGGCAACCGCTTTGTGCATTGGTGGGGGAGGGGTTTGGGCGAAAGCCCTGCCCATTCCTAGGCGGATGGTGGCGTCACCTTTGGTGACGTTCTCCTCGTTGGAGGCATCATCTTACAGCCCCTTCCCCATTTCGGGTGAAAACCCTGGTGGTCGCACGACGGCGGCGGGTCTTACCCGTCGTTACCTTGTTGGAGGCGTCATGTTAGTCACTGCTGCACTTCTTGGTTGTCTACTAGGTCTGCTAATTCGGAGTCGTCCGTCGTTGTGTGTGTTGGTAGTGCGCCCGGCGTGGCAGGTGTTGTTCCCCTTTCCTTCCAGTTGTGTGTCGCCGCAAGGTCTCTTGGCCTTGCGCGTGTGGGCGCGGCCGTTTGGCTGGGGTGTGCAGCAGTCTTGTTGTGTTGTACTCTTGTAACTTTGGTGCGTCGCACCGTTCTTCTTCTATCAATGAATGGACGGCAGCTCTCCTGCCTTTCCTTTCAAAAAAAAATAAGGTTACAAGTGGACTCTGAGTTGTAATAAGCATATAGGTGTTAAGAGTTTGAGTCGGACTCGTTTGCTGGCCCTGCATAAAAGGGCACTTCTATTGTGATCGATAACAACAAACAGTAGTGGCATAGGCATGCGGGGGGCCACAACCAACGTGTGGCTGTGACCGGGGCGACCGATATGTTAAAACGTTTGGGAGGAGAGCCCATAATCATAACCCCACAGATATAAATGAGAACCAAACCGCATAACCAAACATTATGCCTTTGGTGACATTCGCAAATCGTGTCACATCAAATTCTATCAAGTGGTATTGGAGCTTTGAGTATGAACCCAGAAAGTCTCTAGGATTACATGGTTATCGGGTTGGGTGGGTTACCTGATATGTGATGGGGAGATTGTTGGGTTCCCATATCAGTTAAATATTGTGGGAAGCACAACTTAAAAGGTGAGGTGTTCATCACCTATCATGCTAGTATTTTGGGTTAAGCGGGCTTTAGATCTTGGTTGTGGCTTTGATTGGCATGTGGATGTAGTGGCCCAATGGGACCTAGGTCTGAGACCAGGTGATGGTCTCAGGGGGAGTTGGATTGATGTGGGTCATGATGGGTCGGGCCACAGTATACAAGTGGCATTAAAGATTTAGGTCTACAACCGAAATGTCTCTCGAGTCGCTCAGTTGTTGGATTGGGCTACTAATGTGTGATATGGAAAATTACTGGGTTTAGTCCCACATTGGTTATCAACTGTGGGGGACACAAATTAAAAGGTGGGGCAACTATTACCTATAAGCTAGCCTTTTGGGTTGAGTGGACCATGGACCTTAGTTGTGACTTCGGTTGGGCCCCTAGACATAGCTTGAGACTAGGAGTCGGTCTTGGGGACTCAGATAGCTAAGGGACATGAGATGGTTGGATCACAACAGTATCTAACAAGTGGCATCATAGTTTCAATTAAGTCTGCAACCTGAATGCTCTCTAAGCTCGCATGATTTGAGTTGCGATACTAGATGTGTGACAGGGAAGATTAATTGTTAGGTCTAGTTCAACATTGGTTATTGGTCGTGGGAACACAACTTAAATGATGGACCATTCATCATCTAAGCTATACTCCCTCCGTTCCAAAATATAAGGCATATAAATTTTTGACTCGGTCTTTAACGTAAAACTTTAACTATTATTTGCTCTCACAATATATTATCAATAACTATAAAATTAACATCATATGAAAGTACTTTCAAATATGAATCCAACTATATGACATGCGCAACACTAAACATATATATTTTTAGCTTACTTATTAGTCAAAAGTTACAAACGTTGACTTTTTTAAATACATGCATGCCTTATATTTTGAAACGGAGGGAGTAGTTATTTGGGTTGAATGGGTCCTTGGACCTTGGATGTAACAGTCCTTAATAGGACCTAGGTTCGAGACTAGATATTGATCTTAGAGGGAGCCGAACCACTGCAGGCTATAGGATGGCCGGATTTTAGTGAGCACACCCCTTCTAGTTTCGGCCTTCTTATTTAGCTAATGTTAACACGAGGCCCGCGCGCATGTGGGACATGCAGGCAAAGTTCCTGAGAAGCGACCCCCACTACCTCCGGTGCAAGAACTCGGTGTGCCAGAAGCGCCGCGCGTCCGGCAGCTGCAAGGTCCGGACGTGCACCGCCACCATCACCTTCCACGTCATCAACTTCCGCACCGACGTCGAGTTCGTCCTCTTCTCCGGCGGGTTCCTGGCGCCGTGCGTCCTCAAGCGCTCCGGCGCGCTGCGCTTCGCCAACCCGGCCATGCCGCTCCACGGCCACCTCTCCAGCATCGACTCCACGGCCACCTCGGTGAGAGCTCCCAACATCACATGCACGCCGTACATGGCTTAATTTTCTGCAAATGAGATCGTACTTAGCTTAATTTTAATTTCATGGATATGCATTCATACTTGCATCAGATGAGGCTTACATGGGTGAGCGGGGACGGGACGCCGCAGCAGGCTCAGTACGGAGGGAACAAATCTGCCGCTTCCGTGGTCACAACATTCACGCAGGAGGACATGTGCAGTGAGTGATCATACGCTTGTCAGTTATCAACTGGGAGAGGAAGGAGGTATGTTTCATCTCCTATATGCGTTTCTTCAGATGAAGATGTGTTGGTGCAGGAGCTCCCGTCTTGCCGAGCCCCGCCAAGGACTTCGGGTGGCATGACCCGGGCTACATCCATTCGGCCGTCATGACTGGCCTCCAGCCTTCTCAGTCCTACACTTACCGTTACGGAAGGTGAAGCTTCTTTTCACCTCACTTCTCTCTCTGTGCTTTGCGACGAACATTAGTAGCTGGAGGCCAGAAAAATGCTGTAAATATTAATAGCCGTTAGTGTTAGCTAGCATGTCTTTCACTGTACTTCTGTGCAGCATTGTGCTGGGTACGTATGAAGATGTTTCATGCATGTTTTCTGGTTCAGTGATTCCGTGGGCTGGAGTGGCACGATCGAGTTCAAGACACCACCGGCAGGAGGAGCAGACGAGCTATCCTTTGTGGTCTACGGCGACATGGGGAAGGCTCCGCTTGACCCATCGGTAGAACACTATATCCAGGTACACGAAATTAGCTCGTGGATTATATATTCTCCATATGGTATGCACTGATCGATGGGTTGTAATGTTCACGGCGCGCATTTGCAGCCCGGATCGATCTCCGTGACCAACGCGGTGGCCATGGAGATGCAGATCGGGAGGGTCGACTCGATCTTCCACATCGGAGACATCAGCTACGCCACGGGGTTTCTGGTGGAATGGGACTTCTTCCTCCACCTCATCGCGCCGATCGCGTCTCAAGTCCCATACATGACCGCCATTGGCAACCACGAAAGGTGATCTCCCTCTAATTTCAGCATCATGCGCATATTTCCATCCCAAGATCTAGTGCGAGCAATGTGGCATTCTGGCATAAGCATGGTGCCTTTCGTCCTCAGGGATTACGCGGACTCAGGGTCCCTGTATGTGACCCCGGACTCAGGGGGAGAATGCGGAATCCCCTACGAGTCCTACTTCCCCATGCCTGCCGCCGGCAAGGACAAGCCGTGGTATTCGATCGAGCAAGGGAGCGTCCACTTCACCGTGATGTCCACCGAGCACGAATGGTCAGAGAAGTCCGAGCAAGTATGTAACCAATATACAACCGCCATTCCTGTTGCTATTTCAGACATTGTTTGGCATCTTGATGCTTTGATCTCTGAAAACGTTCTTGTGTGAACGAATTATAGTACAATTGGATGGAGGAAGATTTGTCATCCGCTAATAGGTCGAGGACGCCATGGCTGGTCTTCATAGGGTAAGTTAATTAAACATACACTGGTAATTTGTGCCAGAGAATGGATTTTTCAACAAACATATCATGCAAAACTTTTCCTTTTTCAAAACAAGCAGGTCAAGAAAAAAAATGTTATCTGGTACGTGAAGTGATACTTGGCCATTTCAATCACCATTGCAGGCACAGACCAATGTATTCATCTACTATCAGCATACCGCTCGGCGTGGACCCACATTTTCTTCTCTCTGTTGAGCCGCTCTTGCTCAAATACAAGGTAAGAAATCACATTGTAGTTAAAATAAATAAGACTGCGCCAACATATTCTGAAATTATTGGCCATGTGAATTTACAATACGCTGACTATTGTGAGTTGGTGACATGCTTCAATTTTGAATCGACAGGTTGATTTGGTTTTCTTTGGCCATGTGCACAACTACGAGAGGACTTGTGCTGTGTACCGAGGCGAGTGCAAAGCCATGCCGAAGAAGGATGAAAATGGAACCGATACCTATGATAACAGCAACTATACCGCACCAGTTCATGTCACTATTGGATCAGGGGGATTCGTATTGGACAGCTTCCCTCCGATTAATGTAAGGGTTTATGGTTGGCGGCTGGTTTGTGTGCTGTTCGGTAGTTGGGATGTCAACAATGAATTTTTGGACTTGGCAATTGAAAATCGGTAATACTTCCCTAATAATATCTGATGCACTGTTCGTTGACAACGACTTAGGTGAATTCCTGGAGCTTAACAAGGATTTCGGAGTTCGGCTATGCCAGGGTGCATGCAACAAGAACCGATCTGTTGGTTCAGGTCAGTTTTGTCTTTTCTTTCTCTCTGCATTGTTAGAAAATAAATGACAACTTGGTCTCTCAACTTCTATGTTTGTGCCAAATTAATCTCTAGTGTGCAAAACAGCTCTAAGATAGTCTCGAACAACCGAACCGTGTCATTTTTGTCCGAGGGACTACCTTGGAGTGGTTTTGTGTACCCCAGGGATCAATTTGACGGAAGCACAAAAGTTCAGAACCAAGTAGAGAATTTCTCCATCTGCTTACTTTCTAGCATGTTTATTTGTTTATAAAGTCTAAGCAGCTGACATTCTATTTCCTTCAGTTTGTAAGCTCAAACACGACGGAGGTCCAGGACCAATTTAGAATAGCGAAGGAAGCCAGGTGATCCAATAGTATCTACAGCTCGAGACAAAGGAAGCGGAAATGAACTTCTTTTTTTTTAAAAAAAAAACTATAAATAGCACAAGCTGAATTACAATCTACACATCGTTACAGATGGATCCGAGTCAACATCTATTTGCATGTTTGACTCGTACATATCATAACCGTTGTCATATCAGTCATGTATTTTTGTATGACTCATATTCTTATATATACCCTATAATTATATATCTATGGTCCCATGACAGCAACAAATGACTAGCCTACTTAAAAATTATCCTCATAGTTTTTACGGTAAGGGTTTTCAGGTTAAGGTATCAATTTGATCTCTGAACTGTGTATGTTGTATCAATTTTGTACAAAAACACAAACATCGTGTATATATACTTGTCCCTAATTTGTAAAAATCAGAGCAAAATAGTCATATGGCTGATAAAACATATATTTTAAGTATTTTTTTTGTGATGTGGTGGACATATATTTGAAATTTTATGTTACGTGGTGGACACATGGGTGTATGTTACGTGGTGGACACTTAGGAGGTTCTACCTACACTTGTAACACTCTAGCAAGAAATCCATTTAGAGTCCGCTCACCAAAGGGGTTGGCCCACACATACATAACATCTCATTTGTGCTTTTAGCCTCATTCATCCAAAAGGGTTAACACATGATGCTATGATTTGGGATGCTAGGGGTTATAAACTAGTAAATACAATGTCAACAAGCAAGTTGGTACTAAGGAGCAGGGTGTTACAATCTCCCCCTAATGGGTTGCCACCCTTGGCAACGATAGAGCCGTGGAAACTTCGGTCGATATACAACCCATGTCATGTTGTTTTATAGGGCCATAGCAAGGGTGGTGCTTTGATACCATTTGCAACACCTTGACCTAAATCCAATTAGAACCACCCCACCTTAGAGGCCGGCCCACAGATACATAGCATTTCACTTGAGATTTCAGCCTCGCTTGCCCAAAAGTGTTAATCCAAGATGCTATGATTTTGTCTTACAAGGGTTATTAGCTAGTGGAAGACAATGCCAACTAACAATGTGGTAGTAAAGGGCATGGTGTTACAATACCCTCTCCCATATAGTTGTGTCGCTACTTGTCGGAGCTCCAAGATGTTACGACCATGACCTAGCTCTCTTTCTCTTCTCTCTGTGTGCCTGGATCGCACATCTAGTTCATTTTAGAGTATTTGGGATGTAACAATGTCAACGTCGTTCCTTCTGTTGCAAGTCTATCACTGTTGCTAAAGAATGACGAGAGTCTTTTGCCCTCACCAAAGGATCACCACCGCACCATAACATATGAATTGGAGCCACAAAGATAGCCAAGTTGCTAGCAAAGAAGAAGGCATGTCACAACCTAACAAATAGGATTAAATCTTAGCTTGCATCCTAGGTCAAGTTAGCAAATGATCATGACATCCTCCACCAGCTAACAGGGAGTCCTCTTCTGGAGGACACAGTGAAAGCCATGGCTGACCTAGCTAGGATGAAGCTTATGCACAGTAACCAAGAGTCATTGTCCTCTCATGTCCGAAACACTACAAGGAACATTTAAATCTATGACTATCTTGACAAATTGTAAAATCAATCTAGATAATCGGTGTTGTACAGAAGGTACCCCTACCCCCTACAACATATAGGTTCAATGCCTCGCAATATGCTCAAGGGGTTCCCCGAGGCTTTGCCCAAGAGGCTCTACAGCAAGCCTTATCCAGGGCAACATGACAGTCCCTTGAAATCTCATGCGACCCAAATGAGTATTCAGTCAAGAGGCTCTCTCACGAACCTAAGCCAATGTCGCACGATGGTCCCCAAGGCCTTACATGGCCTGAAGTAGCCTTAGACCAAGGGAATCTCCCATGAGTCTTAACCAAGGCCAAACAAGGGTTTCTAGAGGCTTTTCATGGACAAAGAAACGTTCAACCGCGAAGTTTCTTCGCGAGCCCAGGCTGGGGCTTCACAGGATGAGCAAAGATCCTAAAAGGTCGTGCATGACTTAAGACAACTTTCAATGGTGAAACCTCTCAACAGGATCTCTCCTAGGGCTCACACCTCTTTGGAGGGAAAAGGGGCGAACAAAGACCAAAAAAAAAAAAAGCAACAACCCAACAGTAAAGAAAATGTCACGATCATCCAAAGTTTTAACCATCACATCTACAATGCTCATAGAATCATACACACTATTAAAGGCAAAAGTAGGCGAAATATTTTTTGATCCCAACATGTCCATGCTGTATACATTTGCTCAGGGGCAATAGGAACTATTCAAAAGAATAGATTTCCTAGCACGTACTTTATGAGCTCGACCAAGTGCATCAAGATTCAAGGTGCCCCTCAAATTCAATGGACGTTGCTATGACAATTGGCAATTTTTTCTAAAAAAAAAAGTGATGAATGTTCTTATATTGCTACAATGTTATTGTTAAAACAATATTTTTTATTGCCTTTCAAATATTTAACGAGAATTTTTTTGTTAGAACAACATCTCTATCTGAAAACTTCCATCTTGAAAGGAGATGTAAATTTTCACATAAGCTTATTCAAATGAACACCCTGATTGATCAATGCTTGACACATTGAAATGAACCAAAAAAACGTCCATTTTGATGATACTTCCAAGGGAAAATATGGGAATGGAAAGGCGACTGGATAAATGTGAAATATTTTTTTTTTAGCCAAATGAATGTGAAATCTCGTTCTCAGTTATCGGCACGGTGGATTTAACATCGCTGACTCGCTGTTCTCTGGCTCAATTACCATAACTCTGGGTACACGATGGCGTGACGCCTAGTCTTGTTATTGGCCAGTCAACAACGACTGTAGTAAAACTTTCACGCTAAGTCACACTTTAAGCATGGTCCATTAGATGTAGTAAGGGTTCTGTCTGGATCGAGAGACTGAACGCATGAATGGATCGACCGTTTACTTACTAGTTCGGTTTAAGTAATAAAAATGGATCGATCATCCTGTCCTGTCTAATAGTTCAGTGTACAACATAACAAATGGTGTCAATCCTATCCAAAGACACTTTGGTCAATTGAACCAAACAACCGATTCTGATATTTACGTGTTGCTCCAACAAGAGCGGTGAGCCGAGCCAACCGGCCGGCAACTAAAGCCTGAAACCACCGGCCTTAATTTCCAGCATCCGACGTCGATGAGCAGCACAGGGCCACAGGCACTACTAGAAACGCACTCTATGTGGGCGGCCAGAAAACTTATTATCGGCGGCCAAGAGCCGCCGACAACACAGTATCGGCGGCTAAATAGATGCCGCCGACATAGCTTGAGGAATTATCGGCGGTTCTTGCATAACCGCCGACAAATATTGGCCCCCTACCGCCCGCCTCCCAAGAATTCAAATTAGTTTCCCGCCAATTAGACTATGTCGGCGGCTAAAATAATACCCCCGACTTTGTCGGCGGCGTGGTGGTGGGGGAACGACGGGAAGGCGAGCCAGGCGGGCGGTCGATGTCGGCGGCTATAGCTTAGGCGCCGATATTGATTCATCTCTATCGGCATCACCTTAGACCCCGATCTTGAACACCCCAGGCCCCGCCTTCCGTCGTTCCCGGGCCCACGCCGCCGCCGCTAGGTCCCAAGAGGCTTTCTAGGACCATGCAATGAACATGAGGCCTCATTGGACCTGCGACGGCGTCTCGGCTCGAAGCCTCAAGCAACTTCCTTTTGAGCGGTAACCTCGTACAAGCCCGAGAGCCGTCTGACGTTAGGGTTGTGAGGAAGCTGCGGTGGCTTCGGCGGAGACGACGCCGCCGGTCCAATGTGGCCTCATGGCCATCGCATGATCCTAGGAAGTCTCTTAACAACTCGCGATGGCGGCGTGGGCGGGGGAGCGATGGGAAGGCGGGCTGGGGGCGAGTTGATGTCGGGGCCTTAGGTGATGCCGCCGAGAGAGATGAATCAATGTCGGCGGCCTCGGGTATAGCCGCCGACACTGACCCTGCCCCCCTCCTGGCTCGCCTTCCCCGTCGTTCCCCCGGGCCCACGTCGCCGTTAGATCCCAAGAGGCTTTCTAGGACCATGCAATGGCCATGAGGCCTCATTGGACTGCGGCGGCGTCTCGGCTCAAGCCTCAAGCAACTTCCTTTTGAGCGGTAACCTCGTACAAGCCCGAGAGCGTCGACGTTAGGGTTGTGAGGAAGCCGCCGGTGGCCGGCGGAGACGACGCCGGTCCAATGTGGCCTCATGGCCATTGCATGATCCTAGAAGTCCTTTGGCACCTCGCGATGGCGGCGTGGGCCCGGGGAGCGACGGGAAGGCGGGCTGGGGCAGGTTCGATGTCGGGGTCTTAGGTGATGCCGCCGAGACAGATGAATCAATGTCGGCGGCCTCGGGTATAGCCGCCGACACTGACCCTGCCCCCCTCCTGGCTCGCCTTCCCGTCGTTCCCCCGGGCCCACGTCGCCTTCGCTAGGTCCCAAGAGGCTTTCTAGGACCATGCAATGGCCATGAGGCCTCATTGGACCTGCGAGCGACGTCTCGGCTCGAAGCCTCAAGCAACTTCCTTTTGAACGGTAACCTCGTACAAGCCCGAGAGCCGATACGACGTTAGGGTTGTGAGGGAAGCTGCCGGTGGCTTCGAGCGGAGACGACGCTCGCCGGTCCAATGTGGCCTCATGGCCATCGCATGATCCTAGGAAGTCTCTTGGCAACTCGCGATGGCGACGTGGGCCCGGGGGGAGCGATGGGGAAGGCGGGCTGAAAGCGAGTTCAGTGTCGGGGCCTTAGGTGATGCCGCCGACACGATGAATTAATGTCGGCGGTCTCGAGATATAGCCGCCGATATTGGTGTCCTCAGATCGGCGGTTTAGTCTAATACCGCCGATACATATATACCGCCGACATTGCCGTCACTTGAAAAATAAGGGCTCGTGGCGCTAAGTGTTACACCACTTAGCGCCGAGCAGAAACCAGCGCCTCTCCCGCCGTCGCCGCTTGCCGCGCCTCTCCCAGCGCCCGTCGCCCAGCCGCCGCCTCCCGCGCCCCCCATCGCGCCCGCCCGTCATCAGCGCCGTCGCCTCCCCCCTGCCAGCGCCGTGCCTCCCGCTGCCGCCTCGCCCAAGCCGCCGCCCGCCTCTCCTGCGCCGCCGCCTCCCATCCCGCCGCCGCCGCCTCCTCCCTGCGCCACCGCCTCCCACCCCGCCTCGAGCCGCCTCTCCTTCCCCCTCCCCCGCCCCGCCTCTCCTTCCCCCTCCTCTGGAGCTCTCCCCGAGCCCCCTCCTTCTACCTCCTCCCCGCGCCCTCGCCTCTCCTGCCTCCTCATCCACCCATCGGCCTCCGAGGTAATCTCCTTTTTTTTTTGTGTGGTATCTATGTCGTCGGCATTTTGTGTACCGACAACATTAGTGCATGTTAATTAGGTACTTAACCATTGCTAATTACGTATTGTTAATTAGAATTGTTAATTATTTATTTGTAATTATTCATTGTTAATTACACATTGTGGACTATTTTGTATTATTTGAACATTGTTAATTAGTTGAAATTAGTGCATATACGATAGTTAGGCGTTGTATCATGTACGGAGCCATAGTCAAACCTGTTCGGAGGTGCAACACAATTTAAGTAAGGAACACGGACGGTGATTCGTTGTGTTCCGCTTATTAAAATCGTTGTGCTCCCCGAGCTGTCCACGTTTTGGACAGCCCACGGATGTTGGTATGAGTATGGGGTCGTGGCCATGGGAGGTGCAATTGGGATTCGGCGGCATAACCCTGTCGTCCTCCTAGTGCATAACATAAGCGGTACGCCGTACCCGTCGTTGCACTGGGGGACTATGGGGTTATGCTGCCGGAATTTCGACCTGTGCACCTCCTGTGGCCACGATCCCGTACTCATACCAACATCCGTGGGTGGGTAAGAACTCCTATTTAGTTAGACATGGACCTATAGGTAGTAACGTCGATATATGACCTATAGTTGTGTATAGTTGAATAAATGCATAGCTCCAGAATTTAAAAGCATGTTTGATTGTACATATAATAATTGCTTGATGGAAGATCGGCAGTGGATGTATGATGGATGGAAGAGGTCTGGGCAGCACACAGACGAGTGGTTCGATAAGGCGGAAGCATTCGTCGAAGAAGCTTTTCGAAGATTCCCCAACCCTAGCGTAGCAAAGTTGCCTTGTCCTTGCGCGGTGTGTTCGAACACGCTGAAGAGGTCGAAGAGGGAAATCAGCGAGCACATCTGTAGGCATGGCTTCAAGGCAAACTATTTTATATGGGTATATCATGGAGAGAGGAAGCGTCCGGCGCCGGAGCCTAGCCCTGTGGATCTTGGGGAGGGCTACGATGAGGTTGAGGTCGACAGGTTCGACGAGCTAAGGGATGATGTGGAACAGGCTTTTGATATCTCCCCCGAAGAACAGTCCGAACCACTTGCACAGAAATTCGAGGAACTCCTTCAGTCTGCGAAAGAGCCGCTCCATGAGCGAACCGACGTGACTGTGCTCTCGGCGGTGTCGCGTCTAATGGCGGTTAAGACGAAATATAACCTCTCAGCCAATTGCTTTAACGACATGTGCAAACTGTTAGACAGCTTACTTCCGGCTGGACACAAGATGACTCCAAATCTATACGAGTCGAAGAAGCTTCTAAGCGTGTTAGGCATGCCATGCGAAAGGATAGACTACTGTCCAAAGTTCTGTATGCTTTACCGGAAGACCGATTCTGGGCTAACTCACTGCAAGCATTGTGGTAAGAGTCGGTTCGTGCTAGTTAAAGGACGAGATGGTGTAGAGAGACAGTCAACGGTTGCTCAGAAAACCTTCCGTTTCTTTCCCATCTCTCGCGTCGCAACGCCTCAGACATGTCCAAGTCCACGGCTAGGCAAATGAGGTGGCACAAAGAGGGAAAACGTACAAAAGAGAGTGTGATGATTCATCCGTCAGATGGAGAAGCGTGGAAGCATTTTGACCGGCAGCACCCCGAATTTGCAGCCGAACCCAGGAATGTGCGCATTGGTCTATCCACCGATGGGTTTACACCATTCAATATGACCTCGCACCCGTACTCATGCTGGCCAGTATTTGCTGTCCCGTACAACCTTCCACCAGGACTTTTTCTGAAGGAAGAGTACATGTTTCTGTCTATTATCATACCTGGGCCTAAGTCACCTGGAAAAAATTTAGACTTATTCATGCAGCCACTTATAGAAGAGCTGAGTGACCTCTGGACCAATGGTATCTTGACACATGATAGCTATAAGGGTCAAAACTTTAGGATGCGAGCCGCCTATCTTTGGTCAATTCATGACTTTCCGGCCTATGGTATGTTTTTCGGCTGGAGCACACATGGAGCTTTGTCGTGCCCTAAATGCTATGCTGACACTGATTCATTCAAATTAAAAAAGGGGGGCAAGTTTTCTTGGTTTGACTGTCACCGTCGATTTCTTCCGCCCAATCACCCATTTAGGAGGGAAAATAAAGGGTTTCGTAAAGGAAAGACTATTAGAACCAAACAAGCACCAAAACATTTAGAAGTCGACGATGTCATCAAATGGCATGAACGTTTGGCAAGAAAGGGTTACCATGACGAAGACTATGGGAAGGTGCACCATTGGACTCATAAGTGCAGCATCTATAACCTTCCCTACGCAAGAGACCTCAAGCAGCCTCACAACCTCGACCTGATGCACCAGGAGAAGAATATGTGTGAGGCCTTAGTCAACACTGTTGAGACATCCAACATAGGACTAAAGATAACACGAAAGCTCGGTTGGATTGCGCTGTGATATGCGATCGACCAGAGATGAACCTCCTGGAAAATGGGATGAAACCTAGGGCAAAATACTGCCTGACACGTGTCAAGTAAGGAGATCCTAGTCTGGATGAAGGAGAGGGTGAAATTTCCAGATGGTTATGCTACGAGCCTTCGTCATGCCGTTAGTATGGAGCAATGCAAGTTAAATGGAATGAAGGCCCACGACTACAAAATCCTCATAGAGCATTTATTCTCCGCTGTATGGCGTGGATATGTTGACGACTCTATTTGGAGAACTTTGTCGGAGCTGAGTTTCTTTTATAGAGAGTTGTGCGCCAAAGAGATATCCGCCTCGAGGATGGAGGAATTGGAGAAAGAGATCGTTGTTATTGTCACAAAGCTGGAAAAGATATATGTCCCTGGGTTTTTCAATTGCATGCAACATCTATTGGTGCACTTGCCACACGAAGCAAAATTAGGGGGCCCAGCACAGTACAGGTGGATGTATCTTGTTGAACGGATGATGAAAAATTTCCGTTTAAAAGTGAAGAACAAAGCACGAGTCGAGGGAAGTATTGCCGAAGCTTGGCTGACCCAGGAGATCGCATACTTCACGGATAAGTACTTCGCGACAAAGAACAAGGTCAATGTGCCGCAACCGAGGTATAAGAAGGCACATCGTATAAGTACTTCCAACCTTGACGTATTTAACGACCAAGCTGGACGTAGCGTTGGCAAAAGCTCAACACGTCAATTGGGTGAGGATGAAAAACTTATGATCCAGCTGTATGTGTACGACAACATGGATGAAATGACCGTGTACATCGAGTAAGTGAAGACAGTTCTCACTTAAGTCATAAACTTATAATTATATTTCAAATGAACTAATGAAACACGTACTCTTGTAGTCAATTCATGCAAGAAGAGTGGAAAAAACCAGGTGAACCCTCGTCGAAACAAATTGACAATCTCAAGCGAGCGAGGCGTGGACAAGACCATCCTAACTTTCTTACATGGTTCTTTTACCACGTAAGTTGTTTTTCTAATAACACACCATATAATTACATTACCCAACAATACATGTTATATTGAATCTTTTTGTGCGTGCTTGTCCTGCAGTGTCAAAGACATTCTAGCGTGCACAATGATCTCCGTCAAATGTCACGTGGATGCAATCGTACAATCAAGGTTCATAGATGCTACGATTGCCATGGGTATCGATATCGGTCCGGCGGTAGTCGGCCCGTCAAATGCAACCACGGTGAATAGCGGCATCGTCGGTTATGTCACAAACCCTTAGGAGGTCCGGACGTTGAGTACTATGGTGTCATTGAGGAGATCCTCGAAATATGTTATGAAGGCGGTAAGAACCAACTTTCGATCGTGTTGTTTCGGTGCAGATGGTTCGATCCGGACAGTGGGGTGCGACGTACCCCTGAACTAGGACTAGTTGAAATAAATCATAAGCACATTTATCAAAGGCCCGACGTGTTCATTCTCCCCGAACAAGTTGAGCTAGTGTTTTATTTGCCGTACGCCCACCCCAAATATAAAAATTGGTGGATTGTCCATAGATGTCATCCAGTTGGCGGATTGGACGCCCTCACGGAAAAAGACTACGAGCCGAATCTAGATGTCGGACCATTCCAAGAACACGAATTAACAGGGGAGTTAGTTGTTGATATTGGGGATGTGCTAATAGAAGAGGAAATACAAGAAAATGAAGACGACAATGAGGAAGAGGAAGAAATAGAAGAGCACAATGAGGAAGAGGAAGAAATCGATGAGGAGGAGGAAGAGGAAGAGGAGGAGGAAGAGGAAGAAGCCGAAGATTTTTGAGGCATTTAATTTTATAGGTGGATCATTTAAATCATTATCATTTACTTTAATTTGTAGACTTATATCATTGTCTAGATTTATACATATATATCTTTGTCATTTGCAGGATGACAGGTCGTTTGAAGAAGGCTTTGGAGAAAGTGAAGAAGGGCCCCAAGAACCTCTTTGGGAAGAAGGCCTCGAGGCGTCGGCAGACGAGGAGCTTCAGGAGGCGGCCGGCGCCTCACCACAGCAGGAGGAGACTGCCGACGTGGACGCCACCGACCCACAGCACGAGGAGGCTACCGACGTGGACACCACCGATCCACAGCTACAACTTGTGGAGGTGCCGGCCACCGCTTCACACCAGGAGGGTGCGTCCTCCGTGCCCAGAGCAGGTACTACATTTATACTTTAGAGAGCTGTCAATTTTTTTAATATATGTCTAGACTCATACACATTTATCATGTGCGCACAACAGGTATTAGCAGGAGGAGGCCCCTCGTTCTGGTGACCGAGGATGACAATGCGGGCTTGCCAGACGAGGAATACGAGGATTCGACAAGCTTGGAGGGGAGTGAGCTGGAGGACACAGGTTCCGAGACCGACGAGGAGATGGACTGGCGGGGGATGCTTAGTGAGGAGGAGCGGGGGTTGCAGGAGGCGCAGGTGGAGCCGGCCGAGAAGGGGGCCGACGAGGAGGATGAGTGGGAGGCCTTTGAGTCTGCGGGGTCTTCGGGCTCCAAGAGACACCGGGGGCGGGCCAAATTGAAAAAGGCTCCCAACACACTAGAGGAGAGGGCCATTGTTTGCATTGCAATTGGACAAAGGTATGTGTGCTAAGTACAAATCTTTTCATTTCGATGCATGCTATTTCATGTATTATTTGTGGATGCATTTTATTTGAATGTATTCTATATGCAGTGGCCTGTTTTGCCAGAACAAGGGGGAGGCGCCTGAGCCGGGAAAGCAGCTTGGTGTGCTTGTCAGGTCCCTCTACCCCAGCCTACTTGGAGAGAGGGGATAGGCGCCCATGACCGAAATGGCGCGACTACTCTCAAAGCGGGTTCGACCAAGGAGGATCTGTCGCCGGCGGTCGTCGATTTAGTTCGGGTAAAATGCTATTCATCTATTAGTGTCGACGTTCTGTAATTACACTTTGCGCATTCATGCACTTACCCGATATGTGTTTGTTTTTGTTTCAGGTGAGGTACCGGCTTCCCCCTGGCGCTGACGACGGCGAAGAGTACACCCGGGCTAATCGTGTTATCGACAGGATGGCTACAAAGCTCGTAAAGGAGGCCCTAAGGCTTGCTCGTGTAGATGCGGTGATGAAGCACTGCAGGAAGAGGGGCAGAAAGATGACCAAGAAAGCAGCAGCCCGCGAGTACCTTACCGCCAAACAGTACCTCCCATGGCGTCCAGAATGGATGGACGGGGACCACCGTGTTTGGAAGCACCTGTGTCGCCTGTGGGCCTCGGAGGAGTGGATCGACATGTCCAGGAGAAACAGAGGAAACAGGGACGCCGGGGCGGGTTTGTGCAACACGTACATGGGAGGGCTCGGCATGGGTCACGTGGCGTGAGACCTAGTAAGCACACTTGTCTTTTAACGCTTTTAATTTACTACATTCACGCACCTAGATGTAATTAGATAATTATTTAAATCCACGCAGGAGCACGAGACGGGGGTTGAACCCTCGGCTTTCAGGGTTTGGAGGGTTGCACACACTCCACGTGTGGGGCAAGACGGGGTCCAGCCACCGCTGCCAGCGCCTGTTCAAGAGTTAGCTGTAAGTGCATAAAGCTATTTATTTCAATTCTTTAGACAACCGCCATTCTCGAACTAACATCAAACATCTTGATTGTGGCAGGATGAGTACACTCAGGCCTTGCGGGAGAAGCACGGGGAAGAGGCTAACCCCGACGTGATGCCGGTTGACCCTGTCTTCGTGTACGACCACTTTGGTGGGTGGGCTCACGGCAGGTACGGCGGTTTCAACGCCGTCGTGCCGCCCGACGGGTACAAGCCAGAGGTCAGGAGACGTCGCCAACAGCCCCGCGCAGCTGACCGTGCCCAGGAGGAAGCACAGAACAGGCGCATCGCTGAATTGGAGGAGCGGAACCGGCACCTTGAAGAGGAGAGAGAGCAGGAGCGGAGGGAGCGAGAGGAGGAGCGTAGGGAGCGACAGGCGGCCATGGAAAATCTGAAGGCCGTTCAAGAACAAAACTTACTCATCATGCGCATGTACCAACAGGTAATTACACATGCATTGCTCGCCAAGTTGTCTTTCTAGCTATGTTTAGTTCCTAACTTCTCCTATTGATCAGCATGGCTTTCAAACGGCGGAGACCGGCGGCTCCAGCCAGCCACAGATGCCTGCTGTGTTCACGCCGACGCAGGGACCCCCAACCACACAGTTCGCCGCTACTCCTCCCGCTTTCGTGCCACCGGCACATTTCCCGATGGCCTACTTTCCACCTGCACCGAGGCCTTCACCAGGGGTTAGTTTCCAAATATAGTGCATTGCCTCTAATTTGGTATCTAGATATAATGCATCGACTCTAATTTTGTCCAATTTTCATTTCATCCAACAATGCTTTGCCTCCAATTTTACAAATCTGTCATTTCATCTTGTTTTGCAGGCGTCCGGCTCAGGCACAGCTGCGCCAGCGGTGATTGCTTCGCAGAGGGATGTGGATAGTGGAACTAGGTCCACGGCCGAGGAGTTTGTCGAGGGTTTGTTCAGCACCAACCCCGAGTGCGACTTGAGTGGCGGCGGCGGCCCGCACTTGATGTAGTTAGGGACTTCATTTCATACTTTTCATATATTTCATCTGTTTCAACTATGTGCCTTTTATGTGGATTTAATTTGAACTCTAGTGATGACATATTACTATGTGGTGCGATTTTTGTTATATGTTGGGTTGTTTCATCCATTTGGCCATAATTATGGATGAATTTGTGTTTTGCGATGATATGGATGTATTTGGGTTCGAAATCATGGTGGTGAGCTTCTATATATGTGTGGATGTGAATGTGTGGATTGGAAAATGAATATATGTTGTGAATTGTTTAATTTTGCAGGTTGAAGTGAGGGGTTTTGAAAATAGGCAGCAGCTATTTTGCTGCTGCCATAAATCAATGTCGGCGGTATTATTTGAGGCCGCCGACACTGCCAACGCACCCACTGTCCCATGACCATAAAACAAGCGGTTATTATCGGCGGTATTACATCAGCCCCCGACAAAAATTGAGGCTATGTCGTCGGTATTATAAGAGGCCCCCGACATAGGTGGAGACAATATCGGCGGTATTTATTGTGCCGCCGATAAATCCAATGCACCCACTGCATCTCACGGGTCGGGAGGACCCCATTTCACAAGATCTTTATCGGCGGCCTATAATGCCGCCGACATAGATCAGCCGCACCGTAGCCCTCCCTTGGTTTCGTCTATGTCGGGGGGACCGCCGATATAGATATGCTATGTCGGCCGTTCTGAGTCGGCGAAGCAATGTCGGCGGTTGACCGCCGACATAGACCAATGTCGGCGGTTTTTGGGATCATTGTCGGCGGTTTTGGCCCCCGACACTGAGGCACATTCCTGTAGTGAGGCAGCCGCGCCGGCACGTTAATGCGCTGCACAATTTGTTAACCGTCACGAGAGAACGAACACTGCATGCGCATATGCATCGCATGCTTCGTACACTGAGAGAGAGAGAGAGAGGTTAAACAGTGCATGTCCTGATGTCCCGTTGGTCACTTGGTTGTATGCAAATGCTAGCCTGGTACCTGGTTCGTACGTCACATCATGCTGTTCTAGCTTGGACATCCCCTGATCAGTTAGATGAAAATTAACGATGGGTTTGGAAGCTTTACATTTGTTAGGTCAATCTCGTGAAATTGCTTGGTAGCATGACCGCACGGCAATGAGTGGGTGAAAGGAAAAAAAAAAAAAGATAGTAGAGATGCAATTCCGCGGCTCAGCGCCGTAGAATAAAAAAAAATCAGGTTTACTTAGGACCAGGATACATAGACGCCTTTGCATCCCATATGCAAATATGCTTAGATGGTGACGCCTTTGCATCCAATATGCTTAGATGGTGACGCCTTTGCATCCCATATGCAAATATGCTTGGATGGTACGAAAGGCATTTAGTGCTAATGTTCATTAGAAGTTAATAACATGGTAACATCAGATCCTGCACCATCGAATCCATAAGGAGCGGCTTATATATAGAGAGGTAAAAGCCATATTTCTCACTTAAACATTTTTTACAAAAACATTCAAACTTTCTAAGTGCGAAATGGGCTTTCCATCTCTCCATATCCGAACTGATCCTTATAGATTTAATGGCCCAAATATGATGTAATCACCCAATGAACATTAGTACTAAGTATGTTGCTGCTAGCTAAGGGTTACAATGAGCCAAGCTTGAGCGAGCTTCAGTTCAGCTCGGCTCGGTCACCACTTGGCTCGAATCGAGCTCAGCTCGCTAGGCCAACGAGTTAAAAAAGCTTGGCTCAAGCTAGCTCGTAAAGGCTCGCAAGCATAGAAGTGGAGGCGTCTGCTAGGGTGCTAGGAGGGGAGGGGAGGCAGGGACGGGGGGCGTTCGTCAACTACAGAGACTACCTGGAGGTGCATGGAGGTAGACGGTGGCAGCGTCCGCCTAAAAGGGGATGGTGTTCGGTCTGGAGGGGAGGGAGTAAGGCGGCGGTAGATCTAGAGACGGATGGAGGTGGTGGCGGCAACTAGCGACCTGGAGGAGCATGGAGGGATGTGACGTTCGGCTGAGGGAAAGAGGAAGGCGGTGACAAGTTCAGACTCTAGAGATGGATGGAGGGAAAAGACAGTGTTGTCCGACAGCCTAGAGGAGGACAGAGTCATGCATGGAGGGGCCAAGGAAGGCAATGGCTTCATCCGACCTAGAGCACTAAAGTCAGTGGCTTCAACTCACCTGAAAGAGGAAGGTGAAGCAAGGCACCGGCCGGCTACCAGGTCGCAGAACATATTTGCATGAGGAAGGGAGCAGCGTGGCGTGAGAGGAAAGGAGAGGCGGTGTGTCGCTGCTGCCTCTAAGAAATGCCAAAGTGGGTAGACTCTAGGGTTTGAGATGGATAAGCTCAATATATTGGAGGTTTTTGGTTTTGGGCTACTATTGAAACGAGATAGAAGCGAGCTGTGAGCAATCCGGTTTCTGACTACTCGGTTTGTTTCTTGAGCGAGATAGAAAAAATATCAGGCTCAGGCTCATTGGTCTACGAGCCGAGATCTAGCCGAGCCAAAACTGAGTTGCTCGTGAGCAACTTGTGAGCCACAAGTTGAATTGCCAGCGCTAGTTGCCGCTTATATGTACCTATATGTACTCAAGGAGGACAATTGGACAAAGTATGTGCGGACTTGTGCAAAGTGATCAAAGTCCAATTATTCGGCTTACGGGCTAGATTCTGGGTAGATCAAAATCAAAATGGGACTGATATTTTGAACTAGTGGATATACATGCATGCATATGCTGGTGTCACGCTTCCTGAAAATTGCGTACACTCCCTATGCTCTCCCGTATTTTTTCTTCACCACCGCCAAAATTATCTATTTTGAAGTAATCCTTAATACCCTTGTTTTAATTTTGTTTTTGCCCAACAAAATTTTTAATTCATGCATAGATCCTGTTTTCTTTTGTTTTCGTCATCGAGTGTCCTTGTTTCGTCAAGAGACGCCTGATTTTTTAGTCCTTCCTCGCCGTGATAGGCACTAGCGTAGTTTCTACTAAAAATTATTTGGTCCTGGATTCTTGAGCGCCTCCTTGAGTTACCACCCCAAAAACATGAAACCAAAAAAATATTTTAAAAATCCCGATTAACTTTGTATGAATCTTCCATTAATCTCTAGTCGGTAGTCCACCTTCTAGAACTGATTACTGATTAGTCCAAACTAATTATGATTAAATCTAATTCATACATTGAAGCAAACTCCATTCATTTCGTTACATTTCGTTAAAAAAAACACAAACTCAAATAAAAAAGTGCATGGGATGACCACACTACCTAAAATTAGTGAATTTAGTTGGCTACATGCATGAATTTGTTTGGCTGCATGTATTAAAGCTTAGTTGAAAACAACAGTTTGACCAGTTTTATCATTAAAATGGATCATAAAGCATTTTTTATTACCACAATGAGCATGATGACCTGCGCGTTTGCACAGCTAGATTTGCGTTAGGATATAGATAATGAGAACATATCCTGTGCAATCTTCGTTCCCGTGCAACCACCGTGCAATCCAATTAGCAAAAGTTGCGAAAAATTCTGAAAAATTTATACATGTACTTCAAGTCATACTCCACCTATATATAAAATTTCATGTTCAAATTCGTTATATTTAAAGCACAGCAAAAAAGAAAAAATTCTGACACATTTATACTCTAAAATCTGTCAGAATTTTCTCTTTTTTATTACTGCTAAAATATAACGAATTTGAACATGAAATTTTATATATAGGTGGAGTATGACTTGAAGTGCATGTATAAATTTTTTCAGAATTTTTCGTAACTTTTGCTAGTTGGATTGCACGGTGGTTGCACGGGAACGGAAATTGCACCAGATATGTTCTCATAGAGAATATATCAAATTAGATTTAGAGTTTATTTCTAATATATAGATCAGCTTTAGTAGTTTGTTATAGAGGTTAATATTGACCGCTAGATTTACATAATATTATCCATATTCAACGACGTAGATTTTTTCTTTTTTCTATGATTAATATGAGAATTTTTACTATTTTTCGATTAACGTGGGAGTTTCTAGGATTTTAGGATTAATGTGGTGGCTCCGTTTAACTCTGTTTTATATAGACAGTAGGTAGAAGATAGATAGATAAGCAAACAGTTTTCAAACGAATACTCTCGTGACCATTAATAAACGAATACTCTCCTGCATTAAAAAATTGATATGCCTCGTGTTTGCGGGCAAGAGAGAACAAACTGATCGGCAGCTCTGCCCCCGTTCCCACCGCTCTCGCTCGGCGCGACGTACAGCTTCGATCCATCTCCCAGCGTAGTATACGAGCGTGGCGCCCTCGGGGACAACGTCGCTGATAGATATGTCGAGCCCAAGTGCCCTAAGTTCTGAAGCTACCCAGCCCTCGACAGATCGATCAGCATATGCCTCCCCGGCCGCTCGATTGCCGCGGCGCCTCGTCCACATGTACCGCGCGCGCGCGCACGTACGTACGGGGGGAGGCGTGTTTGCCGCTGCAACGCAACGAACGCGCACGCGCACGCCTGCCCCCTAACGGCACGGGGGCTTCCTCCTGCTCTCCTCCCCTGGAGATCGATCGCTTGCTCTATCTAATCCCCGTTATAAGCTCCGGCCGCTGGACTCGCTCGCTCCCACAGGCCGCAGCCACCCACGTGGAGTGAGTTCGATGGCTTCGGCGCGCGTGCGAGCGATGGGTTTCTCGTTCACCACCGTGGCCGCCTTGCTCGCTGCGCTCCTCGGCGTCGTCCGCTGCGCCGCCGCCTCGCGCACGCCGCTTCCCCGGCCGGCGCCGGCGCCGGCGCTGATGCACGAGAGCTTCGCGGGGAAGTCGGAGTTCAGGACGATCAACCGGAAGCCGCTGCAGTCGTGCGCAGGCCGGGGCCCGTACCTGGCGATCAGTGTCGGCACCGGCGGGGCGCCGCTCCCCGACGAGGCGTTCGTCAACGTCACCGTCGGCGGCGTCCTCTCGCCCGCCCGGGACGACTGGGTCGCCATGATCACGCCTTCAAACTCCAGGCACGTAATTGAATAGCTCAAGTGTTTACTGATCGCCACATTTGATCTGATCTGCTTTCGAACATTTTTTTAAAAGAATCGCTTTCGCGGTTTCGCTCTTCCTGGCTCCGAAAAAAAGAAATCAGATCAAGAGGAATCGATTTTTTTTTTAAATACGCCGGTAGTGTTCAGATTGGTTTTGATGGGATGTGTTGGTGAATCATTTGTCAACATTGCGTTCTGGTTGCAGCGTCTCCGGATGTCCTCTAAATGGCGCGAACTACATCCAGACGGGTGACCTGGCGAGGCTCCCTCTTCTGTGCCACTACCCTGTCAAGGTGAGCTTTTACGTGCACTTCAGCTACCTATTTGCGATCGACGTTAATTCTACCAGATTAATTACTCGTTGTACCACGATTCAATCGGTTGCCACAACGGCTCTCATACCGTGTGTTTACCTGCATGCGTCGTCACACTAAAACCTCCATTAATAGGTTGTTGAGTTTAAACGCTGCTAGTTGATCAAGTGTTGGCAACGACACAGTTCGTTATGCCCATTGCGACGTGCGTGTGTGTAACGGTGTATACTCTCACCTGAATGGCCATCCCCGAAGCGAGCTGCTAACGTCGGTATGGGCATATGGTGATATGGATGAAGTGTGAATGTGTGATGCTGCTGCATAGTTCCAGCAGACGATATCTGAAGTTCTTTTTTAAAGAAAAAGACTGGATAGATATCGGCCAACCAAAATACTCACCATGCAGATCGCGCATAATCTCGACGACCAAAGCCGTCGAGAAAGACCAGTAAACCGTCGAGAAAAGTCACTCGACGGCCGGCTGTCGAGATTCAGCCCTCGGGATAGCCAGGTCGAGAAAAAAGGCCTGTCTTGACGACCCAGCCATCGAGATTACCTGTCTCGGCGGCTTTAAGCCAGCCGTCGTGATACAGAACCAGTCCAATCACGAGTGTGGCCAGCAGCTTTCTCGACGGTCGTAAGCCGTCAAGAAAGATACGGGGCAGGCCGCGTGGCCTCCCGGCCCAGCCCAATCCATGTTTCTCGACGGCTTACGGCTATCGAGATTGATTATCCGTGCCACAGCTAGCCCCGGTCCCGCCCAACGCTGACAGGCAGGCTCAAGCCTGTTAATCTCGATGGCCATCCCCCAGCCATTGAGAATAATGGTAGCCCAGGAAAATAAATAAAAATTACAAAAACACACCAGATTTTCACAACAACTGCTGCACCCAGCAGCAGCTACTGCAACCTGCAAACCCAAAAATAACCCACATATTCAAATATCCCACATTTTCGCGGATATACACAATTCATAAATATCAAATGCCATATATATATATATATATATATATATATATATATATATATATATATATATATATATATATATATATATATATATATATATATATATATATATATAAGTCACAATCACAATGGATATTCAAACATCACATGGATTACAGCGACGGCATGAGAAACATATATCGTAAATAAGATGGATTCACCTATTTAAATATTTGTTTAACATGTAGTCTTATAAGCAAGTAATAGATGACAAAATTGTCTCGAGGGCTACGATCGCACGGCAGTCGAGAATATTCTACCTCGAGGGCTAGCGTTGACAACCGTCGATATAGCTCTCTTCCCTCGACCGCTTTTCCAGACACCGTCGAGAAAGATCTTAGTCTCGACTGCGGGCTCTGTGTACCCCCTCCGATGGTCAACTGAGCTTTTTTTATTTATCTACAAAAGTCAAAAAAAAATATTTTCTTCATGCATGTTGGCTAGTCTTGCTTACCACTTGAACATACACCACCATAAAATTTTATACGATGGAAATTATATCCAGAATTATAGGTCCATGTGTAGTAGGTCATATCAACCAGAGGTTTATCCAACATTCTAGGGAGTTGTATGAAATACGGGTGAGATGTGCACATAACTTTTCAAACATTAATCATTCTATCCGAACACCAATGTATAAAGAGCATTGCATTGTAATGTTACTAATTATAACATTTACATAATTTTCTACGCATTTTATAATTTTTAAACACATATATAGACATTATACGGCACGTTATGTACAATAGAAGATATAAAAAAATTAAGGATGCAATGTGATATCATTTTGTAAACTTATCTATTTTTTAGTGAAAATTGAGAATGTTTCACAATTTGTTTACAAATTATATATTTTTTAAAGGCTTAAAAGAGAAATAAACATGTATGCAAATTAAAAAAATTAAGATTTAAAAAGAGAATGGGCTAGCCCAATTAATATACCTCAGCCCAGTAGAGCTTTAATCATCTCTCTCGACGGCCCCACGGTGGCCGTCGCGATTGAATCTTGACCGGCGTATACTCATGGGCCGGCCCATAAACTATCTCGACGGCTTGGCTATGGCCGTCGAGATATATGGTTTCCCGCGCACGCGAAAATCTTAAAATGTAACGAGCGCGGGCTGAAGCGAACTTGTCTCGACGACCAGTTGTAGGCCGTCAAGACAAATGGTAAATCACGACGGCTAGGACCTAGCCGTCGATATTAGTTGTGCTATCTCGACTGCTAAAGGATGGCCGCTGAGATTTTAAGTGGCCGTCGATATTCCGCACAATTCCTGTAGTGACTGCTACCGAATTTCAATCGATTTTCACTCAACTTGGATTTGCCCGTCGCGGCAGTTGTCTGCAGCCACCGCTAGCTGGGTTAGGGTGCCTAGGGTTCACCATGCCCTTAGCAGTGGTTCATGGGATGGTAGAGGAAAGTAGGGCAACATCTAATGGGTGCTGATGAATAGAGAAGGGGAGAAGGGTCATTACATGCAAGGCAAAGGGATTTGTAGATAAGAAATGAGAGCAAGGCGATAGCCGCGAGAGGAAAGTGCACCTACACCGGACAAAGGAGTAAGGAAGAAGGTATGGCAACGTTAGAGGAAGGATCGAGTAAGGAGTAGCTATGGCGATGGGAGACAACCTTTAGTGACACATGGTAGTGGTTCTCTAACAGTTAGCAGCGACATTGGCTCAAAAGGCACCCTGAGGTTGGTCGTCGGCGGGACGTCGGCTGAAATGGCGGAAGGAGGGTAGAGAGAGAGAAGGGGAGCTAGAGCACTTTTCCTCAACCAAGGTATTACAAATGGACAACGGCAGCCTGAGACGAGGATTTGGTCAACGATGTATCGTCACTGGTCACAGGGAAGAGTGGATTAGTCGCCGGGGATAGTGTGGATAGAGAGGAGAAAGAACGGTGTGGAGTGAGAGAGGAAAGGGAGGAGGGACTGCGAGCAAAAATATGAATAAAGAGAGTGTTATTGATAAAGAAGACGGGAGGATGGAACAAATCTTCATGCACAGCGGACCACCGAATATATAGTGCAAATGATTGATCTCCAGACAACGGGCTAAGTCGCGAAGGAAATGTCGGCCCAGTTATACTTTCGGCCTTGTGATTCAGCAACTTAACACGAGGCCGGCGTGAGGTGCAGGCCCAGTTCCTGACAAGCGACCCCGGCTACCTCGGGTGCAAGAACTCGGCGTGCCAGAAGCGCAACGCGTCCGGCGCCTGCCAGACCCGAACCTGCGCCGCCACCATCACCTTCCACGCCATCAACTTCCGCACCGACGTCGAGTTCGTCCTCTTCTCCGGCGGGTTCCTGTCGCCGTGCCTCCTCAAGCGCTCCGGCGCTCTGCGCTTCGCCAATCCGGCCATGCCGCTCCACGGCCACCTCTCCAGCACCGACTCCACCGCCACCTCGGTGAGCTCCCACCATTCTGCAAACGAGATCGTACGTAGCTTAACTGCTTAAGTGCTTCTTAATTAATCTCATGTCCATGGCTGCGGCAGATGAGGATCACGTGGGTGAGCGGAGACGGGAAGCCGCAACAGGTTCAGTACGGGGGGAACAAGTCAGCCGCTTCCGTGGTCGCAACATTCACGCAGAAGGACATGTGCAGTGAGTGATCTAGCTAGCTAGGCACTTAATTTTAATCTACTGCGTTTTTGTTCAATGATCGAGGTGATGTGTTGGTGCAGGAGCTCCCGTCTTGCCGAGCCCCGCCAAGGACTTCGGGTGGCATGACCCCGGCTACATCCATTCGGCCGTCATGACTGGCCTCCAGCCTTCTCAGTCCTACACTTATGGTTACGGGAGGTGAAGCTTCTCCTCACATGACCTCTCTCTCACTTCATCTCTCTCTCTCTCTCTCTCTCTCTCTCTCTCTCTCTCTCTAAATTAAGATGCTTCATGAATTCATTGTTTGCTGGTTCAGTGATTCTGTGGGCTGGAGTGATACGCTCAAGTTCAAGACGCCACCAGCAGGAGGAGCAAACGAGCTGTCCTTTGTGATCTATGGCGACATGGGGAAGGCTCCCCTAGACCCCTCGGTAGAACACTATATTCAGGTACACCCATGACGTAGAATCGCCTGAATTAGCGCTAATCTTGTACTATTGTGCGTACTACTCCAGATTGGGTTGTGTCCGTACGCAGCTGTGCACTGATCGGTGCTGATGTTCATGGCACGCATTTGTAGCCTGGATCGATCTCCGTGACCAACGCGGTGGCCAAGGTGATGCAGACCGGGAAGGTCGACTCGGTCTTCCACATCGGGGATATCAGCTACGCCACGGGGTTTCTGGTCGAGTGGGACTTCTTCCTTCACCTCATCAATCCGATCGCGTCCCAAGTATCATACATGACCGCCATTGGCAACCACGAAAGGTGACTTCTGCATACATCCATTTTTTTTTTAGAAAAAAAAGGGCATCAAGGATCGTACTACGGATTGGCATATCTGGACTCTTTCTTCCTGGTACTTTGTGTTCACTAATTCGACCTGTCCGTTGTAGAATCTGTTATAGATCAACAAGCGCAAAAAAAAAAAAATGGTAGATCAAAATGAAAAGAAACCAGAGACACGAATTTAACATGAAAAATCCTTACGAAAAATAATCACATGAACCGGTTGACAAAACTTCACTATTTTCTAGAGAGTTACACAAGCAGAGGATTATGTTGTTTTCTTTTGTGCAGCTTATAAGAGGTATTTATATACGGTGGCAATCTATGTAACAATCCGTATCGCTCCAGCCCAAGCCCCCTGGCAACGGGTCTCCACTATGCTCCACCAGGCTTGACCTTTCTGAATTTGGATCATATATCATATCAATAAGCTCCACCTTGAGACATATTTCATCTTGTAGTAAATTTAAAGTAAACATCTTTCTTCAACAATAAAGAAACACCACTTGGCACCATAAAAAACCACTAGGGTTTAAATTATAACACCTACCAAGCTTGAACAAAACTCAACTTAGTAGCAAAGA
Organism: Raddia guianensis; assembly: GCA_036346415.1. Classification (NCBI taxonomy): domain Eukaryota; kingdom Viridiplantae; phylum Streptophyta; class Magnoliopsida; order Poales; family Poaceae; genus Raddia; species Raddia guianensis. The sequence continues at coordinate 61,795,807 of CM070534.1, forward strand.
CTGATTGTTATCATATCAGCAGGATTATCATTTGTGTTGATCTTACATACCTTAATATTACCTTTAGCAATAACATCACAAACATAATGATATCTAACATCAATACATTTTGTTCTCTCATGAAGCATACAGTCCTTTATGGTCTTGGCCCAAACCTCCTAGCGACAGGCCTCCGCTAAGCTCCGTCGGACTCATCATGTATCAACAAAATTAACGCGCAAATTTGATTCCCATCCATGAGCAATTAGAATTGCCATGTTTAACCATCTGTGGCGGCCCAGGCATTGGTTGATTTAGCAGAAGAAAGAATATATGATAGGAACTAGATGTTATGCTTGGGGTTTCAAAAATTAGCTAACCACTTGAAACCAAGGTTAACCAGTAAATTGTCAGGACGCAGTTCCAAATTTCACAATTTTATTCGATTACAATTCTAAAAAGTAATTTAAATTCAAAATCCATAAAATGTCTCATAATTTATATAAAAAAAATTAACGCATTTGAAATTTTTACCATAAAAATAAAAAATCAACCAGCCTTTCACCATATCCGCTCATTTTTTTTTGAGCTAACGGGCAGGAGCACTGCCATTTCATTGAAGGAGAGAAAAACAATTTACAAGAGAGAAAGGGGGAGGGAAGAAAGCCCGGCCAAGGCTAAGGCCAGTAAACAAAGACGCTTTGGGCGTCGACTACAACCAAGGATGAGGCCGCCGAGACACAACGCGCGGAGAAAACACTAGCGACCAACCACCAAGACCAAAGGCGACGCTTCAACAAGGAGCGACGCAAACACGACGCCGTCGTGGGGAGCTTCGCTCGAAACTTGAGGCAAAACGACCGTCACGACGATGCCTTCAAGAAGGGAACGGCGCCGAGGCGCGCCATCGCCGCCCAAGCGAAAGCCTAGGCGGGGTTTTCACCCGTCGAATCGCCTCAAGCCAAGGTGGAGGACGGCTAGGACCGACAAGCGCAGCCACCACGCCACGCCACCACAGCCCGCAGGGGCTCGGCAACAGGACGCCACCAAGTGGACCTCGGGGCGAAGCTGGAGAGAGAGACCACCGAAGCCACCTCCCTCCACGAGAGCCCGACCTAGGAAGCCGACAGCCAACCTCCTACGACAACACCAGCACCGCCGAAGGACCCACGCCCCTAGCCCGCAAACCGGCCGAGCCACCAACGCCAGGGACCCGCCTCCCCCGCGCAAGCTGGACACCTATCAGCTGCCGCGAGGAGACCGATCCCGACCGCAACCTCTCTAGCAGAGAGGGGAGAGGCGAGGGGGGGGCTCAGCCGAACGCCATTGCACCAGCAAGGGGAGGGCCGGAAGAGAGCGACGGCGAGGACACAAGGGGCGCCCCCAGCCGGACTGCCTCACCTCAGAGGGAGAGGAGGAGAGGGAGTACATGGCCCGAGCCGCAACTCACCAGGAGAAGGGAGCAGCAGGGGCAGCGGGAAGGTTACCGTCGAGGAGAACCAGGCAGGGGAAGGCGAGCCGCCGCCAACCGGGGACGAAGGGGAGCCACAACGGGGACGGCGAAGCAGGCGACCGGCCCGCAGCCACAGCGGGGACGACGAAGCAGGCGACCGGCCCTAGCCCGGAGCGGACGGCCGCCCGCCCAGTCCCAGCCAGCGCCGCAGCCAGATCTAGACGGACACCTTCAGATCTGGCCGGCGAGAGGCACGGCCCCGACCGCCACTGCGTGAAGCCCGCCGCCACCGGAACAGCGACGACGGAGCCGGGCCCGCCGCCGGCATCGAACCACCGCGCCGTCGCCACGCAAGACAAATGGAACGGGCGCCGCACCTCACGCCGGAGCAGCCCACCCCGCGCCGTCGCGAAAGCCGCCCACACTAAGCCGCCGGAGGAAGGGGGAGACTCCAGATCTGGCAGCACAGGGGGACAACACGACAGGAAACGGGGCTTGGCGGCGAGGGGAGGGACGTAGAGACGCCGCCGCCGCCGGCGCTGCCAGCCGGCCTCCACCACTTGAAGCCGGACACCGCCGCCACGACGAAGAAAAGGAGAAGAAAAAAGAAAAGGCCCCGCCTCTGGCCTCCACCCCGGTGGAGATGGCGCCGGCAGGGGAAGGAAGGCGCCGAGAGGCCAGCCCGGCGGCGGCAGGCGGCGGCGGCGAAGCGCCGCCGCCGCCGCCCGGGGCGGCTAGGGTTACGGGTCGGAGGTGTCGCAGGAGCCGGGAGTCGCAGGAGCCGGGAGTCGCATCACCTCTTATCCGCTCATTTTTAATACAAACATTCATCCAACACACGAAGGATATGTCTCGACCTTCCCCTTGTTGCCTATTGCATCGTTGCATCAGCACGGGCTGCATGCCCTGACCATGCCTTGAGCCTTGTGCATAGCTCGGGCCATGCTACAATGCACCACGCTCTGAGAAAGCTCTCGTCTTTTTCTAAGAAACCATCTGTTCCGGTGAATATCTCTCATTTTTGTAGTAAAAACTAGGATTTTGCAAAAAAACAAAACTATTTGTTTTTTTACCTCGAGTGTGATATTTTAAATTTGAATGGTTCACTTTAGCTGTTTTTTCATACAAACCGAAACCAGGGGCTTCATGATACTCCCCGTCGAGTTGGTTAACCCTACTGACACCTTTCTTCAGTCTGTGCAACTAGTAAATCAGTATATTTTAGATATAACTGTTCTTTTAGCAAGTTATCCACTCATAACTATATCATACGTGTAATATAAAAAATTAAACTAATATAAATTACTAGATCAAATGGATTGAACTGGCTGTATTCATTTCAGTGTACTTAAGATATTGCTTAGCAACGTGACTTTTTTTTTTTTTTGAAAAAGGGGCAGGAGAACTGCCGTCCTATTTCATTAATCAGCAGGATAAAAACAAAATGAAAAGCCCATGCAAGCATAGGGTACAACCACAACGCCTCGCTGCAACCCTGACCAAAACCAGACACCTCCGACCACCGCCGGAAACACCACCTACCGAGGAGAAAGAAGGGAATGCAGCCCCACCGCTGCCACCTAGACCAAAGGCCAAACAAGAGAGATACAAGAGAGGAAGAAGGGGAAACGCCACCAACACTCACACAACAGCAAGCGACTCCTAAACCAGCAGACCAAGCGGAAGCCCAAAGCGCAAGACGGCGAACACGACGCCTCGAACGAGGTAGTGACGGGGAGAACCCGCCGCCGTCACAAAACCGCTAGGGTTTTCACCCAGAGCAGGAAAAGGTCAAACAGGTGATGTTTCCAACGAGGGCGAGGCTTTCGCCCAAGACCTACCCTACTAGCGCACAAGGCCGCTTAAGGTTGGAACACAAGAAGAACCGAGTCACCGGCTGAAGACGCAGAGTCGAAAAACGCGGACGAACGCCACCACCTGACACGGAGGACGCCGCCCACGCCACCGAACACCTCGGAGAGAGGGAGGGTTAAGACGACAAGGACGGGACCGGGTCAAGAGGCAGAGAACAGGGACGTTGCCGGAGAAAAGATCGCCAGCCAAAGCCGCCGGAGAGGGGCCACCACGCGTGGTGGCCAGCGCCGACGAAGCAAAGGACCGGCGCCACGCACACCAGCGCAGACAAGTCCGACCGCCGCTAACCCAGAAAATGCCGACCTACGCCACCGAGCACCGCAAAGGCATGGGAGGGCAAGGTGGATGAGGACGGGACCAGGCTAGAAACAGGGGTCGACGTGCCGCTGAAAGACGGGTGCCGGCCCACCAAGCCACCACTGGAAGAGCCGAGAAGGTGCCGAGCACACGCCCCTGGAGCCCACCTGCTCTGTCCGCTCCGGCCAGCTACCGAAGCGAACCCCCCAAGCGGCCTCCACCGAGACGGGCAAGGGGAGGGAGAGAAGAAGATGCTGGTGCCGAGCTCCGCCGAGCTACGAGGCCACCGGTCCCAGAACCCTGGAGTACACCTACTCTGACCACTCCGACCAACACACCTCCAGATCCGAGCCTCCTGCTTGCGAATCCAGGCCTCACATAGAACGGCCCTCCCCGGACGGTCATCGCCAAGACAGGCCTAGGAGGAGGGGAAGAAGGAAGAAGGGGGGAAGAGGAGAGAGGGAGGGAAAGCCGGTGTCAAGCTCCACCACTGTGCGCAAAGGTGCGAACGAAGAAGGAAAGCTGGGCGTCGTGACCAGAGGAGAAGAGGGGGAGCCGCCGCCACGCCCGGGCCCGAAGGGGAGGTCATCGGGCGCCAGCAACTTCCGCCGCTGGCCGCCAGGACACTAGCTCACTCCTTCGGGCCCCGAGAGCACACCACGCCACCGCCCACAAGCCAATCCACGGAACCAGAGCCGCTCGCCGCCGGACTCAGGCGCTGGCCTGTCTTGGGACTGAGGGGGATGAACCGTCGCCGCCACAACCAGATCAAGGGTTAGGGGGTCACCGGTCACCGCCGCGCTGAGGACTGGAGGAAGGTGGCCGCCGCCCGTGCTCAGATCTGGAGCGTGGGGCCCGAGGCACGTCGGCCACGAGCGTCTCCACCCGCACCGCACCGAGGAGGAGGAGGTCGGGGCGACGCCACCTGCGCCGCACCAAGGCGAAGGTCGAGGCAGCGTGCACCGCGCCGAGGGAGAGGGACGCCACCACGCGCCGCCGGATCTGGCAGAGGAGGAGAGTCGCGTGAGCCACACGCTGGGCCGGCGGCGCCACCGCCGCGGCAGCCCCACGCCGCCCGGCCCGGCCAAGACGCCAACCAGAAGCCACGCCGTCATTGTCATTGTCGCCCGAGCCCTCCCACGCCGCGCCGCAACACACCGTGCCAAGCGCGTCTCGCCCGCCAAGCCGCCGCCGCCCAAGCAGTTAGGCCGTCGTCGCCGAAGACCGGATCCGGCGACCTAGCCGCCGGATCTGGCCTCCAACGAGAGAGATAAGAGGAAGGGGAGTAAGGTGGTGGGAAGAAGACAAGAGGGAGAGAGGGGCCGCCACCGCCCCCGGCCGGGGGCGGCGCTAGGGTTTGTGGAGGTGGGCTAGGAGTTTGGTCGCCCTCGAGCCGCCCTAGGGAGTGACGCGAGGGCCCGAAGAGGCCTCGGTGTTTTTTCTCACAATCAGCAACGTGACATTCAGTTTTAACATGAACTGATGAGTGATGATGTCTTTCTTGATCAGGGATTATCCAAAGTCAGGGTCCCTGTATGTGACCCCGGACTCAGGTGGTGAATGCGGAGTCCCCTACGAGTCCTACTTCCCCATGCCTGCCGTCGGTAAGGACAAGCCATGGTATTCGATCGAACAAGGGAGCGTCCACTTCATCGTGATGTCCACCGAGCATGAATGGTCAGAGAAGTCTGAGCAAGTATGATACCGACAGCAACATTTCCCGTTCCTATTTCAGAGGCTGCAAATTTACGCACTCCTTTTACATGTGATGCTTCTCTGCAAACTTTCTCGTGTGAGCAGTACAATTGGATGGAGGAAGATCTGTCATCCATTAATAGATCGAGGACGCCATGGTTGATCTTCACCGGGTAAGTTAAATACTCTGTATTTGTTCTAAAAATGGCCTATAACAAGAAACAAACCAAGCAAAGAATATTTTCCTTTTCCAAAACGAACTTTCTCCAAAAAAAAAAAAAACTTCATACCTGATGCTAGAAGTAACACTCATTTAAATGACCATTACAGGCACAGACCAATGTATTCATCTACTATCAGTATACTGCCAAGCGTGGACCCAAATTTTGTTGCCTCTGTTGAGCCACTCTTGCTCAACTACAAGGTAAGAAATCATGTTGCTGTTGAAATATGACTGCACAAATGTATTCCTGTTCCAGAAAAATCGGTACGTCATATGATTGCTAGAGATTTACAATAGTACCCTGGTAATGTGACATGCTTTGTACGAACAGGTTGATTTGGTTTTCTTCGGACATGTGCACAACTACGAGAGGACTTGTGCTGTATACCAAGGCAAGTGCAAAGGCATGCCAAAGAAGGATGCAAGAGGAATTGACACCTATGATAACAGCAACTATACCGCACCAGTTCATGTCGTTGTCGGAGCAGGGGGTTTTGAATTGGATGGCTTCCCTCCGATTAATGTAAGGCTTTATGGTTGGCTGTTCTCCAAAGCAATTAGTCCATAATCTTTAAGCAGTTGGGATGTTAGCAATCAGTTTTGGGACCTTGGCAATTGAAAATCGATAATCTAGCATGGCTACATTAATACCTGATATAATGTTCATTGACAACTTCAAATATTTAGACGAATCGCTGGAGCTTATCAAGGATTTCGGAGTTCGGCTACGCTAGAGTGCATGCCACAAGAACAGATATGTTGGTTCAGGTCAGTCTTGCCCTTCGTTTCTTTTTATATCTCATTCTCTTTTTGCATGCTTAAAAAAGTAGTAAATCAGGGATTGGATGTGGATATACAAGAAGGTTCCACAAACAGAATTTTGGTGTTCATAATTCATAAATGGTTCAATATTTGCATGTGGAGCCTGAAAACAGCTGGTGCTCTGTTTTCTTTCAGTTTGTAAGCTCCAACACGACGCAGGTTCGGGACCAGTTTAGGATTGTGAAGGGAGCAAGGTGATCCAACAGTAGCAGCAGCTCGAGACAAAAAAAACGGAGAAAAGAAGCCGTTTTTCCCGTTTATTTCCCCTTGTACTGTAAATAGTAGACGCTGAATTACAAATTTACAATTTACACGTAACAGTAGCCTGTGTACACGGCTATTATACATTTTATTTTAAATTGATAAAACTGTAAGTGTGTTGCTTACCCTTCCTCGGATAGAAAGGAGTGAAATAGTGAGGTAGCGGGTTAATTAAAAAGAAAAGGTTGGTTAGGATGGTAAAATGATAAATGACAACAAATGAAATAGAGCAAGGAAATGATAGGGAGGGCCCACTTGTAAGTGTATTAAGAGGAAAAGAGAGGGTACATAATCCTAATGCTCCTGTGATTTTTTATATAAAATTAACATAAGATATCATTATGTTCGTGATGTTATTGCTTAAGGTAACATTAAGATATGTAAGATCAATACTCATCATAATCCCGCTGATATGATGAAAAAGTCACTTCCTACTACTAAGTTTGAGTTTTGCTTAAGCTTAGTTGGTATTACAGTATAAGTCCTAGTGAGCTTTAGAAACACAATAATTTTTATTATTGAAGTAAGTTGATTGATTGCAATCGATTTCGTCCATCCTATATATATATATACCTATTGTAAGTCGCATGGGAGAGTTAATGACTCATTATTATCCCCATGAGTTTGTACTCTTATGATATAACGAATTGTAGCTATGCATCTCTCGTGTTGTTGGCGGTGACGGTCGCTCCCCCTCCCCCTCTTCCCTCCCATCCTCTGTTTCTTTTCTCTTTTATACAGTTCTCTGCTACTTAATGAAACAGCAGAGCGTCTGTCTTTAGCTCAAAAAATGACACAGTGAATTTTGTCGGTAGACGTCCATGATTTTTTTTCGCAAAGCTTTTTTCACATAAAAGCTTTATCTCATATTCGACCATTGGTTTTGTTACTTGTTAACAATATTCATGCATGGAAATACAATGACAGGTGCTTAGTGTCGATTCAAACATTTATCAGTGGGGAGACGTTGGATGTTCCTGTCGCATGTTGTTCGTTTCCTAAAAAACAGCATGAGACCTAGCTTGCAGTCAATCCGTATACACCGTGCATAACCAAGCTCTTGGTAAAACCAAGGCACAAGTATTAGCTGCGCCAAATAGTATAAAAACTACTTAGAACGCCACGCATCACTGCATCAGTGCATGCATCCGCTACGTTTGTCCTCTTCCAAGCTATGACCCCTACATAAACCCATACAGCCCACGCCCATGCCACGACCTACAACTACAAGGCACTTATGCACGCAGCAACAGCGAGCAAAGTAGCAGCTTTTGCGTCGATCCTCACCATGGCAAGGCTGCTGCTTGTTGCGTGCTTGGTTCTCCTCTGCTTCGCCACGGCCGCCGCGGTGGCGCCGGCGCCGGCGGCGGGAGACTGCAGCCAGGACGTGCAGGACCTGATGTCCAACTGCCAGGACTACATGAAGTTCCCGGCGGACCCGAAGATCCCGCCGTCGCCGGGCTGCTGCGCCGTGATCCAGAGGGCCAACATACCGTGCCTGTGCTCCAAGGTCACCCCGCAGGTGGAGCAGTTCGTCTGCATGGACAAGGTCGCCTACGTCGTCGCCTACTGCAAGAGGCCCTTCCCACCCGGCTCCCATTGTGGAAGTGAGTATATAACGCTGCACTGGCTTGGGGTACCACGTACCACAATGGTAGCAGTATAATTTAGATCCAATTAATTATTTGGGGAGTCTAATTTCACACCGAGATATATTATCATCGTAGTATGGATGCTACCATGGCACGACGGTATAAAAAAAAAGTAATCTAAATCGTTAGATCGAGAGAAAATGGACGTCTCAAATATCTGTGTGTAGTGAAATTTATCTAATTTACACGTGCCACAAAAACATTTGCACGTAACCTCAACCATTCATTAAAGTTGAATGTAAATAAACCACGATCGAATCTATGGAAGCATTGTTTTATATGCTCCTTTTAGTTTCGATTTTAGTGATATTTTTTCGCTATCTTCTTATAATCTTATGGAACTAGCACTTTTATTTGTAAATCCTTTTGTTTATCCCAAAAAAGAAAATGAGTCCTTTAGATTAGATACTTTTTCCTTTGTGAAGAAATAGGAAATTGGTATTTATTCTGCAATTTCAATTATATATATGATTTACTCCTATTTACTACTCTGGAATTCTCTATTTATTGGGATAGCCCCGTCCTAGGAAGGACTGGCTTGAGGATGATCAATTTAGAGGATATGCTCGCCTTCTTCCTTCCCATCCTTAGTTTAGGCCAGTGGAAAGTCTTTTCCTTTTTATTTCAAGAATTTTGGTTTGGGGGCATTTTAACCGAGGGGATTCTTCACGGTCCATATGCTGGCATGGACGAAGTGCATTTTTGTTATACAAAATTTAATATGTTGGATAATTTTTTAAAAATTATTTCGTGGTCTTTTGAAGACAAATTGAAGATAATACAAAATGCATGATGTATTCTCTCTTAAAAAAATATAAGGCGTTATTTGATTTGGCACAGTCCTCAAAACTATATTTTATTGCTTAAATTCTCTTATTGTATATGTATATCATTCGTAATAATAAAATTATAACCATTAGAAAATACTTTCAAATACAAATCCAATAATATTATTTAGGTATCATAAAATTTATGTGTTGTTGATAAATTATTGATTTAAAGTTAAAAAGTTTGAATCTTGTATATTTGTTGTATTTTTTGTACGGAGGGGAGTATTATACTAAGTCCTACTATGCGCTTTCGCGGTTCGTGCATTCACGGTTTTGTCGCTGTGATTGTTCTTGTGTGCAGGCTACCATGTTCCTGGTTTGTCCGCTTAATTAATGCATCCTATCTTTCCGGCTGGAGGACGCGCGTGCTGCTTTTCTGCCTTCACCAGTTCACCTATGTACTATCATTTTTTTTTTTACATTTGTATGCCCATCAAAAGTCTATCGCAAAACACATACCATAAATATACAAATGAAGAGAAAAGAGAGCCTATGCACGTTCTCTCCTGAATAAATCTCTCTTAAAACATCCATCCATATATACATGTACGAGATGTATTTAAGATCGAGTGATCGGGCACTAATATATTGAATTTGGATTGAGAAATTAATAATGGACTCTCTGATTATGATGGTTTCTTTTCGTACTGTTTTTTTTGTATTTCTAGTTTTTTACACATTGGAAACTAATTTATTGCAAGCCATATATAGTTGTACATAGCAGCTAATGATGGACTCTCTGATTATGATGGTTTCTTTTTGTACTTTTTTTGGGCTAGGGTTGGTGAAACCCTTGGTCCCTGTTGTTGTCTAGGGTTTACTAAGCTCATCAGACAGTCCAGTGGGGGCTTAGTTGTGTTTAGTTAGGGTTTACTAAGCTCATCAAACTAGGTCTAGCTATTTTCAGCCTTGGTCCAGTGAGTTCTCCCCTTCTCTATGTATGTGGGTGGTTCCTTTGGACTGGGTTCGATCGCCCTTGAATTAGGTCCGAAGGGGGTTTGTTTGTATTTGGGTTGTGCACACGCTTTCCTCAGACGGTGTCTAGTGGGTATTAGGCTAAGGCCCTGTTCTTTTGAGCTGATCTGAACGGCTGAACGGCTGAAATGACTGAACTTCGAGAGCTTCTCAAGGTAGTCTCGATATTCGGATACATTTCGTTTCACTTGCTTTTTAAAGCGTTAGAACCCATCTTCAAAACAGCGAAAAAACGGACTAAAAAAACTCAAAGCGTATATGTTTTCAAAACGTAGAAAAGTCGTTAAGCTGTTAAGCCGTTAAGCTGTTAAGCTGAAAAGAACTGGGCCTAAGTCCAGGCATGGCTTGCATGCGTCTCTAGGCCGGGTTCAGCCATCCCTGAACCAGGTCCGATGGGGCTTTAGCCTTCGGACTTCGTCCAATGGCTCTAGACCTCCGTTCGATTACTCCATCAGATTGGGTCTGATGGAGCCATAATGTCTAATTTAGGAGGATCTCTTCCCCCGTTGGCTAGCTAGTTTTGCTCAAAGAGGTTATAACCAAGGGTGTTTAGTTTGGCTAGATGAGGTTTTGGGCTTCCCTTGAGCGAGAGCAACTACCCTGTAGCAAGTGAGAGCACTAGAGCATCCAGTTCCATCCTTCTAGGTGTTTCTCTCTTTCCTGACCATTTGGAGCTTATTACTCTTGGAGGGCTTGCCTTCAAGACAGTTGGTGGCGTGGACTTGAGGAGCTCGCATCAGTGTTTATGGAAGCTCTCGAGTTGGTGTACAAGGTGTTGGAGTTCACCTGACCAGAGCGAACAACTACCATGAGTGGAGATGAGGCGCATGGCTTGAGAGGGAGCCGATCCTAGTGCGCAAGGGCTAGCCTCAACGGGGAATAGGAGCTTAGCTCCGAACCTTGGGAAAAAATTGCCTTGTACCCATTTACTTATCACATTTACATTTTGACATTTCTCTTTTGTTGTTTACATGCTTGTTGTTTAGTTCCTGCTCTATCTAGTCTAACTTCCATTAGTGCAGCTTGGGTCGCTCTTCAATTTACTCATCAACAACATCAAATAAGAAGAAAAGTTTACAATTAATTTCTTATTGACCCCCTCTAGGCCTACTTGATTCTTTTAGTGTGTCATGGTACAGTGGATCGTGGTTCGTACTCCTCGTTGGTGCCACCATCTTCTCCCTCTAGCACCATCCTTGCCATCGGTGACCTCCTATCCTTTCAATTCGCCAGTGCTACGCCCTCTTCGTTGTTCCTCCCCCACCTAGATCTAGGCCATGACGAGAGTCGCCAGAGTGTGTGACAATCAATGGTGGGCCAGCTAGCCATGGTGTCGTCGAATGAGCCACTGTTGCCCTAAATGTTCCTGTTGCCTCTTCTCTCTCAATCTATTCCAGTGCAATGAGCCACAAAAGCTCATGAGCTTTATTAAGCCCGATTGATAAAGGCAATCTGAGTGAGCCAAGCCGAGTCAGCTCGTTCGCAAAATGAGCCCTAACAATCCTAGCTCGCTTAGACTCGACCTGTTTCCACCCCCTACATGCAAGGTGTAGGGTGTACACATATATCTGTGCACACTCACATATGTGCATCTTGGTGTGACAGTAAAGTAGAACCATCCTTGAAATATATTAAATAATGAACATTATGAATATATTTATTCTAGAAATTCAAATATCTCATAAATGATTTGCCAATGTTACTCCCTCCAATTTTCATGTAAGGCATGTAGTTTGAATTATATTGTTTTGAAATATAAGGCTTGCGTGCAAATTTATTTATTTATTTAGTTCTCTACCCTTATTTATTATAAAATTCTCTCTCGTGCATTTATGGACAAAACTCTCACATTATGTCATCTCTCATATTTTTAGGAAGAATACCCTCAACGACACTCAGTTCGTTGGTCTCGTTCCAAATGACACTAAGTTCGATAGTCTTGACCCACACTACACCGGGCACACAAATTTATGATTCTAGTTACATTATACCCATTTACTACTTTTTTAACTATTTTCTATTTTTCTCCACTTGGATTGACCAAATTGCCCCTATATCAAAACGCTGAACTACAGCCCTCTACCGTATCCATCAATATGCACGTTTTTTTATTTTGGACAAAATTTGATATTGTCATGAAAATACGTTGTATACATAAAAAATGTTAGATTTCAAAATTTTATATTATCAAAATTTGACCAAAAATCAAAATTTTGAAATTTGGTCAAATTCAAAATTTTAAAATCTGACAATTTTTTGAAATCTGGTTGAAATTTTGTCTCCCACGCCCGCTCAAAATCGCGTGCAAACTGCACCACACCGCATGTAGGGACAAAACAGTTTAGTCACGCGGGTTAAAAAGGGTAAATCAACAATAAATTGAGAAAAATAGGAAGAATATCACTGAGATCACAAATTCGCGTGTTCAGTGTTAGACGTGTCAAGGCGACTGAACTTAATGTCACTTGAAACGAGGCGTTCGAATTGGGTGTCACTAAGGTCAATCTCCCCATATTTTTAAGACATCTATAACATGAGTGGCATGATCATTTTTTCTTATCTTTCTCTTAGTTTCACAACTTTATTAGTCTACATGCCAATTCAAAATACGTTTTACATAAAAAAACGGAAGGAGTAATAAATAAATGTGTGACAAAATATATGGTCAAAATATTTTAGTATTTATTAGGAGGTATACATCTTATGCATGTATTAAATTTAGATGCAGTGATATCTCCAACAAACTACTTTTGGGACGTAGCGATCGAATAAACAAACCCAACAGCAATATTGACACTTGTCTGTACAACGACACTGGTGCCGACACTTGTCTATACAACCAACACTCTTATTAGTTATTAACACTTGCCTGGATGGGATCATCCCCAACCATTGATTTTACACCGATTGGAGGCATGACACTGTTGTTTCCAAACTGATGCAGCAGAGTGAAATGTGAGCCCTTCCCCTCAGCTCGCCTATAAAAAGCCAACCAACCCCCTCCAAACAATCTCACCAACATACAGCACAATTCCCTGTGTTAACAACTGAGAACTATCGAGCGCTATCGCAGCCAGAAACTTAGCTGAAACTATGGCGAAGCTCGTAGGTTTGGTCGTAGTCCTTGCCTTCATGGCGGTGGCCGTGGCGGCCGACAGAAAGTTGGCCACCGCCGTAGGCACCAAGAATGACGGGAGCTGCGACGATAACCTAGGTGAACTAGCCCAGGCGTGCAAAGAGTACGTGATGTTCCCCGAGGAGCCGAAGGTGAAGCCATCGGACGAGTGCTGCCGAGTGGTGAAGAAGGCGGACATCCCATGCCTGTGCTCCAAGGTCACCAAGGAGATCGAGCACTTGGTGTGCATGGCCAAGGTCGTTTACGTCGCCAATGTTTGTGGGAACCCGCTCACGCCCGGCTCCAAGTGTGGGAGTAAGTGTTCTACGCCTGATCTTTAGTTATGTGTGGATGGAGGAAGTATGTCTGACGAGTGTTTTGTTGGTTGTTTATGCAGGTTACACGGTTCCTTCTAATTAGGTCCCGTAGATGTGGCCGGATGATGGTTTGCTAAATTCTCCGAAGAAGCATTGGAATTACTGGTTTCTAGGTCTCAGTACCTCTAGTTTCATGGCTCTGCCTGTTGAGATGTGTGTAATCTTAGTTGTGATGAGTGATTTGTATGGAGAATATGGCTAGAGTGAGGTGAGATATGAAGTGATGTATGAGAAATAATGAGAATCAATAAAGGCATCTTCTCAAACTATATTGCTCTCTCTCCCTCCCTCCCTCCCTCCCTCTCTTTTTTTCCTGTCTATGTATTATTTGCGATTCTGATTCCTCCCAATAGGAATGGAAAATTCAGAGACTATAACAGATCAGTCTTTCCCCCAGAAATAAGGCCTTTTCCTACTTATGATTATTCCAATAAAAGATGAACTATCATCTGCATTTCTGTAAAATTAATGCAACCTTCTTATATATTCCATTAATTGAGGCAAACTTGAGCATCTGGCCCATGGCCATATGTCAAAAAAAGAAGGTGTATTTAGAAAAGGCATGGGTCAGTTGGTTATTTAAGACTCTCTTTGATTCCCGGTTGTGGTTTAATTCTGATTGTAGTTAGAAAAGTTAGTGGTTGTAGAAAGAGACTTGAAAAACTTAAAATTTCATTTACAAATATTTTAGAGATCTTTCAGAAAAACCCTATAAAATCTTAAAAAATTATTACAAAATATTTACAGTAAAAGGTCTGTACATAAATGACAAGTTTTACAAACCGAACCAACGAACAGAGGGCCTAAATCTAAGTGAGACGACATGTACTAGCTAGCTTGAAAAATCAATTAAGCCTTGTTTGGATCAAATGGTTTAAAAGGAATTTTTGAGTTTTGTTTTCCTTCAAGAAGTTTTGGGGAGATGGTGTTCGGAAATTGTGACAAAGGTAAGCTTCCACGTTGATGCGAGGTCCCAATCGCGCCGTTGAGAGCTCCTACTCCCTCGACGTCCGTGTGGTGTTGGGTGGGGCTCAACGTGTCGGTGTGCTCGGACCGGAGAGAGAGAAGGGAGAGAAGAAGACATGTGAGGATGATACAGAGGCCACCTCGATGATTAACGCACAAGTGACCGTCACATAGACATTTAACTGCAACCACATAGATGGCCATACTAACTTCTAACTGAAACCTAACGATATCGGGGAAACCGTGCAAACAGAGACAAGTTTAACAGGCCGAGAAAGTAAAATTCAACTTCAAGAAGGTAAGTGAATTTATTGCAAGTTCAGGAAGCAACAGTGCAATTTTCTTTTTATAATTTTGGAGGTGTTTCCGTTTTTGACATGAAAGTTATAGAGAAATTTATGAAATATATTTTTTGTTCTGAGATGTTTTTCCTTTTTTTTACGGATGAATATATAAAAAATTTTATGCACTTTTGTCTTGAATTTTTACATGTAAATGCCTAATTGTTTTAGTGATCCGGATTATATAAGACATATAGTGTGGGTGGTCATGTTTTGAAATATAAAGATTGTGAAGAGTCAATATTATCCGATAACTTTTGAATTGAGATCAGATGGTTGTGATTGAAAGTTGGCACCACCAACACTACAACCACCTCCAAAGTTTTTTAATAGTAGGGAAATAAATTTCCTCCTCCAGTTAATATACATTTGTTGCGTATATCTAACATCGTGGACTTGCCGATACGTGAGGTCGAGGCCAGATATTGTACTGAAAATATTTATTCACACAACAAATGTCCAAACTAAATTGATTCTAAGAGACTGGGTACCTCAATCTTTACAATAAACACATGAAATTTATTGCGCACATATCCGACGTAAATATCGTAGCCTCACCTATAGATTGCTTTCTCCTCCAATCCTGTATAGACAGAGCCAACCATAACCAAAACGCTCGCACCAGAGCCTCCCACAAATTCTCGTGCCAATGGCAAAACTCGTTGTCTTGTTCTTGGCCCTGGCCTTCACGGTGGCCGCGACGACGGCGGCCGCCGTAGCCGTAGGCATCCAGGGCGACTGCACCGGCGACCTGCTCGCGCTGATCCCGAGGTGCGTGCTGTACGTGATGCTGCCGGCGAACCCGAAGGAGCCGCCGTCGCAGGAGTGCTGCGACACGTTCCGGGAGGTGGACGTGCCGTGCCTGTGCTCCAAGGTCGACGAGGGCATCGAGCAGATCATCAGCATGGAGAAAGTCGTGTACGTCGCCGACTACTGCAAGAGGCCGCTCGAGCCTGGCTCCAAGTGTGGGAGTGAGTGAGCCCCTCCATTCTCATATCTGACGAAACTATACTTGGCTGATGCATTGCTCGCTGCTGCTGGTTGTGTGGCTGGTCTGAACTTGCTCTGATACGTGCGTGCATTTGGATTGTTTTGCAGGCTACACTGTTCCTCCCTCCCAGGGCCAGTAATTGGTGGGTGGCCAGTAGTTGGTTCTGGAGCGGAAAGTGTCGTATTAGCTTTGTGTTGTGTATGTTTTCAGTGTGTGAGAAGTATAAGGAAATCAATAAAGGCTTCTAACTTCTAAAATGACTTGTTTCACCCCCCTTTTTTTTTTTTCCTTGTTGCATCAATTGTGCTGGTGCGCTTTGGTCCATGGACACGGGCCGTTTGTCTCCGTCTGTGAAACCGCCTTGCTGTAAGGAAAGGCCGGAGGAGTGCCTCGGATGGCTAAAAGCCTGTAAGAACATTGCGGTTTCCTAAAAAAATTTCCTAAAACACTATTGCGAATAATTTTAATCACTATAATATTTCACAGAGTTTTCATCTCAGTCTCTAAATTTAACTAGAGTCTTTATATTTAGAGACTCTCTAAAGAATCTTTATATCTTTTCGAGAACGGAAACACTTACCGTCGGCCGTCCGCCCTCTCTGGAGCCTTGCTGCTTTGGCCCAGCGTGAGGAGAGATGGGAGGCACTGTGCACATGCAAGTGGGGCCCACAGGCATTTTATTTTTTCGGCGTCCATATTTTTCGACTGGGTGCTCCAATCCACAAACCGTTTGCACCAACGTGTTCCTCGTATTTTTACGAACAAAACAAGATATATTTTGCCATATAACTCTTCAAACTTATCTGGTGAAACTTAGGGTTCGTCTACTGAAACTTGAGTTTCGCCTAGTAAAACTTGGGTTTCATACTCGTAAAACTTTGCCGAACTGTCAAGTTTCATCAGGTTTTATCCAAGTTTTTTCAAGTTTCTTCAAGTTTCATCAGGTCAATTCAAGTTTCATCAAGTTTCAACAGGTTTCATCCAAGTTTCATCAGGTTACATCGAAGTTTCATCAGGTTTCATCAGAACACGGCCAAGTTTCATCAGAACACGGCCAAGTTTTGCTAGTGTAGATATAAGTTTCATAAGTGCCTTCTTCTAGTTCACATCAAAAAAATTGAAAAAAATGAAAAATTCAAAAAATTCAAAAAGTATTTAAAATGGGTTGCTCTTGATTTTAGAAGAATTATGAAATTTATTCCACGTATTTTGAACACTGTTTGAATTTTGTACAAAAATCAGAAATTTAATCGCAGGTTAAATGAAACGACGACTAGTTATCTAGTCACTGTGCTGTACGCGCTGGCGATGCGCATGCAAGCGTTGGATCGGCACGGTGTCCGTCATCCGACGGCCTGGGCACGTCCGGACGGAGCGCCAGGCGTCGGACATCCGACGCCTGGCGCTCGCCTTTCGAGAATAGAGACTACTCTGCCGGAGATTATGAAAATATAGAGACGAATAGTAATTTAGAAAAATGACATAGATAACAAAATATAAAGATCCTACTGACGATACTCTAAGACGTGATTATAGCGTTCTATATATTTGGATCTTTATCTTCTGTTCATTCAAACTACTATAAATTATTAATTCATTAAAAAGAACGAAATTGCTCTCTACCAGTCGTCTGAAAATAGATAAAATCTCAGTGGACATATATATACTAGTAAATAACTAAATTTACAGACAATTCGATGTTATAAAATGCGTGCAATTGTAGAAAAATTTATGTACTATTTTGGTATGTACCTTCAAATCTATGTGTAGTCTCGTGTATCTTATTTTTCCCTTTTGAATGGATTTGTAATAAATAAAAAAATCATCTAGTTGATTGTTGCACAAACTATATGTAAATTTACTTATTTCCTAATGTAAAATACATCGACTATAATATAAAAGACATCGACTAAAACTTACTCCGCACAAAAAGATACAAAAATATGGACAAAACCTCTAAATATAACATAATAGGAGATGTATTTTTTAAAAAAGCAGATATATAGACCCTGTTAGAATTATATAAAGTCGGATTGTAAATACGGACATGAAATTAAAAAGTGCGCTTTGCGCGCTGGGCTGACTCAGTTACTGATTTTTGGATTATGTTTACTGGGCTATTTTTTTGGGACAGTTGCCTATCGAATTCAACTATATTTTAAGGGACCGTCAGCAAAGATAATTTATAAGGTATAGGGAAACCACACATTTTTTGAACGAAGGACCGTCAGCAAAGACATTCCATAGGTAAGTTTCCCTCCATGCTACTATAGTATGGAAATTTTTATTACTTAGTGTTCAATTCGTTTTCCAATAAAACAAAATTTATGATATTACTTACTACTAGCTTAAGAGCACGACAGGTCTAGTATAAGAGCATTCTTTAGTACAAAACATCCTGAGCTTAATTAAATAGAAACTTCTGCTGATGTGGCCTTCTGGACCTCTAAACATCTTGAGCAATTTTGTTATAACCCTAGGTGATTTATGGGCCGGAAGCCCATCCCAAACCCTAGGGGTATTATGGGCAAAACCAAATGTAGGCTAGGGTATACATATGAAACAATTTGTACATAAGAGAGACGAATCAATAAAGATAATTGTGTATGGCTTTGTCTCTCTCCAGATCTGTCTCCTCTCCATTGTGTTTGTGTTTGCGTGCGTACGACGACCGTTTTACAACACGTTATCAACACTAATCGCTCTCAGGTTTGTGAGCAACGATCATTATCACATATCAACCTTCTCGTGGCTCGTAGCCACACCGTCATGACCGGCGCCAGGCGCGCCACCGGCCACAATAGGCCACTCTGCTATCGGCGCCGCTCCAGCGCCATGAGCCGCGCCGTCGCGCGCCGTTGCCGTCGTGCCACCGCCCATGCCAGCATGTGTGCCGCGCCGCCTCGGCCGTCACGTGGCCGGCCGAGGCCCCGGGCCGTTCCTCGGCCCGCCTCCTCGCTGCCACGCCCACGCCCGCCGCCGCCGCCGCGCCGCGAGCCCCATATACCCGTCGCGCTCCTGCACCGCGCCGCCACGTCACCGCGCCGCTTGGCCCGCCTCGGCCGCGCCGGCCTAACCCCACGCCGACCACTCCTCGCCCAGGCTGGCCTCGGCCTCAAGCCAGTCGCGCGTCGCCCGCGCTCGGCCCGCGCCGCGCGCCGCCCTGTAGGCGGCCGCACCCGCACCACGCCCCGATGGCCCACCCAGCGCCCACCGGCCTACCGCGCCGCGTCCTGCGCCGTTCCTCGCGCCGGCCTGCAGCGTCGCACCACGCACCAGCCAGCACCGCGCCCCGCCGGCCCGCCGCGCCCGACGCGCGCCCCATGCCGCCCCGACGCGCGCCCCATGCCAGCAAAGGCCGCCGTGCCGCGCGCCCCAGCCACGTCAGTCTTGGTCCCCATGCCGCACCAGCCCTGGCTCGCACCGCGCCGTCGCTGGCTACCGTGCACTGGTGTCGCCCGCCGCCACCACCCCCGTATACACAGCCGCCGCCTAGCGCCGCGCGCTCGCGCCACTAACCAGCCGACACCCAACGGCCGCACCACGCTGGCCCCGATGGCACCACGCTGCCACTGCGCCTGTAGCGCCACTCCCACCGTCGTTGTGGTCCGAACCCAGCCGCGCCCCGAAGGCACGGTCGTCGTCGTCCTCTGCGCCCGTAGCGCCCCGCGCCGCCACGATAGTCGTGCCCGTAGCGTGGCTGTCCCACCGCCGTCCCCATGACGAACGGCTCCGCCGTTCCCCCGCATCGTGACACCTACCCTCGTGTCGTCGTCCTGAAAACGCGGTCGCGCCACTGCCGTGTTCGGCTCACCGCCCCGTAGACGTCGCTGCCCTTGTCAGTAATATTTTGGATGGACCCAGTGATCCATCATGAGATGGTGCCTGAAAAAGTTGTTGATTGCTACCTCGCACTGTGCCCCTGAAGTTCGGCATAGAGTAAGGAGTACAGAAAGTGTGCTTGGGTCCCCGAAGGACAGAATATTTGCACGAGTGGTTCTCGTAGCATATTTCCCCTTATAGTCCTTACAATTTCAGGTAACCACATAAATCCTCTCTCCTTCAGATTTGGATTATAATATTTAATCTTCCATAATATGTAAAATCTTAGACCTAGCCCACCTTTGGAAGCTGCATATTAATGGGTTTATTTTCTAGCAAAGAGTTGTTATTGTTTTCTGCATTGTTATAATTATAATATGACCAGTAGACCAGAAATAATTAGCAGAAATTCATGAAAATGCTAGAAACTTTATGAGCACCATTATGTTCTTTATGGCTTGTTTTTCCTGACACTGTATGTTTGGAGTATAATTTATTAACCTGCAGTCCCTAAATTATTAAAAACTCCTGACGTTGCTTGGAAATTCATGGAAAAATTTAATGACTCCTGTAGAGTTTGGGTTTTGCTCATGTTGAGTAGTTTACATCTTTTGCTTAATTGTTTTGCATTAGATGCTTATTTCCCTTATGCCATAATACTGGTCTGAGTTGCTCTATTTTTAGCTTCTCTCCTGTAGTAGAGTTAATTATTTGAGTAAATGCTAAATAGAACATGATGCCTGAAGCATATGTCTTATATGTTGTAAGCAATCTTGCATGGGATAAAATAAGATTAATGTAGGTCAAAACTAGATATATAATTATACTCGCCTTGCTGAAGAGTGTTTCTACTCAACACCATCTCAAGTGCATAGAGGTCTTGAAGACACGAATTGTGGAAATATGTCCTGAAGACATGGATAGTGGGAATATGTCCTGAAGATAAATGTTTTCCCTTATTTGCACTAGAGAAAATTTTCTGTCCATTTGTCTATCCCTAAAGAATTAACTTAACCTGGGTCAGTAGTCTACAGTCTCCTCCGGTGTGGTGTTACCAACCGGTTGTTTAAGGTGCATATAGTGTAACCTGAAGTTAAAAAATATATATTTGTTTCACGACAACAAAATTATACTCCTATAGTAGTATAGTTATAAAGTGATTTAAGCAGATGCCTGTAGCACATGCTATCACTCATAAGTTTTTGATTGACGTGAAAAGAGGGAGAGAATTGGGCCTTGTGTATGTAAATGCAAGATTATGCACCAGAAGTACAGATTAGATTATGCACCAGAAGTGCGAACGGATAGGTTGGTGATTGTAAATTGTGATAAATTTAGGACATATTTGACTCCGACGGACGTGAGCGATCCAATGTGAGCATGCAAATTATGACCAGCAGTCATATTAGTTTTGCAATTATATTATGAATAGAAGTCATATTGGTTTGCCTGAAGCAGAATAATCCCAAATATCGTCACTAGCGCCTGAAGTTGCTACAACATGTCTGAAGCCATGCATTTTTGAAATATAATTACACCTCCGTAATGTTATTATCACATGAAGTTGACTGTTATTTGCCGTACATATAGTATTTATTCTTTTCCTGTAGAACAGTAAAGTTTCCATGCAAATTATTGATATTGTCGTATTTATATTAAACCTGAAGTTTAATTATATATGGTTTGAGTAATTGGGCAATAGTAATAAGTTAGACTTTGCAACCCACAATTTGTTGGATGATCAGTGGCCCGCACGGGTGTGCCGCCCCAGTAGGGTGTGCGACAACGTAGCACGGGCATGCCATCTAGCGCGGGCAAATGACAGCCCAGAGCAAACGCGTGGCAAATAAAATATAAGTCTAAACTCACTGCATATATTGTTAACTCCCAATGGTAACACGTGGAATCAAGATATTTTTCAAATATTATCACCACCAAGCATAAACTTGTGAGCTCCCACCTATAGTTGGGGAATTTGGATCTATAGTTTCATTAATCTTATGCTCACGAAAGGGGATTGTGTAATTATGCTGTAGTAAAAAAATCGGATCTCGGCATCAGGGGGAGAGAAATGCCCATATTTCGTGTTAAATGCCTACGAGATCTTGATTGCAAGATTCACGCAACAATTAATACTCCTGTACGCCAGTAGCGATGAGTACTCCTGTACGCTAGAAGTGAAGAGACTGTCAGATATTTATAGGCTGTTTGGTTGCCTGCATCCAAGGAGTTTTGCATCTAGAGATACAAAACTAGAGTGTTTGGTTGTCTTCTCACCCATTTGAACCAGGCTCTCCAGATGCAATTAACCCCTCTAGGCCAGGCTCTAGAGATACGACCAAATTGGGCGTTTCCCCAGAGCCAGGCTCCGCGGATGCAGCAACAACCATATGCGCGACACATTTGATTCATTTATTTGCTATATCTTTTGATTAGTATTTTCGATTACCAAACCGATTTCAAAAATGGGTTATTGATATTTTTTCGAATAAAACGAGACCACACTTGCCATATAAATTTTAAAAGTTTAAAATTTTCTTTTTTGAATTTATTTATTTATGAGACTTTCTTTTGAATTTTTTGTAATTGTTTTTTGTTATTTTAATTTTCTAGAATTTAGTTTTTAAAATGTTTCATCCCTCTTTTAAATTTCTCCATGCCATTCTCTCCTTAGTGCAGTCAACCAAACAACATCTCTACGCAGCCTGTACAATCTCATACACCTAACCAAACAACAATTATTTGCATCATCTCAGTCTGGCTCCAACCAGTCTGGCTCAGCGCATACAGCCTGGTTCAACTAAGAAGGCAACCAAACAACCTATTAAAGGAGTTGAAAATCATTTACTTGTAGTAAATGAGTCGCTTAGAGTGGTATACCCCAGGTTGAATAGTATATCCACCTTTGCGAATATTGACTTGTTGAGTCTTGGTCTAAAGTCTGCGGGACGCCTGCGGGTCTTAGATTCAATGACACTTGTCAAACAATTGCTCATCACTCCTGAAATTCTCCTAAAGAGAAATTACCATGAAGGTAATGAGCATCCTGGAGAGGATCATCCTGAAGATGAATACTCAGCAAGTTAATGCGCGCATGTTATAGTGCTAGGAAAGCGGGACGATCAAGAATTATCATTTTGGGAAATAACAAAATTCTGGTTAATATTGGAAAGTGCTTATTTATGAGACATGGAGAGAAAATTATCGACACATATTGTTCCTCTTAAGTTGCTATGATAAGGATTCTGAACTAAGTCCATGGCATGACGCCTTTAGCTCCTATATCAGGTTATATGACAAGCAACTGAGGATGAACCATGAGGTTAATCGAGGTTTGAGAGCCAGTAGCTCTGACTCGGGGTCATTATAAATAATGAGGTGGTGAAAGCCCTGATTCAAAGGTCTCCGAAGTGACCTGTACCCTCCCATGTGTAATAGGTGTTCCGCTAAATAGTAACTCTGGCAGATGATATAAATAAAATGCAATTTATGGATTATGAAAATCCTTGTTGAGATCCTAGTAGGACTCATTATCCCTTGTGATATAAGATGACAAATTGCGATAAATTAATGAATCTCATATCTAATAATCTCTTTCAGAAGTAAGAACTGTTTCCTGAAGAAACATAAGCACTTCCCTGAAGGAAGATTAATTACCAGTCGATATTTGATTTACACCAATGGTTCCCCATAGTGGACGATGACCCATTGATACCCGATACTGTAAGTTTGCCACAAGAGCACTAGTGATGTGCATCTCCTGCCAGTAGTTGAGAGAGTGGTGGTGTTCTTTATTACCCTGAAGGTATGATGTAAATTGGTGATGATGTCAAATTGATTGATCCCCTAAATGTCAAGATAATACTGGTTATAGTGGTACAATCATGTGTAAGACCTGCTGAATAGACTAATTGATTGTGCTGAGCCACTTGAGAATAATTGCAATATTGAGACCCAGTAGGTCTGATAGGTTGTATCTAGAAGATATATGATGTTGCAATCAACTTTATCCACATGTTAGTGTGATCACCTGAAGTGGAACATACTTGTTTAAACCTAAGACAATATGAGTTTTGACCGGCACTAAATTGTCTTTAGGGATCTGCTTGATATGCAGAGCCTCGGGTTGTTTGTTAACCGAGAACCATGTTGGATTATATGAATGCGGGATTCATGTGTAATCCGCATATCGCTAAATCTCGCATTGTGTTTTGAGATTATTGCTTTTTATGAAGCACCACGTGTGTTTGGCTGAAAAGGATGGTGACCACATCCTGGAGTTATGTGACACGAATACCATCCATATCCCATGTTTATCCATTAGGATAATATTGCTTATATTACAGAAGTGGATAGTGGTACTTAATGATTAAGCTATACTGTTCCCAAATTATTTTGTTCACACTTTTCAAAAGCATAATGTGATGGATGTCCGGAAGACATCGAACATCGGAAGGCATCTGAGATGTCGTCGTGAGGGGAGCATGAGCTAAATATTGATTCGTTTCATATGGAACCCTGAAGGCTCCACTTTGTCTAACCCAGTAGGTTGACATGACGATCAATTAAAGTATTTACCACACCACAAAATAGATCCAGAAGATTTATAACGCAGAGGTCCAGTAAACCGTATTAATCCTGAAGATCAGACCCTGAAGGTTATATATTGTACTCTTTTTTCCTTATATGAGTTTTTTCCATTGGATTTTCTTATAGAAAGGTCTTTAACGAAGCAATATTGCAATACAGCATACGTGTGCAATATACTCTTTTCTTCAATCCTTTTTCTCACTAAGGTTTTTAGATGGAGTTTTTGATGAGGTATTGTCATATCGCGGTTTAGCCCAAGGAGGAGTGTTATAACCTTAGGTAATTTATGGGCCGGAAGCCCATCCCAAACCCTAGAGGTATTATGGGCAAAACCAAATGTAGGTTAGGCTATATATATGAAACCCCTTGTACACAAGAGAGATGAATCAATAAAGATAATTGTGTCTGGCTTTGTCTTTCTCTAGATCTGTCTCCTGTCCATTGTGTTTGTATTTGCGTGTGTACTACGACCGTTTTACAGCAAATTTTACCTAAATTAGTCATCGACTGCCTCAAAGGCCACGGTAGGCAGAGCAGGGGTTGTGAACGGGGGGCGGTGGCGGCGGCGGGCGAAAGGGAAGAGGCGGCGGACGGGGGGAGGAGGAATGGGGGCTAGTAGGGTTGGTGGCCTCCCTAGTTGCCGGTGTCCTCGGATCCGCCCAGGTCGCAGCGGCCATTGCCGGATCTGGCGAGCCTAGGACGAGGGCCGCCGTTGGCGGAGCTACGGTAGCCCCTGCCACGGCTTGAAGGGAATGCACTGGTCGGCGGAGGGACTGGGGCGCTGGCAGGCACGCAGAGCTGGGAGGCGGCGTTGGGAGGAGGAAGCGGAAGAGGAGGGGAGGAGCCGGTGGCGGAGGAAGGGAGGCGGCGGTGGACGAAGAGAGGCTACGGACGGGGAAAAGCCGCGGCGGAAGATGGGAGGCGGCAAAGGAGGAGGGAGAGGCGGTGGAGGGCGAAGGGATGTGGTGGCGAGGCGGCGCAGCGGCGTAGGGATGAGGAGGAGGAGGTGGTCGGCCCGCAGGTGAAGGGGAGAAGGGGAAATAGGGGTGGGAATGAGGCAGGGGAGAGGATGGGAAGGAAATGTTAAGGAGTGGCATTGCGGGTAATTTTAGCCGACATGCAGGTGTACTTAGGTAGGCAAAAAGGACTGCGCTGCGAGGTGGGTAAAACATGGGAGGCCTGAACGAAATTTGGTGCGGGCAAATGAACACAGAGGAGGGATCTGTTCGCGAATACCTGGGGACGTCCTCAGTAATTGACAAATGGCAAGAGTTTTTTTTGTAAAATTAACAACGCGGGGTGGGACAGGTGGCCGCATACCGATCCGATGGACCAAGACGCTGGAGGGACGTGGCCATGCTGAAAAGGCTTCGAACAGAGAATACCGCTACACGGTACAAAGAGTTCAAAAATAAGATTATCTATAGCAGACATGGCAGCTACACATAGGGCTTGTTTGGATGGGAGCCGGCCGGAGCTGCCTGGCCAGCGGCCTCCTGCGCGTCCGATTCGATCGCGCAGAAGTGAGATCGCCGCTTTGGCGGTGAAACTGCCTGGCAGGGCTCGATCCAAACAGCCCTATACTCTTACGGTCTTACGACTCCGAGCGCAGACGTCGCCTGCACTGGATCGTCGGAGATCTCTCTCTAGTCGGTGCGAAGTCAGAAGTCATCGCTGGACACGACCTGAGCCGCCGCACAACCAGCCGAGACCGACGAAGCCTCAGCTCCTCGTGGCTGCCCGTTCCGTTTCGAAGCCTGCATGCCGTTAATCCGTGATGGACTCTGATGGCAACGTGACCACCCTGCTCCCCCGCCTCGCTCGGCACGCTCCCGCCGCACGCAAACTCCTCGCGCGCCACACGCCTCGCTCGCGCCGCGACACCGTGTCCCTCCCGGACCACGTGTGCTCCGCTCGCGCCCACGCTCTGCGCCACAGCTCTGAGACGATATATAAACGCGCGCGCGCGCACTGACGCCACCCACGGATCGACCTCCCAAGCCGAGACGCCATGAACCCCAACACCAACATGCAACAGCCGAAGCTGGCGCTGCAGCGTGTGCGGCGCAAGGCGAAGCCGAGGCGGCGGCCGGCGCCGTCCATGGCGACCACGTGGGAGACGCTGCTCGCCGTGGCGCCCTTCCTCGACGGCGCCTCCCTCGCCTCGGCCTCCTGCGTGTCCACCTCCTGGCGCGCCGCCCTCGACGACGACACCCTGTGGGCGCGCCTCTGCCGCGCCCACTACCCGTCGGCGCTCGCGCTCCTCCCCCTGCTGCCCGACAACGGCGGCGGCGCCGCCCCGCACCGCCGCCTCTTCGCTCTGTTCCACTCCGCCGCTGCCCGCAGCCGCGCGCTCCCCGCCCCGCGCCTCTCCCTCGCCGACGTCGCCTTCACCGTCGACCTCTTCTTGACGGTCGACGGCGAGAACGCCGTCTCGTTCGCCGTCGCAGCAGCCGAAGAAGGTCTCAGCTGCTCCGCCGGCGTGTTCCAGTTCGCGGTGGGCTTGAGTGGCCGGAACGCTGTGGTCGGGCCGGGCGAGCATTGGCGCGTCCGGTGGACGGCGGTGCGGACGGGGCTCGGCGCCGCGCCGACGGCGGTAGTGATGATGGACGCGAAGTTGCCGGCGGCGAGGGCTGGAGCGCTCGGCAGTGGCGTGAAGGGGGAGACTTGGGCCATGGAGAGGCTTCCTGCGCCGAGCTGCGGCGGCGGGAAGCTGGACGCGGAGGTGGTGCTCGAGGTGACCGGAGACGGAGAGGAGAGGTTGGTCCACAAGTTGAGGTTCGGGGTGATGTTGGACTGTAGGTATGTCAGCCTCGACATGGGGCTCAGATACTTGCAGGACTTCCTCCTGTGATGGCAAGCAAACTGGCAATGTATATGATGCAACTACTCCCAATCCATCCATGCACGCAGTGTCGTGCATAGTTTTGTTTATCTGCGTTTTTCTTTGGCCATATTTTTTTTTTCACCAACTTGATCGTAGGTCTCTGTTTTTTTAGATCTATAGCATCCACAAACAAAAAACACACATACATAGCATCCACAGACTAAAAACACATACATAGCATCCACAGACTAAATAATTTAGAAGTTAAATGTCGTCGACCTAAAACAACCTATGAATCAGATTGTACAAGTTAAATGTAGTTAATCTAAAATAACTTGCGAATCAGATTTCTATAAAAACAACTGCAAACCAGATTTACAAAAACAATTACAACCATTCGATAAAAAAAGTAATATTAAAAAAATAATATAAGCATATATCTCTAGAGAATAGAGTTTCCGTCCGTTTTCTTCGTCCGTCCCCAACCCCGCCCTCCGTCGCAGGACGCGCAGACGCGCAGGGCGCCCCTGGGCATCCAGCCGCCGCCTCATCCCTAACTCGCACCCGCTGTCCCTCCCCCCGCTCTCCCTCATGCCTAGAGCCGCCGCCTCTTGCCTCCCCTCTCCATCGCCACCGCCACAGCCCTCTCCCTTCTGCTCTCCACCCGATCGCTGCCTCCACCAGATCTGGCTTACCCACGCCGCTGCCTCCTCTCGCCCTCCCCACCGCTTCACGCGCCTGCCTCCTCTCAAATCGGCGGCGAGCCGAGCCAGGGGCCAGGGCGCCGCCCCGATGGCGAAGTCCCGCATGGCGGCCTCGGGCGAGCGTGGCGAGGACGTGGCCTTCTCCATCCGCATCGCCAGGGCCGCGACATCTTCGAGAAGGTCGGCCGCCTCGCCAAGCCCCGCGTCCTCGCTCTCACCAGTCAGTGCTCGTCGTCGCCTCCTCCTCTCCTCCTCCTCTCCGCCGCCACCGCGCCTCCCCATGTGTCTGACTTTGCTCTCTCGGGCCTCGGCTTGATTTGGCTCATTGTGTTGCTGCTGCCATGAGCGGTTGGTTTCAGCGTGTCCCCAAGTGGCTAGCTTGGAGAGGCTAGCTCGTTTAGGCACCAAGCGTTGGAGCAGAATTTGCGTGGTTCTATCCGAGCTCGCTTATGCAACTCTTGCTCGATTCGAGTGCGAGGTTGCGATTTGCGAGCTTGGATCGAGCCAATGGCGTGGTTGAGTTCGAATAAGCGTATTTGGCTAACGATGTATTATCCTACTCAAATTAGAATTCGTATTACAATCTCAGATAAGTAGCAATGTGGTTTTCTTAATATAAGCTTTGTAATCCTTTCAACACTTTGGCTATCAGGTCTTTGTTCCATTACAAAATCGGTAATTGAACAACTCGTACAACTCTTTGCAGTTATGTTGATCTGTTCTTGCAAAAAATCATTGAGGTATTCATTTTTTACAGGTCATAAACTGTCATAACTTGAACCAGCTCTCACTGAATCTTACTCAATAAAATAATAATCCTATTGATCTAATCAGTTTGGAGAGGCTAGCTCGTTTAGGCACCAAACGTTGGAGCAGAATTTGCGTAGTTCTATCCGAGCTCCGCTTATGCAACTCTTACTCAGATTCTGAGTGCGAGGGTTGCGATTTGCGGAGCTTGGATCGAGCCAATGGCTGTGGTTGAGTTCGAATAACTGTATTTGGCTAACGCATGTATTATCCTACTCAAATTAGAATTCGTATTACAATCTCAGATAAGTAGCAATGTGGTTTTCTTAATATAAGCTTTGTAATCCTTTCAACACTTTGGCTATCAGGTCTTTGTTCCATTACAAAATCGGTAATTGAACAACTCGTACAACTCTTTGCAGTTATGTTGATCTGTTCTTGCAAAAAATCATTGAGGTATTCATTTTTTACAGGTCATAAACTGTCATAACTTGAACCAGCTCTCACTGAATCTTACTCAATAAAATAATAATCCTATTGATCTAATCAGTTTGATGGATAGATTGGGCTGTATGTGCTCAAATTTGTAAAACCTGCACATCTCCTCAATTCATTTATGCAATGAAGCCGTGTTTGCTCTAGAGAGTGCTAATCTCGAGTACTTAATGACTTGCTTGGAATGCTTCTCGTATTTTCAAGAATTATGCTAGATTGCTTTGTTATGATTATAGTTTATTTTGAGCTCAACCTTATTTGGTTTGTTTTCTTATTCTTTCAGGGGCTTTTTGTATGTTATTCGTGATTCTTGATTCTAAAATAACAGATGCAGCCGTTGCGTCTATTGCTCGTTTTTATGCAAGCTTGGAATTGCTGATTTAAGTAGGTAAGCACCATTTTCTATGGTTAAATTCCTAGACACTGGCACGGTTATTTCCATGTAAAATCAAGAGAACTTCATTTAAATGCTATGGTAGCTAAGCTGCATTATGGCTTGTTGGTTACACTAATAAAACTTCAATAGCTACTAATTTGCTTATAGGACTGAATTTTCTTCATAGTCTTGTGCTTGCTTTTTTCAGACAACAAATATGTTGGCCACCGTGGTACCACTGAAAATTTATATGCTTGGAAATTTTTGTATATAATTGCATTTCCTTGCTGCATTATATGATGCTGATGTTTTTTATTTGCATTTTTTTAGACTGGTCTTCAGGTCCGAATGGCTAGATAATTAAGTTTCTCATGCATTTATTATCCACATAGCGGAAAACACACAACAACCAAGCGGTAACAACTCTAAAATGTTGTCTTCCCACACTCAAGTACACTGGCTCCATGGTTCCATTGATATTTGCTTCAACATCTAGGCTGACAAATATTAGTGTTGTGTTATTGATCGATCGATCGCTCTCTCCTACATAAATCCTTGGTTTCCCAAGATTGCCAAGGCTCGAGACTCGAGTCGACCTTACTCTGTTACAAGCGTGAGGTTCATGATATGTCCTCGATGGCCCTATTCTGTGTATATATCACTAAGGTCAAATTCACAATTTTGTTTTTCATCTGTTGCAGAGAACTATCGTACTGAAGAGCCTTTCAAATTTACTTATCTTGAATTTGAGGTTGGATTTAGTTCTTCGACTATGAAATCAGAATGACTGATGTCCTTGATTATGCTCATCTCTGAAGATTGCTCCTTTCATGGAGACATTGGAGTTGCTGTAAGTTTATTTCATTGTGTCTTTCGAATCTGATTTGGATATGACAATTTTGGTTGTGGAAAAAATACCAATGACAAAAAAAATTAAAAGGACAATGATTCATTTATGTTGCTGTTGAGCAGTTGGTAATGCTAGGAGTGCGTAGTGACATGCAGTAGTTTATTTGATTTTTTGTTGAATTGAATGTATGATTCTGTCTTTCATGAATAGCATATCTAAGAACCCGTTCTTTTCGGTTTATCACCGTTAGTTTAATAACTGTAGCGTGGGCCTGCAACACCGACAACAGCTGCAACATTGAATTCCTTCCCCTGTCCCCCACCATCGCCCCTTCCTCCGTCGCCCCCCACACTCGTGCCTCCACATCCCCAAACCCCTCCTAAAACATTGGTCAGATTGAAGTTAAGTCATTATAGTATTCACAAAGGGAAGAACTTCCTGAACAATAAAAGTTTAATTATTTAGCGCCCCCATTTGGAACACGGGAATTTCCCATGAAACTATTTCCTATAAGATTCTTGTGAAATTCCTGTCTCAAAGGGGCCCTTGGTGCCTTTGCCTTTGAGGGTGCACTATGTCTATGGGGCCATGGCTATCCATTTCACAGACAATACTACCTTGTGGCGTGTACTGACTCCATTTTTTTTAATGCATGTATTGGTATTTTCCATTAGATGTGGATGAATTGCCGGCATCGACCGTATTGCAAAGAGGACGATGAGCTAAGGATTGGTCTTCCACACCAGCACGCCCATCTCAAATCTGTTCGTATCAGTGGCTTTTCTGGTCACAAAGCCCAGGTGGAGCTAGCACTTCAATTCCTTCGCAGTTCCATCGTGCTTGAGAAGATGGTGATCACCGCAAAGGTAGAAATAAGATTATGGGGCTGTTACTATAAGGAGCGGCAATACGTGGATGGCCATAGAGTCGCCACTGAATTTGTTTGCAAAGCAGACCATCGCAATGTTGTTAATGTGGTAAGGGTGCCATGACTGCCGTCTTCTTGGGAGCCCGGCGAGACGGCCATGGAAGCTAGGGATGGATATCGAGCCAAATGACACTTTTTTTGAGCTTTTTAAAAACTAATCGCAGATTGATTTTTGAATGACCTGGTGTGCGAAGTTTTTTATCTCCCGTTGCAACGCACGGGCATTTTTGCTAGTATAATATAAAATAAGTAAAATTTCATGGAAAAAATAAGGCGAGCGCCAGGCGTTGGATGTTCGGACGGACGCGCGCGCGTCGGATCAGCGCAGTCCGTCCGATCGTCCGGCATCGCGCGCATCTGACGCGCCTCCGCGCTCACGCATGCGCATCAGACTAGTTAGCGTGCAGTCGATTAAATTTTCAATGAAACTTCTGATTTTTGTATAAAATTCAAACAGTGTTCAAAATGTGTGAATAAATTTCATAATTCTTTGAAAATCAAGAGCAACCCATTTTAAATACTTTTATTTTTTTTATTTTTCACTTTTTCAAAAAAAATTTGATGTGAAACTAGGAGAAGGCACTTATGAAACTTACATCTATACTAGTGAAACTTGGCCGTGTGCTGATGAAACTTGGCGTGTGATGATAAAATCTGATGAAACTTGGATGAAACTTCGATGTAAGCTGATAAAACTTAGACGAAACCTGTGGAAACTTGAATTGACCTGATGAAACTTGAAGAAACTTGTATAAGACCTGTTGAAACTTGATGAAACTTGCATTAAATCTGATGAAACTTGACAGTTTGGCAAGTTTAACGACTATGAAATCCAAGTTTAAGTAGGCGAAATCCAAGTTTTACCCGGTAAGTTTGAAGAGTTATATGGCAACATATATCTTGTTTTGGTCATAAAAATACGAGGAACACGTTGGTGCAAACGGTTTGTGGATTAGAGCATCCAGTAAAAAATTATGGTCACCAAAAGAAAAAAATGTTGTGGGACCCACCTGCATGCCAGCACAGTGTATTCCCCACACTTTTCGCGCGCGGCGCACACGAGGCCGGACGTGCCGGCCCTCCGGCCTCTAGCGTTTCCGAAAAAATAATGAAGACCAACTTTAAAAAAATAATCGCATTTTTTTCTGATACGAAATAACCAAACTTGTACTAATAGAAGTAGTGCAGAGAAATTGGAAAAAAAAAGTTGACTGCTCGAAACCAATTTTGTAACAAAATCAACGACAAAACGATCAATCGATAAAAATTTTAAATAATTATTATCATTTACATAAATATTTTTTCAATACAAAATAATTAAAATCTCACAATGAGAACTAGTGTTAATAAACACAACAAAACAACTGACCGGATGAATTTACTAATTCATGATCTGGCATGTACAGAATGAAAACTTCATTCTCAATTCTAGGAGAGTTTTTATGAAAGCATTTTAAAATAAAGAAGTAAGGGACTGCTTGGTTATCAGTTGATTGAAATTTTGCTACCTTTCAGTCGTTTTTTGGACTGTTGGATTGAGATCTAATAGCCCAGATCGACCAACGCCTCCCCGTTGTCCCACCGTCAATTGCGCTCTCTCTCGTCCACCCTACCCCCTAGTCCTGCACCCTTCTTCTTCCTCCTCCTCTGCCGCTTCCTCCACCGCCTGCGTCCGGCTACAGAGCACCGTCGCCTCGCCACCCCGCCGATCCTTCGCCGCCATGCTTCCCCGCCCAATCTAATTCTACCCCTGTGCGCCGCCTTGATTATCGCCCCCCTCACTGATCCGCACCAATTGCCGGTCATCCACCTCCCGCCGGCCATCTCTAAGCTCGGGGAACCCCACCCCCATCCGAACTCTAACCCTAACCCGAGCCCTCAATGGCGGCAACGGCCGCGGCGGAGGAGCTCGCCGGAGGGGAAGTAGACGACGGTGCATGAATTCGACTAAATCGACTCGGAGTTTTTTCAGATAAAAATTGACTGATGTGTAGCGATTCTGAGAAAGTAATTACCTTATTTTTTTAAGTAAATCCGGTAGTTTATTTATCCATGTAAAGCACGACGATGGTTTTGCAACCTTTAAAAAGAACTTCCGGTGCAATAGATAAATAGACATTGGAAAAAAATATAATTTACAAAAATTCAAAAAATAAACTATGTATTAGTCAAATATATCAAATATTTTATTTTGAAATTTTAAAAGATTTTTTAAATCTTTCCTATTTTTGAAGTGTGCTTGAATAGGTTGTTATGTGTGCGGGCTATGCCGGTGGTAAAGCGTCCTCTTGACAGGCCATTTTAGGGTGTGTTTGGTTGACCCATCAAGGACCAACCATGATGGAATCAGGGATGGGATGGATCTGTGATGCATGGACCCATCTCTTTAGAAGTGTTTGGTTTGGGGTTAGAGCCTCCTCTACTCTCCAGCTCTCCGCCTCGACGCCGCCCTCCCTCCACGTCTTCCCTCGCCATTGCGCCGCCCGGCCGCTTGTTGCTTCCACGAGCCTCCTCTGATCTCCAGCTCTCCGCCTCGGCGCCGCCGTCCCCTCCACCTCGTCTTCCCTGCCACCGTCGCCGCCGACGTAACTCCGCCTCTGCCGTCCAGCCACGGCGCCCCACCGGCCGACAACGCCCTCGACAAGGCTTGAACACGCCGCCAGGCCCAGATCCATGCCGAGGCGCCGACGCCCTCACCCGCGCCTCCTCCACACTGGCCCACATCGACCGTCGCTTGCCGCCGACCGTCGTCTACAGCCATGGCCGACGCCCCAGAGCCGATGCCACGCCACGACGCCGCGCCCTACCAGCCGGTGCCACCTCCTCCGCACCGCCCCTCGCCGACCGCCAAGAATCACCACCACCACGCCAAGAACCTCCGCCCCGCGCCGCCGAGTTGCCCCCTGCCTTGCGCCGCTGGTTGCCGGGGAAGGAGGAGGCGCGCCAGGGAAGAAGGTGGATGGGAGGAGGAGACGCGCTGCTGGGGGAGAGGATGAGGGGAGGAGGTGCGCATCCGGGGAGAGGAGGAGGGGAGGAGGCGCGCTGCCGGGGGAGAGGAGGAGGAGAGGAGGTGCGCGTCGGGGGAAGGAGGCACATCGGGGGAGGAGGCGGCCGCTGTGGGAGAGGATGAGGGGAGGAGGAGGCCCGTCGGGACCGAACGAGACGAGCAGGACTTACCTTTTCGTCTTGGACGAGCGGGACCTCCGTATAATACTAGGGGTGGACAGAGATGACCAGGACAGATGGATCCAACTTTTGGCAACCAAATAAAAAATAATGCTGCGCTGGACGGGATCATCCAGGGTCCTAAAACCAAACACTCCCTTAGTCGGCCCATACAGCGTGATCTACAAATGGAAGAAGTCCACTTTACCCCTTCAACTATTGCAAAAGTTTAGTCTTGCCCCCTTAACTCTAAAACCGGACATCCAACCTCCATCAACTATCAAAACCAGTCAAATTACCCCCTTCAACCAAAACCACCATTGTTTTAGATGACATGTCATCCTAGCCAGCATTTTTTCCTATAAAATAATTTCACAAAATTTAATAAATTGTAAAAAATTATAGGAATCTCAATAAAATCATATAAAATACAAAAATTAGAAAAATACATAGAATCCAAATATTCAATAAAAGTATAATGTTTGTACATGTAATTATATGCATTTTTTTTGTTGAAGAGTACCTTTTATTGATTAAAAATTAAGAATTTAGGAAAAATTTGTTTGTAGAAAATAATAAAAAGCAAAAGGTAAGTATGCTAAAATTACAATTAAAAGGTCAAACTAACTTTAAATATTAATTTAAAATGTAAATTAAAAGGTAAAGCTAATGTTCCTATATTTCTCTAATTTTCTCCTTTTCCTATAAGCGGACTTATTTTCCATAAAAGCTCAAACTATTTAATCAATAAAAGATATCATAGGACAAATATATTTTTTCTTATAATTATGCACATAAAATTATAGTATCTTGATTCTATATATGTTTCCAAATTGTTAGATGTTTTTATTCTATTTTTGATATTTCTATGATTTTCTACAATTTATTTGATTTATTTGAATTTTTTGAAAAAATTGAATGTCATATCATCTAAAATCATAGTGATTTTAGGTAGAGGGGGTATTTTGACAGGAATTGATAGTTGAGGGAGGTTATATGCCTGAGTTGAGGGGGTAAAACCAAACTTTTGCTATAGTTGAATGGGGGCAAAGTGGACTTTTTTTCTATACAAAATATTAAGCGCCCGCATGGACAACCCACTTCGCACTTCACGCCTACCCTTCACCTTTTTAGGAGAGAATCATCGATTTGCCCTGAAGTTAATTAGTCTTTGCTAATTTGCCCAAAGTTGAGTAGTTTATGATGTTTTGGCCTGAATGGATCCAATTGCTAACAAACACTTAGGGCGTATTTGGTTGCCTATATTTGACTTGGCCTGGCCCAACTGATGCAGCTTACATGTGTTTGGTTGCCTGTATATACTGTTCCAGCCAAGCTGAGAAGGTGCAAAAACATTGTTGGAGCCTGGCCTGGAAGAAATATAGTGAGCATCCACACCTGGGCCTCTATCCCCACCCTCTATTTCACTATTAGCTACTCCCTCTATCCTTCCCTCTAAATTTTCTTCGGACTTTACACTGCACTCTAAAAGATTCCTTTCTGACATCAGACACTCTATCCAGAGCTACAGTATTATAGAGTGCCTGCTACGGATGCTCGAGCGGCCGTATGAGCTCAGCCAGGATGCAATGCAACGCGTTCTTCCCCAAGAGCCCCACTCCCAGCGACCCAGCGCTGCAACTGCATATGTCAAGTACGTATTCCTCTTTTTTTTTTTTTCTTTATAACTTGATTAACACCTCCAATTACCAACTGATTTCAAAAATATATTCCTAACATTTTTTCGAACAAAACTATACCACACTTGGTATATAAATTTTAAATATTTAAAATTCAAATTTTATGCTTACAAAACACTTAGCCAAACGTCATCTCATATATCTGCATGCATCGAATCTGCTTGGCTCAGCTAGGTTGAACTTGGCCGGGCTAAGTTTGTCACTCAACCAAACATGTCCTTGTAAACCAGTCCCAGTCTCCCAGAACAACGAAGAACAGATACGAGAAATTTTCGCACGCAGGATCGTCCAGACTGGGGCGGGCGGCGCGCCGCCCTCTCCTTCTCCTCCACGCGGTTGGGTGAGGCCGCCGCCCCTCTGCTTCTCCTCCACGCGCGTGGCCGCCTCCGCTCACTCGGCTTGTCGATGCCACCGCTGCTCTTGCGCGGCGGCTCTCTCTTCCGTCTCTGCGAGTACACCTCCCCCAAATCTTCTACGCATTTGCTATTTTCCTTCGGTTTTTTCTTTGATTCGGCTCTTCTTGCAGTAGAACGGTAGTTCTTCAGTTTGGAGGACTGCAGAAAGGGTGAGGGGGTGTCCAGTGTCCACCTAGGGTAGTAGTTCAATTCTCCGATGGTATGATTTGCCCAGGAATGTGATGAACGCGATGATGTTTCTGTTACTTGTTGTGCACCGAGGAGATTTTGCAAATTTAGTTTTACTGTGCATCTGGATAGCTCATTGTGTTGCTTAACTTCTAACTAAGAGGAGAGTTTCATCAATAAGAGGTGAACAAACTTGTTTCCACAGGTGTAGCCGTGCCTGCCGTGGGTTTGCAATTGCTAATTTCAGTTGCAGAAATTTAGCGCTCACAAAACTAAACGTGATGCGGGCTACCTATTCACGTAGAGCTTCCTCTAAGGATAGCGAAATCAAGAAAGATGAGCAACCAACCCTAGTAAAGGTTAGTTTTTTATGCCTGTTGTGCTAATATGATCTGTTTATCACTCCCTGATCATGGTTTGATGTTTTTTTTTTGTTTGGACCATAGGAAGATGTTGCTCAAAGCAAACTGGAGATTGAGCGAATCAGAAGTGACCCTACTCGGCTCCAGTCCATGACAGTGAAGGAGCTCAAGGAACTAACCAGGTTCAAACTTTTGCTAGTTTGCTCTCGTCAGTCAGTTATAATTTATTTGTCATTTCAATTCAATTTTTATGTGCAATGAATTTGAAGGAGGATGGGGATATCTGCAAGGGGTAACAAGAAAGATTTAGTGTCAGCCTTGATGGATTCTCTGTGCGAGGAAGTAAATGGTATGGTGTACTTGAACACTTGTAGCGGTACCATTGAACTAAATCCATGCTTCCATATTGTAACACCATGTCCCAAATTTTGATTAGAAGTTTAGAGCCAGCTAACCTTAGGGGCAACCCACGTAGGTGTATCTCATCTTTTGGGCTTTCATCCTTGATTTGCCCAAAAGGTAACCCATACCCAAAAGGTAACCCATAAGTGCTACGTTTTGAGCCAGTAGTGGTTACATGCTAGTGAAACTCAAGGTAAATTGGCAATGTGATATGAACAAGTGAGGTGTTGCATGCATAGACTCAATTCAAACAGAGATGATGAATTAATGCCTGTACTTCCACTTCCACATAATCATCCATCCGATTATTACTCCTGAACTTGTAACATAAGACAATATTCAGGCTTGTCCCTAGAAATTCTATTGTAGCTATCCATGCAACAAGGCATGTTAGGTTGGTAATTCGGTTTCCTTTCGACAGGTAAAGAGGGAACATCATCAGTTGAGCCGATTGGCTTTTCAGAAGTACCTTCAAAAAGAAAAGGTGGTGCTTCTGTAGTTGTTAAAGAAACAGTAGAAAGTTCTGAGGTTTTTTCTGAAACTCCTAGCAAGAGAAGTAAAACAAAGCAGAAATCAATTAAGAGCACCACTCTTGGGGAGAGAGATGTGACTAATGTGAAGCTAAAGAAGTCATCAGTCCTGAAGGAAACAACTGTTGGTACACATTCTTTCACCAACTTTTACTTGATTGGTTTTACAGCTGGACAACTAATTCTCTTGGCTAACTGTCGAATTATCTCACACAGTCCAATCTGCTGCCGCTAAGTCAGGAATGGGTCTTACTGCAGACCATGATGAGCCTTGGACTGTACTTGTACACAAGAAACCACAACATGCATGGATTCCTTACAACCCAACGGTCATGAGACCTCCACCTCTCAACAATGATACACAGACTATAAAGATTCTATCATGGAATGTCAATGGATTGAAAGCTTTACTCAAGTCAAGGGCCTTCTCTATCAGACAGTTAGCACAGAGGGAGGATTTTGACGTGTTATGCCTGCAAGAGACGAAAATGCAGGCATGATATTACTTTGCTTTTGTTAATGCAAAATACTCCCTCTATTTTTTTATGTAAGGCATAGAGTTTGAATTTATTAATATTATTCCTTATCCATCTTTATTTATTGCACAATTCTCATGCATTTATAAACAACTCGTCACATGATGTTCTCGCTCTTACTTCCAAGGTATTTATAGCACGAGTAGCATGATCATTTTATTTTGGTATTCTCTTGATTTTACAACTTCATCAATCTATGTGTTAATTCAAAAATCAAAATACGTCTTATATAAAAAAATGGAGGGTGTAATTATTTTCATCAAACATGTCCTTGCTTGCAAAGATGGAACATTTTATCCTCCCTGATTATTTGTTGTATTTCCTTCAGTGCTAAATTTTTAACCAGCAGCACTATTTTGAGCAGGAGAAAGATGTTGAAGTTATTAAGGAAAGTCTGCTTGAAGGCTACACCAATAGTTTCTGGACATGCAGTGTATCAAAGCTTGGCTATTCGGGAACTGCAATAGTTTCACGAGTATGCCAATCTACCATTCTCTCACCCTACGTCCCTATCACCATCACATTTTCCAAATGTTTCACACATAAACAAATAGAACATATATGAATTTTCATCTGTTTGTTCTGTTTTGTTTGCCAATTTTCCTTTAAACCAACAGCAAGGAAACCTTTAAGGAAATGGGAAGAGTGAGC
Source organism: Raddia guianensis (assembly GCA_036346415.1). Lineage (NCBI taxonomy): Eukaryota > Viridiplantae > Streptophyta > Magnoliopsida > Poales > Poaceae > Raddia > Raddia guianensis. The sequence goes on from CM070534.1 coordinate 61,834,928, forward strand.
AAAGTTCCCCAAAACCCCTCTTATGGTCTTGCCTAGGAATAACTCACTATGCCAGTTTGGCAGCTTCATTGACACTGATATTTTAGTGTGTACATTTTACCCCAGTTTAGTTGAAACTTAGATGGTATGTTGTAGAAGCACTTACACCAAAAAAACAAAGAAAACAATATGATCCAAAGACAAAGGACATAAGAGAAGAGTACTGGCATGGCTCCCAGTCTGGCATAGTGTAATTGACTTTCATATCTATAAAAACATCCTTCTGTCTTGCTCCAAGGATCCCTCCTTTGTCTGTATTTTCAGATTTTATACCCTTTTTTTTTTGTGTGTGTGGGAAGGGTTTTTTCTACCCCTGGGAGTATCTACTCCCTTTGTAATTACTGCTATTAGCGATAATGAAAAATCAGCAAGCATTATTAAACAGAGTATGCGAACGTTAATGCTGGCTTGTTAGTTGCAGCTCGCAAGTTCAAAAACAGAGTATGCACCTTTTTTGTAGCAAGTTAGTTGCAGTTGATCAGATACTCCCACTAACTAAACGCCTCATCCGAATTGCTACACGTAGACAGAAGTAGCTAATCCCGGTAGTATAAAGTATTTTGAATGAATGAATGACAAGGAGATCCATTTTACAGTGATATTGAAATTTCTTCATTTTATTTTTCTACTGCTATTATTAGTGTTCACCTAGGAACTAGGCACTAGTCAGATGGCCGACCGGTGTTTACTGCCTAATTTCAAATTAGGCGGACTGCCTAGGCAGGACAAATTGGCTAGTTAGGCGAGTCAGGAGGGTATCGCCTAGTGCCTAGGCGTGTTGTGGGCACCATTTAGAACACTACACGTTAAGCACAGGACCATTTATCTTCTCAAATACAATGCTAGTATGCTACATGACTTTGGTGAGCATTTTGTGACATATTTTGTTTCTATTCATCATGTGCCCTGCATTTTCTATAGGTTAAACCACTTTCTATCAAGTATGGGCTCGGTGTACCAGACCATGATACTGAAGGGAGGGTTGTGACTGTGGAGTTTGATAATTTTTACTTGCTAACTGCTTATGTACCAAATTCTGGTGATGGGCTAAAAAGACTGGTAATTCTTTTCCTTTTTCCTATTCTGGTATGTATCAACTATCAATTGGGATTAAATCTAACATCCATGACCATATGCTACTGTGCAGACTTACAGGGTTACAGAATGGGATCCATGCCTTGGTAACTACATGAAAGTATGCCTCTCTTTTTCTTCAAAGGAACTTTGATTATTATTTGACAGTAGTTTCACTTTCATAGTACTAAAATCCAATTTTCTGCCATATTTTTTTACTTGAAGGGTATAAAATTTTACCTTCTTTTCAATTTTTTTGTACTGATTATTTTTTTTGTTCCTAGTCCTTCCTGTTATATGACATGTTCTTCCACTAGTAGAAAGGTCCTCAATAGAACTTCGGAGAGAATGTGCATGTCAAGATTAGTGGACAGTCCCTAAAATATGCATAAAAAATAGAGTTTTGAACTTTGAAATTGTTTAATCTAACACATTTGGACATAGTCACTGTGCTTCTTATTCCCTTTATAAGCCATTGTGAATCCCTTCATTTAACTTACTAATCAAGTTAGAATATTTGCACATCTTTCATTTGCTGTGTGGGATGTGTGTTTCTATTTAGAAATGAATGGTCATCTTAGGTCTAAACCCCTCGCTCCTAGTATAGTTTTGTGCAACTGGTATCCTGTGAAAAAACTGTGCTACTTGCTAATCAGTAATGTTGACTATGCTAAAAAATGATGTCACCTCTCCTGCATTACCTGATTTTAGTACCAACTATTGTACTTCCAGGTGCCAAACACATGTTTTTAACAGAACTTGACAAATTTATTGTGATTATGTAGGAATTGGAAAAATCAAAGCCTGTCATACTAACCGGTGATCTTAATTGTGCCCATCAGGAGATTGATATCCATGATCCTGCTGTAAGTAGCCATTAGTTTGAATTACCTGCATATTTGAATATTATTTCATGCAAAAACATTGTAGTCTTGTGCTTAAATGTATGTTGTATGCAATGCAGTGTAGATTGCGAAGTTCATATCCGACCTTTGCTCATTTTGTTGTTAAAAATGGTTTGCTTTGAACTAGGCTTCAGCTGAACTTCCAGAGGTGAAGATAGGCATCACACAGTAATGTGTGGTTTATTCAAATAATTGTTTATCTGAAAAGTGAAAACTACAAATCTATCAATATGTGAGTTTAAAGGTGCCGTATGTTCTGCAAAATCGCTGTGTGCCTCATGCTAACTGTATTTCATGTTCTTTTTGTTACTTCTGTGCCCAAAAGTATGCTTGAATATGTTCAGTATCAGTATCAATATCCTTAAAAGGAAGTACAGTTACCAAGAAATCTGTGTTTAAATTGTGAGAAATAAATGACCTACATTGAATTGCTATGATGTGTGTTTAGAGTGACTTGTTTAGAGTGGCTTGTATACCTTGTCTAGCTCATAGATGTATATACTGGCCCCTGGCATGGATCAGATTGTGAATTTGTGATAAATCATATCATTTCACTTTAGCTTCATTATTTTTTTATTCTTAACTTGTATTCAATACTTATTTTCCCAGGGAAATCGTAGAAGTGCAGGCTTCACAAATGAGGAAAGGGAATCATTTGAGACTAATTTTTTGTCCAAAGGGTTTGTTGATACATTCCGAAAGCGGCATCCCAATGTTGTTGCATATAGCTACTGGGGATATAGGCATAATGCCCGGAAGGCTAATAAAGGTGTGTTTACATATGATATGAGCTTTACCTTAACAAATAAAAGAAATTGAAAAGCATTTTTTATATACTTATTTGCAATGTTAATGGATTAGGTTGGCGCCTGGATTACTTTCTTGTATCAGACTCTATAGCAGAAAGAGTCCACGATTCATATATTCTTCCAGACATATCTGCGAGTGATCACAGCCCACTTGGCCTCATACTGAAGATCTAGGCATCACCCCTGACAGCACAAAACATGACAACTTCTGGGTTCTTCTATAATGTCACCTGTTCTGCTTGTTCCGCGGGTTGCCCAGATCCCTAAGAATTGGACAGCGAATCTATGATTTTGTATAAGCAGAACAAAATATCGCTGTAATGGCTGTGGATTGGTGATTGGACCAAACCTCGATGTCTAGGAATCTAGTTGATATGGCATGATGACTGTTTTTTGAAGTAATGCAAGATCTAGCGATCAAGTTTTTTGGCCCCACAGTTATAACACGTCCTCAAAGTGAGACCTGGATTTTATTATCTGCGTGAAAATTTGAATCTGTCCTCAAAGTGAAACCTGGATTTTATTATCTCCGTGAAAATTTGAATCTGAATGGTGGGTTTTATAGTCACGCACCTTTCCTTCTGTCCTGTAGGCAGTTCTCGGCATGCTGACTGTTGGTGCACATTGTTGACATGTGTTGCAGTTGCAGTGTTCGCCTTCTAGCTCACCATGAGCATTTGGGTATACTGAGCTGTCAAAAGCATCTCTCTGAAAATTAAACTCGGTCAATAGCGATAGTCGCAGAAACAGATCCACGTTCGAATTATTATGTCGGCTTTAAAAAACTATCAAAAAGCATGACAACACACTGAATCATTGATCCTAAGAGTAAAAGAAAGACCAACGTTAAGACAAAAAAACAACAAATGATTTTAAAAGACCTTGAACATGTCAAACTGCATGAGAGTGCACCAAAAGCGTTATATGATGCATGAAGATCGAAAGGAGAAGTTGTGCCTGCAATTCTGCAAGATGCCGATAGTAGTCACGCATCTGCAGCATCTCATGCATCGGCGTGTTGTGTTAGTACTTGTATCTTTGCGATCTATCACGCAACTGCACCAAATTTAAATCCCACCGTTTGGTTTGACGGGATTTATGTATTTAAATCTCACCAAATAGAATGACCGTATTAAATCTTGTCAAACCAAGCGATATGATTTGTCTCGTATATCCCTGACTGTCTTGATGCCATTTCGTTTGACCGTTTGGCGAAAAATGCAAATCTCGTTAATTAAATCGGTGCGATTATTACCCCCTAATGGAACAGTGGTGGACATCTATTTATTTAATTTTAATTAAAAAATTATTATTTATTTATTTTGAAGATAAAAATAAAATAAAAATCTAAATTTGATTAGCGTATAGTGTATATGAGCCTTTCGTGGGTTTTATGTATTTACAGGCTTTTCTTATCTGGCCTTGTAAATATATTTAGAAAAAAATGTCGATTTGGTTTCTTAACTATGTCAGCTAGACCATTTTGGTCTCTAAGGCCTTGTTCTTTTCAGCGTATCATTGCGTTAGCGTAATACTGTAGTAAATTTAAAAGCCCTCAAAAAAAGGTCTAAAAATTATTAAAAAATATTTTTAAAATAGTTTTAGGATCTTTGGAAGGACTACTAATAGTCACGAAAAAATCGTTACGAATTATCACAATATATAGGCTATATAAAAATAACAAAAATTGCTACAGTAATACGCAATGATACGATATGCTGAAAAGAACAAGGCCTAAACCTCAATACCGGACTTGTGAGGTCCCTCATGTAGCAAATCGGACTTGACCGATCGTTTGATTGTCAAAATAGCGGTATTAGGGTTTTCTTGCCAACGTGGACTACCACGTCATTGCCACATCACATTTGGTGAACACCTAGACTACCACATCATTGCCACGTCACACATGGTGAACACCTAGACTGACACGTCATTGTCAAATCATCAAAAATCCTACATGGCTGCCACATAAGCAAGAAAACCCTAAAACTACCCACTGACCTAGTCAATAGACTATTTTGGTCCGGTTTTACTATATGAGGGGCCTCACAAGTTCAGTATTGAGGTTTAGGGATAAAAGTGGTCTAGCGGACATAGTTAATGAATCAAATCGACACTTTTTCCATATATTTATACCGAAATTTTAATAAACTTGCCGTCTTTCCGTGTGTACAAGTGTAATCAATTTTGCCTATATAAACGCGGAATCCTTGGAAAAGGGACGAGACGCAGCGCTCGTCTCAAAGAACTTCTCAGAGTCGGCGGCGTGACGGCGTAACCTCATCTGCTGCTCTCGGCTCTCGCACGGTCGGCGTCCTTCCGCTCATCTTCTCTCCAACTGTACGCCCTCTCTCTCCCTCTCCTTGAGATGGTGGATTCGGTGTAGCTTTTGAATCGTGATTTGGGGAACAGTATTGTGCCGAAGCCCCCCCCTCCCTCACGGAGGGGGTGTAAGGAGTGGAGCAGTTTTGGCGAGGTTGTGTTCTTGTCTCGGAAGTCGGAACCGAGCAGCTCTGATTACTACCTCTAATTTGCAGATTTGCTGGTACTTCGGTGCAAATTATCAACAAGCAATCCGATTTTCTGTATGATCTTGATTTTTTGGTATAATCTTTCAGCTCGTCTTCTTCCATAATCCTGCATTATACAGACATGATTGTTCAATTTAGCTTCATACGACAAACTAGACAAAGATGGTGCTCAATCTTGTGCGTGTTTTTCTGACTTTGTTTCTGGGATCAGGCGTGCAACAACTGTGGCATTGAGGAGGACAAAGATGACGAGCACATCAGGTGTTCAGCATGGATGTTCTGCGCATAATCCTGAACCTTGGGCTAATCTTACCCACAAAGAAAGATTGCCAGGATGGATCGCATACAATCCAAGGACCATGAGGCCTCCACCACTTAGCAGCGATACCAAGTGTATGAAGGTCATATCCTGGAATGTTAATGGGCTGAGAACTATTGTAGAGTCCGGAGGGTTTTCAGCGATTGAATTGGCTCAACGAGAGAATTTCGATGTATTATGTCTTCAAGAAACACATTTGGAGGCAAGTTTTGGTGTTTCGACCAGTTGACTAATCCTCTACAGCATTCCTCACTAGCTCCATTTTTTTGTCGGTTTGGAACATTGGGTGGGATTACTCCATACAACCATCACATGATGTGTATTTGTTATCTTTATCTTTCATTACGGTGCATCATTAGTTTAGTTATGTTGCATCATGGCTTTTCATCCTGTTTTCAGGAAAAGGATGTTAAAGATTTTGAGAACCTGATAGCAGACTACGACAACAGCTACTGGTCATGCAGTGTCTCAAGACTTGGCTATTCAGGGACTGCGGTGCTTTCAAGGGTATGGTTTCTTGTTGGTTAATGCTCAAGACCTCCCTTTCATACTGAGGTCATATATATATATATATATATAAAAGATTCCCACATTACAAATTTTCACAGCACCAAAATCTAGTAGGGTTCTCACATCACAAATTTTCACAGCACTAAAATCTACACTTCAAAAGTTGGCTGATTTCATTGTTAAAAAGGGTTCTACACAATGTATTTGTTGATGCAAAGTAGACTGAAAATGGTTTGGGCTTGTGCTTCCATTGCCTTTGTAGGTAAAACCAATCTCTGTCCAGTACGGACTGGGCATACCAGAACATGATCAGGAGGGCAGGGTTATAACTTTGGAGTTTGATGATTTCTACTTGGTCAATGCTTATGTCCCAAATTCTGGCCGTCGTTTACGTAGACTGGTAAGACTTATCTTCCTTTTCATTGTTAACTTTATATTTTACTGCTATGCTATATCTAATTATATTTTCTTTCATTTTGATCTTCAGAACTACAGGGTCAATAACTGGGATCCATGTTTTGGTAACTATCTAAAAGTATGTGCACTTATCTAGCTCTTCAGTCTCATTTTCCAGTTATTATCAGTAGATCATGTACAACATTGTTCACTTTAAATGCTCTAGTGCTTTCTCTGAATATGAGGAGTTATAATATAGTAGATAATATTATGGACTTATGGATTTTATCTACTGTTCTGCACCATTTCTCGTAGCACCTTCACAATGATCCTTGAAAGATTATTTTATGAAACTGATGTATACTTTTTGATCTATATAGACACTGGAAAATTCCAAACCAGTCATTGTTGCTGGTGATCTTAACTGTGCTCATCAAATTATTGACATTCACAATCCTCCAGTAAGTTCTCTATCATATTTGAACAACTTCTCACTCAAAAATCTTTGTCCTTACATTCATAATCTATTTTGAATTTTTATTAATGATAAGTCTGCCAAAAAAATTATTACTATTTTGGTTTGCATGCCTAGATAATGCTTGCATCCTACTTCACACATTATCACATTGGAGGTTCAAGTTTGAAGATGTATGTTTGGATATATTGTATTGGAATTGGAAACAAATGTTTGTGTATACAGCTGCTCTACCTGGTCTTACTGAAGTTCTGTATTAGAGCAGTTGCATATAATGCAATTATCTTGTCATGACATATTCCATGCCCTTGACTCTTTTTTGCTATATGAAAAATTAACTCTGTTTGAACACATATGGCTCATTATTTACAGCAGTAACAGGAATTTCAGGGAAAGTAAAAAATGGTTCGGGTATTGATTTATAGTTGTCAATCAAATTGAATTGGTAATATTTTGAGTACAAGCGATTGCTGCCATGCTTTAGTGGTCAGATAAGGTAATGCACTTCTGTATATTGTACAAGCGATAGCTGCCATGCTCTGAAATGCTCAAAAAATTTTGTCTACAGCAATCACTACTATATTTTACAATTTATAAGGAAGACATACACAATAACCATTATCTGTAAAAAAGGAAAAATTGAAATAGAATGTTCAGCTATTAAAGAAACACTAAGTGTTTTTACAGCCGTTGCTAGAAGCTGACATTAAATAATAGTCTTGAGTTTTTCACTTTTCTGAATTCTAATCTGAATTGCCAATACAGCAAAAAGGTCAGCAAGAAATGCTCCAAGTTTCTGTGTATATTTCATTCCATCTACATTTTTTAAACACATAACTTGGGTTTATTTAAAAATTTCTTTGTCTCCCTTTCTTGTTTCAGTACTCTTCCTGTAGCCTGTAGGTCTGACTCAACATTGTTTTTCAGGCAAAAACCAAGTCCGCAGGTTTCACAATTGATGAGAGGGAATCATTTGAGACAAACTTGCTTAGCAAAGGCCTCATTGACACTTTCAGAAAACAACATCCAAAAGCTGTGGCCTACACCTTCTGGGGTGAAAACCAGCGCATAACCAATAAAGGTGCATCATTATTACATATTTACATTAATTAAATACTTAATTTCATAAATACATTAGTGTTGTTTTTTCTTTGTGTTTGCTTTTTTTTTTTGCATTTGAACTTCTGTAACACAACCCATAACTAATCTCTTCCCAATTTTTGTTACCCTGATGCCAAAAGGTGTCACTGCCTATCTGGGAAATCCTTTTTTTTAAAAAAAAAGTAGAGGCTCGCTAAAATTCATTAAAATAGTATTGCCTTAGTACCTGTGGAAGTAATTAAATCATTCTTGAGAGCTAGATGTATGTAATGAAGCTTATACTAACGGTTGTTAAGCAGGTCTACCTAGGAAAAATTTCTCAAATAATAATAATAATAATAATATAAGCAGGTCTACCTAGATCATATTTCTCAACATAAAGATAAGAAACCTAATGGTTATTTTCCAAGCTTTTAAGGCGATGGTAGCTTTCTTTTTTCTCATGTAGAATTAGAAGTGTTGTTTATATGATACAGGGCCAGCCCCCCTGTGAGCTATGGATTAAACCATCTTTTGGAATTCGTTTTCACTTCCAGCATAAGAGCCATTTTGTAGCCCTTACACTCTTGTAGCCACATGGGATTAAGTTGTAACTCATTGTAAAATCCTCTGCTTTGTAATTCTCGTATAATAATTATTGCTGGCTATGCACTCATGGTTTTCCCCACAAGATATTTTCCACATTAATATTTGTCACTTGTTCTTCGATCATTTATATATCTGCGTCGTCTTTTTTAGCAGCAGTCTTGCCAGGTTTAAATATTTTGTTCTTCCTAACAGGTTGGCGATTAGATTACTTTCTTGCATCGGAATCTATCGTTGACAAGGTCCACGATTCCTACACTCTTCCTGATGTATCATTCAGTGACCACAGTCCGATTGGCCTTGTGCTGAAGCTATAGGCGCTGACAAGACGATAGCTGAAGGCAACTACATTAAAGAATCACTTCCTCGATAAAGGCTTGCAGAAGAAATGCTTCACCTGACTGAAATGATCCAATCTGGAGTAGAAACAGTATTTCTGATACCGGAGATCATAGAATATAGATCAATTTGTGGCTTTGTATTCACAGGATATCTGGAGTGATCTGCCGGTGCTCTTTTGAGACCTTGTGTATCACTCTAATACCATGCAGTTATCTATGGATCCAATGGGTTAAGTGCTTTTTGCAATTTTACATAATGAATATTTGGTTCTTTTTATGTTAACACTTACTAATAAATATGCATATTAAAGTTATGTTGATAGTTTAATCAAATAATGGATTCATTACCAGACAAACTCCTGCTTAGCACTACTACCAGATAATCTCTCAAGCCATGAGTAGTGTGGCAACCAAAACTTTCAGATGTCCCTTCGTACGTTGAAATACAGATGATTTATGATGTTAGTTGAGTTACAAGCTCATTTCTGCCCAGACTTTTATCCTTGATCGCCAGCGCACATTTCGCTTCAGAATCGCGTCACATTCCGCTTCAGAATCCGGATCAAATTACTATGTTACTATGTCGCGTTACAAGGCCATGCGCATCCCCTGTTCAGAGTCAGAATACAAAAAAAATATTCTGTCAAGAATGCAAAGGGCGAAAGGGGCGAGTACAAGATGATAGCAACAGAATTTTGTTATTACTTATTAGCACGATAGAAATGTACAGGCAGACTTAACGAAGAGATCAACCTATAGTTCCAACTATTCGAAAATGATTAGACTAACCAATCATTTTCGCCACCACGGATAAAACTGTCAACAAAGATACGATCTTCATTCCAACTAGGCAACACTGATGCCACAATACAGCCAGTAAACAAAAACGACTGAGCTCAAAACATATGTACTTACAAAGGGTGCAAGTGGCTTTAACAAAACTGTCACTAGGATGGTAGGTGTACTATCTACAGGAACAGAAACTTCAAGAAAGTTCCAAGAGGTAAACACAAACTATGGCTATGGGTCCTTGGCTAGCTCTCCGTTCTAGAAAATAGCTCATCTTTAGATGCACACATTTACTAGGTGCAACATAGCAGCCCTAAAGCAAAGAAGTCAACGACAGCAAGAGTATCTTCTCAATAGCTGCAAGACACAATCCTCAATCTTTCCTCACAGTGCTAGCGACTGGTTGGCGTAACCAGGTTTCTCATAAGAGTAATGCATGTTATTTCTTGCTCGGCAGTGCCTCCACCCATTATTTGTGCTACTATGCTCATCTGCAAAGTACTTTGATTTCATGGCCTTTGAACTAATGGGGCCTCCCCTATCTCTATTCCTGTTATTCCTTCTGCCTGGCTCATTATTTCCCCTTCTCCAGTGTCCATATGACCTGCCTTGGCTGTCAGACGCATTGTAGCTATCTTTACCATTGTCCCATGATTCTGTCTGAACTGAAGAACCCCAACCAGAATTGTGTTTCCACGCATCCAGGGAGTCACCCTTCATGTTCCAGTTGGCTGTGCAGGTCGTGGTTGGCACCCCCCAGCTACTTGTTTGACATTGCTGCTCCACGTAAATGTCCCGACTTCCTGAGGTTTGCTGAGCAATCATTTGTGCAGGCTGGCTGATATGACTATCCCAATGCACTGAGCTTTGATTGCAATTTGTTTCAATTGGCTGTTCCACATAATTACCCCAAATTACAGAGCATTGCTGACCAGGATTGTTGCATGTTTCCCCATCATCCCATCCTGTGACCGGAACTGGCTTGTCTGTAAAAATAAATGAATCCCAGCCATCAGGGGCAGCATTATCCCTTTTGGGGACAGGACGCCGTGATTTCTCCAGATCAGCCAATAATTCAGGATCAACATATTCATCTGGGTTGACCAAGTCAATATACATGTTTGGATCAGGTAAAGGAATATCGCAATGCTGACCATGATATGTAGCACAGAAACGGGCCTTCGCATCTTTGAAAGCTTCTAATGCAGCTGAATCATCCCAGTCAACAACATTTTTGTACAATGACATCAATTTCTTGGTCTCACACAGTTTACCCCAAGGTATAGCACAGGCATCAGTGCAAAATTTTTTCTCCCACAATGGAATAGAGAAATTTCCACCCCCTGAAGTCAAACATAAACCATATGCTATTAGTACGTGACTAATATATGTAGTGAAAAATAACTTGTGTGTGTTCCTATTGCTACTGCAAAACAATATTGCAATGTATGAACACTGGCAAGAGGGAAAGCATAGTAGGGCTATGACTGCAAAAGATAAAAGGTATGACCAACTAGAAGTCATGAACATACACAGTAGTAACACATGCTCATAAATAAGAATAGAGGGAATGCTTGACTTAAATGCTAGCAAAACACCAAGAACTAATACATATTGGTTTCATGAAAAAACTATCATTATATAACAATGTGCCTAGTAGTTACAGTGCAGGTTGAGATAATATGTCTCTGCTACTGACAATAAAATCCTCCCAGAATATGGATTCAACCTAGGTCAGTCATTGAGTTCAAACTTCAAAGTAGTTTTCTTCAATAAATTCAGCCCAAAAGTGCTAGCTTCCAAGAAAATTTTAACATCTCATGCATGCTCTAACTAACATGTCTCACATTCACATAACTTAGTTCAGAATATGCGTTACTACAACCATACCAAATTATAGTACATTTTTTGGAATTTTGATGTGACACAAGGGACAAAAGTTTTTAAAAATTGTGCAATTAGGGCACAAAACAGCTCACCAAAAAATGAGGGACTCGCTAAAGATTTGAATGAAGTAATTGCAATGCACTCTATTCACTTCCTACTTTGCACGAAACATGAACGTGCAGATGAATGGTTGACCAGACTTCCTACTTTGCACGAAACATGAACGTGCAGATGAATGGTTGACCAGTATCAAATTACAAGGTTTAAAATGTTGACTGCCATTTTAGTATTTCTTATCTTAAAACTAATGGTATCAGCATTCTAGTAAAACTGCAAAGAACACTCATACTGATAAGTATCCTTACGACTTTACACCAAAAGATCAGCGCTCCATGGAATTCGTAGTTGTCAAGAATGAAACATGAACTCATCAGCAAATCACAGACTAAAATTACAGCCACCCAGAACTTTACAAATGCTCATCTACATAAATAATAATATAACACAGCACAGTTATGTCAAAACAATCCGACCAATTCAAACAATTCAAATTCACAATCATTATCAGTCCTCTAAATAAAGCCATAAAAAACTAAAGCGCATTCTCGTACGTCATTTTCCTGGCAGAGTTTACATCTTCCAAGAGAATGTACTTACCCCATTCGGGGCACTGCCGCACAACATCACCGAAATGGTGGTACACACTACTCACATGACGCTAGTACCTATCCAACCAATTTTACCCAAAATGCTGCCGCATCTCCGCATTGCCTGGAACATACATACCACTTGCATCCCTTACCTGCTCACTCCAAAATTCCAGCGGAGGAAACCGCTCAAAACCCGAGGAGTGGCGCAACCCATCCAAACCAACATCAACCAGGCAGTCAACCAAGGAGCTGCTAATGACAGTACTATAGGCAAGGGAAGAACACGGACGAAGGGGACACACCGTGAGAACGCGGCGGCCGCCAGCACTTGCCGGGCTCTCCCGCGCCCCTGTCCCTGTAGCTGGCCCGCCTCTCACCCATGGACGACCGGCCACCGGGGACTCGAGCCCAGCCAGCCGCCAAGATCGGAGCTTTCCCTCAGCCCAAGGCGCTGCCCCCCGAGGCACGCGGTAAGGCGCCCCCCGCCTTGAAAATCGCTCCACGGCAGTGGAATCGCCCCCCAGGCGCCGGAATCCCAGCCGCAAGGGCCGGCGCGAACAGGAAAGGGAGCGATCCGGCGAGAGGCGAAGGTCGCGCCGGCGTCTTCCCAGACGACGCTGCGTTCGATCAAGAAACGGCGGGGAAAAGGAGCGGCGCCAATTGGGAGGCGGAGACGGCGTGGTGTAGTCGGTTTCGCGGCCGGGGAGGAGACGAGAGCCGAGAGGGCAGAGGGTGGGGATTAAAAAGGGGAAGGAAAGAGACGGGATTTTTACGCGTGCTTTTTGCTGGTTTTGAGACGTGTCAGAGATGGACGGAGACGGACTCGTGTGGAGTCGCGTACGGCGTACCATCACCCCGCTATTACAGGGTCTCCCACTCTCACTTCAACGGATTAACACCTCTCTCCTAATTAAAAGGAAGCCAACTTAACGCAACGATTGCGTGTCTTGTCACTTAAATGAAGACAATATCGCACTCCGCCTCCTTTCTTTTTCGACGACCTATTTGTTGAGGAACCACACCAGAGCCCGGCCGGCCGTGGGCCTGACGCGGCTAAGGGGTGGGACCCACTTGGATGGATCGGTAAAGCATGCATGACCAAGCGTAAATAGGAGGCTTTGATATATTATGTACGCAGAAGCGATAAAGAATACTTCCTCTCCTATATCCTCGTGTTCATCTGTTATTGTTCTTCGTTGTCTACGATCTACGTACTGCTAGGCAACCTTGGACTACACACGGTAGCGTGGTTGTCTAACACGTTATCAGCACGAAACTCTGACGAACGACGCCGGAGATCGGTCGCCGACGAACTACATCGCATCTTCGTCCCCTTCGTCGGCCTAGTTGGGACCCGTTGATCTATCCTACGCGATAGTTCGCGCATCCAGTCTTTGCCGCAATAATCGAATGTATAGATCGATTTTTCCAGCAGGATCCCGTTTGCATCTATTGAAGAATTGAAGGGATCTTGTAGATCCCATTGAATCTAACTGCCAGTTCCTTTGGATCGGCGACGAAAACATGCAAAGAATTGAAAAGAAGGCCACACACCCACCGGCGCCGTTGAATTGAAAGCCGTGCCATGCGCCGGCCGCCTTCACAGATCGCAGTCGCTGCCACGCCACGCTGCCGCCGCCACAGACCGAAGCCGCCTGACTGGAGGCCGCTCGCGCCTGCTCGTGGCGCCCTTGCATTTCGCCAGCGTCGCCGCTTGACCGCGTCGCGGCCCCCGTCCTTTGCCGCTTTGCAGCGGCTGCCGAGCCTAGCAATGACTAGGGGAACCCTAGCCGCCCCTCGCCGAGCCATGGTGGCCGCCCGTCTCGGCTGGGCCGTCTTGTAGCCCCGCCCATACGCCTTGCGAGCCTAGCGAACATGCATGTTGGACCACCCGCGTCGATGGGCGCCCGTTCAGAAGCCGCTTGGCAGCTTCGTCTGCAGAAGCACTGGTAAGCCGCCGACTGAGCTACCACCACAATGGCCGCGCCACCCTCCGTCTGGTAGCCGCGCCGCCGCTGGGCCGCCACAGAATACGCCGCTGGGTCAGACTGCCCAGAAAGCCACTGCTGGTCACAACCCCACGCGGTTGCTCCTTGGCGAGCCCCACATGGCCGTTTTGGAAGGCCCCGCGTGGTAGTTTATTTTACTGATCAAAATGGGATGGAGAGTGAAAGCGAAAAAAAGAAAAGGCTGGGCAGCGAAATTAAAGAAAGAAAGAAAAGAAGGCCTGTTGGCCCAAAATGAATTAAAGAATTAAAGAAAAGAACAATGAATTGAATGGGGCTTGAATTTTGAATTGCATGTGTATTTCTTTTCTGAATTTATACTTTGACTCTGAAATATGAAAAGAAGGGCGCGGGCCGGGCTAGACATGAAATAAATATGAGAAAATAGGAGCTACTAGAACGGTTTTTAAACGGACCAGACCAAGAAAAGAAAAGAATGGGCCGGGGCAGACCGAAAAAATGGGGAATAAAACCTGTTTGCCCTGTAATTTTATGAATAAGTCCTTGGATTTCCTAGAAATTATGAGAAATTTTCTAGGCTATTGTTTTATAGAAAAATCCTTGGCATTTGGAAAATTACATGAAGTATTTTCTGAATTTAAGAATATTGCAGAAAGCCCCTGAGAATTAAGGAAATTGCGCATAGCTTTTCCTAAGCAATGAAAATTCCATAAAGGCCCTTGGAATTAGCAGAAATTGAAGAAAGCATATATTCAGGCATGAAAGCATTTTGGTGGGTCTTTTTGACCCCAGTTTTGAATTTGCAAGCTTATTTAGCTGCTGTTAATTACTTTTGTGCAATTATTCCTTGAATTTGTTTTGTAATTATCAGTTTTTGCCTATCTATTATATGAATTGGTAATGGCATACACATAGGAATATGGGATATACATGAGAATTTATTAATTGAAGTCTATATAGCACCACTCCCTCCTCTAGATTACTTAGTGTAATCTTACGAATGAATTTTGAAATATGAAATTGTCGGGTATCATAATTTATGAATTTGAGAAACTGGCCCCTTGTGGCCTGAATTATCTCACTTGGACATAGGACGTGATTTTTGTATTCGGTCCCTACAAACCCAACACTGTCAATCGGTTTAGGTCCCCGCAAGGGAAAGAAACCTGCCGGTAAGCAGAACGAAAGCATTGCACTTTCTTAGACACCACCTCCTTATCAAATTTTTGCATGCATGGTTGAGGGGGAGCACATTAATGCTATATGCTGTATTTTAGAAGTGGCTTATGAAGCTTAAGCATGCTATCCTGCCATATGCATAACAGGATTTGGTGCACATAAGGTTTGCAGACTATAGAATTATTACCAAGTACAACTCAATATGTATAGAATTTATACGATCTCTCTCCATGTGACAATATCACAAACGAGGGGATAGTACCTCCCATTTTTTATCTCAGTGCAATTAGAGCAGCTACTAGGGGTGAAAAGCCCATTCGTCGGAAGAATGGAAAGAAGGGAAATTATGAAAATTGACGTAGAAAAGAAAGTCCATTGTCCAAGTGACACAGAATAGAAGAATAAAGTCACAAAATGCAAGCCACATGACCACTAGGTCCAGATGTGCTATAAATGTGACATTTAGGGGCATTGATCGGAGATTCGCCGCAAACCTATTGAAGAAATTGTAGCTTATTAGACTGAAAGAATTTCAAAGCAGTAGAGGTGTCTCACTGTGGGTAGAAAAGAAACCTCTTGGTAGAATACACTTATGAAGAGACACCTTTGCATCGCCCATTAATCGTACTGAAGCCACAAGAAGTGGATAAAGAAGAGAAGATCTCGACAAATAGAATTGACGCTAAGAGATAGTGCATAATTCTAGCATTTAACTATGCAGGAGTTGCACTATTAGCATTTTCCCTGAAGATTGTGGTCACTAATAGACATTTTATGAATTTTAGTATGAAGAATTTGAAGCTCTCGAAGAGCACACTATTTGAAAGAAAGAATTGAAACTCTTGAAGAGCAAATCTTAATTCTCATGTTCATTATGAATTTATCCTATATTTCAATATATACTTTGAAGTTGCAATCAATATTTGAATCAAATGAATTATGAATATTGCCATTGCCTGATTGTAACTATGAATAGAACTAGTGTAGTGCGCTATGGAGATATAAATTGTTGGTAGTTTAACAACACCGATATAATTTTAAGAGACGACATAAATTCTATGAGTCTTACATCAACACTTTAAAGAAGCATTGTTTTACCCGGAATTCACTTGAACTCTCTTAAGTTTGAACGACATCCATCTCGACGGTTTCCGCGTTGAGACCAATGAAGATCGGCAAAGAATTATTATGCATTTTGAAGCATGATGGATGTGTGTAAAGAATATTAGAATTTTCCCCCTCCATTTTAATTTGGGTTATACTACATTAGAATGCATTTAGAAGCCCTAATATATTCCATCTGGCATCGTAGAATTGCCATCTCAATTATAGAAAAGATGAGGTGCAATCAACTCGCAAGGACATAGCATTAGTATAAGAATTTTCTGAATCATGAATTGGACACTCTCCTATTAAAGGTTAAGTCGAGTTTTCTCCTTTCCTAGAATGCATCTAGGAGAGGTTCGTGGCCGTATGCAGCCCTTGCCAAAGGCATTTAACGACATTCTAGTGCTCATAATTGCTTCCTTGTGGTAAGGCATAAGTTTATTCTCTACACAAACGACATATTTGTGAAGCTGATCTCGCAGATTATAAGAATTAAAGAATATATTATCTGATCATCACTATGAAGTCTGAAATAAGAAGGACAATACTAGCGGATCGATAATCATTGAACTGTACTGAATACAAATGAAAAGCACTATATATCTCATGTCCGAGCGTCATGGACTAGAGATGTCCGGCCGCACTTGCTGAGTTGTCATATTTTGAATAATGAAAATAGAAGCCCGATAAGCTGCCCTCATCAATTAATGTAAGGAACACATAGTCCCACAACATCCGGCTAGTGCAAAGAAAAGAAATTTCCCAATTTTGAATGCAAGTTTTATGTACCTATACCACACTTGGTATGAATTTAAAATGACTGATGATCAATTCCCATCATTAGGCGGAGGAATAGAACCCTGAAAGAAGAATGCCGGAAAATTAAGTGGCCAACCTCAGACCCACTAATGCATTCCCATGGATGAGCCGCACTAGTATGAATTTTAAAGCATTTAAGAAATTAGTAAATGAACTGCATAATCATTTTTATGATATGAAGGATGTGATCAAGTCGCATTACTGACAATAATGCACCAGAGAGGGTCGAAATACCATAGAAGGTACCCCTCATTCTGTTCCGTGGCCTCAAAGAAAAGAACAGAAAATCTGGTTACTCGAATCCTAAGTATCCGAGGACGCCTGGAGAAAAACGGATAAGAGAGCTTGCCACAACCGTCACGAAAATGCCCCAAAGGAAATAGAAGGGAGCAGTTGAGACACAGCCGGTGAGCTGCTAGCGAGGCACTCCCGCTTTGAATTTACCGTACAAGAAGAAAGAATTAAAGAAGAAGCGAAAAACATGCAAGCGAAGCGTGTCAAGGCGTGCAGACGAGCATGTGAATGCGCACATCGGCAACCATCTAAAGGTCCTTACTCCCGCGATTGAAAAATAGCGGTGCAGAGCAAGTGATGGTACAAGAAGCACAAGTGCATGAAGCACCCCATGAAGAAATGACCATAAATTCTGTGCACTCCAGAGAAATATTGAATAGAATCACAGCCAATGTCGACATATATATTTTGTAAAGAAGATTGCCAAAACAATTGAACTCGATCCTGAGTCTGCATCTCTCTTTGAGTGTAAGACATGGCTGGACCGAAAAGAATGAAAGAAGACAATCACCGCGAAACTATTTTCTCTGAACAAAGGAGAAGTGCTTAGGCGTCTACACTGCACACTCCCTCGTGTATGCCCCGTGGGCCTTTGTTCGTAAGGAGAAGTGAAAAAAAATAAAGTGGTATGGTACAAAGTAAGGCTGGTAGCACAATGTTTCACTTAGCGCTTTTGCGTTAAGTACGAAGAAACTTATTCCCCGGTCAAGGGTGGTGTAACTTTTAGATACCCTTATCTCAATGGCAGTACTCAACTGAAAGCTGAGAAAGAAAATGATTTGAAACGATGTTGTAATTGGAAAGAGATTTGGATGGACGTATATATGAAGATACATGAGTATCGTTGTCCTAAACCAAAATAGAACAAATAGAAATCTGTACAGTGTAATCCTTTGCATTACCATACAGACTGAATAAAAAAATAAAGCACATACTTGATGTATAAGAAAGAGATGAATGGATTGATCATTGCAGCTTGGGTTAACACCTTGAGCATATGCCAAATGAATCTCGCTACACCAGTCAACCTACACGTTGATCGTGTTGGAAAGGTTTTGAGGTGTACCCATGAAAACCCAATGGTTGGTCGGCCAATTTTTGCAGACCTAGACCTGTACAGACCTAGGGATGAGGGGGAGGATGTCTAGAAACATGAAATTCTGATTCAGAATTTGAATGGCTCATATACCTCGTGAATAGCATACGGCAATACAATGCATTTGCCAGCTATACGTTGCAGTTGCCGTTAATTTTATCAACTTGGTATAATGCAGAGCACAAGAAGAGCATTTGAAAGAAGCAAGGACATCTCCCGATACCTCCGAAGAAAAAGAAATCTTGGAATGAAAGAATCAAGATATGAATATGAATATGTTTCCTATGTGGTAAGAATTGGAATTAAGCAGAAGTCGTCAAAGCAGACTCTTATGTCAATGTCGACAAACCACTTGAAAATCATAGTATTGAATGAAGCCTATTATGAATATGCATGGCTTTGAAGAAAGTCATTCCATATTTTCAGTCATGTGGATAGTACATTGATTGAACCCCTACTATTATTTATGAAAATAATGCAGCATGTGTCGCACAAATGTAGACTGGATATGTGAAAGAAAATCTATTAAGTATTTGAACCCCAAGAAGAGAATCAGTTTTCTGCACATTAAGTCAATTGAGAATATAGCAGACTTATTTAATAAGTCACTCCTTGCATCTACATTTGAAAGATGCGTGAAAAGAATTAGAATGAGAAGGCTTAAAGTAGTGCAGAATTCAGGGGGAGAAACTTCACATATTATGAAATGAAATCTTGAACACGAAGTTCGAGTACCCAACTTGAATGAATGAATGCATGAATATAAAAAAACGTTGGGTGGATCTGTACTCTTTTTCCCTTAAGTGAGTTTTCAATGAAGTTTCTCACGAGAGGTTTTTAACGAGGCAAATCCGTGCGCACATCAAACGTATGCTATGTACTCTTTCTCCAATATTTTTCCCACTAGGTTTTTGTGGAGTTTTTGGGGCATATGCATCACGCGACAAGGTCCAAGGGGGAGTGTTGAGGAACCACACCCGAGCCGGGACGGCCGTGTGTCGACTGGTGACTAACTGGGGGTTACCGTCGACAATGATTATATATGAGGCAATGCATAAGATCCAAACTCGATGGTAGCACAAGACAGGGATTTATACAGGTTCAGACCCTCAACAGAGGAGGTAATACCCTACTTCCAGTGTGTAAGATCAAGCCTCCCATGGGCTGATTGATTTTGGTAATTGATGGCAACTAGGCCGTACAACTGGAACGCCAAGGTTAAGGGCCTTTTGTTTCCTAGTTTCTCTGATTTCCTTGTGTGCGTCTTCGGCCCAACTCAGCAGATCGACTACATCTCTCTGGTTGCAGGGTCCCATCGAGCACGTGCTCGAAACATCGGCGTGGGTCCCATGGGGTTCCGAGAGTGCAGTGTTAATCTTGGCGAACCATCTAGAGCGAGTACACATCCCCTGTGGTCGAGAAGGTTCGAGTCCACCGTCCGTGGTTTCGTAGCCGCTAAGTCACCGAAACACGAGGCGCAAAACTTTCCGCCATAGTGATCTAAACCTCCCGCCGGGTCCACAAGTCGATAAGGTAGGGCCAAAACCCTAGGTGTGTTGTCGGGCGAAGTCGGTAGAGCCAAAATCCAAGTGGGGGCAAAATTTCAGCCCCATCGGACGGCGTCCGATCGCCATCGGACGGCGTCTGGTGAGCCCAAGCCAAAATTTGGCTAAGTCCCGAAAACACCGCCACTGTCGGACGGCGTCCGACGCTCTTCGGACGGGGTCCGACAGCGCCGATTTTCCGGAGGTAAGCTCAAAATCGACTAACTCCCAGACGACACCGTCCTTGTCGGACGGCGTCCGAATACCATCGGACAGCATCCGATGAAGTTCGAAATCAGCCACCAGGCAGCGTCCGAAGACCATCGGACGGCGTCTGATCAACGGGGGCGCGATAGTGGCGACTGTCGGACGGCGTCCGACCCAGACCGGACAGCGTCCGATGAAGGCTAGGCAAGCGACCGAACACCTGGCGGGCGCCCGTGCCTGCGCGCGACACCACTTCGCCGGACGCGTCCGATAAGCCACCCGACGGCGTCCGACGAAGCACAAAAAATTGCCTAACCCACTGTCGGACGGCGTCCGATGAAGACCGGACGGCGTCCGATGGATCGATCTGAAACTCGGGATTAAATCTGAGCCGTCCATCTTTAGGGTTTCGCTTAGTGCCTATAAATAGGGGCTTGGTGTACGGGAGAAATTTGAGAGAGTCTCATTAGCAACCACCCCTTACCCTTTCCACCCAAGAGAGCTCCTCCCATGGCACCCACCTCCATCTAGGGTTCCATGTGCTTGAGAGATTGAGAGGGAGGAGAAGAGAGGAAGAGGAAGAAGAAGGTGCCCTCTACCTCCTCTCATCCATCCCCAAGGTTTGCCCCTTCTCCCATGGTGTTCTTGCCCTAGTTTCCATGATGGGAGAGAAGGGGTAGTGGTGAGAGACGGTCTCCGATCTTGTGCTCTTGGGACTTCGCCGCCGGAGAGATCGTCGTCACGCCACGGGCTTCATTAACCGTACGATTACGTCAACCGAAATCCTCCGTGTGTCGGGGGTCACTTCCGTGTGTCGTAGGTGCGTGGCCTTCATCCTTGAAGGTTGTGTGCAAAATCCTCCGTGTGTCGGGGGTCGGTGCCGTGTGTCGGCGCCGCGGGTGCGAAGAGCTTCCGCGTGTGGAAGAACTCGCCTTGTGTGAAGGTTTGAGGCTCGCCTACCATGTGTTGGTGAAGAGCCACCACGAGTGGATTGAGGGCTAGGGACGAGAGAGTCCCGACTTCTCCGTGTGAGAAGTTTCCTCAAAGGAGACGTAGGTGCTCATGTGTTGAGCACCGAACTTCGGGAAACAACTTGGTTTGCACTTTCTTGTCTCTCTCATTTACTTCCGTATATTGATTTGATTGTTTGCATGTGAGCGCCATCGAGCCTCCTAGTAGTCGCTTGTGTCCCATTGTGATCGCTTCCACAAATCGACTCTAGATCAATCGATGGCTTGTGTTCCAAATTTGATCAACTAATCAAGCGAATTGAGAAAAGTAAAATTCGAAAAGAGCCGATTCACCCCCCCTCTCGGCCTAGGATCCTTACACTGTGCTCTGGGATTATATGGTGATCTGATGATCAATGTGGAGATGATGATCAACCTGGGAGATGATCAAGATGGAGGTGAAGATATGTGATTCTGCCGAACCAGGAAGCTCTCTGCCTGCCTTATATAGTAGGGGGCAGGGTTACAAGATAGAGTCTTGGTCGGTTACAAGGTAGGATTCTTATCTCTATCCTCTAGTAGTTATCCGGGATTACAAGTGTATCTTCCCTATTAATTAGGGATAGACTTCTTTCCTTGCCAGGCAAGCCTTCTAGAGTCCGAGTGGTATCCGTCCTTATCCACCCGACTTGGTCCATCCCCTGTCGGGTGGTCTCTTAGGTCCGCCGTGTGGGTACCCGGGGTTTATGTTATCCAGAGTAGCCCCCGAGTGCTTCATAGTCGAGTTGCTGCTCTTTGCCGCACCTTGGATGAGTCATGCTTCATGCCGAGTGCTTGTAGATTGTTGCTGCTCCTTCCCGACTGGCTTCTGCCTGTTATCTGCGAGGAGACTGTGAAGGACTCATAAAGAGTTGTTAGTGATACTCAGCCCGGGATTGAATGAGTTCTGGCGATTGGCCCGTTGTAAAGCGCATCACCTTAATTTTGAGAAAGTGGTACCTGTACTCGTCTTGCGATGTACAGCTGGCGACCCAACATGGAGCGTACCATTGGTTTTGGCTAGGGATGAAACAAAAGCTCGTTTTCTGATTTTTTGGCTCGGTTTAAAATTTCATCCGATTCAATTTTGGATTGTTCCAACATTAAAATTAGTCTATTTTAGACAACCTTGAAATGCACTTTGGCTCGGCTCCGGCTCGGCTCGTGGGCTCGGTTGTAAATTTACCCTCAAAAAACAACTAAAATCATATAGAATCAATCTGCATCAATTTTAGAAGAGGCTCGGGAAAAAGCTCGGTTCCACCCCTAGTTTTGGCTGAAGAGCCGAGTGATACCTGTACTCATCTTGTGATGTACAGCTGGCGACCCAACATGGGGCGTACCACTAGTTTTGGCTGAAGAGCCGAGTGATACTTGTACTCGTCATGCGATGTACAGCTGGCGACCCAACATAGGGCGTACCACTGGTTTTGGCTGAAGAGCCAAGCGGTACCTGTACCCGACCGGAGTAGGATACAGCTGGCGACCTAACATGGGGCGTAACACTGGTTTTGGCTGAAGACCGGAGTGGGATACAGTTGGTGGCCCTAGAGGGCATACCGTAGTTTTAACCATCTGGTACCTATACTCGTAGAGTAAAGCTTGGCCCAACATGGAGCATACCATCTGGATAGGGTTTGGCCCAATGATACCTGTATCCGACTGGTGCGGCACACAGCTAGTGTCTCAACATGGGGCATATCATTGTTGTTAGCCAGGTGGTACATATATCCCACTGTAGCAGAATACAGCTGGCGACCCCACCACGGGGCGTACCTTAAGGAAAGAGTTTAGCCGTATGGTATCCATACCCTGGTAGCGGTGTACAGCATAGGCCCCAACTGGAACGTACCAGCGAAACTCAATCCCGACATCACTGGTATTTGATCCTGACATGCAGCGACCAACTAGTGACCCAACATGGGGTATACCAAGAGATGGGTAATTTTTTGTAGCTCTGCCGGTGATATGCCCTCAAAGGGGTGCACCGAGACTGAATTTGGCTTAGCCCGGCTGCGCTTGTAGCCACTGGTTGTGACGCGCAGCTGGAAGGCCGTAATTAGCGCTCAGGGCGCAGGGTGGCCCATGGCCAGAGGCGTAAGCATATAGCCGTACCAAAGATGGTGTAGACGTATAGCCGTATCGAAGTTGGCGTGGGCGTATAGCTGTACCATAGAATTGAACACTCGTGGCTCGGGCGTAGGCTTGGAGCCTTGCCGGGTGCTCGGCGACACGCCTACGCCTACGCCACGAGCGTCGAAGTATTCAGCTCGGCTGTACGCCATCGCGCGCCACGAGCGCCCGGTACGACTACATGCCTGCAGCTTTAAATCTATGGCTCGGCGACAAGCCACTCGGCTACACGCCTACGCCGGCTCCACGAGCGCCCAAGTCTACGGCTCGGTGACACGTCACTCGGCGACACACCTACGCCTGCGCCACGAGCGTCCAAGTTTTCAGCTCGGCTGTACGTCATCGCGCGCCATGAGCGCCCGGTACGCTACACGCCTGTAGCTTCAAATCTACTGCTCGGCGACAAGCCACTCGGCTACACGCCTACACCGGCGACACGAGCGTCCAAGTCTACTGCTCGGTGACACGCCACTCGATGACACGCCTATACTGCGCCACGGCGTCAAGTTTTCGATTTGGTATGCGCCGCCAGCGCCCACGCGCCCGATGCGGTGCATGCACAGTAGCTTCAAATCTACGGCTCGGCGGCAAGCCACTCGGCTACACACCTACGCCGGCGCCACAAGCGCTCAAGTCTACGGCTCGGTGACACGCCACTCGGCGACACGCCTACGCCTGCGCCACGAGCGTCCAAGTTTTCAGCTTCATTTGCCGCGCCATCGCGCCACGGCGCCGGTGCGGCTACTACGCTGTAGCTCCAAATCTCGGCTCGGCGACAAGCCACTCGGCTACGCCTCGCCGGCGCCACAGCGCCAAGTCTATGGCTCGGTGACCGCCACTCGGCGACACGCCTCGCCGCTCCTGGCGTCGAAGTATTCAGGCTCGGTATGCGCCATCCGCAGCGCCACGAGCTCCCGGTACCGCTACATGCCTGCAGCTTTAAATCTACGGCTCGGCGACTAGCCACTCGGCTACACGCCTACGCCAGCGCCACGAGCAGCCAAGTCTACGGCTCGACGACACGCTACTCAGCGACACGCCTACGCCTGCGCCACGAGCGTCGAAGTATTCAGCTAAGTACATGCGCCATCGCGCGCCCGCAGCGTCGATGCGGCTACTGCGCCTCGACTTCAAATCTATGGCTCGGCGATAAGCCACTCGGCTACGTCTCGCCCGGCGCCACGGCGCCCAAGTCTCTTGCTCGCGACCGCTACTCAACGACACGCCTCGCCCGCGCCACGAGCTTGAGTATTCAGCTCATTATGCCATCGCGCGCCCCGAGCGGCAGATGCAATTTACGCGCTGTAACTTCAAATCTCGGCTCGGCGACAAGTCACTCATTACACACCTTCGCCCGGCGCCATGGCGTCAAGTCTGGCTCGGCTACACGTCTGCGCCTACACCAGAGCTAAGTTCTTTTTACCATAATCTTTTTCGTATAATCTAAGTTGTTTCTTGACTTGCTACTTAGTTGGTCTCCAACTAAGCAATAAGTCGGGGGCTACACCTAATAAGTACACTTGCGTGCACTTTTTGTTGCTTTCTCTTCATGATCGCAAATGAATCCGAGTGGTTTTTCCGAGTAGTGAAGCTCTGACCCACGAACGGCGAACTTTAGTCACTCGATCCGCGTGCCTGGGAAAAGAGCCATGAGCCAATTCCCGACGCCTGGGGGCTAGACTTGTCGGGCTGAGTGCATAACAAAAGGAAGATTACTTGTAAGAATTTAAGATCAAAAAAGAAAAAGTAGCAAAAGCTTAAAAGTTATCTACATAAAGCAGTCGGACCTTTCATCCGATTGATTGTTTCCATTCATGATACTGCCTAAACTTTATATGTACATGCTACAGGAATTCATGGGTTTTTACCTCATAGAGTACCTTCTATGACTCCGTACACGAGTAAGAAGGACCTGCGCAATGAACGACAACTACGGCTCGGCGAGCGCCCGGCACAGCTACAAGCCTATACCCACGCCTCGACCGTCCAAATCTATAGCTCGGCGAGTGCATAACAAAAGGAAGATTACTTGTAAGAATTTAAGATCAAAAAAGAAAAAGTAGGAAAAGCTTAAAAATTATCTACAAAAAGTGCACGCAAGTGCACCTATTATGTGTAGCCCCCGACTTACTGCTTAGTTGGAGATCAACTAAGTTGCAAGTCAAGAAACAACTTAGATTATATGAAAAAGATTATGGTAATGAGAACTTAGCTCTCATGTAGGCGTAGGCGTGTAGCCGAGCTGTAGACTTGGACGCTCGTGGCGCTGGCGAAGGCGTGTAGCCGAGTGGCTTGTCGCCGAGCAGTAGATTTGGAGCTGTGGGCGTGTAGCCGTACCGGACGCTCGTGGCGCACGATGGCGTACAGCCGAGCTGAAAACTTAGACGCACGTGGCGCAGGCGTAGGCGTGTCGCCGAGTGGCGTGTCATCGAGCCGTAGACTTGGGCACTCGTGGCGCCGGCGTAGGTGTGTAGCCTAGTGGCGTGTCGCCGAGCTGTAGATTTGAAACTACAGGCGTGGAGCCATAATGGGAGCTCGTGGCGCGCGATGGCGTACAGCCGAACTAAAAACTTGGACGCTCGTGGCGCAGGCGTAGGCGTGTCGCCTAGTGGCTTGTCACCGAGCCATAGACTTGGGCGCTCGTGGCGCCGGCGTAGGCGTGTAGCCGAGTGGCTCATCACCGAAGTCGTGAATTTGAAGCTCTGCGTGCGGCCGTGCGGGCGCTTCGTGGCGCTGCGATGGCGTCTGACCGAGCTAAAACTTGACGCTAAATGGCGCGGGCGTAGGCGTGTCGCTGAGTAGCGTGTCGCCAAGCCATAGACTTGGGCGCTCGTGGTGCTGGCGTAGGCGTGTAGCCGAGTGGCTTGTCGCCGAACCGTAGATTTGAAGCTGCCGGCGTGCAACTGTACCAGGCGCTCATGGCGCGCGATAGCGTGCAGCTGAGCTAAAAACTTGGACGCTCGTGGCGCGGGTGTAGGCGTGTCGCTGAGTAGTGTGTCGCCAAGCCAGAGACTTGGGCGCTCATGGCGCTGGCGTAGGCGTGTAGCCGAGTGGCTTGTCGCCGAGCCGTAGATTTGAAATTACAGGCGTGCAGCCGTACCGGGCTCTCGTGGCGCTCGATGGCGTACAGCCGAGCTGAAAACTTGGAGGCGTAAGCGCGTAGCCGAGTAGAGGAAGTAGTCGTTCAGATCTCAATCAACACCGAGTGGCACATGTCGTGGTCGGCGACGAACAGCACGTGCTCGCCGAGCCCTCGCCCGTGGTCGACGGAGTTGGCCGAGTCGTAAATGATCTCCATGCGGTTGGTGTAGCTTGACGAAAGTCGATGAAAGTCCTCGCTGGTCTTCAACGTTCCATAAGATGTGGCACGATTAATCCTCGCGCCGTAATCGGCACCGACGAGCTTTATGAGCTCGCCGAAATCCGCGACCTCTCTGCGCAGACTACCTTGAAAAAGACGTCACGGTCGCATCCGAAGTCGGATTCAGGCGTTCTTAGATTCGTTGGAAAGATAACGAGATAAGCTTTCCAACGCATCTTATATCACCCCGAAACTCCTTCTGAGTCAACGGAAAATCATGATACAAGTTTCGTCCAGAATCTGAATAGGAACAAATCGCATCTTCTTCTCACGTTCGTCTCTTGGTTGATGAAGCCGGCGTCGCACGATGGACACCATGATCGTCGAGTCCGAGTGATTTACTGCAGATGACGGTCACCACCCAAGATTCGTTCTCCATCGGGACCTCACCGTATCCGAGTCGGGAATTAAGCCCACGGCGCACTACTCGTTGGTAGGCGGCGGTGACGTTCCCCAACACGACCGGGAGTCCGAGTGAAGCGCTGTTGAATTCCATCCCGGATCGGATCTTGTCCGAGTCCGAAAAAGCGTTGTTGAAGTCCTTGGTTGAGTTCTCACCGTATCCGAGTCGAGAATTGAGCCCCCGGCGCACCACTCGGGAGTAGATGGTGACGGCGCTCCTCGACCCGAACAGGAGTCCAGACAAAGCGATGTCGATGTTGTCCTCGGACTAGATCGGATCCAAGTCCGGATGAAGTGTTGGTCGTCGATTGTTTGGAGAAGCTCCTTGCTGATCCTCGATGTTCTTAGAGGTGTATCACGGAATATCCGCATGCCGCAACCTCCGCAGATGGGTTTTACGAGCTCGCCGAGATTCGCGACCTTCCCGCGCAGCTTGCCTTCAAAAGGACGTCTCGGACACATCCGAACTCCGTTTTGGGCGTTCTTGGGCTTCACGGAAAGATGACGAAAATATATTTCCAACGCATCCAGTCTCATCCCGAAATTCCTTCTGGATCAACGGGAATTGAAGAAACAAGATGACGTCCAGAATCTGTCTTCGAGCCTCGCCGTATCCGAGTCGGGAATTGAGCCGTTGGCGTACTACTCATGAGTAGATGGCCGTGGCGATCCCCAATCCGAGTGGGAGGCATTGTTGTAGTTCTCCCCAGATTGGATCTGATCCAAATCAGGGAAGTGGAGTTCGCCGAAGTCGTTGATGACGCAGTCCCCAGTTCGCCGAAGTCGTTGATGACGGCGACACCGTTGATCGATGCCATCGAGCTTGACGAAGATGATCTTGACGCTGCCCCTACCTGGCGCGCCAACTGTCGACTGGTGACTAACTGAGGGTTACCATCGGCAATGATTATAGATGGGACGATGCATAAGATCCAAACTCGATGGTAGCACAAGACAGTGATTTATATAGGTTCAGGCCCTCAACGGAGGAGGTAATACCCTACTTCATGTGCTCTGGGATTATATGGTGATCTGATGATCAATGTGGAGATGATGATCAACCTGGGAGATGATCAAGATGGAGGTGAAGATATGTGATTCTGCCGAACCAGGAAGCTCTCTGCCTGCCTTGGGGCAGGGTTACAAGATAGAGTCCTGGTCGGTTACAAGGTAGGATTCCTATCTCTATCCTCTAGTAGTTATCTGGGATTACAAGTGTATCTTCCCTATTAATTAGGGATAGACTTCTTTCCTTGCCAGGCAAGCCTTCTAGAGTCCGAGTGGTACCCGTCCTTATCCACCCGACTTGGTCCATCCCCTATCGGGTGGTCTCTTAGACCCGCCGTGTGGGTACCCGGGGTCTATGTTATCCACACCGTGGGCCTGGCGCGGCTAAGGGGTGGGACCCACTTGGATGGACCAGCTGAAACCCTAGCACCAAGCATAAATAGGAGAGGTTTCAATCTATTATGTACACAAGAGAAAAGCAATAAAGAATACTTCCTATCCTACATCCTCGTGTTCATATGTGATTGTTCTTCGTCGTCTACGATCTACGCACTGCTAGGCAACCTCGGACTACACCCGGTAGCGTGGTTGTCTAACACTATTCTCCCTCCTTCTCCGATGTTCTCTCTATGCTCCGAACATCACCATCGCCAACACTCCTACCCGTTCTCTCTCCTCTCGCTGCCACCTCGACCCCGTCTACCCTAATCCTACTGTCCTGAGCCAGATCCCCTACCATTGTCGCTCGACCGCCTTCAACATTCCTCGCGGCGCCATCCTCTCCACCGCCATCCCTTCCCCACCACCAGGCCACTACCTTCTCGGTCTCTCATTAAGCCCGAACGACACAAAAAAAAAAATCCACCAGAATCCTAAAAATGGTGGCAGCAGCAACTGTTACGAGGAAGACGACACGCCGTAGATCCAGGCAAGTTAGTGCAAAATTGCATGCGATTTTTGCTCAAACGCAGGCACCTGCGTTTGAGCAAAATTGTAATAAAAATCTCTTCTTTCACGCTACACAAGCCCAAGAGGCCAATATTCATTTTCATCTGTTTGCGCAGTGATATGGTTGGTCCGTGACATTTGGACATGTTTCCTTGCCCAAATGCCTTTCGCTTGGTTGTATGGGAGACAAGTGGAGATCGTGTTTGGTTGTCTGGATGAGTCGAGTCATGTTATATAAAGAGAAAATGTTTGGTTGTTTGCATTGAAATCTCGCTTTAGCATATTTCTTAGTCGGACATTTCATCAAACATTAACTGGACATTGCTAATAGTCATGATTATCTTTTGAGTCGTCGTGGCTTCATTACAATTCTAGGGTTTAGATAAAGACTTTCAACACCTATCATAATTATCTAATGCCTAGGGGCTTGAATGCAAATTTTCTAGCTCATCCTTATCCCTAATACTTGTCTAGTCTGGTGTGCAACTGTTGTGCTCTTTGATGGATAAATCGGGGAATGGGGAGGAGACAAAAGGCAAAACGATGGTGGCCTCGAGGCGATGTTGTCCATAGTAGTGCTAGGGCGAGGCAGCGTGATGGAAATGGCATGCCACAAGTGCACCCGGGGAATGGGGAGGAGACAAAAGGCAAAACGATGGTGGCCTTGAGGCTATGTTGTCCATAGTAGTGGCTTGGGCGAGGCAGCGTGATGGCAATGGCATGCCACAAGTGCACCCAAGCAACGGCCATGGCGAAGCCTCTGTGAGTGACGATGGTGAGACCATAGCAGCTAGGGCAAAGCTGGTCCACAAGCGACAACGGTGGCCACGGCAGCATCTCTCCTAGTGGCGACCATGGCGGAGCCTCCGCGAGCGATGACAACAGCCATGGTGATGCCTCCCCGATCGACGACCATGGCGGAGCCTATCTGCAAGAGACGACGATGACCATGACGGAGACGAACCACTAGAGATAACGCAGCCATGGCGGTGTTTCCCTGAGCAAAGGCCTTGGTGGAGTGGCGGAGCCTCCACGGCCGACAACGGTAGCAACAATGGCTTCATATGTTCGTCGTTGTTTTGTTTTCATATTCAGTGGTGTCACCCCACTTTCCCCGTTGGTGCTTTGTTTAACCTTGAGCGGTTATACCCTCCCGCCTGAGCGCTTGGCTTGCTCTGTGCAAGCTATGCCAAGGAGAGACGATCGTTTCTAGCGTTTCACTTGAGCCTAGCCACTTAGTGGTTTTGCATCTTACCAAGCTTTGTTGCAATAGTGTTTTCAGCCATCCAACACAAGGTGCATCAACTGGGCCATACTAAAACATTTATAGCCAACCAAAAACGCCAATTGTGAATTATAGTTCCACACTGGTTTTAAGCAAAATGTTTTTTTAAAGTCAATGAATCTTTTATTGTTTTTTAAAAACTTTTGAGGGCTAGTGAAACGAAATACTTCAGTTTCTCAAAATTCGCATATTCTGTATTTTAGCATATAGAAAGGGATGTGCACACCCTTCTCAACCTCAAATGGCTCTATGGTTATAGTTGAAACTTGAAAGCCTGGTCTTAGAAGTCGAAAGCAAAGAAGGCGATGCTAAGCTTAAAAAGCATCAAGAAAAAATGATTTGATTTTGTTAACTTCTACTGTATCTGTTAAAAAGGCATGTCGTGCGATTGCTAAAAGACTAGTTGAGTAAAGAAAATGACGTGAAGCTTATTTGGTAAACATAGTATTTTTATAGTTTTAAAGCAAAATTATGATTTTGCAACTGACATGGTTTAAAAGATTATTGGGTGTTTAAATAAAAAACCTAGTTTCAGTTTTTTAAATAATTTTAAGTTGAAACCATGTTTTTGAGATTTTTTATAATGCCACCCACACTATTTTTTTTTTTACTTTGATGGCTAGCTAGTGATTTTACTTTTTCTTCGCAAAGGTGAAGAGGAAATCTTCTAGGGCTGCTTCTAAAACAGAGCCGTTGCTATCAAAGCCGTATTTTGTTTCATCAGCGCTCCTGCCTCTCCTGCCACGAGATATACAAGTATCCAACGGCTCATGCTGAAGTAGAGCGTGCATACAAGACCAGCCCATGCTAGGCAGCTCAGCAGCTGAGCTGAGCTCCTTTCTTTTGACAGACTGTAGATTTGACCCGACTATAATAACTGAGCACTGGGGGTGAGCTACGTGCCACGTGTCAGGTTTTCCTCTGCTCTACTCGTCCAAGGTGGACCAGCTAGCGGTCAGACCGTCAGAGTCGAGGTAAAAGGGTACGACCGTACGACCAATTCATCGGCCATCAATAAACAACGTGGCCCCCCTTGTGTGTTGTACTCCGGATAAATGTAAAAGCTTGCTTGGCGGCTGCCGCGGCATGGGAGAGAAGAATGAGCCCATGGTAAAAAAGAAGAAGAAGAAAACTTACTGTTTCTTGGGGATAGAAAGATTATACAAATAGGAGATTAGGATCTGAGATATACAGAATTGTTTAAACATGTTGTTCTCTGTATTATAAAAACACAGTGTTTGAGATTAATAAATACTATTTTTTCGTTGGAAATATATGTTGTATTTAGATTTTGCACAAGAATTAAGATGGTAATGAATTTGAGGAGGGGTGATTGAAAATGACCAATATTAGTTTCAAACCTTTTTATGCCCCTTTTAAAAGGTACTCAATTTTTCAATTACAAGCAAAACTAAATAAAAGCCGCAGATCAATGAGGATAAGTGAGATATTTAGGGGTTGTAGAATAGGGCCAGTATTACATATGGATAAAATAGAATCATGTTATGTGAGGTGGTGAGATGAATAGTAAAGTAAAGCTAAAAAATAGGACCAGCATTGCAAGTGGCCTTAATTTTTTTAAAAAATTTCATTCGATGCAAAGAAAAACTAGGAAAATTGATGTAGGTGCAATAGATGTTGCCGAGCTGTAGTCAGTGGTCGACTGGTCGTCGTCCAGCAAGTCTGAAAATTTAGACGCTCTAGTCAATTCACATGCATCAGCTGCAACAGTGAGATTCAACAGTGGAGTACTTCCTCTACGCGCTTGGCACTTCTCTCGCTGCGCCTATCGGCCTATTGGCCCAACATTTCCCGTGTACCTTTCGGTTAACATGGGCAGATCTGAAACGATTGGGGAGCTGGTTGTTCCAGCAGTTTGGCCGCCATGCGCCACATCCTTTTTTAATATTCATCTACTGCTCCATCTCTATTCACGGTCCTATTTTTACTATTCACCAATGTTAACAGAAGCGAAGTCGAAGGCTCGTGAGATAATGAAGACTAGAGAATTTGTTGCTAATAGATAAGCATGTGTGATTAGATAAACATTGGTTGTTAAGTTGTTATCAGTACGAATTCAGCGTACGTCTGTTGTAACAAATATTGATGTACATCTCCAAGAGGATATATATATATATATATATATATATATATATATATATATATAGAGAGAGAGAGAGTTGGGCTCCCATCAGTCGCAACTGATAGGAGCCCCCGTCCGTCGCACGCGCAGCCGTCGGATGGAGCAATCTTAGGCGTCCACGTGTTCTCCTGCCCGTGCCCCTGCCCGCGCCTGCCCGTGAGAGGCGAGCGAGCACGCGCCTGCCCATACGGCCCCGCTGTCTCTCTCTCTTCGCCCCATTCTCTCTCTCTCTCTCTCTCTGGTTCTGTCAGATTTGGATTAACATTCATCAATCTTTATGAAACAAATGCTCATCCACGTTCACATACACAGAATCAGTGTTCTACAAATGCACTCTCTCCCTATCTCTCTTACAAGGGTTGATAGATCTGACGAACGATTGGGAAAAAACAAAGGGACAGATGGAAACAAAAAAAATCAATAAAACTAGAACTCATCTACCCAATATTGATCGATTTTATTCAACGATTCAGTATTATGCATGACTAAAGTTTGAGGAAATCACATCATGATGAGAAAAATTGGATCTAGATAGTGGGGAAATTACATATCAGAGAAGTAGCTCCTTATAGATCGGATGAGGGTAAATTACAGATTGGAAAGGGAAAAATACAAATTAGAAAGAAAAACAACAGATCGAAATGAATAAAAAATCACGTGGTACCTCCTCAACGAATGCTCATCATCTTCTAATACTTCTTTAGTATTCGGAGCCCAAACAGTAAACAAGACCAGAAGAAAGAGATGGGATTTTCAAAAACTTGAATGGCGAGGAGCACACTACAAGATCTGTTCACATGGCTACAGAAATTTCATGCCATATTGAACACAAAAACGAACAAACCGAAGAGCAAAAGATGGGGAAAATAATCCCGTTCGGCTCTTCTCTGCTCGTAGATGAGATGAGCTTGCCGTAGACTTGTCAGATCCAGGCTAGAACAAGGGAGCAGCCGAGCGGAGCTTGCCACTGCCAGATCCAGTCGAGGAAGGGGCTCGGGGACGAGCTCCGGCCAACCATCCGCCGGAAACCGAGCCGGCGACGTGGGATCTGAGGCTACAAGGAGGAAAGCGAGGCGGGGCGCCACCAGATCTACCCGGGGAGGAACTTGTGACGAGCTCCAGCCATCCTTGTGGTTCCATAGCGATGGAAAACCATGGTGAATTCCAGATTCTAGACTAGAGTATGAAGAGGAAGAGGAAGTGTTTGCGAGAGAGAGAGAGAGAGAGAGAGAGAGAGTGGGGCGAAGAGAGAGAGGCAGCGGGGCCGAATGGGCAGGCGCGTGCTCGCTCGCCTCTCACGGGCAGGCGCGGGCAGGGGCACGGGCAGGAGAACACGTGGACGCCTAAGATTGCTCCATCCGACGGCTGCGCGTGCGACGGACGGGGGCTCCTATCAGTTGCGACCGATGGGAGCCCAACTATATATATATATATATATATATATATATATATATATATATATATATAAATCTTTAGCGTACATCCAGACATGCAGGGGAGTTAAAATCTTCTAGCGTTTTTCAAATCCGATATTATTATCGATCGATCCGAGCAGTTGATCTTGTTAAATCTCATTTGAAATGTAGCCAGGTGACCAAGTTTACGTATTTTTGATTTTTTACTATTTGTTTCAGATTTTCAAAAATCACCTTCCAATTAGTCGTAGTGCGTCCAAAAAGCTGATTTTGAAAATAGAAAACAAATAGTAAATAAATTTAAAAAATACAAAACTTGGTCATCTTACATTTCGATGAACAAACAAGATCAACTACTTCGATCGATTGTTAGACATCTCGGTTTGAAAGCGCGTTGTGTATATGAGAGATCCAGTCACCCCAGAAAGACGCTAGCCATTATATATATATATATATATAGTAAAAGTATCTATATATATATATATATAGGACAGGAATGGGACTCATGGAGTCGAGGCTCCATTCCTTGTTGCCGTCGGTTTCATCAAGATTCGTGCACACAAAGTAAATACATGCACAACAACATTATCATTTGCCATACAAAGGTGTGAATGCAATAAGTCGCAATTAATTGTTTCTAAATAAGGCACGAACACGTGCTCTATAGAGTCCGGATACTTTTACTATATATATATATATATATATATATATATATATATATATATATATATATAGAGAGAGAGAGAGAGAGAGAGCGTGCAGCGAGACGCAGACTTTCGAGCTGCTCCCAATGCGTTTTGAAATTGAGATGCCTAACAATGATCCGAACCGTTGATCTTGTTAGTCTTATTGAAATGTAACCGATGACCAAGTTTCGTATTTTTTGAATTTATTTACTATTTGTTTCTTATTTTCAAAAATCAGCCTTCCAATTAGTGGTAGTGCGTTCAAAAAGCTGATTTTTGTAAATAGAAAACAAATAGTAAATAAATTCAAAAAATACGAAACTTGGTCAACGGGCTACATTTCAATAAGACGTAACAAGATCAATATCTCAGATCAAAAGCATCTCGATTTGGAAAACGCTGGCATATCGAAATGATCTCAGGTTCAGGGTGACGCTAGCCATTATATATATATATATATATATATATATATATATATATATATATATATATATATATATATTAGGAAAACGGAATGGGACTCCATGGAGTCGGTGCTCCATTCCTCGTTGCCGTTGGATTTCATCAAGATTCGTGCACACAAAGTAAATACATGCAAAACAACGTTGTCATTTACCATATAAAGGTGTGAATGCAATAACTGCATATTTAATTGTTTCCAAACAAAGTATGGAGCACATG
Organism: Raddia guianensis; assembly: GCA_036346415.1. NCBI lineage: Eukaryota > Viridiplantae > Streptophyta > Magnoliopsida > Poales > Poaceae > Raddia > Raddia guianensis. Next base: position 61,870,603 of record CM070534.1, read on the forward strand.
CTCCATGGAGTCCCAAATACTTTTAATAGGACGCCGGAATGGGACTCCATGGAGTCAGTGCTCCATTCCTTGTTGCCGTCGGATTTCATTAAGATTCGTGCACACAAAGTAAATACATACAAAACAACATTGTCATTTACCATACAAAGGTGTGAATGCAATAACTACACGTTTAATTGTTTCTATACAAGGCACGGAGCACATGCTCCATGGAGTCCCAGATACTTTTACTATATATATATATATATATATATACACAAGAGCTCGAGAAAGCTTAAGCTGCGGCAAATCACTTCTCTGTTTTTTCTTTTCACATGGTATCAGAGCCTCTTCTGATCTCCACGTGATGTCAACTTCTTCATCCAATTCCACCGCCGCCACTTCAACACAGGTGACTGGGAGTGTTGCTCTAGCACCTGCAGTTCCTGCAGCAGGGGCGCATACACCGGCGCTCACTCAGTTCGTCACTGTTAGACTTTCTAGGGAGAATTATCTCCTGTGGAAAGCACAAATTGTTCCCTACTTGCGTAGCCAACAGCTGTTGGGTTACGTTGATGGGACAATGACGGCACCAGATGGTGTAATCACTGAAGCTGTTGATGGTGGAACGCAGGAGGTTCAGAATCCTGCTTACACGCTGTGGTTCCAGCGTGATCAATTGGTGGTGAGTGCCCTTCTTGCGTTTCTCACCGAAGAAGTCTTGAGTCATGTGATTCTCATGACTAGTTCTGCCGAGGTATGGACTGCACTTGAAGACATGTTTGCTTCTCGATCACGAGCACGTCTTATGTAGATTCGCCTTCAACTCACCACCACTCGCAAGAAAGACACATCAGCAACAGAGTATTTCCACAAGATGAAGGGTTTGACAGACACCATGGCTTCAATCGGTCAGCCTCTTCGTCAAGATGAGATTGTCTCTTACATACTTGCTGGACTTGGTGATGAATTTGAGTCCTTTGTCACCTCACTGATGGCAAGATCTAAGCCAGTTACTCTTGCTGATCTGTACGCCCTCCTTACAAGTCATGAAGCTCGTAAGCAAGTAAGCACCTTTGATGGTCACATATAGTCATCCGCCAATACTGCATCCAGAGGTGGTGGGCGCTCTGGTGGTGGAGGACATCGCGGCAGAGGCCGTGGACGGAGCAACTACTTCAGCAATCAGTCTGGAGGTGGCCGTGGTAATGCAGGCAGTGATGGTGCACGAAACAACAACAACAACCATTCTGGGAACAGGCCAGTGTGCCAAATCTGCGGCAAGGTTGGTCATGATGCTCTGCGCTGTTATCAGCGATACAACCACTCCTACCAGGCGGAATATCCTCGTATTGCAGCTGTCGCCGCCTCTACTGGACAATATCAGATTGACACAAACCGGTATGTGGACAGTGGAGCAACAGATCATATCACAAGCGATCTTGATCGTTTGACGGTGCGCGATCGCTACTAGGGAGGTGATCATATTCAGGTGGCCAACGAAGCAGGTCTGTCAATCTCTCATATTGGTTATCACACCTCTGGCTATGTATCGTGGCATACCCAGTAGTCACCTTCAACTACCTAGTTACGGTGCAGCGTTAGTGACACCAAAGCATACGAGTCAACATGCTGGGCATCTATGACAATCTCAGGTCTAAGGACCATATAGGTGTACCACTCGAGACTATACGCTGATGGTACTTAAAGAAATAACAATCTCACAGTGTCTCGGAGTAGGTCTGTCCGACTACCCATGTTCTCCATGTGTTACTATTGGTTTGATATCCCCATATCTATCATATGCGAAATATTACCATCAACCAATACGTATGCTGATCAAATCACCACCGCTCCTCGTGATGATATGGATCAGGGACCCATTTAGAATAATGTCACTAAACAATGTGTTTCACAATCAAGTCGTACCCAATGTACAAAGTCATGACATCTATTCAAAAAACCGATAAACAATGTTATCATAAGTACATGAACAAAGACGTGGTACAATCATCACTACGATCGATCTAGGGCATATCCCTTTTAAAATCATCATGCTCTACACTAGATGCATACTGAAATGTAGGCAAAGCATTGATAGTACTATCCAAAGCATTTCCAGCAATAAGCATCTTATTTTTCATCCTCTAGTGCATATTTTTGATCTAGTATTTCATTTACCAATATATCTAGATGGTCACGTTCTTCACACACCTCAGCATGTTTCACTTTAAGTTTTTCATACTTATTCATGAAAGTCCTAGACAAGTATTCTCCTTTCCCAACTAGACTCCACACCCATTCTATATACTCAAGACTTCCTTCCTCATAGGGACAAGAGGCAGAGGTGCAATTAGAAGCAGCTGAGTTACTCACCTCGTCGTCAGTCGGCTTGGATGAGTGTGCCATCAAGCACCGCAGTGGGAGGACTGGCTCTGGTACAAACTCGATGTCGGATTCCCATCCTTCATCGTCGGAGGTAGACGCCAACAAGCCGGTAGGAGGAAGTACAGGTGGTGGACGCACCGACTCGGGAAGTGTGAGCCCGATCAGTGCCTTGGTCTTCTCCTTGGTGCCGCCTTCGCTTGAGGCAGAGGAAGAAGACTCGTCGCTCGTGCTGTTGTCGGTCTCCCACTCACCGACAAAGGCTTGCTTCTTGCCATTCTTGTCGGTACGGCGGAAGCCGGACTTGTACCTCCTTGTCTTGTTCCTTGGCTTGCCCTTGTCCTCGCCACTGCTTGCCTTGTCCTTGCCCTTGCCCTTGTTCTTCTTCTTGTTGGGGCACACCGTGGCAATGTGGCCTCGCTCGTTGCACTTGTAGCAGCGAATGGAGGCGAGCGCCTTCTTGGCCTTGAAGTTTCTCTTGGCAAACGTCCTGAAATCTCGGGAGAGTCCTCTCACCGCAAGAACCAAGCTGGGGCTTCCTTTGTCCCCGTCTGACCCGTACTTGTTGGAGGTTTGCTTTTCACTTGGCTTGGACGTCTTGACCTTGAGTGCAATAGCCTTCTCCTTAGGTTGGGCGGTTCATCATCCTCTTCGTCTTGCACCATTATCTCATAGGCAACAAGCTGCCCGAGAAGCTCGCCAGGAGTCGCTGTCTTGGCCTTCTTGCCCTTGAGGAGGACGAACTCCCTGTACCTGTCCCTTGGAAGTATGGACGTCATCCTCCTACATACATCCAAGTCAGTCATGGAGAAACCGAGCCCCTTGAGCTCGTTCACCAGAGGGTTAAGCCTAGTGTACATGGCGTTTGCATCTTCGCTAGGAACCAACTTAAAGCGATCAAAGCGCCTCCTAATAATAGCAATTTACTCCTCCTTAACCTCATCGGTGCCCTCATGGATTTGCACTAAGGTTTTCCATATATCATGTGCAGTGGGAAGGTTGCTAACTCTCTCAACCACTTGAAAGGATCTAGGACACGAAGGGGGGTTGAAGTGGACTAGCAGCGACAATTTTAAACTATTTTTGTATATTCTTTGGAATTAGTCAAATTTAACAACTCACCTAGAGCAGGTAAATTTGACTAAGTTACCGAGCTAAAGCTAAACTATCGAGCGGAAACAAAGACTAGTCCTAATACCCGAAGGGACACTAGTGCAATAGCCGAAGCAATTCAAATGCGAAAAGTAATGCGGAAATCGTAAAGGAGGCTCACCGATTTTTAACAAGGTTCGGCGCAAAGCACCTACTCCTCGATGCGAAATCTCTCAAAGAGAGACCGGGACCCTCGAGTCTTGGACCGATGAAGCACGGGGATGGCGAGGTGGAGTCTCAAACCCGGCGGGAACACCCCCAAAGAGCACTCGAGCAAATCGACCAGGAAACTCCCAAGAACTCACCAATCCACGGAGAAAAATAGGGCAAAAGAACCGAGAGGAAGAGGGGAATCCATGGCCAACCTTCTCTCCTTCTCTCCCTCTCCTCTCCTCTCTCTCTCACCCTAACCCTAGGTGGAGATGGACATGGGCAAGGGAAAACCCATGGGAGAAGCTCTCTCTCTCACACAAGCCAAGGGGACACAAAAATAATGAGCTCTCTCAACTCTCCCCTTCAGCCCGAGGCCTATTTATACCGCCCTAACTGGACACGTGGCGAAGATGCAACGAAACAGACTCAGAAAAATGGTTCAGATCGACCAATCTGGGAAATCACCGGACGCGTCCGGAGGGTCACCGGACTCGTTCGGTCGCTCTAGACCTGACGCTGCTCTCCTCACCGGACGCGTCCGGAGGTCCATCGGACGCGTCCGAAGCCTTGTTCGTACGCTGCCCAACCTCGGCCTGAACTCTTCTGGAATGGCCTTCTCCAGACCATCCGGACGCGTCCGGTGGGCTAATTTGTCAGCTAGCCCGTGGCACACCTCTCTGGAATCTGGCGCACCGGACCATCCGATGACACACCGGACGTGTCAGGTGGGGCTGCCAGGCCGCAGCCCCACAGGCCAGTCTCTCCCAATGCTCTCTCTCGCTCCTCGAATGCCTCGGCTTGGTTCGGTTAGGCTTTTTGTCAGCATATGTACTTGGATAGGGACGATACGACTTCGGATAAGCTTGACACTACTTTGGATTGGACCGGGTGGCTTTTGGGCGGGAGTTTTCGCGCCTAAAGGATTGAAATGATTTGATGGATACGAAAATGACCCCGAACACGACAAATCACCTCGGATGCCTCCGGGCCCACTCGGTGGCGTCGACTCTAAGCAAACTAGCCCTCGGACACTTGGCACTCTCTCGGTCGTTCTCGAAGATTCTAGACTCACCTAGACTCGGAACCGGAGACGACGACTCGAGTGCTCAATGGGACCGACCTGCCAGAGACTGAGACTCGCACATTCTGTGCTCGAGCCTCGGATACGCCCTCAACCAAAAGGCATTAAGAGAATGAGCAAAGCAAATAAAGTCCTTAGGTTGACGTGGCACCTAATTACCAAAATCATCTAGACCTTGGAGTCCTAGGACTTACAGGTACCATCCCTTGGAATCACATTCCAAGGCGAGGCACCATCATGCACAAATCCCAAAGGATCATTCATTAGTGCAGGTTACATAGCTAGTCACCATTTCATATATCGGAATTACAAATGTTATTACAAAAGTGTTGACACCCAATTTTGGCCGTCGGATTTTTTTGACTTGAAGACGAAGAAACCGACCCGAATATGATCAATGCTTTGCCTACATTTCAATATGCATCTAGTGTAGAGCATGATGATTTTAAAAGGGATATGCCCTAGATCGATCATAGTGATGATTGTACCACGTCTTTGTTCATGTACTTATGATAACATTGTTTATCGGTTCCTTGAATAGATGTCATGACTTTGTACATTGGGTACGACTTGATTGTGAAACACATTGTTTAGTGACATTATTCTAAATGGGTCCCTGATCCATATCATCACGAGGAGCGGTGGTGATTTGATCAGCATACGTATTGGTTGATGGTAATGTTTCACATACGACAGATATGGAGATATCAACCAATAGTAACACATGTTGGAGAACATGGGTAGTCGGACAGGCCTACTATGAGACGTTATGAGATTGTTATCTCTTCAAGTGCCATCAGCGTATAGTCTCGAGCGGTACACCTATATGGTCCTTAGACCTGAGATTGTCATAGATGCCTAGCATGTTGACTCGTATGCTTTGGTGTCACTAACGCTGCACCGTAACTAGGTAGTTGAAGGTGACTACTGGGTATGCCACGATACATAGCCAGGGGTGTGATAATCAAGAAGGGATTTGCCCCTCCTAGGTAACGGGAGAAGATACCTCTGGGCCCCTGGGTGGATGGATAAGAAAAGCGCACGGCCGTGCTAATATGACTAAAGAGTTAGTCATGGTTTGTATCCATCACACTGTCGAGTGAAGTGGTCGGGCTATTAACAAGGGTGGCGCACATCTCGCCTTGAGCCTGACTGGTATCATGTGGCAAAGGGATCGGTATACGTGCATGCATCAAAGGTTCAGCCGAATATTGATTCTGTGCATTCAGGGGCCAACACGTACTGCTAGGTACTTAGGTTGATCGTTGGATTTGATTCACGGCCGACTTGCACTGAACCTAACGGGTCACACACTTAACGGGTTGGGACTGTTTAACAGGTTTGTGTGTGGATATGATTCGCGTAGGAGATGGAACCCTAGTGGGCTGAAGCCCACTAGCGAATCTATATAAAGGGAGGCGTGGGCGCGGCGCAAGGCATGAGTTGAGCCCTCACCACGCACAGCCACCGCACGCCCCTCTCGTTCCCGAGAAACCCTAGCCGTGTGGCGAGGTGCTAGCACACCCCGCGCGGCGTTCCTGCTCGGTACGTGTGGATACCGCTAGAGGCGCTGCCGTACACGGACGCGCTTTTTGGTTGGATCTCCGGCGAGCTCGCCAACCACGACAACCAGTAGGCGAGCACGAGACGATCAACCCCGACCACTCGGCGAGCACCGACGACCACTCGGGGAGCAGTCGGCGTGCTGATCGGGGCGTGTACGACTACTTCCTCTACGTGCGCTAGTCTGCTTCCGCGCTTCGAGGGTAACGATCTGTGATCCCGTACTTGCATGTGATCTTTGGTGAATCGCGGTAGAATTTTTTGAAATTGTGCTCGCGTAGCCTACCCGTTTTCCTTTAGATTTGTCTATTCTTGACACACCCGCTTCACCCACGGCACTTGAAGTTATTGCTTGTGATGCCTTGCCTGTTTGTTTTGAGATTGCACCTACTAGTTCCACACCACAAATTGTTTTGCTTGCACGTCCTAGCCATGTTGAAATTGTGCATGATTTGCCTGCAACTGCTAGTGATGCTTTGCTCGTGCCTCAGCCTGAAATGTCTGGTGTTCCTGCTGATAGCTCATTTCCTGCTAGCTTGTGTGATGATACTCCTGTTTCACTTGCTCCTACACCTGCACCATTACCTGTTGCACCTAGCACTAGTGACAAGCAAAAATCAGCTGCTCCTGTTGAGTCTTTGCTTTTGAGTGTGCCTTCTAGTTCAAATGCTTGTGCTAGTAGTTCTGTTGCACTTGCTTCTACTTCTAGTGGTTCAAGGGGGTAATGGGGGCTTGTGCGATCCCGACCATTGCAAGGGTGCATTGGCGGCTAGGGAGTTAGTCATACAGAATGGAGAGCTTGTAAGGGAAAACAGTGAGCTGAGAGCAAACTTGGTCAAGTGCAAGAACATAGCTAGTGAGAATGCTGAGCTTAGAGCCAAGTTAGCTAAGTTTGAGGTTAGGAGCTATGAGGGGAGTTTGGTCTTGGACAAGATGCTCAAGGACCAAAAACCTGCTTCCAACAAGGGCGGATTGGGATTCACTCCCGAGAAGAAGCCCAAGGGAAGAAAGGGAAAGGGTCCTAGTGTGGACAACATAGACCCCGGGTATCCACACGGCGGGCCTAAGAGACCGCCCGACAGGGGATGGATCAAGTCGGGTGGATAAGGACGGGTACCATCCGGACTCTAGAAGACTTGCTCGGCAAGAAAAGACATGAAGATAGAAGCCTATCCTTAATTAATAGGGAAGGTATACTTGTAATCCAAGATAACTACTAGAGGATAGAAATAGGAATCCTACCTTGTAACCGACTAGGACTCTTCCTTGTAACCCCACCCCCTCCACTATATAAAGGGGGTAGGGGGCCATAGTTCGGCAGGCCATGAGGCCATCTACAGATCCCACAAGGCCATGCCACCGAGGGCCATGTCACCGAGGGAATCACACATCTACAGCTTGATCATCTCCCATGTTGATCATCATCTTGTACACATATAACCCATATAATCCCAGAGCACGGGGCGTGGGGGTATTACCTCCGCCATGAGGGCTCGAACTCAGTATAAATCCTTGTCTTGTGCTACCATCGAGTTTAGATCTTGCATGCATCGCCCCATGTATAATCATTGCGGCGGTGACCCCCGCTTAGTCACCGATCGGCGGTTAGCGCGCCGGTAGGGGCAGCGTCAAGATCATCTTCGTCAAGCTCGATGGCATCGACCAACGGTGTCGCCGTCGTCTCCGCCCCCGGAGCCGACTGCGTCGTCAACGGCTTCGGCGACTCCGCTCCTCGGATTTGGATCAGATCCAATCTGGGGAGAACTACAACCATGCCTCCCGCTCGGGTTGGGGAACGTCACGGCCATCTACTCATGAGTAGTACGCCAACGGCTCAATTCCCGACTCGGATACGGCGACAGCTCGAAGACAGATTCCGTACGTCATCTTGTTTCTGTAATTCCCGTTGATCTAGAAGGAATTTCGAGATGAGACTGGATGCGTTGGAAATATAATTTCTTCATCTTTCCGTGAAGCCCAAGAACGCCCAAAACGAAGTCCGGATCTGTCCGGGACATCCGTTTGAAGGCAGGCTGCACGGGATGGTCGCGAATCTCAGCAAGCTCGTAAAACCCATATTGTTTCTGCAATTCCCATTGATCCAGAAGAAATTTCGGGATGAGACTAGATGCGTTGGAAAGATAATTTCGTCATCTTTCCGTGAAGCCCAAGAACGCCCAAAACGGAGTCCGGATCTGTCCGGGACATCCGTTTGAAGGCAGGCTGCTCGGGATGGTCGCGAATCTCAGCAGGCTCGTCAAATCCATCTGCGGAGGCTGCGGCATGCGGATATGCCGTTGTACACCTTCAAGGACATCAAGGATCAGCAAGGAGCTTGTCCAAATAATCAACGATCAATACTTCTTCCGGACTCGGATCCGATCTAGTCTGAGGAGAACATCGACATCGCTTCGTCTGGACTCCCGTTCGGGTCGAGAAACGCCGCCGTCACCTACTCCCGAGTGGTGTGCTGGGGGCTCAATTCTCGACTCGGATACGGCGAGAACTCGACCAAGAACTTCTACAACACTTTTGCGGGTTCGGACATGATCCAATCTGTGGGAGGAATTCAACAGCACTTCACTCGGACTCCCGGTCGTGTTGGGGAACGCCACCGCCGCCTACCGACGAGTAGCGCGCCGGGGGCTTAATTCCCGACTCGGATACGGTGAGGTCTCGATGGAGAACGAATCTCGGATGGTGACCGTCATCAGAAGCAAATCACTCGGACTCAACAACCACGGCGTCCATCGTGCGATGCCAGCTTCATCAACCGCGAGACGAACAAGAGAAGAAGATGCGATCTGTTCCCATTCAGATTATGGACGGAACTTGTGTCGTGATTTCCCGTTGACTCAGGAGGAGTTTTGGGGTGATATAAGATGCGTTGGAAAGCTTATCTCGTTATCTTTCCAACGAATCCAAGAACGCCTAATTCTGACTTCGGATGCGACCGTGGCGTCTCTTTGAAGACAGCCTGCGCAGAGAGGTCGCGAATTTCGGCGAGCCCCCTAAAGCTCGTCGGTGCCGGCACGGCGTGAGGATTGTTCGTGCCACATCTCGTGGGACGTTGAAGACCAGCGAGGACCTCCATCGACTTTCATCAAGCTACACCAACCGCATGGAGATCATTTACGACTACGGCCAACTCCGTCGACGACTGGCGAGACCTCGGCGAGCACGTGCTATTCGTTGCCGACCACGACGTGCGCCACTCGGTGTTGATCGAGATCTGAACGACTACTTCCTCTGCTCGGCTACGTGCCAACGCCTCCAAGTTTACAGCTCGGCTGTACGCCATCGCGCGCCACGAGCGTCCGGTACGGCTGCACGCCTAGAGCTTCAAGTCTACGGCACGGCGACACGCTACTCAGCGACACGCCTACGCCCGCGCCACGAGCGCCCAAGTTTATAGCTCGGCTGTACACCATCGCGCCCACAGCGCCCCGTACGGCTGCCGCGCTCGAGCTTCAAATCTACACTTCGGCGACAAGCCACTCTACTACGCCACGCCAGGCGCCTCGGCGCCCAAGTTCTGGCACGGCGACACGCTACTCGGCGACACGCCTACGCCAGCGCACGAGCGCCCAAGTTTATAGCTTCGGTATGACGCCATCGCGTGCCACGGCGCCCGTCGGCTGCCGCCTCGAGCTTCAAATCTACGGCTCGGCGACAAGCCACTCGGCTACACGCCACGCCGCGCCTCGGCGCCCAAGTCTGATGCGGCGACACGCTACTCGGCGACACGCCTCGCCCACGCCACGCGCGCCGAGTTTATAGCTCGGTCAGACGCCATCGCGCGCCACGCGCGCCAATGCGGCTGCACGCTCGAGCTTGAATCTCGGCTCGGCGACAAGCCACTCGGCTACATGCCTACGCCAGGCCATGGCGCCCAAGTCACGGCTCGGCGACACGCTACTCGGCGATCGCCTATGCCCGCGCCACGAGCGTCCAAGTATCGGCTTCGGTATGCGCCATCGCGCGCCATGAGCGCCCGTGCGGCTATATGCTGCGGCTACAGATATATCGGCTCGGCGATAAGCCACTCGGCTACGCGATATGCCAGCGCCACGGCGCCCAAGTTCTGACTCGGCGACACGCTTACGCCCGCGCCACGAGCGTCCAAGTTTTCAGCTCGGCTGTATGCCATCGCGTGCCACGAGCACCGATGCGGCTACACGCTGCGCTACAAATCTACAACTCGGCGATAAGCCACTCGGCTACGCGCCACGCCAGAACCACGGCGCCCAAGTCCACGGCTCACGACACGCCCACGCCAAATACGCCACGAGCAAATTAAGTCTATTGCTCGGCTACGCCCTCGCTTTGCATCGAGCTAAGTTCTCATTACCATAATCTTTTCTTATAAATCTAAATTGTTTCTTGACTTGCTACTTAGTTGGTCTCCAACTAAGCGATGAAGTCGAGGGCTACCTAATTGGTGCACTTGCGTGCACTTTTTGTTGCTTTCTCTTAATGATCGCAAATGAATCCGAGTGGTTTTCCGAGTAGTGAAGCTCGATCCACAAGCGGCGAACTCTAGTCACTCGTCTGGCGTGCACAGGAAAAGAGCCATGAGCCAATTCCGGCCTTGGGGGCTAGACTAGTCGGTGAGTGCATAACAAAGGAAGATTACTTGGAGGAATTTAAGATCAAAAAGGAAAAGTTGCAAAAGAGCAAAAATTATCTAAAGCAGTCGGACCTTACATCCAATTGATTGTTTTTTTCATCCAAATCCTACATGTACATGCTACAGGGGTTCATGGTTTTTACCTAATCAAGTACCTTCTTTGACTCCGTACACGAGCAAGAAGGACTTGCGCCATGAGCGACAACTACGGCTCGGCGAGCGCCTGGCACGGCTACACGCTTACGCCCGCGCCTCGACCGTCCAAATCTATAGCTCGGCGAGCACCCGGCATGGCTACAAGCCTACGTCCGCGCCTCGAGTGTTCAAGTCTATGGCACAGCTATATGCCCACGCCAACTTCGGTACGGCTATACGTCTACGTCAACTTTGGTACGGCTATACGCTTACGCCTCTGGCCATGAGCCATCCTGCGCATACTGGCGCTAACCACGGCCTTCGATTCGGCGTCACAACCAAGGCTACAAGCACGGTAGGGCTAAGCCACATGCCTCGGTACACCCCATGATGGGCAGATTACCGGCAGAGCTATAAAATTACCCATCAATTGGTATACCCCATGTTGGGTCACTAGTTGGTCACGGCATGTCAGGCCAGATACCAGTGATGTCGGGATTGAGTTTCGATGGTACGCTCCAATTGGGGCCAATGCTGTATACCGCAACCCGGATATGGATACCATATGGCTAAACTCCATCCTTAAGGTACGCCCTGTGGTGGGGCCTCAGCTGTATCCTACTACGGTCGGGTACAAGTACCGCTTGGCTGACAACAATGGTATGCCCCATGTTGGGACACTAGCTGTGTTACCGCACTAGTCGGATACAGGTATCATTGGGCCAAACCCTATCCAGATGGTATGCTCCATGTTGGGCCAAGCTTTACTCTACGAGTATAGGTACCAGATGGTTAAAATACGGTATGCCCTCTGGGGCCACCAACAGATCCCACTGTCTGGTGCAGTACCGCTCGACTCTTCAACCAACACTGGTACGCCCGTTGGGTCGCTAGTCAGACATCGCAAGACGCAGTACAAGTATCACTCGGCTCTTCACCAAAACCAGTGGTACGCCCCATGTTGGAGCCACCAGACATCGCAAGACAATCTACAGTATCACTCGGCTCTTCACCAAAACCGGTGACGCCCCATGTTGGGTCGCCACTGCATCGCAAGACGAGTACAGGTATCACTCGGCTCTTCAGCCAAAACCAGTGGTACGCCCCATGTTGGGTCGCCAGCTGTGCATCGCAAGACGAGTACAGGTATCACCCGGCTCTTTAGCCAAAACTAAAGGTAAGCCCCATGCTGCGTCGCCAGCTGTACATCGCAAGACGAGTACAGGTACCATTTCATCAAAATTGTAGTGATGCGCCTTACAAAGAGCCTACCGCCAGAACTCCAACAATCCCGGGCTGCGTGTCACTAACAACTCTCTATGAGTCCTTCACAGTCTCCTTGCAGATAGCAGGCAGAAACCGGTCGGGAAGGAGCAGCAACAATCTACAAGCACTCGGCATGAAGCATGACTCATCCAAGGTGTGACAAAGAAGAGCAGCAACTCGACTATGAAGCACTCGGGGGCTACTGTGGACAACATAGACCCCGGGTATCCACACGGCGGGCCTAAGAGACCGCCCGACAGGGGATGGATCAAGTCGGGTGGATAAGGACGGGTACCATCCGGACTCTAGAAGACTTGCTCGGCAAGAAAAGACATGAAGATAGAAGCCTATCCTTAATTAATAGGGAAGGTATACTTGTAATCCAAGATAACTACTAGAGGATAGAAATAGGAATCCTACCTCGTAACCGATTAGGACTCTTCCTTGTAACCCCACCCCCTCCACTATATAAAGGGGGTAGGGGGCCATAGTTCGGCAGGCCATGAGGCCATCTACAGATCCCACAAGGCCATGCCACCGAGGGCCATGCCACCGAGGGAATCACACATCTACAGCTTGATCATCTCCCATGTTGATCATCATCTTGTACACATATAACCCATATAATCCCAGAGCACAGGACGTAGGGTATTACCTCCGCCATGAGGGCCTGAACCTGTATAAATCCTTGTCTTGTGCTACCATCGAGTTTAGATCTTGCATGCATCGCCCCATGTATAATTATTGCCGGCGGTGACCCCCCAGTTAGTCACCAGTCGACACCTAGTCCTCGAGCATCTACAGGTGCCGATACCTCTCGTGCTAGACCTAGGGGGCACCTACTACCACTCTTGGCAATACACTAGAATCCCACCTCCTAGACCACAAGCACCCAACTCCTGGCAGGCTAGAGCTTGGAATAGGAAATCATACGTGGTCCCACATATCATTGAGCTCACATCCGATGTGGCCTATGATTGTCAATTGGGCATATAATTCTTTCAATCTCCCACTTGCACAATAGACAATTATGCAACTCATGACTCCAACCCCTTAAGTGTGTGACCCAATAGGTTCGTATGTAGACAGCAGTGACCTAGAAACAACTTTCTAGTCACAGATCGGCATTGGCCTCTAGCAAAACGTACTGACCCCTGAATACACGCGAAGATCAAATCTAACGAACCAAATAGCGTTAAAGTGATAATCCCTTTGCCACACGATGCCAGCCAAGCTCAAGGCAAGAAACGTGTCACCCTTGTGATATCTCGGCCATTCACTCGATCAAGTACTGGATTTCGTATGATTAACTCTTTAATCATGGTATGGTCATACACTTTCCCAAACCCAATACCTCGAGAGGCCCAGAGACAACTCTTCTGTTATAAAGGAGTGGCAAATCCCATCTTGACCGCTAACTCCCCACGTCCATGTTTCATGGCATACCCGTAAGCTACCTTTATAACCCCTTGTTACGGAGAGCGTTTGATAGCCCCAAAGTATACAACTACACATGCTGGGACTCAATGGCAATCTCAGGTCAAAGGATCCCACAATCATTGATGACACCAAAGACTATGACAAATCTTGTAGCATCTCATTGCGGGTCTGTCCAACCACCCATGTTCTCCGACATGTGTTCACATTATTGATTTGATATCTCCATATCTATGAACCAGGAACATAATCATCAATCAATACATGTGCTGATCTTTGAATCATAATTGTTCAAGTTATGATATAAGATCAGGGACCCCTTTAGAATAACATCATATAGTAAAAGTGTTCTGCGAACACGTCTTACTTGTTGATCAATACTGATGATTTTACTCAAGGAACTAGGATAAAAATTATCCATCATAAACATAGAAGTGATATAGTCATCTCCAAGACTGCCTAGTCGGCTTATCACTTATAATTTATTCACGTGCACCAGAGCTTACCAACCGGATATCTAATATCTGATGCTCATGTGCACCTTTCATAAAGGTTGTGACAATATTTGTTTAGGCTGAAACTATTTCAGCGTCTGAACCCCCAAAGTGCACATTTTTTATACTTCACAAGTATTTTAGAATGCTTCTCTACATCCAGTGACTTTCACCCGGATTAGATTAATATATACATATCGGTGACATTCACCTTAATGCACAGGATATAAAACCCATTTTTCAGCAATTTATCAAGCTCGTCAAATATCAAATACTTAATCTTGCTCTCCAGTGTGACATACACAGGAACTATTCTCGGCTGAACCATTCAGCACTATGCCAACATATAGGTCTAATCCAATTAGCCTTTCTGATCTATCCCTATAGACCCTTATGCCAAAATTTCAAATCTAACCCAAAGTCTTTTTTCAAATCTAACCCAAAGTTTTTCATGAAGAAAAATTTCTTAATCTAGACATGGCAGATCCATAGGATATTATTTCAGACCAACTATATGTCATACATATTTAAGATCAAGAAAATCAGCGCTCTCCCATTTGCCCTTGATGAACTAGCCAAACAATTTGACTTTCATCAAAAAACAAATAATCAACTATGATATGCTTGTTTAAAAAACTTGCATATTTTAGTACCTCATGATCATCAAAACCTTGAGTCCGTGTCGAACACATTATCACCTAGGTCTCCTAAAGAGAGCCGTTTCGATGTCCATAATATTGCATATCAAATGTGCAATGGTAGCTATATGAATCAAGACAACACCAACCGGACCAATGAAGTTCAAAACTTAATTGTCACATGTAGCTCATTTTAAATTCGTCCCTTAGAGTATAGGCCCATCACGCTTCATCATAAATCTTAAGCTCATCATAGTCAGACAACATTTGTCATCCCTGTCATATAGGTGATTAATTTGGCTTTAGCACCAATGGAGGGTTGGTTATTTCATAAAACATACAACAACTTATATATAATATAAAAATTTAGTAGGAACCGAAACACTTTCAAATGATCCCCGAATTACTCCAAGTCACATCGTGTTCCCGCTAAATATTTTAAAAGAAATAATTTTTTCAAAATAAAACCATTCCGAGCAACAAACAATTTGTAGCTCTTACCCTTCTTTATGTGCAAACACTTTGCACTTCACAAAGAAAAATTAATCTTAGTCAAGTGTGAGCTTATCAGACGTTACACGTCTTACACGTACCCCACGTTCCAAACATCGATAAAACAACACGGAACACCTTCCGATCCATATCATATATGGTTGTTTCCTTATGACTAGATGGAACCTTTAAATGAGCACAAACATTTTTAAAGTGTACCATAACATGGGTAATGAAACATAATGACATCACAAGTCCTTAGGATTAATAACACACATCCATTCACTAATGGAGCATGCCCATAAGGCAAATCAATCTCCCACTCAAAAGAAGCAAAATATTAAACTTGCTTATGCCCGTAATATAATAACAATTATTTAATTCCGACTGTGATCCTTCGGATTTGGCCCTTAAAAGTATGTCAACGTCAGACGAGACAACTTTTATACCCTTGCCATTAATCCAGAATCCTATCCCGCGGTGTTAGGGTAGCTCCAATCTTTGACTTCGCAAGTTTAGATTAGTACTTAGATCCAACTCGGCCTTTCCCTTTCACTCATGACTCGGCCTCCTTCACAACTCGACCAGTCTTTTAAACCATCATCAAATGATAAAGCTAATCTTAATTCTCTTATTTTAACATGCATCAAATGCATCTCGGGCAGTGATTTCTAAGCAATTCATCATTATTAAGAGCAACCGAAAATCACATCAATAGCTAACCATTAGCCAAAGGAAAAACCGTATTTTCCAATGCCCAAACAATCAATCATATTGACCACATATAATGGCTGGCCGAATTTTCTTTTGTGCTAATCTGCACGCAAACAATGACTTAGGGATCAAATCCTTTAGCCCTTATTTGGTTCTCAAACATACCCACCAAATCCACAATCATATTGGAGACATGCATGATTTCATCTCGCTACAATAGCTCAGATTTCATGATGGCAAGAAAAAGATAATAAGCACAAATAAAATTATCATAGTGCTTCTAGTAAACACTTCAATTACAGATTGCATTTCAAACTGGTTCATCCAGGTACTACTTTTAGAACAAATATTTCATAATATTTAGAGAACAATTCTGAAAAATGAAATCAATCACCATGCATATATCAAGATTCACTAATCAAAGATATAGCTCAAAAATAAAGCATCGGGTATATCAACAAATATTATACTTGTCGGTGTAATAAATACAAGGGTACAAAGAGTCCTAAGAAGGCCGAGAGGGCCCCACGCGTCAGGCGGGCGAGCAAGGCCCCAGCGCGTGGGTTAGCCCCTCAGGAGGCCGAGAGGGCCCCACGCGTCAGGCGGGCGAGCAAGGCCCAGTGCGTGGCGAGCCCCTCAGAGGCCGAGAGGCCCCACGCGCCAAAGGCGGGCGTGGGCGAGCCCCTCTGGAGACGAGGCGAGGGCCCCACGCCCAAAGTGCGTGGGCGAGCCCCTCCGAGACCAAAGCGAGGTCCCACGCGTCGAGTGGGGCCCGCGCAGAAGCATTGCGAAGGAGTCTTGAGACGAAGGCTCCCCCTGCTGCGAAGAAGAAGCGCATTTAATGAGACATCACGCTGGATAGACAATGAAGAAATGATTACTGCCGCAGTGACCCCGCAGTCTGAGCGGTTATCCTTTGTGGCGCAGAAGAATTGACCGCAGAGAGAAGGTTTGCTTGAGGAGGCCGCCCGTGTCGAGGAGGAGCGCGGGGCCACACCCGGACTCACCGTGTGGATGTGCGGGTCGAGGCCACTTGCGGCACGCGAGGGCGGCCAAGCAGCATGGGCAATGCACGTTTCGTCTCTTCTGTCGTGTCTTGTCGATTATCTTTGAGAGCATCAGACGCCTACCCCCTCGGCTCTCTCCGCCAGCCCGAAGCTTGCATAAAAGGGGAGGAGAGAGAGGGGAGAGGGGAGAGGCAATAGCATAGGGCAATAGCATAGAGGCGATAGCATACGAGTACTAGCATTCGTGCATTCGAAACACCCTGTAAACACATTCCCATTCAACCACAATCAGAAAAGAGCTAAGGCTCAGCAGGAGTAGGACTATTACCCGAGGGGTCCGAACACAGGTAAATCTGAAGTCGCTCCTTGTTGTGCCCGACGCTCAAATCGGATCGAGCTTGATCGAGTTGGCTAGCAGACTAAAAATCTGACCAGGGGTGTGATCCGCAGTGATTGAGCGGAGAACACGCCGTCAATACTATGTTTATGTGTGTACGTCCTTTGACAGTTTAACGAAGATACTCCCACTCAAGTCATATTCCCTCTGATGACTCGAAATAGGACAAGATCCATAGTCGGTCAAAGATCTAGTGCGTGGAGGCAACTCCTAGAACTAAGTGACATAGGTAGGCAATCCCTTGCCAATCACATAGTATGTGACTCTTGTTTGTTGGATGGCATACGCCAATGCACATCACCAACATGCCTGCCTCGAAGCCCAAAACAGTTTTGATAGCTTCAAGTAAAACCAACACTATGCTGTGACGTCCGACTTCACCCCATTGATCAAGGAAATTAATGACACCCTGCTGTATGCTGAAACTACCAATTAACGTACAAGACCTTAATGGGTGCAGCTGATGGAAAAGGGCAAACTCTTAATTTTTTTGAGGGAAATCTATTCTATAAAAGAATAGTAGAGTAGGAAAACCATCATAGAAAATACACTATTAATCTATATGGTATAGCCCAAGACGTGGTGATCATTATCACTATGATCATTATCACTATACGCCCATTCCTGTCCACCGAGCCATCTACTTGATTTTACTCAAGTATAACAAATTAATATGTAAGCCTCAACAATATCCCACACATGCATCATATACACAAGGATCAAACTATTTACATACATCTGCATAGAATCAAATTCTATCAAATATTATGAAATTATAACAATTATAAAAGCCACATAAATAATTTGTGTTGTGTAAACCAATTTTTCTATAATGAAACCTCTTCACATCTTTTGCCCATGAATAATTCCAATGAATTAATCATATTAACTCATTCCGGACCAATCATATAGTCCTAATGAATATTTCATTAGCAAGTTAGCCTACTAACAGATTAGTCGGTAGGGTTCGAACTATGAATCCTATTCACAATCTTACCCATGATGCTTTGATTGAATTAATCATATTAATTCAATGCCGGATTACACGTTAGCCCTACGGCCTAAACCAACCACCAAGGCACCATGGCAGTAGGAGAAGCTCACCACACAACCAGTGCTCGAGATCCAAATCCCAGCACGCGGTGGGGCTCTCCGACTAGCTCTATGACCAACTCATTCTCCCTCGAGCAAAACCGAGTAGTATCAAGAAGTGCCAGACACCACTGAGTAACCTGAGCAACAATTTGCTCGTTACCAAGCGGTTCGGGCAGCGTCGAGCAGTGCCGAATAGCATCAAAGTATCCCAGTAAACAATTTGCTCATTACTGATCTATCCGAGCACAGTGGCGGAGGACTTGTTATGGCTAGGTGTGGCACCTGCCATACCTTATTTTTTGCAAAACCCCTTTTACTTGGTCATCAACCACTTAATCAACCGCTAAATGAGTTGAAGATGTTGGTCTTCGTCTATAATTGCCATACCTAAATTTTATTTTGTCCTCCGCCACTGTCCGAGCACAAACATGCACGTCTACAAGATTTCCAGTGGTAAGGACGACCAACGATTGGCCTCTCATCGTGATTGAGATCATTGTTAACACATGCAGTTATTGCACGGTAACCATGACTCAACGATTATCTAACCGATCAAATCAGCTAGACCACTGGTTAATATGAAGAATATGCCATATATATACTAGCTAGCATAATATTTTGCATGCATGTATACATATATGCTTAAACAGTACATGCATCAGATGCACACCACACGTTAAGCATACGTCTTTCATCCGTCGATAGTCATTACATGCAAACATACACGCTAAGCCAATATATCTATACGCCGAACGCTGCCGAGCTTGCACTGTTTACCCGCTACCATGCTACCAAGCAGCGCACCCCGAGCAACAAAGACACCGATCCTATCAGCGGCAGCTCGGTGGCCTGACATCAAATCGCGGTAATGAACGTTTCAGCAACAATTGCTCGAGACAAAGACCCAAACTAGTTCATACCATGGCCAGGGTAATCAACTAATTAATCATATTAATTAATCAATATTCATCGGCTAATCATATTAGCCTCAACCCACAAAGCACAAGTACAAGCTACCACGGACCAGCAACACACATGCATCGTGCAGCCAACAAGCTGGCCCCTGCACCACCTTGCATGCGTAGCCGAACACATGCACCACGATAGCAGTACTAGGTAGCTCCATCCCAATCCGCATACTCAATGTACACCACGGCCACAACCGGTGATCACATCACCCTTTTGTTGATTGATCTTATTAATCACCGTGAGACACAGACATGCAAATTAATCTCATTACCAATATCAGATTAATCTCTATTAATCATATGGATTCTCCCTACCGATCCAATCGAGTATACGGAGAACGGTAGTAGATCATATCTAGTACCCCGCATATCGTATATGCGACCATAACCGATCTAGATCAAGAACTAAACAGGATGGCTCTGATACCGTTGAAGGGAAACGCGGTCTTGCTACGCTAGAAATGAATCAAATTCTACCGCTAGAACCCAGGACCCCCTACAAGTAATTAACCATAGATCGAGATTGCCTCACAACACGCAGTGCAGCAGAAGACGAGTCGACGAAGCCGGTTCGATCGATCTGGGCGTAGTCGTACGGAAGTAGTCGTTCACGGTGATCCCATCGCCTCCTCATCGCTGGTCCTCAATGTCTCACGAGGTGCCCATGGCCGATCCCCATGGCACGGTCGCAGTTGGTGAGGTCTACGAGCTCGCTGAGATTCTCGACCTCCCTGCGCAGCCTGTCTTCAAACGGCCGCCCTGGCCTCGTCCGGAGTCCGTTTTCGATGATCTTGTACACTACGGACAAGATCTCGACGAGAGATTTCCAACGCATCCAGTCCCATCTCAAAATTCCCTCTGGATCAACGGTAATTTGCTAAACAAGGTCACGGCCCGAAACTGGACGCGAACAGATCACGTCGTCTTCTTCGGTTCTTCTTGCAGTTGATCAAGCCAGCGCCCCAAGTGTTGTGCCTCTATGAGAATGCACACACCTGGTGATCGGAATCCACCCATGGCGGCGTGCTAGCTCCGAGCGCAGGTGAGGGTGAGAGATGACGGTTAGGGTTTGGTGGAGAGGGAAAACCTGATTTCCTCGAGGCCTACATGCCTCTCCACCGCCACCCTATGTATATAGTCCCACCGTGGGCCCTCTACACTAGAGGCCCAACCCAATTCATGGCCCATGTCTCACATGGTCCATGTTGCCCACGTCATATGTGGTCCCACATATCATTGAGCTCACATCCGTTGTGGCCTATGATTATGAATCGGGCATATAATTCCTTCATGGCTGGACCCAGATCGGCCATGGAGAAGCCGTGGGGATCCTTCTTCAGGTCGCGGACGACCTGGGCGATCGCGCGTGCCTTCTGATGGCTGCGCCGGGGCGGGTTGGTCACGGCATCCTCCAGAGAGTCAGCCGGCCAGGCATGCGTGGGAGTGCGCAAGTCGTCCTCGCGGCGGATCTCTGACATGGCACGACGAACAGAGTCACGGAAGAAGTCCTGGGCCTCAACGCGGTGGCACTGCTGCTCCAGGTCCTCCTGGTCTCAGATGCTGACGTCGGCCGAGGCCGCGAAGACACAGCGAGAAGCGGGTGAGATCGGGGGAAACGTCCCGATGTCATCCGCGGAGGCGGAAACGCCGAGCGGCTCGAACTCCATGGGAGTCTCGCTGATATGGGTCAGCGACGGATCCTGCTCGGGGAGCGACTCCTCGGGGCGGAGCTCTACCCCTGAGGCGAGAGAGGCGTCTTTTGGTTTGCTATCATGATGTAATGGCTGAAGAAATTATGAAATGGCTGTTAATATGAATCGGTGTTATATTATGATGAAATTTGTTCTTTGTAAATGTATCGGTCTTAATATGCAATGGATGTTAATTAATGGCTGGATAAATTATGTATGCAACGGTGTTTTATCATGTCCTCTTGCTTTCCATAGATTATTGTTATATTATGTATGCATCGGTGTTATTTTTCTGAGGAAACAAGTGGCAGCTACAGAGGGAGGAGAGGCATCGCAGGGGCAAAATGGAAAAAGAAAGGCCATGTGGGCGGCTGACTCAGCTCGAAACAGGGGTAGCTAGCGCCCCAAACCGGCCTGGGACCTGTGCTGCAACAAGAATATGACATTAGGGACCCAAATATCTGGTTTTCGTGACTAGGGACTATCTGAAACGGTTGCAAAAGTTTGGGGACCTACCATGCAATTTACTTAAAAAGAAACTATTGTTCACCATCTTAGAAGGAATACCAGGACACCAACGTAAACTTTTAGGTAGCAAAATGAAGGGAAGCATATCCTCTGCAGTACTGTAGAGGGCAATCTGTCACTTCATGTGGGTCCCACGTAGGGCCCACCACCCTGTGGGCCCACATGAAGTGACAGTACTGCAAAGGGCAGTAACTGCCGAGGATTTACTTCCAAAATAAAGATAGTTACCAATTTATCAACAGAGATGACAAATCAATTTTTCTTAGTAGACATTGAATGATATAGAGACCGAAGAATTTAGAGCTGTCGACGATGAAAATAAAGAAAAGCAGGCAGTGATGAACGTCGTGCTGCTGTGCTGTCTATATTAGCCACGCTTGAATATTTGCGGATACTATAGGTTGCCAATAGCAAATAAAAAAAATACCTTGCAAATGTGTTTATTTTCCTGCCGGTATACATAGAAACCCAAACTGGGTGTAAAGCCCATACTAGCATCTCTCAACTTGCAGATCTCAAAGCAAAAGGCATGGTTCAAAAATCACATATAATAGTCAACAAAAGTAGAGGCAGAAATGTGATAGTAATGCACAAACTAAGACCTGCAGTAATACTCCAATTTTGAAGGAAATTGGATTTGTGTGGGGATGATGGGATGACCAGATTACATGGAAATAACAGTCGCCTTTTATCTTTTGTTCCTCGTAGCTGTAAAGAGAAAGAATTATAATAAAAACACTAATGATGATGAATAAGTTCCATCTGATTTTTTGGAATTGCAGGGGGGTTAGTAAAAAAAGGCTTGGTCCTTATATTAGAGATCTAATATTTGACCATAATTTGGATGTGATTTGTCTTTGTGAAACCCAGAAAGGGCTGTATGATGAGAAGTTTTTTTCCAAGTTCGATATTCATAAGCAGTTTATGTGGAACTGGATTCCTTCAAGGGGTAAATCTGGAGGTATCTTGTTGGGTGTTAGAGACGTTCGTTTTGAAATTTTAAGTTTAAAGAAAGGGGATTATATGATGCTCCTTAACATCTGGGATAAAAAAATGCAGAAGAGGTGGTGTGTGATAGGGGTCTATGGACCTGCTCAGGATGATGAGAAGCATGCTTTTCTGCATGAATTGGATGGTTTTTGTTCCCTGGTGGACTCTCCTATGGTGATGGGTGGTGACTTTAACATTTTGAGGTTCTTGGACGAGAAGAATAAAAGTCACACTTTAAACAGCTATTCTGATCAGCTTAATCAGATCATAAATAAGTTTGCTCTAAAAGAAATTAAGAATAATGGAAACATTTTCACTTGGTCCAATAACCATGTGATTCCTACCCTAGAAAAGCTTGATAGAGTTTTGATAAACCTTGGGTGGGAAAATTCTTTTCCGGTGCTCAAAGTGCACAAAGCTGCAAGGTTACTTTCAGATCACAATCCTTTGATTGTCAAAGCTGGTGTTGAGGTTGTGGATAAAAAGAATAAGTTTAGTTTTCAAAATGGGTGGATAAAGAATGAAGATTTCCTAAAAATTGTCAATCAGTCCTGGAATTTGCCAGTGAGAATGCATGATCCCCTTGATGTTTTCTTATACAAAATTAAAAGAGTCAAAAAATCTCTTAAAGGTTGGGGAGGTAACCTGTATGGTATAAGAAAGAAGCAAAAAATAGACATTATGAATCAATTAAATGTCTTGGAAAAAAAGGAAGAGAATATTCCTTTAAATAATGAGGAAATGAGAAGAAAGGCAGAGTTGTCTGCTAATATGTTAGTAATTCTTGAAGAAGAGGAAATCAACTGGCATCAAAAGGCAAGAAGCAGGTGGCTGGTTCAGGGTGATAATAATACCAAATATTTCCATTTGGTGGCGAAAGGCAAAAGGAGGAAGAAACTAATTGAATCCCTTCAGGATGATAACACAGTCATTCAGGGTGATGATTGTCTGCTGGAGCATGCTACCAATTACTACAAAACCTTGTTTGGTAAAGGGAATGGTAGTGCCTTTGGTCTGGATAGGAAAATCTGGAATAGCAATGAGAAAGTGTCTGATTTGTAAGGTGCAGCTTTGGTGCAACCTTTCTGTCTAAAAGAAATTCAGACTTCCTTGTTTAGTATGTGTAAAAACAAGGCCCCTGGCCCAGATGGTCTGCCTATTGAGTTTTTTCAAACATGTTGGGATGTCATTAAGATGGATGTGCTTAAACTGTTTGATTGTTTTCATAAGAATGAGTTGAATATCGAAAGATTGAACTATGGCACGATCATCCTCCTGCCCAAAAAAGACAATGCCGATAACATCAGGCAGTTTAGGCCAATTTGTTTATTAAACAGTCTGTATAAATGGATTACTAAAACTCTAACCATGAGAATGGAGGGTGTTATGTGCAGAATCATCACTAAGAGTCAATCTGCTTTTTTGCCTAGGAGAAATATTATGGATAGTGTTCTATCCCTGCATGAAATCCTTCACCACACTAAAAGTAAAAAATCTCCTGGAGTTGTGCTTAAGCTGGATTTTGAGAAAGCCTATGATATGGTGGATTGGAATTTTCTGTTAAAATGTTTGCATTGGAGAGGTTTCCCCAGGAAATGGTGTGACTGGATTTGGAAAGTCATTTCAAAGGGAACTCTGTGTATCAGTGTTAATGATAAGCAAGGAGGGATGTTTCAAAGCAAAAGGGGTGTGAGACAGGGAGACCCCTTATCACCTTACCTCTTCAATATTGTGGTTGATTGTCTTAGCAAAATGTTCCTCTTGGCTCAAGAGAATAGAGTTATTACTGGTTTAATGGGAGATGTGGTGGACAAAGGGGTGACCATTTTACAATATGCAGATGACACTATTGTGTTGCTTAAAGATGACCAAGGTAGCCTGTCCTACACTAAATTGTTACTGCATTTATTTGAAATGATGTCTGGCCTTAAAATCAACTTTGGGAAAAGTGAGTTGATGACCATTAATATAGATAACGCCAGAACTATTCAGATTGCTGAAATGTTCTTTTGTCAAGTAGGTGCTTTCCCTATAAAGTATCTGGGTGTGCCAGTTGGGTTTAAAAGAAATCTTGCCGGCAACTGGGAGGATGTAATTGGGAAAGTCAGCAAAAAATTGAGTGCGTGGAAAAGCAAAACCCTTTCTAGAGGTGGAAGACTAGTGTTAACTAATGCTTGTTTATCCAGTATCCCCATCTATACCATGTCCATGTTTCTCCTGCCTAATATAGTTCTGGAGAAAATTGATAAATTGAGGAGAGCCTTTTTTTGGGACTCTTTCAGTGGTAAACGGAGATATCATCTCACCAAATGGGTAAATATTACAAAACCCAAGTAGAAAGGGGGATTGGGAGTGTCAAATTTAAAGTTTATGAATGTTAGTCTGCTCTGCAAATGGTGGTGGAAGCTGGAGAGGGAAGATGGTATGTGGCAGGATATTGTGAAAGCAAAATATATAAGAAATGCCCCCATCTCTCATTATAACAAGAAACAAACTGATTCTGCTGTTTGGTCTGATTTGCTGAAGGTCAGAAACATTTACACAAGTAAGAGAAGAAAAGTGGTGGGGGATGGGTGTAGTACAAGTTTTTGGCATGACAAATGGTTGAGTGATAAACCTTTAGCTGAAGAATTTCCTGAGTTGTTTAATATCTGTACTGATCAATTTGTTTCGGTTGCTTATTGTAAAAGTAAAAACTGGGATATTAATTTCAGGAGATGGCTTTCCAATGATCTTCAGGCCAAGTGGTCTGAAATCCAGACAAAAGCCAAGGAGACTACTGAAATTGCAATAAGAGACTCTGTGCATTGGCTTTTGAATAGAAAAGGTATCTTTAGTGTTAACTCCATGTATAAATCTTGCCACATGAATCAGGAGAAGTCTCTTAATGAGGATTTTTGGAGGACCAAAATCCCCATGAAAATCAAAATTTTTTTGTGGCTGCTAAAAAGAGATGCGTTATTGACAAAGTTTAATTTGAGAAAAAGAGGGTGGACTGGTAATCCAGTCTGTGATTTCTGTAATGATATTGAAACCTCAGAGCATCTATTTTTTCAATGTCACTTAGCTACTACATCCTGGCATATATTAGCTGCTTGTTTTGGGATTTCATGGATCCCAAGTAATATTAAGCAATACTAGAAGTGGGAAAGAAAAATTCTTTGTAACCACAAAAATCTGAAAGGAATGGGTATAGCCTCCTTTTGTTGGGCCATTTGGTTATTAAGAAATCGATCGTGCTTTGAGAGAAAAAAGGTTGTTAACCCTATGGCGCCCATTTACATTGTTTGCTCTCTGCTGCGCTACTGGTCAGGTCTTATCAAAGCAAATGACAAGGAGTTGCTGGAGCTGGGGATAGAAGGGATCTACAAGAAACTGAAGGAGGTGTAACCGTCATCTTGGAGCCTCTCCTATGTTCGTCTGTGGTGGCGGCCCTCTGTTTCTTGTTGGAGGTCCTTTGTCAATTCTGATGGTGTCTTTTTGTGTCAGAAGTTTTCTCCTTGTGGTAAAATCTTCTTTGTTAGCTTTTGTCAGCTTAGAGCATGGTTTGTGGTACCTCCTCTAATGCTGTTTTGTTCTGGGTGTTGGCCTTCTGTGTAAAAACTAGATGCTTTCGTTTTTTTTCTGAAAGGAAATGGAAGTGGGGCTTTGGTTGGCCCTTTGGCAAAAAAAAAAAGCTGTAAAATTGTTTTACATCTAGTCACCTAGTTGTGGCATGCGGAGTCGTGGTAACCGCCGAGGGGAGGAGAAGGGGAGGTGACCCAGAACCCCCCGCCGCCGGAGGCACTCACCTCGGAGGTGGCGGCGTCGGTCCTGTATGGACGGGCGGCTGTACCTGAGGAAGCAGCGGTGGCAAGGAGAAAAGAGGGAGAAGAGGCGGCGTAGGTGTGGGACGAGATGTGGCGGCGACGACAGCGGCATTGCGGAGGGAGGGAAAGAGCGGCCGCCGTTGGCGGCATCCAAAGACTCCGACGGTCTTGTATGGACGGGCGGCGGTGGCGCAGAGGGAGCAGGGAAAAGAGGCAGCACGGCTGTGGGCCGAGGTACGGCGGTGGCGGCGGCAGCTGAAGAGGCCCTGGCGTCACGGAGGGAGGGGGACAGCAGCTGCAGTTGGCGGCAATCGAGGAGACTCCAGTGGCGTCGAGGGTATGAGGGTTCAAACAAACAATCTGGTCCTTACGAATCAAGTCTATTCATGGACTTCGTGTCCATGGAACCTTCGTGCGACTCGCGGGGCGACTAGGGTTTCCCCTAGTCGCCGCCGCCGCCGCCGCTGTCCACCGCCCGTCGCCGTCGCTGCCGCCGACCCCAAAATCCTAAGCCGCCGCCGCCGCCGCCGCCGACCCCAACACCCCAGCGCCGCCGCCGTCCCCCACACCCCCGCCGACGCACCACCATGGGTTCCACCATCTATCCACGCCAGGCAAAAGCGTTTCGAATCTTGGGTCTTCTCCCCACCTCCGTGCATTCAATGGATCCTCTCCCTGCTCTGCCTCGCCGCTGCAGAGGAGAAGCATTGACTCCGCCGCGCCGCTCATCCTTCGCTGCCTTTCCAGCAGAAATAGCTCAACCCCCCCTTCCGCTTCCAGATCCCCCATCCCTTCCACCACCGAACATCTACAGCGCAACTTTCCCCTTCCGGCGCCAGCTGAACCGTCCGCTGCTTCCCCTGCTGCTGCCAGGCGCCGCCCCACGCAAAGTTCCCCTCCAGATGCTCAAGGGTGGCGGACAATTCTCCCAAGGAGCGGCCGGATTTCGCCGGGCGCCACTCCTACGGCTTCGTCTTCAAAGCCGGCACCAGGTAACCCAACCACCCGCGCCATCCCCTTCACCCGCTCGACCGCCTACATATTGATGGTTCAAGGGAGGTGTCTTCGCTGCCTCGCTTCGGATCACCGAGTCTCCAGCTGCAGAGACCCGGTGAGGTGCTTCACTTGCAGGCGTAGTGGCCATCTAGCGAGGTTCTGCCCTCGGAAGACTAGGCAACCGGTCCACCAACGCCTCCGCTTCCCGGTTCACAACCGCCTCCATTTCCCCTCACTCCCGACACCGGGTCACCCATAGCTCACGGCACCTCCATCCACTCCACGGCACATGGACCTGTCTTCCGCAGAGGACTACCGCTCCGGGCTCGCTGGGCAGCGCCCGTTGCACAGCACGTCCACCATTGTCTCCTCACCAGCAATTGAGCACCGTATGCACCGGCTCCGCAGTCAAGCGGCATTGCTAGTGCCCTCCAGTGGTCGCTCCGGTGCCTCGGCAGAGGAGGCGGCACACGCCATTGAATCCCAGCTTGGGATTCCCTTCAACAACCTCCGGGTTCACAAGCACCAACCGGAGGAGTTCTTTGTGTTCTTCGACTACCCCGCGCAGCGTGATCTAGCTCTGGACGCTGGCACAGTTAGGATCGCCGGGACAGTCCTTGCCGTCAGGCCATGGAGCGAAGAATCCCACACTCTCTCTCGCACCTGGTTCTATCGTGCACACTTGTGTATCGAGCACTTGCCTCTGCACGCTTGGTCGCAGGCCGCCATGGAGCAGGTCGTCGGAGATTTCGGCTTATTCGATAGGCTGGACACTAAGACAGCAAATAGGGAGGAGACTAGAATCTTTGGATGTTGGGTTTGGGTTTGGAACCCAGATATCATACCGAAAACTAAGGGTTGCTGTTTCTTCCCGGCGGGTTCGGCCCGTGCGCCGGAGGTCGCTGGCCATGGCGAGCCAAACCGACCCCAGCCGCCGCGTGGGGATATAGTGCAGCTGCTAATCCACCTAAACACGGTTGAGGATTGGTCCCCGCGCCCAGGCCGTTCGCCATAATCGCCGGTTAGCGGTCTTCCCTCTGAATCCTCTGACTCGGATGAAGAGGCCTTTCCAAGAGTTTCCACGTTCACTTGGCACCCTGGTTTCGTTGATGGCACGGGGCCCCACGGCACGGGGCCGACGCTGCCGGTCCATGCTCGTCTGCAGACCGCCCCGGTGTCTTCTGGTGGTCGCTTGGGCGGTTGCCGGCCACCGGCGCGTCCTCTTGGCCGTCATGATGATGGTCCTGACCGGGGCCGTCCAGCAGAGCGACGCACCTGGAAGGATGTCATCCTCGGTCGTAGTCGATCCAAGGAGGCACCGGGCGAGGGTACTTCTACCTTTCGCCACCGGAGTCGCACTCCTGCTGGTAGGCGCCTGGCGGGTGGCCAGCATCTCCCGGAGACAGCTCGGCTGCGTGGCCGCTCGCCGGTGCGCGCGCCGGCGCGCCATCGTAGCCGCACCCGCACCAAATCACACCCACATTCACCCGTGCGTGCGCAATCGTGCCGTCGCAGACGACCTCGCAGCAAGTCGGTTCGCCGCGCCTCACCAGCCGGGCGGATCCGTCATGTCTCTTCCTGCGCCGGCTCGGTGGTGGCTGCCCCTGTAATTTCACCTGCGGGGTGGAGGTCACAGTCGGAGGAAGACCCTCTACTTGCCGTATTTGCTTCTTTACCGCCGTGTCTTGATGCACATCAGTTACCCCGTGGCCCGGACCCGATGCTGGGTGAATTTGCTGTTGCTTCCCTGCTCGCTCAAGCGAAGCCAATATCCTTCTCGCCGGATAACGCGGGTGTTGCCCCGCCATCACCGCTGTTCTCGCTGTCTGTTTGGGGCACTGCAGTGCCGTCGCCGGGCAGACTGTTGCCACCCTCAGGGCATTGTTTGCCTGCAGGCTGCTCTTTGCCTGTGACAGAGGGTGGTCTCGCGGGACTCTCTGTCCTGGCCAGTGTGGGCGGGCCGGAGGACATCAGCCCTGCTGGTCACGACATCTCCGACTCCCCTCTTGCCGGTTCGGCTACTGCTCCCAGTGAGGCCCTGGAAGCATCGGTCGATCGCAATGCATGCTTGGACAGGCTGTTCTTGCCATCTGATGAGCCCATCCTCTCTTTGCCGGCTCCACCACCACCGCCTAAACCTGATGCGCCGAGGAGGGTCAGCAAGGGAGGGTCAGCCTCGCGCCAAACTTCTGTTCGTCGCAGTTCCCGCCTCGCCAAGCTGCCAGCAATCCCTGTTTCTGAACGTGCCAAGATGAGGATAATGAAGAGCATGGGTATTGTCCCGCCAAATGCGGAGGAGCTCACTGCCGAGGCGATGGAGTCCTACCTAGCCTCCTTCAAGAAGCCCCTGCCGGAGTACGTCGTATCGGGCCTCACGGCCATAGCGGGGCTAGCAGAGCAGCCGCTCCTAGACACAGAGATTGCAGCTCAGCATGAGGCCGTCGCCGACAATCTGGGTGAACCATCAGTTCAGGCCACCGCTAAAAATCTGGGCGACCCATCAGTTGAGTAGATCAGTTAGGCCTCCGGCTGTACAAGGCTACCAAGGCTATGCACTTCTGTCCCATGTTATCCATTATTGTCTTGTCATCTAGTTGCCGAAGGATTGGCCTAGCGGCACAGGCTGTGCACTTCTGTCCCATGTTATCCATTATTGTCTTGTCATCTAGTTGCCGAAGAATTAGCCTAGCGGCACTGTTATCCGCTTGTTATCCGCCAGATCTGTTATGTCCACCAGCTCCACTGTACTCTGCGACCAGGTTGTACTTTGTTTCCATTGTGGAAAAGCTATGTTCGGCTAACTGGAAGTCTATTAACTTGGAGAGTTCGCATCCTTTGTTTAAATGATTGCACAACAATGTAGCTTTCTAACGTGGAATGTTAGGGGGCTAAACGCCCCTGCTCGCCGCGAGGCCGTCAAACAGCTTGTGATGTCAGTCAATGTGGATGTTTTATGCCTTCAGGAAACTAAGATGGCCGTCTTTGACACGCTAGTTGCAACTCAGTTGGGAGGCGCTAGGCTAGCGAGCTTTTTTGCTTTACCATCCATCGGTTCGCGTGGGGGAGTTGCACTACTATGGGACGCTGATCGCCTAATGCTGTCTCAGCCCCATTATGGGCGATTCTCGATCACCGCCACTGTCACCTTAGCACACAGCACTACTCAATTCACTTTGACCACGCTGTACGAACCGACGAGTGATTTTGACAAGGATGAGTTCCTTCAGGAGTTAGTGCAAATGCAACCCCAGCCAGGTACGCCATGGTTACTTTTAGGTGACTTCAACTTGATTCTGGCGGCAAGTGACAAAAGCAACCCCAATGTGAACTACAACTGGTTAGGTCGCTTCCGGCGGATGGTGGATATCTGTGCTCTCAAGGATATTCCCCTGTGTGAACGAAGCTTCACTTGGAGCAATGGTAGGGCAGACCCGACCCTGGTCAGGCTGGACCGTGCCCTATGCAATGCAGAATGGGATCTTCTCTTTCCAAATCACGGTACCCGACTCTTTCTTCCTCTTTCTCGACCACCGCCTTGCTCCTAGCACTAGGTGTTAAGGCCCCGGTGCCTAGGCGGTTTCGCTTCGAGAACCACTGGCCACGGCTCCAAGGTTTCAATCAGGTGGTCTCACAGGCCTGGTCGGAATGCCATCACCCAGACCCACTGTTGTCGCTACACCTGAAACTTTCGAGGACCGCGCGTAGACTAACGTCCTGGAGTAGGGGTATCTCCAGCCGTTTCAAAGACCATCTAGCAATCTCCAATGAGTTAATCCTCCGGCTCGACCAGGCACAAGAAACTAGGACACTTCTCGATTATGAGCAGGCCTTCCACAAGAGTCTCAAATTAAAAGTTCTTGGGTTGGCGGCCATCGAACGATCTAGGGCAAACAGCAGGCAAGAGTGCGGTGGCTGAAGGAGGGCGATGCCCAAGTATTTTCACATTAGGGCAATTGGCCGTAGAAAGAAAAACCACATTTCCAAACTCTCTACGCCAGATGAGTCGGCACTATGCCACGAGGACAAGGAAAGGTTGTTGCTGCACCATTTCACTCAATTGCTAGGAGTTTCTGCCCCTCCAAGCCGTAAACTCAACTGGACTGTCCTCAACATGCCAGCTGTGGACTGTGCCTCCCTAGATGTCGACGTTGAGCTCGATGAAATCTGGCAAGCAATCAATCGGTCCCCTGCCGACAAGGCGCCAGGCCCTGATGGCTTCACAGGGAATTTTTACCGAGCATGCTGGGACACCATCAAAAACGATGTTCACAAAGCCATCCAGAGCTTGCTGTCCATGAGGGGGAAACATCTTTCGAATCTTAATAGGGCGGAAATCGTCCTCCTTCCAAAGAGTAACGAAGTGGATCGCACCCTGATCAGTAACTACAGGCCTATTAGCTTGGTACACTCTGTAGCCAAGCTTTTCTCCAAGATTCTCGCCATCCGTCTGGGGAACATTCTAGGACAGGTGATTTCGGAGTCGCAGAGTGCCTTCCTAAAAGGCCGGTCAATCCATGATAACTTCATCCAGGTGCAGTCCTTTGTCCGTCGATTACACCAGCGCAAAACACCATGTCTCATGTTCAAGCTAGACATTGCACGAGCTTTCGACTCAGTTTCCTGGCAATATCTGCTAAACCTTCTTCGAGCAAGGGGATTCAGCGACAAGTGGAGAAACTGGTTGTCCTTGATTCTGACCTCTTCCTCCTCGTCAGTCCTTCTAAATGGCCATCCGGGGCCGAGTTTCACTCACAGGAGGGGCTTGAGACAGGGGGACCTGCTCTCTCCCTATCTGTTCATCCTAGCCATCGATGCACTCAGTTACGTCCTCTCTTCGGCCACAGAAATGGGAGGGCTGCAAAGGGTTGCAATTCGGGGAGGAGGCATTCGTTGCTCCCTTTACGCGGATGACGCTGTCATATTCATCAAACCCACGGTTCAGGATGTTGGTTGCCTCCTCTCCATTCTCCGCGATTTTGGAGAGGCTACAGGACTGCGGGTTAATATGCTCAAAAGCTCTGTGGTGCCCATCTGTTGTTCTACGATAGACCTAGATCATGTCCTACACAACTTCCCTGGCAAAGTTGAGACCTTCCCGGTGCGCTATTTGGGTCTTCCTCTTCATGTGCGCAGAGTTCGGCGTATGGACACCCAGTCTTATCTCGACAAGGCAGCTTCCCGTCTTGCGGGATGGAAATCAAGCCTACTCTCGGTCGGGGCCGCCATGTCTTAGTGAACTCTGTACTAAGTGCACTGCCAATTTTCATGCTGACGGCCATCCAAGCACCGGCCTTGTTTTTACGCGAGTTCGATAGGATCCGTCGGCGTTTCCTATGGGCAGGAAACGACGTTCTTAGTGGTGGCAAATGCAAAGTTAACTGGCCGAAGGTTTGTTCACCAAAGGAAGTAGGGGGCCTTGGCCTGCCGGACTTGGCTCGTGCCGGTCGTGCTTTGCGCCTTCGTTGGCTTTGGCTACAGTGGCACCGTGAAGAAAGCGGATGGAAAGGATTGCAGCCCCCCTGTGACGCATCGGACATAGCGCTCTTCAACACATCCATTATAGTGCGCCTAGGTGATGGCACTAAAGCGCGCTTCTGGACTACGCCTTGGGCGGGGCCAACAACGCTCTGTACGATTGCGCCGCGACTATTTCATCATGCGCAAAGGAAAGGGGTGTCCGTGGCAGACGCCATTCGAGCAAACTCCTGGATGCAAGACTTAGGGCCGCTCATCAACGCCCAGCTGGTTAAGGAATTCTTCGATTTATGGCGGGTGCTACAGGGTCAGTCAACTGACCTCACGGAAGACCAGGAAGATCGGATCACCTGAAGATGGTCGCGTTCTGGAGAGTACACGGCGCGCTCGGCGTACCGCATACAGTTCCAGGGCTCCACCGTATCGCTATTCCCTAAGTTGTTTTGGAAATCGAAGGCGCCGATGAAATGCAAAGTTTTCAGCTGGCTACTTGCGCAGCATCGCCTTTGGACGGCCGATCGACTTCAGCGTCGGGGTTGGCCCAACAACCTGTTCTGCCCCCTATGTAACGTCTCCCTCGAGACCACGGCCCACCTCTTTCTCGAGTGCCATTTCTCTAGATCTTTTTGGTTTGCCGTTGGGGGTCTGTCTGCTAGCCAGGCGTTGGCTCCGTTAACTTGGGTGCATACGTCCTCAGTCAGCCAGTGGTGGGCTGACCGCCTGGCCCTCTTTCCTAATGACGCGACAAAGCGAGCGGGAACCACCATCATGCTGACGCTCTGGATGATCTGGTGCGAACGCAACAAGCGCCTGTTCCAAGGCCAGGCACGTCAGCTTCATCAGCTTCTCGCGGACTGGATTGCGGAACGACAGTTGTGGTCGGCGGCTGGGTTAGCCGCCTCGCCATCTTGAGTAGTCGGCTAGTGTTCTTGGCGGGCTTGGCGGTGCATCTGCGGGCCGGTGGTTATGGCAGTGCTGGTCTAGCTCGTGCTCCTATCCGTTTTCCTGTAAGTTTTCACTCTCCTATAAATGAATTGTCAGCGTAAGCTGACCTTCAAAAAAAAAAAAACAGACGATCCAGATGGGAGGCAGCAGCTGTGGGAGGCTGCCGGTGGTCGAAGGATCCGCCAAAGGCGGGCCCAACTGTCGCAGGATCGGCCTTTCCTTGGGGCCGGCGTGAGCAGATCCGACGGTCGAGATAGAGTGCTGGACGCGGCGACCAAAGGAGTCCGCGGTGTGGTGGCCGGCTGGAGGAGGCCGCGACGTGGTGGCCAACC
The DNA here is from genome assembly GCA_036346415.1 of Raddia guianensis. Lineage (NCBI taxonomy): Eukaryota > Viridiplantae > Streptophyta > Magnoliopsida > Poales > Poaceae > Raddia > Raddia guianensis. The sequence goes on from CM070534.1 coordinate 61,904,955, forward strand.
GCAGATGGGAGGCGGCGACGATAAGAGAAGGTTGACGGCAGTCGGGCGTAGGCGGAGGATAGGGCGAGAGGAGGACTCGACGAGTAGGACTGCACCGGATTAGGGGGAGGGCTAGGAGTTTGGGATCGAGCCGATGCGAAACGACCCAAATGAGGCAGGAGAGGGCGATAGAGAGGAACCAACAGCAGGTTATATGCGGTGGCATCAGCGGGTAATTACGTACGTGTGAAGTCCGGTTGTACCTGCGAAGGCAAAAAGGGCTTCGATGTGAGAGACGGAAAACATCAGACCTCGGCAAAAATATGCAAGGGAGGAGTAGAACCACGCAGGGGGACTCTGGCAAATGGAGAGGACTCGTGGAGAAATTCGAGAACACCGAAGGGGCTATCGGCAAACGCTACCCCCCTAGGAGGCGTGGGGTTTCGAGTGATGTGGCATCCTAGGCTCACCGGAAACGTTAGGGCTATACGTATTTTTTATTGTCTGAATATGGTGTTGTGGAATTCAAAATAAATTCTTAGAGCATCACCAGCATGACATTATTATTTCGGTCTCTATACCTTCTCTAAATCACTATTCTCTCTAGATTTCCATCCTCTCCAATAGAGTCACTACTCTTAAAAAGATATATTGTATAGAAAGTCTCTAGATATAGACCGGGAGAAGGTACCTCTTAAATTTAGAGACTGACACTGTTGTTCCTATATAGAGACTGAAAACTTTTGTACCAGTTCTTTAGAGACACTGTTGGAGATGCTCTTAGGCGGACTGAAAAACCATTCATAACTATCAAACGTAGGACACTGAAATGTGAGTGGCAAAACTTGTCAATAAAAAAGACAGATTCAACTCAGTCCGAAATGCAGTCATTAAGAGCACAAAAGAGTAAGGTGATCGAATCACTAGTAATAAGTTGCCATAATAAAATACTAACAAAAACTTGTAGTCTGCACCAAACGGCTGGAAGCTTCACAGCCCTAGTAACACTACTCAAGGATCACTCCTGGCTGCTCGCTTGTTTAGCTTCATATGCAGCTTTGGCACGCTTGATTAATTTTTGCAACCGTCGTGCCGCCTTATGCCTAACTTGACGGGCCAGCAACATTTCTTCGTAAACTCGCAAGCATACCACCACATAGAATTTATCTTTATATTTAGGTGCATACTCCACCAACTTTGAATAGTCATCTCCAAAAATCTGAAGGAAACACACTTAGGACCATTAATTGAATGACAAATTTTCATCAAATATTAAGCAACAAGCTAACAACATATTTGCAAAATACTATGGTGTACCTTTTTAGGGTTGCCAGATACATGTTGCTCACCGAAACAGAATATCACAAGAGCAGCTGCAAGTTTCACTAAATCCCATTCCTCATAGTTAATGCCAGATATGTTCTTCAGGTGCTTACCAGCATTGCCCAAGTGTTTAGCATGTTTCTTTACATTATAATCACACTGATGCACAAGGCCAGTCTCCTCAATAATACTTCTATTAACCTGGATACAAGGAGCATTGCTATATCATCATTAATCAAAAAAGAGCAAAAGGCAAATTTTCTGTACAAAAATATTGTATCCAAATGAGTCGGTAAAAATTAAGGGCTTCCAAATGCACTAGGACCTATCGACCACAAAGCATTTTATGTTTGGGCACGAGGTAATGATCTCACCAACTCTGGTTTAACATCAAATCCATGGCGATTCAGGACAATTTTCATCCCTTCACACATTGGGAGGCAATCCTCCTTGGCCAGCTCTGATTTTTCATGAGGCAATAAACACGGCATTAGATTATTCAGGCCCCACATCAACTCCATCACTTCATCACTATATAGGCAGGATATTCCCTGAAATAATCCGCAGAAAAAATCAATTCTAGGAATAGTTCACATACTTCAACAAGGGAGCGCAACACCAACCATGTGCTTTTCAATAATACTTCGATATTCTGGCTTTCCAACAGCTAGTTTCTGCTCAGGTTCGATGTACTTCAGGATCATCTTTTCAAGCTTTTCGTTAACACCAGTATCAAGATTAAGGGCGCTGGCCTTGTCATCAAAAGTTACCGAATCTTTCCAGAAAACAATCTGCTAACAAAATAAACAGCAACAAGCATGTCAAGGGGAAAAGAACAAATTAGACAAATAGCATGCCATGTCTCTCAATCATTGACTGCAGGAGGGGCAATTCAGTAGTAATATATGCCTAAGTTGTAAAGATATAGCCTGTTCAAGTCCTCATTATTCAGATTAAGTTCATGCGCTAAGCTAATGCAATGTATTTTGAGAGCAGACCATAGTGCCAATCTTTGGTAGCAGTACCATTACCATGTCAAGCCTCAACCATCCCTAGCTAGTAGTTAATTAAACATTGGAGCATGCCAATACCCCCTAGGTTGCCTGTGCTAAGAGCATCAGGAGTGGACCTCAGCTAGCTATAAGGAAGCCAACTCAGCACTTTGCTGCTTAGGTAGAGGAGAGAAAAGGAAGAGAGATATATAGGTTAGTTGTTAACTTACAGTCAGCCTATAACTGATCCCAAAGCAACTGTCATCTATTACGTATGGGCCCATATTACATTTTATTTATAGACAGTGATAAAGCGGGAAAATTTCTTATATGACACTCAATTGGAGTGCTTGTTTCTATTAGACACTAAATTGTATTTTAATTCCTGAGAGACACTCCAATTGCTAATTTTTCACTTTTATGACATAACAATAGTTTTAAAGTACTTAACCTATATGTTAATGATTTTTAGAGGAGAAAAGACCAAAATGCCCTCATTTTCACCATTATTGCAAAACTTTATTTAAATAATCTTTTCTCACTTTGTAAATTTTGTTCCGAAACAAGTTTTAGTTTTTATCATTATTGCAAAAATAGTTTTGATGCAATGAAACACACTTTTGGTTTTAAAAAAGATTTTTAATTGTCATGCACAATTTTATTTAAAAAAGTTTTTTAGGTGTTTTTAAATTGACAGACTCATTTTTAGATTATTAAAAATGAGGTTGTCACAAGAATGACGGGTGAGAAGGGAATTGGGCTGGGTTAAAAAAGGGTGAAAATGAGGGCATTTTGGTCTTTTCTCCTCTAAAAATCATTAACATATAGGTTAAGTACTCTAAAACTATCGTAATGTCATAAGTGAAAAATTAGCAATTGGAGTTCTCTCAGGAATTAGAATACAATTTAGTGTCTAATAAAACAAGCACTCCAAGTTGGTGTAACTATTTCTCTTGGATTGAATTAATCTGGCCTTCTGGAAAGGAATTTCACTGTACTTGTTTAGCGGCTGTTTTGTGGTGCATTTGGAATGCTAGAAACAAATGGTGTTTTGAGAAGAGGACTTTCAACTCCCCCATTCAGATTATTCATTTCATTTGTGCGGTGCTGCGCTATTGGACAGATCTGTTTTCAGGTGGCTCGAAGGAAACTTTGATAAAAGGAGCTTTGATGGTTGTGGAGGTTGCTGCGGGGATGCAAGCTTGCTACATGAAGAACCCAAATCTGCTAACCTGATGGAGTTCTTAGCTGTAAAAAGATTAGCAGTGTTTTTAATGTTTTAGGCAATAGACTCTTTTGGGTGTTTCTTTGCCTACGTAATGTTGCACTTTCTCTGTATTACCTCTTCAAGCTCTTGTTCTGGTTGCTGGCTTAGACATGCGGCCTTGGAACGCTGTTGGTTGTTTTTGAAGACATGGTTTCCGTTGTATTGCTCTTAAGAATGCAATGGAAAATGGGATAAAAATCCCTTTTGGAAAAAGAAAAAAAGAAACAAGCACTCCAAGAGTGTCATGTAAGAAATTTTCCCATGATATAGTTGGTCCATTGGAGAGGTTATCTATAGCTATTTATAGATGACATGTGCACTTGGTATAGCTAGCAGCTACCTACACCATTGGAGATTCTTTATTAAATCTCTTCACACCCATGCCCACGGATACTCATAACAGGATCATGCTACATGCTTTCCATAGGATTGGAATTTGTTGAATTAGTAAATAGCTGATGACCGAATGAACTTTTGTTCATATTTATCCATTCAATCAATGCAAAGAATAAATGAAAGTCACAAACATAGTTTATGCAAGATCACTGCTCAGTTTAAATTGGACACAGGCAATATAAAGAATTAACAATCAGAATGTAAGAATGGGGAACTAACATTTCTTTTTTTTGGCATAAAATCCATGACAAACTCTCCCCAGACATTCTGCACGTCATAGAGCATGTAGAAAATTAGGTCTACAACAAAGACAGAAAACAAGCACATGAGTAAAAAAAAGGAAGTGGAAACAAGTACCTCAATGGCATTCGGTCGTAAGAGCTTGACTCCATCATAGCTGAAAAGTGCAAAGCCAGAGGGCGTCTCAAAGAGCACCAAGATAATTCCACAATTCCCCAACTTCATAACTGGAAAAACAAAATTCAAGCATTCTTTTTTTAGTATAGGGCACTTGACAAAAAGGCATTACAGAAACCATCACAACAAGGCCACAAAACAGAAGAAAAAAAGAATTACATCCCCTCGCCGTCCTCTGCTGGACCCTATTTCAACTATGCATCACCACCCTTTGCTGGTGAAGACTGAAGAGGCCTATGAAGCACCGTCGGAACAGGCTCCACCGCCGGACCAAGGCCTAATTTGGGTTTAACATCACTGGGGCTCACCAAAACCATGCATCTCAGCTAGAGATGGCAACGGGCATGAACCCGCTGGGTACTGCATGCCCAAACCCGTACCTGCGAAAATCAAATGTGCCCGCTAAGAAACCCATGCCCGCACCCGGATATAGATTTTTGCCCAAACCCGTACCCGCACGGGTATCGGGTGCCCGCGGGCTGCCCATGCCCGGCACGGAAAAGGCATGGTCCATGCATTCACTTCGTCGGTAAAAAATAGAGGAAAGGTTGCTAGGCACTGACCATTCAAATTTCTAAGTGTAAAGTGACAGTATGCATGCATCTACTTTTGCAATGTATAAACTAACAAAAACTACTAACTTACTAAGCTAATGACTATCCTACGAACTAGCATGTAGCTACTACTCGCAGCCCACAAATTAGATCTGTGTTGTAGTGATAGCAGTTCAAAAACAATAGATTTAAGGCAATACTCGTGTATACAAAAATGAGTATATGAACTGCAATCATAATATTGCGCAGGGTTTAAAAAACCCATGGGTTCGCGGGTTCGGGTACCAATATCCCACACCCGTACCCGCGTACCCGATAGGTACAACATATCACCCATTAAGAAACCCATGGGTTCAGATATTAGCCCATACCCGTCCCCTAATAGGGTAAAAACCCGCCGAGTTTCGGGTTTCGGTACAGATTGCCATCTCTAATCTCAGCATCCACAAGATGAATAACTAAGAGATCTGTAACAAAGGGGCGTGGCTTGGAGGAGAAAACAGCCTCCATGGCTACCATGAAACCCCATGGCCCCTCGAAGCAACAGTGAGGGGGAAGTCTCCTGCCCTTACCTTGCACATACATCCACCACCACCGCGGCAGAGGGCCCGTGGGGCACCCTCATGGCCGTCGGATCTCGATTCATCGGCTTTTATTTACAACTTACACAAAAATCGAAGCATTTTTCTCTCTCCTCTCCACTCTCGCAGGCGACGGCAGAGAATCCCGATCGCACGTGGACCATATATGCCCAACGCCCGAATCGGCCCCCGCCGGTGCGGAACGACGACCTCGCGGCACACCCAGAGGCAGAATCGTCACGTCGACGCCGACAACTGAACCTCAGTATGTACAAATCAAATCCGCGCGCGTCTCAATCACCAATCCGCACCGGAGGCGAGGATGGTGGCTAGAGACGAGCCGGAAAACTACTGCGACTGCGATTGCGAGAGAGGGAAAGCTACTGATTGGGGAAATTCAAGGTAAAACGTGAACAGTTGGCCCGCCAGATCCACCAGCATAACCACAAATCTCTCTCGGCTGCATGCGCTACCTGCCGACCCCCGGCCGCTCGGAAGAACTCACCAGCGGTGCCCTCCCGTAATCCAAACCTAACTCGTGGGGAGGAGTGACTCACCTATACTGTTGTTCAACCCCCGGTCGTCCACCAACTCATACTCATTTTCCGAGTCCGAGTACGAGTCCGAGTTCGTCACCCCTGCTGGAAGAGGAGGAAATTGTCGAAAATTCACCTTGAGCGATCCAACCATCTCTTCAATGTCTCCTTCACTCGCTAACGGCGGTGAGAGGAGGCAGCGTCCAGATCCGCAACACGAACTCTGAGAGGAGGGGGCGAGAGAGAGAGATTTGCACCCGCCGGGGATTTTGGCCTTGTTTCTTTCAGATTAAATTAAATTAAATTAAATAAAAATTTGTTATTTTTGTATAAGCCAAATGATGTAATGTTTTGTACATATTTTTTTGAGGTTTTAAATAGTACTTCTTAAAGTTTGTAAAATATTTTTTCATAATTTTTTGAACTCGTTAAAACACATTTTGAGAGGTCATAAATTTGTTACAGTAAAACATAACTCTACATTAATCTGAAACAAACAAGGCCTTTATGGGAAATCAACTAGGTTAAGGTTTTACAGGAGGAGCGTCCAACGTACAACGAACCCTGGCCCGACCTGTTGTGTTGAAGGAACGTAAACTTCGAGTGTTGGGCCTTACGGCCCGCTAATGGACGCGGGCAAGAGTTTTCTCGTTGGTTCGGGTCCTTCGGGAGAAGTAAAAATCCTCTTATGTTTCATCTCCCCGCATACGACGGCAGTTGCGGTGCCATGTGTTGATCATCCTCGACATCGACCGAGGACATGAGGAGACCGAATAGGCTTGTGGTTTGTTCGGGGCCCTGAAGACATTGCAATCTTTTTTAATTTTTTAACCTTTCATAATCAATATTTTATTTCTAACCCTAGCTGGAAACTATTTTCACTTCCAATCCTTTGGCCGTGCCACGCCGTCTAGCACGGCCTGTAGCCTTGGCGCGGCAAAGCAGCCACGCTGGCACCCATGCCCGGCAGCCGCTGGCGTGGCACCCGCATGCCCCACCTTTGCCATGCCACATGCAATGGCGCAGCAAGAGCTACATGATGTTATAGATGGTCAAACGGACGGCCTGGCACGGCCTCGTGTAGGCACAACCCATTTAAGTCGGGCCTAGCACGGTCCGATTAACTAATCGTGCCATGCCGTGCAGCGCCGGTCCATGGGCCAAGGCCGAGGCCTAGGCATGAGGCCAGCTTAGCTGTGCCAGGCAGGCCCGTTAGCATGACTAGACATGATGGGCCGCTAGCAGGCCGCCGTAGCCTGCAGGCAGTGCAGGGAGGGAGCGCGCACGTGGGAGCCAAAAAAATGCCGCACCTGGGTTCGATCCCGTGACCTCGCGCTGGGACAGCGTACTACACTGCGCTAGCAAATAACCAGCCGCTAGTTGCTTTATGCTTATATACGTCTACACTTACTAATATACGCACTGACAATAAACAAAATAAAAAAAATAAACGGGCTGTGTCGTGCTGGCCCACGGGCTCAGGTCGCGGCCCAGGCACGGCACGCCTCGTCGTGCCGGGCCAAAAGTGTGGGCTTTCATGCCGGCCCATTTGGCCCGGCCCATCTGGCCATCTATACCCGATATGAGTAGAGAATGTGATGCGGTGAGGAGATGGGGTAAATTAAATATAGTTTGATTTATTGGTATCGGAGATTTCTAGATATCTCTTAATTTCCTATATATTGGTTTCCAATGATATTAAAATGTCTAGTTGTACTGTTGTAGTAGCCTGACAGGCAACTGTGATGACATCCTGTTGTGCTATTTGACATTGTCGTATTTGAACATGGTTAGATAACCTTTTAGTAATTTTAAAATCCTTAGTTCTATACTTCTATCCATGCAACAACCAACAAGATAACATTCATTGTTGGATACTTGAATAAGAGCCATAGTTTCTTCTCTAGGAAGTTGTAAGTTCATGCCTCCTGTATCCTCTATACCACATAATAATCTGAGTACCCCCGGTCCAAATTTGTACATTAGAAGAGAGAGACATAGTCAATCACCGGTCCAAACTCCATTAATTAGAAGAGAATTACATAGTCAACCACCAGTCCAAACAGTAGGTGCATCCGTCTCGAAAACATTCAAACAAAAGAGGATTTACATTCCCACGGCATAGCAAAAGAAAACATTTAGCACACATTGCCTTAATGCAAAGTATTATCCCCATCCTTCCTTTCATATTCATCCTCGTGCATACTAGATTGAAATATGCTCAATAAGCGCAAAGGTCTAGTACATCCATATAGGTCACCCTCCGGGGTCTAGTACATGCATTGAACTACAGCTCAGGCCCCCCCTCTCCCGGCGTGTAAGGATTCTGCGGACGGCGTATCCTCTCGGGATTTGTCTGCAGCACATTGTGGCTACCGACGTCGGTGGCGTCACAGTCACGACTGTGCCTCTCGTAAACTATGGTCTCTGGAGGGGGGGTGGATCCGCTGGGGCCCTGTATTATATGCTAGAAATGTCGGATATGATAGGAAACAACAAAGAATTTCTGGGATCACTTCAGATGCCGTACCGCTCCTAGGGTGGGTTGTGTTTGATTCAACGGGGAAGCATCAGACATCTGGCTCGAACTAAACAAGCAAATATGGAAAATAAATCAACTTTTTTCCTCAAACCCTAATTATCAAAACACTACGAAATGCGGTTAATCAAGGGCCAAATCGGAGAAATAGAAGGGGCCATCACCTTCATAGGAGGACGGGGAACGATTTCCCCACCCCGGAATGGCCGGCGATGTCTGGGAGAAGGCGAGCGGCGGCTGGCGGCGGCAGGCCGGGGCGAGGGCAGAGGCGCGAGATAGAGAAAGGATAAGGGGCGGCCGATCTGGCCGCCCTGTCTCGGCCCTCTGTATTTGGCCTTGCCGCGCCAGGCGGGGGTGGCGCGGCAAGGTGGGGCCCACTGATGTCTGTGCTGGTGACCTTGACCGGAGCCGCCAGCGTGGCAGCCTCTGGCATGGTAGAGTGTATTGGCCGTGCCAGGCGTGCATGGCGGGGCCAAAAGGGTTACATTTGGACATATTTTTGCCAGGGGTTAAAATTCAAATAATTTTTAAAAAAGGATTAAAAATAAAAAAAATTAAAGATATTGCTGACATTAGGGGGCCTTCAAAAAAGACGCAAACGAGCGATAATCCCAAATGCAGAAGAATTGGCAGAGAAAAGCAATGATGAGGTGGAGTTCATGAGGGCCTTCATGCTCACTGCAATAGCTTCTGTGCTATGCCCATCGACGCATCTATAATATTGTTGACATCTCTGTTCTTGCTGAATAGGATTGGGTGGGTCATGTGCTGAAGCATCTGATGGGTGAGATTGCGAAGTTCCAGAACATGATCCCGAAGGCTCATTCAAAAGACTACTGTGTGGGCCGATGATTGCACATCCTCGCTATTAGTAAATTTATTTGTACATGTGGAGTCTCATCCATTCTTTTCATTTGTGTTCTTTTGAACGGACAACTCCTTTTTTTGCTCCTTTTTTTTGTAGATTGCATATGTAGATCATCTGGACCTCCCAGTTGGCCCAATTAACAAGATACAATTGAACTACTCAACCCCAAGGTTATGCAATTTCTTAGATGCTTATTATGAGTTTGCAATGAAAGTTGACATGAACAAGCTCTGCCTGAACAGTGTTGTGTATGGGAGTCGACCTGTAAGTGTGGTTATTTTATTCTGCTCTTTTTTCCAATAACCCCATTTTCTTACCTTGATGTGTATGTTTCCATGTATGCACAGTTTCAAATTCTATCAAGCACTCCCTACGTCGATGCACAATCAAATGACGTGGGAGCTTCACAATCTGCTTCATTTGATGAATGGGTGCGCCTGTCGCAGAATAGCAACAAAGGACCCGAGATAGTATAACTGTCAAGTTATAGTGATAAAACTTACATGTTTCAGTAGTGTAACTGTCAAGTTTCCCATTTTCCCCAGCTTCTTGCCTTATTTGTTTCAGTAATTCAATTCCATGTTTCACCAGTACACCTCCCATGTTTCTTTGGTAGAACTGTCAGGTTTCAATTTTTTTCAGCTAATTTTAACTGTTATGTTTTAGTAGTTCAATTCCATGTTTCAGCATTAGAATTCCATGTTTCTTCGGTACAACTCCCAAGTTTCAATTTCCCCCTAACTTAAACTGTAATGTTTCAGTACTACAAATGCTAAGTTTTAGTAGCACAATTTCCATGTTTCATTAGAACACATGCCAAGTTTCCATCTTTTTCGCTTATTTTAATTGTTCTATTTTAGTAGTACAACGCCAAGTTTCAGCAGTGCGCTTCCATGTTTCTTTAGGTAAACTACCAAGTTTCAAAATCTATTCCCCTTATTTTAACGGTTATGTTTTCAGCACTACAAATGCCAAGTTTCAGCACTAAAAATTTCAAGTTTCACTTATAAATCTGATACGTTTCAATTGATATGGTTAATTAGTACAAATAATCCTATTTTTCTCGCCTCATTGTAGTTTTTATACTGTTTTTTGTAGATCTCAAAGAAAATCAAAGATGCCATTGAGAAGCACAAGAAGATATGGGCAAAAGACATTGAGAGTGTTGTTTCAATCCTGAACTCTCTGTACGACAGCAGGGTTTGTGCACTAGTTTCAGAGGTTACCGAGGTGCTAACTCAAAATGCACCCAACCAGGAGAGTGACATATGCTTACAAGCTGCCCCATCCCCTACGGATGCCCCCGAACAAAGGACCAATGAGGCTCAAGAAGGTGCTGTGGAAAGGTCGGCTGAGGCTGAACAAGGTGACGAACAACTGAATTTTGAGCCTGCACACATTGGGAGCCCGAAAACTCACAGTGAGAGCATTCCAGTGGTAGTTAGCCCTGTTTCTCATGGAGATAGTGACAAATCACCAATTGGCAGCCCAAAAGAAGAGGACTTTATGGCTAAGTTGTTCAACAATACCACCACAAACCAATGGGATCCCACGTCAACCAGCAGCCCAAAATGTGCCACTCCTGCTAGCCCTGCCAGGAGTGATGGCCTAGCACCAGTTGGAGGCAAGAGCAGCAGTCCAAGTAGCCCAAGAATTCCCGCCAAGAGTGATGGCCTACCACCAGTTGGAGCCAAGAGCAGCAGTCCAAGTAGCCGAAGAAGTCCTGCCAGGAGCAATGGCTTAGCACCAATTGAAGGCAAGAGCAGAAGTCCAAGAAGCACTTCGAGGGATGAAAGTAAATGGCCTCGTAATTTCAAAGATTCAGAGATCCCATCTTTTAGCCTTGGGGAAGAGTTCGAAGACAAACCCGAGGACAATGTTGGAATAGTCCCACATTGGAAGTGGGGAGGGCCTCAGCATGGCTTATAAGGGTGAGGGTGCACCCTCTCATTGAGCTAGCTTTTTGAGGGGAGATGTGGCCCAAGAGACCTAAAGCCATTGCTATACATTGGGCTCAATATATGCGAAGCCAACGGCTTGGGATGCTTTGCGCGCGCCATGTGGGCGGTCCGGCCAACAAGTGGTATCAGAGCCTAGGTGGCCCGTTCGGTTCGTCCGGTTCCAGACATTCTCGGCCCAATGTGTGAGGGGGAGATTGTTGGAATAGTCCCACATTGGAAGTGGGGAGGGCCTTAGCATGGCTTATAAGGGTGAGGGTGCACCCCCTCATTGAGCTAGCTTTTTGGGGGGAGATGTGGCCCAAGAGACCTAAAGCCCGCTGCTATACGTTGGGCCTGCATATGCGGTAGGCCAACGGCCTGGGGATGCTCGGCGGACCGCCCCGGCCAACAAGTGGTATCAGAGCCTATGGTATCAGAGCCTAGGTGGCCCGTCCGGTTCGTCCGGTTCCAGACATTCTCGGCCCAATGTGTGAGGGGGAGATTATTGGAATAGTCCCACATTGGAAGTGGGGAGGGCCTCAGCATGGCTTGTAAGGGTGAGGATGCACCCCCTCATTGAGCTAGCTTTTTGGGGGGAGATGTGGCCCAAGAGACCTAAAGCCCGCTGCTATACGTTGGGCCTGCATATGCGGTAGGCCAACGGCCTGGGGATGCTCGGCGGGCGCGCCATGTGGGCGGTCCGGCCAACAAGTGGTATCAGAGCCTAGGTGGCCCGTCCGGTTCGTCCGGTTCCAGACATTCTCGGCCCAATGTGTGAGGGGGAGATTATTGGAATAGTCCCACATTGGAAGTGGGGAGGGTCTCAGCATGGCTTGTAAGGGTGAGGATGCACCCCCTCATTGAGCTAGCTTTTTGGGGGGAGATGTGGCCCAAGAGACCTAAAGCCCGCTGCTATACGTTGGGCCTGCATATGCGGTAGGCCAACGGCCTGGGGATGCTCGGCGGGCGCGCCATGTGGGCGGTCCGGCCAACAAGTGGTATCAGAGCCTAGGTGGCCCGTCCGGTTCGTCCGGTTCCAGACATTCTCGGCCCAATGTGTGAGGGGGAGATTATTGGAATAGTCCCACATTGGAAGTGGGGAGGGCCTCAGCATGGCTTGTAAGGGTGAGGATGCACCCCCTCATTGAGCTAGCTTTTTTGGGGGAGATGTGGCCCAAGAGACCTAAAGCCATTGCTATCGTTGGGCTGCATATCTGGCGCCAACGGCTGGGATGCTTTCGGCGCAGCGCCATGTGGGCGGTCCGGCCAACAGACAACACTATTGGTGAAATATCGTCTAAAGACAGCAGCCACACTGAAATTGAAGTTTCTATTCAGAGCCCGTCTAGAGGTAATTAATCTATTTTTGAGTTCTGCCCACAGTAGCCCATGTTTTCAATTTGTTTTTTCCAAGTATCATAAGTTGAGCTCTCGGGTTTTTGCCAATTCAATTCCAAGTTTCTATACTTCAATTGTCAAGTTTCAATATATTTCAGGTTTTTGTCAATTCCATTGCAAGTTTCTATACTTCATCCGTCAAGTTCCATAAGTTATATTTCTAAGTTTCACTGATGTAGCATACAGTTATATCCATGCTCACTTTCTGCATCATGTCTTCCTTTTTTTAGATCTTGATGCAGACGCCCCCATAAATGTTGAGAGAAAGTGGCACAGGAAGCCAGTGGGCCAAGCAGCCACGAGAAGAAAAATAGAAAGAAGAGGGGGTGAAGCACATTGAAGGTGCTTGTTACACGAAGATCAAGAAGCTCAAAGTTGATAGTTCTGCTCAAGAGATTTACGACCTATATGTTTGGCACAAGTGCATAAAGAAGTTCAACAAGAACGAGGAACCATTAGTGGTTTTATCTTCCTTTTTGTTATACTCCCAATTGCTATAAATTCTAGTTTATGTTTTTCTAATCGTTAAACTTTTCTTCTTTCTTTCCTTTTTTCGTGTGTATTTAGGGCTGCGTTTGCAATGATTGAGGGCTTCCATATTTTGTATGAGCACTTCTACAAGGCACCGAGGCCGAGGGGTGAAATTCACAACATGATTATGTTATTGTTTGTCGAGCTATTCAACACAAACGAAGCTAAAAACGCAGCATGCAACAGGACTACCAAAAAAATTGTCTTCTCCACTAATTTCACGGTACAAACCTAGCCTTTTTTTCAGTGTATCTTCTTCATGTGTTAAGAAAGAACTTTGTGAGTTGTGTTTTCCCCAATTTTATGAGTTGTTTTTCCAACAGTCTCAACTATTGCTGCCTCCCGGGAACTTCATGCAGCAAGGTTGTCTGGATGAGTTCAAGAGACTCGATAGAAAGCACATACTTGTGAAGAAAGATCCGGTTTTTTCATTCCACACGCACCCCTATTAATCCTTATTATGCCAAGTTTCATCTCATTCCCTTGTTTTGCCAAGTTTCATTACTTCACACAACTTCCATGTTTTAGTAATACAACTACCAAGTTTTAGTAGTACACATGACAAGTTTCAATAGTACAACTGCCAAGTTTTAGTAATATATCTACAAAGTTTCATCAATATAATTGCCAGGTTCCAATAGTACAAATGCCAAGTTTCACTAGAACACATGTGAAGTTTCAGTTGCACACCTACAAGGATTCAGTAGCACAACTGCCATGTTTCACCAAGCACACTTGCCAAGTTTTAGTAGCACAAATACCAAGTTTCAGATTGTGTTTCCCTTTCTTATCTCTGCAGCTATTGTTCCCAATTGTGCACAAGAAGAATTGGGTGCTTGTATGCGTGAATTTGTTGCACAATCAGGTTAACTACTTCGATGGTATCAAGAACTCAAAGGATAAGGAAGCACGCAAAGCTGCAAACAACCTGGTTCATACGCACTGTCCTTTTTATTACACATTTTTCCCTCTTTTGTGCCCCCTCCATTCATGCCCTTCTTGTTATATATGCACGTTTCCAGGTTACAAACTTCACTACAATTGTCAAAACAGCAAAAATCACAAAGAAAGATATTGGAAAGTTTTAGAGATGCTCTCCCACTGAGTACCCACAGCAAGACAACAAGTTAGTGTTCTACTTGTTTGTCATTTTTTTTCATAACAGTCATTTTTTTTGCCATTCAATACAGTTTTGATTGTGTTTTTCATTCAACACAACTTTGATTGTGGCGTATACACCATGGTGTTCATGGAGAACTAGGACGGCAAGATACTCAAGCCATTCCTGCCAGTGTACCTCATTTTTCTTATCGCAATTTTTTCCCGCAAACCTTCATGTATGTCTTTACTTTTACAATAAATCAAAACCCATTGTGTGGTTATAACGCACTGTCATTTTTTTCAGGAGAGCATCGCTGAATATCGCAAGCTCTTCACGGCGATGTTCATAACATCTCCAAACAACTCAACCGATCCAACATCTGTCCTCAAAGTAGAAGGGGGATGAAAATGGGGGTTTTCAAGGTTGTGAAGCGGGGGGCACCAAAGTTATATGTGTGGTGAACATTATGTACTATGAATCCTATTTTTAGGGATATGTCTGTAAGACCTAGGACTCTTAGGTATTGGATTTTGGCAATTAGGTGCCACGTCAGCCAAATTAAAGACTTTCATTTGCTTAGCAATTCTTTTAATGATTTTAGTTGCGTGCGTGTCCACGGCTCGAGCACGTCAGGTGCGAGCCTCAGTCTCTGGCAGGTCGGTCCCATTGAGCACTCGAGTCGTCGTCTCCAGTTTTGAGTCTAGGTGAGTCTAGAACCTTCGAGAGCGGTCGAGAGAGTGCCAGGTGTCCGAGGGATAGTTTGCTTAGGGTCTAAGCCACCGGGTAGACCCGGACGCATCCGAGGTGCTTTTGTTGTGTCCGGGGTCGTTTTTGTAACCACCAAGTCATTTCAATACCTTAGGCGCGAAAACTCCCACCCAAAAGCCACTCAAGTCTATCCGAGGACGTGTCGTTCTTATCCAAGCCCAAAGGGCGACAAAAAGCCTAACCGAACCAAGCCGAGGCATCCGAGGAGCGAGAGAGAGAGAGAGAGTTAGGTAAGGCTGGGTAGTGGGGTTGTGCCCAAACAGCCCCACCGGACGCGTCCGGTGAGGGACCGGACCGTCCGGTGAGCTGAGTTCCAGAGGGGTGTTCACGGGCTAGCTGACAAAATAGTTCTCTGGACGCGTCCGGTGAGGGACCGGACGGTTCAGTGAAGGGCAAAACAGAGGGCGTGCGCACGGGGTAGCCACCGTACAGTCTGGGTGCAGACTAGTGACCTGAAGCGTCCGATGGTCCTCCGGACGCGTCCGATGAGGATCAGCTGAGCGACCGGACGCGTCTGGTGAATTCGCAGATCTGTCGATCTGAACTGTTTTTCTGAGTTTGTTTGCCTGGATCTTCGCCACGTGTCCTAGCTCGGGCTTGGGGCTATAAATAGGCCTCGGGCTGAAGGGGAGAGTTGAGAGAGCTCATTATTTTTGTGTCCCCTTGGCTTGTGAGAGAGAGAGAGCGTCTCCCATGGGTTCCCCCTTGCCCATGTCCATCTCCACCTAGGGTTAGGGTGAGAGAGAGAGGAGAGGAGAGGGAGAGAAGGAGAAAGGTAAGACCATGGATTCCTCTCTTCATCTCGGTCGTTTTGTCCCAATTTCTTCTAGTTCTTGGTGAGTTCTTGAGGGGTCTCCCGGTGTTCTTGTTGAGTGCTCTTTGGGGTCTTCCCGCCGGAGTTGAGTCTCCCACCTTGCCGTGTTCTTGCCGTCCCCGAGCTTCACCGCTACCGCTTCACCAAATCTTCATCAAGCTCTTCATCAACGAAGTCCTTGCCTCGGGCAAGGCCACCCGGCTCGTGACCGGGTGCTTCCTCTTCGCCGGAGCCGAAGGCCGAGGGAAGCCGTGACCGTCAACACCTCCGGGGCGCCGGACTCGTCGTCCAAGGTGCCGGACGCCGTCAAGCGACAAGACTCCGTTGTCTCGGCGCCAAGACCAAGTCTCCGTCCATGTCACTTGTACCAAACACCTTATGCGCGAAGGTCGGCGCCACTACGTGGTGTCGGGGTGTCAGGAAAGCCACCGACTTATGGTGGAACCCAGCCTCGGTGTACGGGTCGGAAGCGAGCCTTGGGCTTACGCCCTAAAAGCTTACCGAGTGGATTGCGGGCACGTGACGAGAGAGTCCCGGTCTCTCTTTGAGAGATTCCTCATCGAGGAGTAGGTTCTTTGCGCCGAACCTCGTTAAAAAATCGGTGAGCCTCCCTTTACGATTTCCGCACTACTTTCCGTATTTGAATTGCTTTGGCTATTGCATTAGTGTCCCTTCGGGTATTAGGACTAGACTTCGACTCCGCTCTCTAGTTTAGTTCTTGGTTGATCATTAGTCTAATTAGCTAGCCTTAGTTAATTGCTTAACTTGACTAATCCCCCAAGAAAATCAAAAATAGGGTTAAAATATTGTTAACTCGTCCACTTCACCCCCCTCGTGGCCGTAGATCCTTTCAAGTGGTATCAGAGGCAGGTTCTCTCCGTGCTTGTTTAACCGCTTAGAGTAAATATGGCCGACGAGGGTAGTGTGGCTGGGAACAGGATCCCATTGTTCACTGGCACACACTTTAGCCATTAGAAAATTAAGATGATAGCTTACATTCAATCTCTTGGACACCAAGTTTGGGCTATGGTCGAAAAACCCTTAGGTTTTGAGGTTAACAAAGAAACCGGTCCCACAGCTGAACAAAATGTTAAACTTGACCTAGATGCAAAGGCCAAAAATGCTTTGTTTTCTGGTTTGGGCACCGATGTGTTTGAGAGAGTGAGCAACCTTCCCATTGCACATGACATATGGAAAACTCTAGTGCAAATTCATGAGGGCACAGATGAGGTAAAGGAAGAGAAAATTGCAGTTCTTAGGAGACGCTTTGATCGCTTTAAGATGCAACCTGGCGAAGATGCTAGCGCCATGTACACTAGGCTTAACCCTCTGGTGAACGAGCTTAAGGGGCTCGGTTTCACCATGACTGATTTGGATGTATGCAGGAGAATGACGTTCATCCTTCCAAGGGACAGGTACAGGGAGTTTGTCCTTCTCAAGGGCAAGGAGGCCAAGACAATGGCTCCTGGTGAGCTTCTCGGGCAGCTTGTGGCCTACGAGATGCTAGTGCAGGACGAGGAGGATGATGAACCGTCCAAGCCCAAGGAGAAGGTCATTACTCTCAAGGCCAAGGCATCCAAGTCAAGTGAGACACCAAGTACCCACAAGCAGTGGCGGGCGTAGGTTTTTAGATTTGGGTGTGTGAGATTTAAAAAATTTGCAACGGCAACATCACAATACAAAATTTTCCAACGGCGGCATCAAAATACAATTTTTCAAAGGCAACATCAAAATACAAATTGTTCATAATAATGATATAATTTCAATTCTAAGTAGCATGAAGGAATTACAAAATAAAACTAAAAATTACAGCAAGATTCTACGGTCTTTCATATTTTGAAATCTAGATATAATGGCATCATCATCAACTTGCAAAAAAAAGTCTCGCTCAATAAACGTGACCAAGCAATCATTCATAAATTGATTTCCCATTCTATTCCTTAGCTTATTCTTCACATAAGACATTGAAGAAAACACCCTCTCAACACTAGCCGTTGCCACGGGAAGAATTAGCACCAATTTGAGAAGCCTATAAACAAGCTCAAATGTCTCGCTCTTGTAAGTTTTAACAAGCATCATAGAAAGATCGGCAAGATTTTTTAGATCTTTAAACCTTTCATCCCTACGGACATCACCAATATACATTCTTAGTTGATTGGGAAGTCTTAACATATCATCCTTTGTGAAGTCCTTAGGATAAAATTGAGCAAGCTTGACCAACTTATCCTTATCAAATGCAGCAAAACAATCAATAGGATTGAATGATGCCATGAAAATAAGTAACTCTGTGTTCACCTCATCAAACCGGTCATTAAGCTCTCAAAGTTGTCTATCAATAACACCTAAGAACATATCAACATGAAATCGATGTTTATTTGTGGCTTTACCAAAGAACCTTGCTGACCTTCCCACCGGCTTGTAGCGACCATCCATGTCAATGACTTTAACCTTATTCTTCTCACAAAAAGAAGTGACAACTTTAAGAAAAGCATCCCATCCACCATCATCTTGCAATAACTGGAATGCTTCCTTGCAAACATAAACCAAAGACATAGCATTAACAATATCATGTTCTCTCTTTTGCAAAGCATTGCCTAAGTCATCTGTGTACCCAAAAATTTCTTCCATTAAATGTAACATGAAAACAAACTCAAAAGACTCAAATGATGTCAACATAGTTTGAGCAGCTATGGCTTCTGCCCCAGTATATTCTTCTCCAATTTTGACAAGAACTTTGCGAATTGAAGGATACAAGGCAATAACATGCAACACAGTTTTATAGTGAGATCCCCATCGAGTATCACCTGGCCTTCCCAAGCCCATCTCTTGATTCAAACCCTGACTAGATTCAATTTCACCCAATTCTAAAGATTCAATGATGGCCTCGGCTTGAGCCACCCGTAGCATTCTTATCTTTTTACAGGACATTCCAAGAACATTCAACAAATATGAGAGTTGTTGAAAAAACCATTGACAGTCACCACACTCTTTAGCAACAGCAACAAGAGTTAGTTGAAGTTGATGGGCAAAACAATGGACATAATAAGCAGAAGGAGACTCATTTATAATAAGTTTCTTCAACCCATTAACGTGACCCTTCATATTACTAGCCCCATCATATCCTTGACCACAGACCATAGAAAAGCTCAATTGATGATCCATAAGCAAATTTCCAATGGCTATTTTAAGTGTTGCAGTGGATGTGTCTTCAACATTTACAATTCTAAGAAACCTCTCAACCGACTTCCCCTTTTTACCAACATAGCGCAAACAAAGAGCCAATTGTTCGTTATGAGACACATCACTAGATTCATCAGCAAGTATTGAGAAGCACTCTTTACCAAGATCATTCATGACAAGCTTAGTGCTTTCTTTGGCACAACAATTGATGAAATCTTTTTGTACCTTATGGTCTATCATTTTACTATTTTTTTGGAGCTTTGTCAAGAACTACTTTGTTTACTTCTTGAAAATTTTGTGCTAACCAATTCAAAAGCTCAAGAAAATTTTCTTTATTTCTAGAATCTTTACTTTCATCATGTCCACGAAAGGCCAACCCTTGGGCCAAGAGAAACCTGATGCATTTAAGCGACCATGTCAACCGGATTCTGTAAAGAACCTTACTTGCTTTGGTGGTGGAAGCAAATGTCTGTTGAATTGATGTTGTAGGTTTTATAAACCTATCATATTTTTCTTGAGCTATATTATGAGCACTAGTGATCTCACCAACATGTTTTTTAAATCCATCTCTAGCATGGTTCCAATTTCTAAATCCCTCACGAACAAAAGCATTCCCACCACGCATATTTCCCTTGAACAAATAACAAATAAAGCAATACGCAGAATCTCTGTGCACACTATACTCAAGCCAATTATAAGTATCAAACCAATGAGGCATGAAACGGCGCATACCTCCACCAACCATTCTTCTTTCAAAATTATGGTCTCGTGGTTGACAAGGCCTTAAAGCAAGAAATCCTCTTCTCACTCTATTTTGCTCATTGGAATCATAATTTGCAATTGGAATTCTCGTCCTAGGATCCCGTGGAAGCAAGTCAATATCATATATTTCCTCATCACTGTCAACCTCTTGAGCCTCTTTGTTCTGTTCTTCCTCTTCATGCATTCCTTCATTGCTGCCAATATTTTCAATGATTGGGGGCAATGCCAATGTAATAGGTTGAGGTTCAGTCCCAATCTCACTCTCATTCACAGGCTGTTGAATGGAACTAGAAGGATTGTTGATTTCATCGGTTGTTGTCTTCGGCGTCTTTGCGGCTCTATTCCACATAGTTCTCAAATCAACAGTCTTTCGTTTGTTCACCATGGAAGGTGTGTTCTCCTCTGCTCCTGCCATTCTCAAATCAGTTCAATCTCTATCACAACTAAAAGCCTGTAAAGACCACAAATAAGAAAATTGCTCACTAAATGTCTAAATTGACCACAGCATAAAGGATTAAATAAATGTTTAAAGGGGAGACAATCAACCATTCAACCTAGATGGTTAGGGCTGGATACTACATAGTAGTTAGTAGATACCTTGAGTCAAAGAGCGGTTGTGAGGCGGTGGGTGGCGGCTAGCCGGCTGGCCGGCAGTGGTGTTGTGCCGGCGTGGCCAGGCCGTCCAGACGTCCAGTAGGGCAGTAGGGGCGACCGGCGACGACCAACAGGAAGCCGAGAGCTAGCAGCCGGCGACAGGGCCTGAGGAGGGGCAGAGGCGCGACGTCAGCAGCAAGCCGGTGGCGGCGGGCGGCGGGCCGGCGACAGGGCGACGAACCGGCGGTGCACCGGCGCATCGGCCAAAGGGCAGCGGCAGAGATGGCGTTGCAGCACTGCCTCGCTAGGGATTTGCTTGCTCGATTTGGATTTTGGCCTTGGGGAATTGATTTGGATCGAGGGCACCATGAGTTCGTGACCAGGCACTGTTGTACGTAGTATGTACACGTACTGGGCTGGCATTAGCAGTTATTGGGCCAATTGTTGAGGAAAAATAAGATTGGGCTAACCGGTCAGGGGCCAAGGGGTACTAATAAAAAAAAATTCCTCAAAAATTTTGGGTGGACATTTGTCCACCCGTGTCCTAATGTGGGCCCACCCCTGCCCACAAGTCCAGCTCCGAGGGTGAGCAAGTGAGCCCAAGAGTGGTCAAGTCCCTGGACAACTTGGCACTCGTGTTGGGTCGCTTCACCAGAAGCGTCAAGAGGTACGGGGGCAAGAACTTCAAGGACAAGAAGGCGCACTCCTCCATACGCTGCTACGAGTGCAACGAGCGAGGCCACATTGCCTCGGTGTTCCAGAACAAGAAGAAGAACAAGCACAAGGGCATGGACAAGGCAAGCAGCGGCGAGGACAAGGGCAAGCCCAAGAACAAGACAAGGAGGTTCAAGTCCGGCTTTCGTCGCACCGACAAGAATGGCAAGAAGCAAGCCTTCATCGGTGAGTGGAAGACCGACAACTCCACGAGCGACGAGCCTCCTTCCTCTGCCTCGAGTGAAGGCGGCGCCAAGGAGAAGAACAAGGACAAGTCGAAGGCACTTATCGGGCTCACACTTCCTGAGTCGGTGCCTCCACCACCTGTACCTCCTACAAGCTTGTTGGCGGGCACCTCTGACGATGAAGGATGGGAATCCGACATCGAGTTTGTACCTAAGCCAGTGCTTCCTCCACGGTGCCTCATGGCACATACCTCCAAGTCTTCAGACGATGAGGTGAGTGTCTCTGCTACTTCCAGTGGTAGCTCTATGCATCTAGACTTGGATTCACCTGAGGCCTTTCAGCAGTTGTGGATCATAGCTCAGCAAGCAAAAGATTTAGCACAAGAGCTTGGTGTTGAATATGCAAAACTGAAAAAGAAGCATGCTAGTATGTGTAAAGAACGCAATGATCTAGATAAAATGAAAGATGAATTGCTAACTCAAAAATATGCACTAGAGGATGAAAATGACATGCTTGTGGCTGGAAATGCCCTAGATGATGCTTTGAAAGCTTTGCCTGCCATTGAATATGTCTCTAGTGTAGATCATGCTAGTGATGACTTGCTTGTTCTTGACACACCTGCTTCACCCACATCACTTGATGCCATTGCTTGTGATGCTTTGCCTACTAGTTCTGAGATTGCACCTGCTAGTTCCACACCACAAATTGTCTTGCTTGCACGTCCTAGCAATGTTGAGATTGTGCCTAATTTGCCTGCTATTGCTAGTGATGCTTTGCTTGTGCCTCAGCCAGATATTTCTGATATTCCTGCTAATAGCTCATTTCCTACTAGCTTGTGTGATGATACTCCTATTCCACTTGCTCCTACACCTGCACCATTACCTGTTGCACCTAGCACTAGTGACATGCAAAAATCTGTAGCACCTGTTGAGAGTTTGCTTTTGAATGTGCCTTCTAGTTCAAATGCTTGTGCTAGTAGTTCAGTTGCAATTGTTTCTACTTCTAGTGGTTCAAGGGGTAATGGGGGCTTGTGCGATCCCGACCATTGCAAGGATGCATTGGCGGCAAGGGAGTTGATAATAGAGAATGGGGAGCTAGTGAGGGAAAACTGTAAGCTGAGAGCCAACATAGCTAAGTGAGTCTAGCTAGTGAGAATGCTGAGTTGAGGGCTAAGTTAGCCAAGTTTGAGGTTAGGAGCTACGAGGGGAGTTTGGCCTTATACAAGATGCTCAAGGACCAAAGACTTTTCTCCAATAAGGGCGGATTGGGATTCACTCTCGAGAAGAAGCCCAATGGAAGAATGGGTAAGGGTCCTGGTCCTCGTGCATCTACAGGTACCGATGCCTCTCGTGCTAGACCTAGGGGGAGCACTTACTACCATTCTTGGCAATACAATAGAGTCCCTTGTCCTCGGACACAAGCACCTAACACTTGGCAGCCTAGAGCTTGGACTAGAAATGGGAAATGGGAAAACCCAAGGGCTAGAACTTGGAACACTAGACCCATAGTGAGCTATAGGCAAAACACTCGGGATACTAGTAGGGGTGACTCTTGGGGAAGATACACAATTTGGACAGGTAGACAGAACAGTTGGGATGGGTACAGGCAAGAGAGGAGCAACAGGCAGGCTAGACCTTACTTCCAGCCACGTAGGTTTCATGGGGAGCCTAGGGGTTACACAGGTAGGAGAGCTCCACCTAGCGCACCACCTAGGGCCCAGCCTAGACCTTACACGTGGACTGGACCAAACCCAAACCTTTCCAGGAACCACTTAGAGCTTGATGGGAACTACATGCTTAGAATGGGGAAGCATGGTAGAGTAGAGGCTAAGTTTGTGGGTTTCTCAGAGGAGACTTCTGCAGCGGCTGAAAAGTTAGTTCAGAGTTTGTCAAAGGAATTCTCCATAAAAGATTTGGGGAAGCTCAGTTACTTCCTCGGCATAGAAGTTGATTCTATCATTAATGGAATTGTCCTAAAGCAACAAAGATATGCTAAGGAGCTGCTTCGTAAAGCTAAGATGGGGAATTGTAAGCCTGTACACACACCTACTGTTGTAAATGAGAAGTTAAGGAAGGATACAGGGACAGTGTTGAATGATGCTGATGCAAGCAAATATAGAAGTATAGTGGGAGGATTGCAGTATCTTACACTTACCAGACCTGACTTAGCATATGTTGTAAACAAGGTGTGCCAATATTTGCATGATCAGACTGATTTGCATTGGGAGGCTGTAAAAAGGATTCTTCAGTACGTGAGGGAAACAATGGAAAATGGCTTTCTCATACGACGCTCAACCTCAAATGTGTTGAGTGCCTTTTCCGATGCTGATTGGGCAGGCAATTCTGATGACAGGAGATCACAGAATGGGTTTGCTGTCTTCCTCGGATCGAACTTGATTTCTTGGAGTTCCAAAAAACAACTCACAGTCTCTCGTTCAAGCACAGAGGCAGAGTATAAGGCTATTGCCAATGCGACAGCTGAAGTAATTTGGTTGGAGTCACTGATGAAGGAATTATGCGTCTATCAGCCAAGGCCTCCTGCTATGTGGTGTGACAACCTTGGAGCGGTATACCTCACAGCTAATCCAGTCTTCCATGCCAGGACGAAGCACATCGAAGTTGATTTCCATTTTGTAAGAGAGCGAGTGGCGGCGAAGGCTTTGGAAGTTCATTTTGTTGCCTCAGGTGATCAAGTAGCTGATATTTTTACAAAGGCGCTTTCGCGAGGGCCTTTTGATCGTCACTGTTTCAATCTCAACCTTCAAGTTCCCGGTTGTGATCGAGGTGTCCTGTTAACAGAAGCGAAGTCGAAGGCTCGTGAGATAATGAAGACTAGAGAATCTGTTGCTAATAGATAAGCATGTGTGATTAGATAAACATTGGTTGTTAGGTTGTTATCAGTACGAATTCAGCGTACGTCTGTTGTAACAAATATTGATTTACATCTCCTAGGATATATATATAATACATACAAGAGCTCGAGAAAGCTTAAGCTGCGGCAAATCACTTCTTTGTTATTTCTTTTCACAACCAAAACAATCTTGGCCTTTTTTTAATTCTTACGTGTATCTCTTTTTTTTTTACTTTAATTTTAACCCTATTTTCACTATGTATATTTTTTAACAGCATAGAGCAAGCTACCGTTAAGACTAAAGGAGGAACCTCCCCAAGACACCCTCAAGTTTACATAGACATCATAAAAAACTAAACTAGCGATTGGGCATACACCGCAGTGTACGTCAAAAGGTTCGATGTACACTGGCCTATCGGACCGTCCGATGCATTGAACCATCTAGCAAGTCACCAACACACCTCCTAGACTTAGCTATCGGGGGGTGCCAGACGAGCCGTGCCAGACTGTCCAGCACACTAGGTGGAGCTAGGGCACGTAGAACTCCAGCGCGACAGATAGGTCGCTTCGGAACGTTTGGCACACAGAGCCCTAAAACACGCCCCCTAGAGTCAACCGTTAGTCACGCCGGACACCATGCCAGACAATCTGGTGCACGCAAAGGAGCCAAAACACACCTCCTGGAACCAAAGCCCCGGTACGCCAGATGATTCAACGCACACAGAGCCACCTGAGCACCTACCAAACCCACCCACCTGGATCCCAAACGTCCGGCATGCTAGAATGTTCGACGCACATGGAGCCAACACACTACAAGCAGTCACTTGCATCAAACGACACTGGTAACCCTCCAACTCAAACCTAGGTGCTTCACGGAGCAACAATACCTTACCAAGACAAAATCATTTCCAATAACCTAAGATCAAAGCCAAATCAAAATAAAAGATACACGTGAACCCTACTTGACTCCTGGGTTCACCTACAACCTTTTTTCACCTTGACCACACTTGGATTCTTCCATCAACGTCATCAACACCAAACACATAAGTCGTTCACCAAGAATACCTCCAGGGTTTTAAAACCTTACAAAGATTAAAAAAGGACACCACAGTTAAGCTAACAGCAAACACAAATCAATAACAAGAGTAAATGTGAAAGATAAATGCGGTATAGAAATACAAATAGTAAAGGAGACAAGAAAGATTTTTCCCATGAGTTGGAGCCGGACTTCTACTCCACGTTGGGGTAAATCCCTGTGCACAAGAACCATCTTCCACTCGAACCTACTATCTTGTTTCCACTCAAGTAGTCCTTGCCACTCCAAGAAGGCGGACCCAAGACCTTGACACCAAATTGAGGGTACCACAAGCGTCAATGCTAACTTCTCAAGTCCTCACCTTGAAATAAGAGTAACAAATTTCAAATGTTTTGATCATGCCGGATCAAAAACATCGCCTAATGCACATGAGATAGAGGAAAATAGAAACACCTAAAAATGATCATATACCCAAAAGGACTATTTACTGAGTGAAATTTGCTGAAACTAACCAAGACAGCCTAAGGGCATCTCTAATGGTGCCATGTCAGCTAGATATAAGGAGTTCACCTTATCTTTTTGCCTATGTGAAGAAGAGAAGAAGAGCAGAGAGATAAAGGCTGGCTGTTAACTAATAGACCGTCTATAACGGATTATAATGTTCATTGCATCTATTACGTATGGACTCATATTAAATTTAATAGCCAATGCTATAGCTAAACCATTTGAGATATCTACAATCTATCTATAGATGACATGAATCTTTCTTATAGTTAGTAGTTGACTATATCATCGAAGATGCCCTCCGCTCCCAAACGTGATCATCCAGCGAACTGAAAAAAAAAGGCTTGCGTGCACTCCTTCCGATAAAGCTCAAGATGTCCATCTATTCTGGAGGTACACCCTGCTGCCCTGCTGGTACTTCTTGTCGCAGCCTTTGCTTGTACCGCAGGGCAGCGCTTCCAGCGAATTTTTGTTCAGTTGTTCGTCTCATTGGCCGTAGAATTAATGGCTTGCGGATGGCAGAACAGTTATTAGTTGCAAATGCACCGTTGTCCTCCCCGGGCAACAGTTCATATTATTGTTCTACTATCCATGTCTCTACACGGAGCATACTCTGTATGATATTATTCGATACAATAGTATTCATCGTATTTTTGTAAAGATTTCCTTTATACTTTTAAATTTTTTTCATGTTTTACGCTATGTCCCTAGAACTTTCTATCGCTAAAACTTTCTTCATTCAACAACCCCTTATGTCTAAAAGTGAAATAAAGAAAATTACTTCCCGCAAATATGAGTTCTCGAGACACATCCAATGCACATCAAGTTTCGTGTTCAGTCAAACCCCACTTAACCACGATCTATAGATCAAAATCATTCACTATGTCCACGACTTTAACTTTCAACTCCCTAGAAGTCTAGATCCGATCCACATCTCTCTCACTTTCCAACGAGAGAGCTCTGGCGACTCTCTCCATCGAGTGCACCCCCCCCCCCCCAGATTCGGTTTCAAGCGGCACCGCCCCATTCAGCAGTTGGCCTCGAGCAACGACGGCCGCCCCATCGGGAGGGTTATTCCTCAACCACGCAACTTTCTCTCACCCCATCGGAAGGGTTCTTCCTCAATGACGTGCCCCATCGGAAGGTTTCCTGCTCACCTAGCGCCTAAGATAACCTTGGCAATAGTACTATTATTTTTAAAATTGGACCGTCGACATCATGTTTGAGACCTAGTTGTGCCAAATCATGTGGCTATAAGATTTTAACTTAGCTTTTTTTGCTTATGTTTAGGAGAGAAAGGGATGAGAGATATAAAGACCAACTTATTTAGATAATTTTTAACTGTGCAAAATTAGCGGGCTATAAGGACTCTAGCTTAGCTTTTTTGCTTGTGTGGTGGAAAGAAAGAGAGGAGAGATATAGAGACTAGCCATTAGTTAAGAGTCAGTCTACAATGTATTATATGGTGCATGCACACTATTATATATGAGAGATTTGGTTATTTGCCACTTTCAACAAGTGGCTTCGCAAAAATGCCACTCTACCCCACTGTCATAGATTAGCGAACTACACATGTTGAGAGTGGCAAATAACCAAAATTTACATTATATATAGGTTCATATCAATTTTAGAGACGATATTAATATGGACCTATATGTAATGTGCATGCACACTATTACATATGTAATGTCCACCTATATCTAAACACAAAGCAAATGCTACATCTTTGCAGCGTAGGAGAGGCGTGCGATCAAAATAAGTCGGTCATACGGTATTTAGAAACTCTCGGAGAGTTTCTATACTAGTCTCTAAAAATTTAGAAATTCTGTCCCAAAGCCTATATTTAGAATTTCTCTCTTAAATTTTTATATCTTTTCATTGAGCAGACTCAACTCAGTAGAGTCTCTATGGCATTCTCTATAGTTAAAGATTCTATCGGAATCTTTGTTATTTCTCACAAATCTCTTTACTTTTTGAGGATATAGATTCTACTAGAGATGATGAAAATACAGTGAATGAATTGTTTAAATATGAGAGCATGGATGCTCTGATGTTTTCAGTTTCTAAATCCATCGTTGCAAAAAGATGACACTTAAGTTAAAACTTAAAGCCTCCTGATAAGACCGCAGCACCAAGCCACATGTAGACTTGCAGTGCCCAACAGGCCCAGACCATGTGACCTACTAGTGGCCCAGAACAGCCCAACTAAGGTGCCTAACCCAATTGCAAGAAATCTCAGAAATGACGTCACATTGCAACTGCTATAAGGAAATACTAAGGAAAACGGTATACCTATAGTATTATGGAAGTCAAATATCTGGAATTTTTTGAAATCAAATTAGTATAAGGTTGCACTTTATGGCGATGCTTGCTTTTAAATGCACTCATGTATGAGTAAGAGTAGGAATCCAATGCAAATTATGCAGGGCTTGCTATTGCTAGTGGCAAACTGCCAATGGCTCCATATCATCCAGGCACGAATCACGGCGCGTCCGTCCATGATCCACCCAGTGGTCGTCGTCTTCTAGTTCGATGATCCCGCCGAGAAGTCGACGTGGTAGACCTCGCTCATGTCCGGCTGGAACAGCCCGAAGTACTGCTCGATACCCTCCGGCTTCTGGTTCTCGTTGAACATGGCGAAGACGTACGTCTCCACGGCCTTCCCCGGCCGCCGCGGCGTGCCGCGCCCGACGTGCTGCACAAGGTTGTTGTTGTACGCCGCCGCGTTCTCCACGCTGGCGCCAACGCCGCCGCCGCCCGATGGCCACCCGGTCTCCGACACCACCACCTCCACTCCCTGCCCGCCGCCGGCCTTCTCCACCGCCGCGTGCACCGCGTCCAGGATGGCGTCGAACATGCTGGTGTACGCCACGCCGCCGTCTGTCTCCGCCGCCGCCGCCGACGGTGACAGGAGCGCGTAGTCGAGCGGCACCGACGACGGGTCGGCAGCGTAGGCGAAGTACGGGTACACGTTCGCCAGCAGTGGCGAGCCCCGGGAGGCCAGGAAGGAGATGATCGGTGCGAGCACCGGCAGCGCCGCCTCGGAGAACGCGCCCTGCGATGGCGGGAACGAGGACCCGAGCACCGACGTCGCCACGGCCGTCGTGACTGGCACGGCTAGCCCCGCCGCCCGCAGCGCCGCCTCCAGGTTCTGCATCGCGGGGAGGACGCGCGCGGCGTCGTCCCCGGGGATGACCTCGTTGCCGGCGTTGATGCAGCGGAAGCGGACGTCGCCGGCGAAGGGCTGGACGTTGGACTGGACCCACGACGCGGCGAACGAGGCGTTGGCGGCAAGCGGCGCCAGGTCCTCGTTGAGCGTGCCGAGGATGACGCCGAGGCCCGAGCCGCGGAGCGCGCCGAGGGCGGTGGCGTCCGGGTGGAAGAGGCGGACGTCGGTGATGTTCTTGGCACGGTACAGCGCGATCACCTTGTCCGGCGACGGGAGGTTGTTGCCGATCATGCCGTAGTTCACGCCAATGCCTTGGACTCCTGCGCAAGAACACGTTCCACATGATGAAACAAGCACGTAGTTTGATATGTTTTTTTCTTAGTTTATTTTTTCGATTAGGGTATAACTGCTTCATACACAGAAGTCATAAAATTTACTCCCTTTTTACCACATTTTGATTTACTCCGTATAACATATCATGTCACTAAGTTTTTGCCATAAAATTATTTCCGTCACAGTTTAAGCTACAGATCATCAATTCAACAGGTATCTACAAGTTAAATTTGACTAGTACGTGTAGAAGTGTGGCATGATTCGGTTGCTAATAATTAAGCAACCATGCCTTTGTTTTTAACTATTTATTACCCATTGTCGTTCACACAACTAGCTCGGATCAGTACTTTGAATTCCCTACAATCTTCGAAAAAGAAGGCTTCTTTTTGATATAGAAGGGCATATAACGATATTGGTGATCCTTGTCGATCCAATGCTATTGTCCTTAATTGAGAATTAAGATGTACATTGCTAAACCGAACAGTTGTTTCTCTCTCCACGACCTTGAGAGACTTTTAGGTCGATGACGTTTCACCAAATAATCGAAAGAAAAACAGTGACAGGAAAATAAATAGAGATGGCACAAGAAAACCCTGTACTGAAACCAACCGTGCATGCATGCGAAGATATTTCAAGAAGATAAAGAGTAGACAACCCAACCACATTAACACAATGAACGAAACAAATCAACTACCTCCAGCAGCAAATAATTATACTAACCCAATCAACTACAATCAATGATTTTGTTTCGCCTTGAATTTTGTCGTGCTAATTTGATGCTAAAAACTAGTGCTCAGCAAATTGTAGTTCAGATACAAAAAAAGTGTTCAACAAATTGGTGGTATTCAAAAGGGGAGCAAATATTGCGGCAGTGTATCTGATATCAAATGAAATTCAGTCTCCACATGTTTCTAAACACTTGCTGGTTTGATAGTCATAAAGATCCGACCAATAAATGCACAACCCAAAAATCTACCCCTGCTCCTGTATTTGCCAAACTTATAGAGGAACAATGCAACTAAACATAGACACAAACTGAAACAAAGATCATAGACTAACTACACACACAACATCATGGAACAAAGATCACTTAATTGATCAGCAACGCAGCAATTATGATCTTTGTTAATCAAGCCATGCATGCATGCATGAGCAGATCAACGAACCTGAGAAGGACGAGCAGAGCATGAGGCAGCAGGCAGCGACCCAGCTGAAGGCGGCCATCGCCATGATCTCGCCGATCGATGTTCTCACGAGCTATCTGAGTTCTGAAGACGCCTCCTCCTACACTCGTGAACTCTGGGCTCTCCCCCGTCGCCGTGCGGCGCTCTATATATAAAGGAGCGGTAGGGTTGGGAACTTGGGATCCCGCGCGCATTTGGAAAGAGCAGCAACCACCGGGGGGCGGGGGTGCATGCGCGAGTCGCGATGTGCGGGTAGTGGAGGGGGACGCCGCAACCGATCGACGATATATGGAAACCGACCAATGCAGACCTGATGATCTGACGAGACGTGACTCCGATCTGGGCGATGCGGTTGCCCTGGGTCTTCTCTGGCCATGTTTGGAGCACCGTGCATAGGTCGAGGTACGTAGTTATGGCTGAGATCAGATTATGTACCTTGTATAGCTTGCGATCTCTCCGTGATGATCAATGGTTGGGTTGTAAAAAGGGCAACCATTGGACGTTTTAATGGAAAGGAATTTTCACCTGGGGCTCCCTTCGAATAGGAGGCGCTGGTTTTGTTTTTTAAGAAAGGAATAAAGATTTATTTATATCAAATATCCTTTCACATAAAGATCACCGGCCAAAAGCCAAATTAAAAACAAGTCCATATAGAACCAAATCATAAAATAATCATAAAACAAGTCCACGTAGGTGGGATAAGACTAAAATCTTCGTTGTCTACTGTTGGCCAAATATACTGCAAACTAGTAAAACTATAGTAACACAACAATAATAAACACACTAGTTCATAGAGCACATTCATTGGATATTCACATTACCAACAATGGTCCTGATGAGCACATTGCTACATCGGATACACCCATGGGATCAATGACCAAAGTCCTTCCAAGTGACCCGCGACCTTTGATCTTCATGCAAGGGCAAAACACACGAGCAGGTCTTGCGACAAGTCAATTATCGTAAACTTCGTTTCTTGGGTTAAATAATTATAATTATGAGAATAGACCGCTGCCTAATAATATTCTTATACTTAGGAACATGGGCATGCACAAGTTTGGAGGCATTAAATCACCAACAAGAGCAAAAAAGCATAGTGGGAATGCAAAGTGATTCCACTCGGCCATCAATGACCAGTCTGAATTAGAAACGGCCTAGAGAATGCAAACGGACTCCGATTGGAACGTGTGAGCACTCATTGGAAAGATAACTTCACCATCTTTCCAACGGATCCTACCGCAGCTTCAAATTCCAAGTGAGCTGGCCGCAGCAGTCAAAAACATCTCGCGAACAGAACAGTCTTTTGCTCTTCTTGGGTGCTGCGTCACCTTTAATTTGGGCTAAGTCCCCATGTATTCCTGCTGCGTGAGAGCACCTTCTAGAGTCATCTCCCCTCTCTCTATATAGGACAAGCCTCTCCCTTTTCTCCGGAGGTTTTGTTCATTTGTTGTTGTCTTCCAGATTGGAGAAACACTCTCGAAATCCCTAGTGTCGGTTGACCTATCGATTCCGAGCTTCAGAACCTCAGTTCGAGTGTATGCTTTATCCTTGTTCTTACGAGTTCTTCGATTGCTTGCAAGGATAGACCTTCGTGGTCAGGTCATCCGGGCTTTGGCACGGTTGATAACAATCAGGAGTGTGGTTTAGCGATTGCGGGCGCTTATCCTTGCGTGGTTCGTAGCCGGATCGTCAAAGTCATCCTCCGCCCAAATCGTAGTTATCCTCTCACCGGAAGATCGGGAACCCGTGAGCGCATCATTTGGTATCAGAGCAACGGTTGACCGGTGAGTTTGTATCTTGTTTAGTTGTGTGCGTTCTTCCTATAGTCCAGAAATTTTGCCATACAAAAAGATTGTTTACCCGCTGTCCAAGCCCCTTTGTGCCTTTTCAATCTGTTATTTTGGTTTGCTAATTTGAGTTTGTGTTCGTTCTAGTGTTGTCTTGTTGCTGTTCATCTTCTTGTTCATCAACCCACCTCGAAATCAACCCAAAAACACCCAAAAACAAACCATCAATCTCGTCCAGAAATTTCCCATTTCCGCATCGCACCAAAACGCCATATCTCCAATTCCCATATCCTTTTGAGTGAAACCAAAGGAGAAGATCTCAGACTTGTTCTTCTATCATCCCACCAATTTTCAACCCCATACTTGAAAGAACCAAGGAGATATGGATGTTTGAATTAGACCTTGTTGCTGTCCTGAAATCTGCAGATCATTCCACTTGTGAATTTTGTGCGAATTTCTCTGTTCGTTTTCAGAAAGTTGGCCCAAAACAAAAGTTGTTGAAAAGCCGTCAGGAAGAAGTGTAAAAAATTTCATAAGCAAAGAGGCACCTGACAAAAACTTACGGCCAAAATACCAACTCGCTGTCCTCGAGGGCGTAAAAACGAAAACTACAAGTTGATTCAAACTTGTGTTTCCTTGTTCCATAGTGCAAATCCGTGACTTGCTGAGTGTCTAGAACTTGTTTTCATACCAACATATTTGCTTAAGCCTACAATGCATCTTTGTTTGATCAGCAACATAGGCTATGTGCTAGTTTGAACACTTATTCAATTTGTGCAAATCTAAAATTAGCTGATTGTTTCCATTGCTACTCATACATAGCCTGTCCAAGCTCCACTTTCTACCAACCATACAGCTGATAGACTTGCAATCGCTTTACCCACACTTGAGACTGGTTTATCACGAACCAACCGCTAGTTGCACCACTTGCTGCATTTGTAAGAATTGGTAAGAACTTGGTAAGAGCTTGAGAGATGTGACCCTCAATATTTCCAGCACCTAGTAGTTGATAGGGTTTCACATATTTTTGTGTGCTATCCTTGTTTGCTACTAACCATGGCAGGGTTTTATGGAGATAATGGTTTCATGCAATATCAAAAGAATGGAGTGATCTTCACGGTTGGCGATAAGCAACGATTTAACATCGAACATGCGAGATTTGGACTGCACTTTGGATGAGAGCTCTCCTCATGTTGGAAGGAAGATTTGTCAGATCAACAAGAATGATGCACCATCTCCAAATATTGAACAAGGTAGTCTGAAGTGTACCTTGCCTACTCTTAGTATTACGTACGATCCAAAAGCTTACATTGATTGGGAAATTGCGGTTGACAATGAAATTAGAAAATATGACTTGTCTGAAAAACAAAAGATTAAGGCTGCCACTAGTGTGCTAAATGGATTTACGTTAATATGGTGAAATACTAGAAAAGAGGGACAACCTCATAGCTGGAATGCCATGAAAAGAATTATGAGAGATATGTTTGTTCCTGATTACCATGCTGATTTCTTGAACACTAGACTCCAACGTTTAAAACAAGGCAATAAAAGTGTTAAGGATTACTTTGGACAATTGTAAAATCATTTGTTGCGTTGTGGTTTAGATGAATGCGAAGAAGCTACTGAACTTCGGTTTTTGAGAGGGCTTAATCAAGAAATCCAGGACATTCTTGTTAATAAAAACTATAACTCACTCTCTCATTTGGTTAAGCTTGCATGTAAAGCTCAAAATCACATTTTGGAAGAAAAGAAAATGCTTGATGCTAGGAAGGAAGAAAAGAAACATGAATTACATGATTTAATAGAAGAGATTTCTAAATTTTATGAAGTAATTTGTGCAGAAGAAGATAATTCAATGGACAATTTGCATGCCCTTGCGTATCCTTCTTCGACTAACCTTTTGCAGGAGGTTGAAAAAAATGAAGAGATCGAAGTTGATATGGTCGAGCATGGGACTTTCCCTTCGACCATGATGCTTGATGTGGTTACACCTCTGATATCCACATCCCATGTTCAAAATGTGGTTGATGGCAATTGCGCCAATGCTGGCCCACAATCCATTGCAACTGTGCCATGTAATCGTGCATTTGATGATGTCAATTTAAGTGTTGAACCACCTCCACTACTTGAAGAAAATGATGGCAAGTTAATTTCGCATGAAGAAGAACTACTTGCAACACCTAAAACATCTGAGAAGAACAATAAAGGTAATAATGGTGTTGAATCGGTAGTCATCCATCAAGAAGAGGTGAGTTCTTGCAACAACACTTATGCTGAAAGTAAAATATCGTTCTCTAAATTTAATATTCCTGATTTGTATAATGTTGAATTGATTACTTGTGACAAAAATCTTAACGAAGCATTTCAAGATAAATCTTTGGGCTATGTGCTATTTGATAAACCTATTCAACTGTCTTGTATGATTGACAAGGTTGCTGAAATTTCTAGTTCTAAAACACTAGATGGCACTTGCAAATTTTATTTGAGAAGAGATTATGGTGTGCACAACACATTTCAAGTTCGTCAAATATTTATCACAACCGATTTGCTTGCTGATTTGAGGTTGAATTCTTACAACACGCCATCCATTGTGTCATATGGTGGTAGCTCGCACAGAAAGAAATTATTTGATGATCCCTGTTTTGAAAAGAGATCTCCATTCGTTTGCTCATATGTCACATGTTAATCACTTATTAAAAATTTGCATGGCCCAAATAAAACATGTTTCCTTTCAAACAACTTGACACAATGTTTAGTAAAGTCAAGGACTACTTTCATTCAATCACGCCGAAATGATGAGAAGGAATGGTTTCTGGGAAAATCATTACATAATTGTTTCCATATTGGAAGCGAGAATGGCAAAACAATTGATGCATACATATACCACGCGTACACGTTGTTCTTTCTCTTGAGTACCTTTGCAGATTGTCAAAAGATGAGTACGTGTATTCGTAAAGGGAAGAATGAGAAGACCATGGCACCAACACATATGTGGAAGTGCTTCTTTTTCTGGAATCTAGTTCGTCCCCCAGAAGCACATCTAGATTTCACGTCATACTATGCAATAGAAGATCAACTGGAGTCGAGCACGACTTCAAATAAAGAAGGGGAGAATGATGAGCACATTGCTACATCGGATACACCCATGGGATCAATGACCAAAGTCCTTCCAAGTGACCCGCGACCTTTGATCTTCATGCAAGGGCAAAACACACGAGCCAGTGCGCGACAAGTCAATTATCAGGTAAACTCGTTTCTTGGGTTAAATAATTATAATTATGAGAATAGACCGCTGCCTAATAATATTCTTATACTTAGGAACATGGGCATGCACAAGTTTGGAGGCATTAAATCACCAACAAGAGCAAAAAAGCATAGTGGGAATGCAAAGTGATTCCACTCGGCCATCAATGACCAGTCTGAATTAGAAACGGCCTAGAGAATGCAAACGGACTCCGATTGGAACGTGTGAGCACTCATTGGAAAGATAACTTCACCATCTTTCCAACGGATCCTACCGCAGCTTCAAATTCCAAGCGAGCTGGCCGCAGCAGTCAAAAACATCTCGCGAACAGAACAGTCTTTTGCTCTTCTTGGGTGCTGCGTCACCTTTAATTTGGGCTAAGTCCCCATGTATTCCTGCTGCGTGAGAGCACCTTCTAGAGTCATCTCCCCTCTCTCTATATAGGACAAGCCTCTCCCTTTTCTCCGGAGGTTTTGTTCATTTGTTGTTGTCTTCCAGATTGGAGAAACACTCTCGAAATCCCTAGTGTCGGTTGACCTATCGATTCCGAGCTTCAGAACCTCAGTTCGAGTGTATGCTTTATCCTTGTTCTTGCGAGTTCTTCGATTGCTTGCAAGGATAGACCTTCGTGGTCAGGTCATCCGGCTTTGCACGGTTGATAACAATCGAGTGTGGTTTAGCGATTGCGGCGCTTATCCTTGCGTGGTTCGTAGCCGGATCGTCAAAGTCATCCTCCGCCCAAATCGTAGTTATCCTCTCACCGGAAGATCGGGAACCCGTGAGCGCATCATTTGGTATCAGAGCGCATCATTTGGTATCAGAGCAACGGTTGACCGGTGAGTTTGTATCTTGTTTAGTTGTGTGCGTTCTTCCTATAGTCCAGAAATTTTGCCATACAAAAAGATTGTTTACCCGCTGTCCAAGCCCCTTTGTGCCTTTTCAATCTGTTATTTTGGTTTGCTAATTTGAGTTTGTGTTCGTTCTAGTGTTGTCTTGTTGCTGTTCATCTTCTTGTTCATCAACCCACCTCGAAATCAACCCAAAAACACCCAAAAACAAACCATCAATCTCGTCCAGAAATTTCCCATTTCCGCAGTCTGCACCAAAAACGCCATATCTCCAATTCCCATATCCTTTTTGAGTGAAACCAAAAGGAGAAGATCTCAGACTTGTTCTTCTATCATCCCACCAATTTTCAACCCCATACTTGAAAGAACCAAGGAGATATGGATGTTTGAATTAGACCTTGTTGCTGTCCTGAAATCTGCAGATCAGTCCACTTGTGAATTTTGTGCGAATTTCTCTGTTCGTTTTCAGAAAGTTGGCCCAAAACAAAAGTTGTTGAAAAGCCGTCAGGAAGAAGTGTAAAAAATTTCATAAGCAAAGAGGCACCTGACAAAAAACTTACGGCCAAAATACCAACCTGCTGTCCTGAGGGCAGAAAAACAGAAAACTACAAGTTGATTCAAACTTGTGTTTCCTTGTTCCATAGTGCAAATCCGTGACTTGCTGAGTGTCTAGAACTTGTTTTCATACCAACATATTTGCTTAAGCCTACAATGCATCTTTGTTTGATCAGCAACATAGGCTATGTGCTAGTTTGAACACTTATTCAATTTGTGCAAATCTAAAATTAGCTGATTGTTTCCATTGCTACTCATACATAGCCTGTCCAAGCTCCACTTTCTACCAACCATACAGCTGATAGACTTGCAATCGCTTTACCCACACTTGAGACTGGTTTATCACGAACCAACCGCTAGTTGCACCACTTGCTGCATTTGTAAGAATTGGTAAGAACTTGGTAAGAGCTTGAGAGATGTGACCCTCAATATTTCCAGCACCTAGTAGTTGATAGGGTTTCACATATTTTTGTGTGCTATCCTTGTTTGCTACTAACCATGGCAGGGTTTTATGGAGATAATGGTTTCATGCAATATCAAAAGAATGGAGTGATCTTCACGGTTGGCGATAAGCAACGACGAACATCGAACATGCGAGATTTGGACTGCACTTTGGATGAGAGCTCTCCTCATGTTGGAAGGAAGATTTGTCAGATCAACAAGAATGATGCACCATCTCCAAATATTGAACAAGGTAGTCTGAAGTGTACCTTGCCTACTCTTAGTATTACGTACGATCCAAAAGCTTACATTGATTGGGAAATTGCGGTTGACAATGAAATTAGAAAATATGACTTGTCTGAAAAACAAAAGATTAAGGCTGCCACTAGTGTGCTAAATGGATTTACGTTAATATGGTGAAATACTAGAAAAGAGGGACAACCTCATAGCTGGAATGCCATGAAAAGAATTATGAGAGATATGTTTGTTCTCGATTACCATGCTGATTTCTTGAACACTAGACTCCAACGCTTAAAACAAGGCAATAAAAGTGTTAAGGATTACTTTGGACAATTGTAAAATCATTTGTTGCGTTGTGGTTTAGATGAATGCGAAGAAGCTACTGAACTTCGGTTTTTGAGAGGGCTTAATCAAGAAATCCAGGACATTCTTGTTAATAAAAACTATAACTCACTCTCTCATTTGGTTAAGCTTGCATGTAAAGCTCAAAATCACATTTTGGAAGAAAAGAAAATGCTTGATGCTAGGAAGGAAGAAAAGAAACATGAATTACATGATTTAATAGAAGAGATTTCTAAATTTTATGAAGTAATTTGTGCAGAAGAAGATAATTCAATGGACAATTTGCATGCCCTTGCGTATCCTTCTTCGACTAACCTTTTGCGGAGGTTGAAAAAATGAAGAGATCGAAGTTGATATGGTCGAGCATGGGACTTTCCTTCGACCATGATGCTTGATGTGGTTACACCTCGATATCCACATCCCATGTTCAAAATGTGGTTGATGGCAATTGCGCTAATGTTGGCCCACAATCCATTGCAACTGTGCCATGTAATCGTGCATTTGATGATGTCAATTTAAGTGTTGAACCACCTCCACTACTTGAAGAAAATGATGGCAAGTTAATTTCGCATGAAGAAGAACTACTTGCAACACCTAAAACATCTGAGAAGAACAATAAAGGTAATAATGGTGTTGAATCGGTAGTCATCCATCAAGAAGAGGTGAGTTCTTGCAACAACACTTATGCTGAAAGTAAAATATCGTTCTCTAAATTTAATATTCCTGATTTGTATAATGTTGAATTGATTACTTGTGACAAAAATCTTAACGAAGCATTTCAAGATAAATCTTTGGGCTATGTGCTATTTGATAAACCTATTCAACTGTCTTGTATGATTGACAAGGTTGCTGAAATTTCTAGTTCTAAAACACTAGATGGCACTTGCAAATTTTATTTGAGAAGAGATTATGGTGTGCACAACACATTTCAAGTTCGTCAAATATTTATCACAACCGATTTGCTTGCTGATTTGAGGTTGAATTCTTACAACACGCCATCCATTGTGTCATATGGTGGTAGCTCGCATGAAAAGAAATTATTTGATGATCCTGTTTTGAAAAGAGATCTCCATTCGTTTGCTCATATGTCACATGTGAATCACTTATTAAAATTTGCATGGCCCAAATAAAACATGTTTCCTTTCAAACAACTTGACACAATGTTTAGTAAAGTCGAGGACTACTTTCATTCAATCACGCCAAATGATGAGAAGGAATGGTTTCGGGAAAATCATTACATAATTGTTTCCATATTGGAAGCGAGAATGGCAAAACAATTGATGCATACATATACCACGCAGCATACGTTGTTCTTTCTCTTGAGTACCTTTGCAGATTGTCAAAAGATGAGTACGTGTATTCGTAAAGGGAAGAATGAGAAGACCATGGCACCAACACATATGTGGAAGTGCTTCTTTTCGGAATCTAGTTCGTCCCCGTAAGCACATCTAGATTTCACGTCATACTATGCAATAGAAGATCAACCGAGTCGAGCACGACTTCAAATAAAGAAGGGAGAATGATGAGCACATTGCTACATCGGATACACCCATGGGATCAATGACCAAAGTCCTTCCAAGTGACCCGCGACCTTTGATCTTCATGCAAGGGCAAAACACACGAGCCAAGTCTTGCGACAAGTCAATTATCGTAAACTCGTTTCTTGGGTTAAATAATTATAATTATGAGAATAGACCGCTGCCTAATAATATTCTTATACTTAGGAACATGGGCATGCACAAGTTTGGAGGCATTAAATCACCAACAAGAGCAAAAAGCATAGTGGGAATGCAAAGTGATTCCACTCGGCCATCAATGACCAGTCTGAATTAGAAACGGCCTAGAGAATGCAAACGGACTCCGATTGGAACGTGTGAGCACTCATTGGAAAGATAACTTCACCATCTTTCCAACGGATCCTACCGCAGCTTCAAATTCCAAGTGAGCTGGCCGCAGCAGTCAAAAACATCTCGCGAACAGAACAGTCTTTTGCTCTTCTTGGGTGCTGCGTCACCTTTAATTTGGGCTAAGTCCCCATGTATTCCTGCTGCGTGAGAGCACCTTCTAGAGTCATCTCCTCTCTCTATATAGGACAAGCCTCTCCTTTTCTCCGGAGGTTTTGTTCATTTGTTGTTGTCTTCAGATTGGAGAAACACTCTCGAAATCCCTAGTGTCGGTTGACCTATCGATTCGAGCTTGTAACCTCGCTTCGAGTGTATGCTTTATCCTTGTTCTTGCGAGTTCTTCGATTGCTTGCAAGGATAGACCTTCGTGGTCAGGTCATCCGGCTTTGGCACGGTTGATAACAATCAGAGTGTGGTTTAGCGATTGCGGCGCTTATCCTTGCGTGGTTCAGAGTCGGATCGTCAAAGTCATCCTCCGCCCAAATCGTAGTTATCCTCTCACCGGAAGATCGGGAACCCGTGAGCGCATCATTTGGTATCAGAGCGCATCAGGTCCACCCATCAGTCCCACTATAAGCTAAAATATGAAAAAATTGCTATGTATTTTAAATAATTATAAACGGGCTCTAAAATTTTAGAAGGGGCCGAGGCCCCACCAGCCCTCGTGGAGGGTCCGCCCCCTGGCAATGATAGTGGCTACGCACATACACATCACGTCCAAACTCGAGGCAAACAAAACTGAGCAGCCACCGCCAAAACCATCACCATCATTATTATGGTCGTCAATGTTTGAAATCGTCCTAACTGATCTCAAAACTTTCCCCTTCCATGCACTCTACTAACACGAACTATCCTTCAGCGGCATGATCCCGACCACAAAACGTCATCGCTGCTAGAAGTTGATCCCCCACTTAGGCTCTCCCCCTCCTTCATCCACGTCAAAAATGACTCGAAGAGGCATTGTATTGAATAAACCCAAGACCTAGATGCGCCAGATTTACAAACACGACGCCAACTCCCACCCTAGACTCGAGATCTAAACTTTTTTGGCGAAGAAAAGCACAAAAACCAAAGAATCCCTCAAGGTCTTTAGCTGATCTCAAGCCACCTCTAATGTTGAAGAAGACGTTGGCGACGGAAGGGTCGGTCAGAATTGCCACCCGCCTCCTGGTCGCCCTATCTCTCTCTCTCTGACTTTTGCTAATTTTGTTTGAGCCTACTAGACACTGCTATAAAATATTTTGTTTATAGTTACCATATCTGTGGCTTGCATTCTCTTTGGATAGAGTCAGGTCGAACTCCAACATCGATCGGCTCATCATTGACCAGGGGAGCCCAACTACTTCAGCAAGCTAGTTGGGATGACAAAGCTAAAACCGAGCTTGTATCGGCTTGTTCAAAGCTCACAAGCAATTCATGACCGCTAGTGAGCTAGGAACGCATAAGATGGAGAAATGATGATGGGGAAGTACGATGACCATAATGGAGGGACACGAGCAAGCGTCGTTGTTGATGTCTCATGTCTAAGAAGGGGCTAACTCTATGAGAGGCCAAAAAAAAAGACAGCACGTGAGGTGGAGGAGGGAGGAGAAAGTGGCCACATGAGGACACGAGTGACTGTCGCATATCCAGGGAGTGACAACCCGACAGAAAGCAGAGGAAAAAGAGAGGAGGGATGACGACTCATCAGGAGGATGGCCAGTCAAAAGTAATGACCTAGCCGAGAGGACAAAGAGGGAAGGAGGCGAGACAGGACTCCAGGCTTGCAAGGAGATTGGATGATGGTGACAGCTTAAAAAGAGGAAAGAAAAGAAAGGATAAGGTTGGATTTTAGTTAGATGGGCCAAGTGGTTCCCCATGGACGATGCCAAAAATATATAGAGGTTTTATTTGAGTTGTGTCATTTTAGTTTAATATTTTTTTCTTTTTCAAAAAAGCATAAGAACGAGCTAGGGTCTAACTCTACCGTCGACTCAACTCAATCAAATCACCAAGATAGAAACTTGTCTTGGCTCATGCTCCGTCTATGAACAAGTTGAGCTGAAATCGAGCCAAACCAGATAAACTCACAAGACACGAGCTAAGTTCCAGATATATATGCCAACGCAAAGTTGCGAAACTAGAGATTTTACACACACGAGTGGTAATTTATTAAATTGCAATTTTGTAGTGCCATCTATATAAATCCCCCCTCCCAAAAAAAAACCCTTTTGGTCCTTGACTATGAACACTGGCATGTTTTGGTCC
The DNA here is from genome assembly GCA_036346415.1 of Raddia guianensis. Taxonomy (NCBI): domain Eukaryota; kingdom Viridiplantae; phylum Streptophyta; class Magnoliopsida; order Poales; family Poaceae; genus Raddia; species Raddia guianensis. Next base: position 61,947,080 of record CM070534.1, read on the forward strand.
CTAAATTGCAATGTTGGGCAAGAGTGATCTCTTATCTCTCGATTTTTTTACATTTAAGTGTCATATTCTCGGAATTAACATTATAAAGTTAAAAATATTGTAAACACCATTATTTGGGGATATTCACTTCAAAAGTGTCATCACGTAGGATTTCCAACATACACGAGCTCAAAATACATCCCAAAATACGTTCAGCTGGGTGGGACCCGCATGTCCTACACTCACCTTTTTCGTTCTTCCTTCATCTTCCTCCCAGTTCTCCTCTCTCAACTCTGGCCAGCCCACCGCCCCATCTACGGGTGAGACGAGGAGGATCCCAGTGAGGCGTTGACAATGCGCGCGGATCCTAGCGAGGCTGCACAGGGGTTTGCGGCGGTGGCACGCACGGATCCCGGTGAGCCTGTGCAGGGGACATGCAGCGCGACGCATGCGGATCCCGGCGAGCCTGCCCAGGGGACGAGCGGTAGGCAACGGCGCGCGTGGATGCCAGCGAGGCGCCTTGGATCCCAGTGAGTCCGCGCAGGGGATGGACGATGGGATGGCCAGGGCGACGAGCTCCTCTGCCGAAGTCACGATGGACAGAGGCGGTGCGGGGCAACAGGAGGTGGGCAATAGGATATGGGCTGCCGGAGTTGGGATAGATGGGGAGGAGGTGGGAGGAGGAAGGTGGAGGACGAAGAAAAGAAGTATGACATGTGGGTTCCACCCATCAGAACGTATTTTAGGACATGTTACTGAGCTTGTATACACTTGAAAACCTCTGCAATGACATTTTTAAAGTGAACGTCCTTAAATAATGGTGTCTATAATATTTTTAACTTTGTAATGGTGTCTTCGAGAATATGACACTTAATAATGCATGTATGTAAAAAAAATATTCTTAATAATGCATGTGTGTAAAAAAATATTTTAACAATGGTTCTTTGATCGGATCAAAGATAATTTTATCCAGTCCCATGTGATTTGACGAAAATGATACCTGCATTTTTATTTAAAATATTTTACAAAATCCAAACAAATATATATATATATTTGAGTCCCTAACCATTTTATGAGTCCATATTTTCTAGTCGTATTTTACATAGCTATATTGTTTTTAAAAAATTATAGCATTTCAAGTAGCCTTATAAATAAGGAGAAATATAAACAACCATGCAAATTTTATAAAATTGTAGGACATATTACTGTGAGTTAGGTAATCAAAGAAACTAAAATATACAGTTTAATTTAGTTTTTATGAAATATCGTTGTATAAACATGTAGCATTTTGTTTAAACACTTTTGAAAGGTCAAAATCGTTGTTAAGGCTCGGTCAAAGTAACATTGTGACGGTTTTAAAACTTGGTCCAATGGTTGAGAGACCACCCATACACAATATAGTTAGGGACCAAAATGTGTCGACGCCCCCAAGACGAAAAGGATTTTTTTTAAAATAAAAAAAGAAATGACAACCATGCTTTGGTGCCTTTGGTTGCCTGATTGCCAGTGACAATGCAGATACGTAGAGACTTTCACTTGTTCGGTGCTTGCAGCCACCGTCAGTGTTGGACATCAAGGACCCTGTTTTTTTTAGAGCAAGGATCTTATTCTATATTGTTTTGTTGCACAGCAAGATTCTGCACAAGCTGGTACACAACTACACAAGCATTAGAGAGACATCCTGTACAAAAACAAAATATGGTCAGATATTTTTCACATTTCGAAACTCGGGACACGATGGAATTATTGAATCACCAAATATTTTATATACATAAGATAGGAGTGAAACAAATCAAGCTACTTGACACGCCCAATAAGTCTTCCCCAAATAAACATCAAATTCACTAATGTTACAACAGCAGCAGCAGAAGCATGCAAGAGCTTAGAAGATGTCTAACCTTCTAAGCATTTAGGGAAAGAAAGAAAAAAGAGAGACTGTCTAGGACTCTAGGCTTTGACATCTCCTTTTGGTTGACCAAGAAGAGATGGTCTGTAAAGTGAGTGACCCTGTGCCATCTCAATTCTTTCACGTGGATCATACATTGTCTCATCTCTTATAGCCTGAAGAATTGAATGAGTAGGAAATTCCCTGCGCACACGTCAAAAACCAAATTAGCTGATTCAAGGGAACAGAACGTCTGCTAGCATAATGTACAATGACATGACACTCAGGTCGGCAATCAATCAAGAGGATGAATTTATCTGTATGGCTGATGTGGTAAATTGTATTATGGGAGGACTTAAAAAGGTCTTTGTTATACCATAAAGTAAAAGTCAATTAGATTATGTGGACTTCTGTTATCATAACTAATAAAAAAGGAAAACAAAAAAAAAAATTCTAACCTTTTGATCAAAATTTTATATAGTGTTTTCAGGATCGGGCACAGCTCAACCGGTGCAACAGGTTTGTTGGCTTCTGGATGCATTACACTCAGACTATCCTGGCTCAGAAGTTCATAAAATGCATCAACCGCAGAAACACCCTGAAATGAAACAACCATTCTTGAGGCACAGTTCTGCAGCTCTTAAAAAGACATAACAATCAAAATGAATGGGCAAACCTGAATGGTTCCTTTGCCTTTTATACTGTCACCCATTTCTAGAGTCAGCTCTCCTTTAGCTAACTTCTGCCCGTACCATGCATTGCGACCCTTCAACAATGTTACATAAGTGTCTGCTAATAATGGCCCAGCAAGTTTTTCAGGCTCCTCTTCCAAAAGGTGAGTGATATAGATCATTTCAGATGTGCAAAGTGCAAAGTAAACAGCCTTGCTAGTTGCACTCTCATTGGTTAGTGCTGCCACCATACCTAGAACATAAGAAAATATTCAGGAAGCTAATTGAAGAATAGGCAGTGAATATGTAGATGGTGATTAATTGCCCAGCTATGCTCATAGAATTAAATTCAATACATAGTGTATATCTCATTGCTTCTTATCTGATGGATCTTTCTTCCGGATAAATATTAGCAGTTAAGATACTGATAGCTAGTTTTTTTGTTTGTGGCATTGTATTTTGTAGGAATCAGTGCAAGAAAAAATAACATTCTAACAAGGTAAGTACTTACTGAGGGCATCAATTAACATTAGGCATCTATTCCAACATATGAGGGGAGTTTTATGCCGAAGGTCACAACAATATGTGGTTTTACTGTGACTACAGAACATTTTAAAGAAACTGAGATAAGTATATAGAAGTTACCGGCACCAATGGCATATACATTTTTCAAACCTCCCATGACTTCGTGAGTAATGAGGTCGCTGTTATCCCAAACAATAAAATGAGGCTGCCTCAAAAATTTAGCAATAGGTTTCCTCCATTTGTCAGCTCCACAAATACGAGCATTTGCATATTCTTTGTTATAAATTTCTGAAGCAATATTAGGGCCGCCAAGATATAGTATGTTCTCCAATGGAACCCCAGCTGTATTAGAACCAAAAATACATAAACCACAAGCAGAAGCTAGAGATGGAAAGCAAAGTATTTAAAGAGTTAAAACAAAGCAAAAAACACAGGGCACACATGGGCTGGAGTTTGAATATATACACAAAAAAAAATCTAAAATGGACCAAATAAAAGCTGGGCAAAGCAGTACATTGCTATGAGAGAAGAAAGAGCAAGCTAGAGTGTAGCTAAACATCTGTGATGACTAAAAGAATTTCTGAGAAACAGAAGACATGAGCCATGACCAATAATTTAATTGCAAGGTCAACAGCAAATTGTTTCTTGACATGTTGAAGAGCAATAGAGAAGATTATATGAAGTTCAACCATGTAAATGAGTTCAGTTAAATAGATGATTCAGTGAGAAAAAAAAACATATCTCGAAACTTAGAAAGATTGATCTCAATGAGAAAAAACATTTTTGGAGAACTTAAAAAGATTAATCCCTGAAGTTCATTTTTCACCAATTCAACAGAAATAATTTTTCATGCAAACAACTGTTGCCAATAGTCCGATGCAACTGATTGCATACTGAATTAATAAATTATAATCTAGTTTCTAGCAAAGCTCGATAATTGCCATTGCAGGTACCAGATTGAAGAAGCTTATGGGTTAAAGTTTCGAGTTTGGCACAGTTTCAGAGAACCAACAACAGGCAAACTTCAATCCAGTAAAGGAAAAACATATTGGACAAAGGAAACGAAAGGAATCTCACTTGCATTGCTAATCATCTGCGTCGGAGTTATGATCCGCGGCACAGGGTCGAGAGACGCCTCTATCCCTTTGGCCAGCGAGATGATGACTGGGGCCGTAATCCTCTCCTTCCAGTACCTCCCAATCTCCCCGAAGACGTCCCTGGTCTCCGTGGAGGGCAGCCCGTTGATGACAATGTCGGCGTCCCAGACGGCCTCCTGCAGGTTGGTGACGACCTTGAGCGGGCAGAGCGGCGTGTCGATCATGTTGAGGCAGAAGCCGTCCCTGAGTATCTCGTCGGCGTAGAGCGTGCGGTCGCCGAGGCGGCCCTCGACATACTTGAGGTAGGCGCACCGGCGGATCAGGCGGCGGAGGACGTCCTCGCGGGAGTTGATGACCTCGAAGAGGTGCTCGGCGGTGGCGCGGTCGACGGCGCGGCCGGGGCGGCGCCAGACGCGGACCTGCACCTTGTCCCGGAAGTGGCCATAAGCGTCCTGCAGGAGCGCGCAGAAGACGCTGCCCCAGGCCCCGGCCCCGACGCCGACGATCCGGAGCGGGTCGCCGGTGACCTTCCCCAGCTGCCGCCGCAGCTCGTCCAGCTTCTCCTCCGCCGCCCCATTGCCGTGCCCGTTCGGCTGGCCCGCCGCCGCCGCCTGCGGCCCCTCCTCCGCCTCGCCCAATGCCATCGCTCCCTCTCCTCCCAATCCCCTTCTCGCCGCACGCAAAGCAAGCCCAAGCGCGCAAGCCACCACTACGCAGCCTACTTGACCCGTTCCAAGAATGGGCAAGGCAGGTAACAAACGCAAGCCGCTGTAACCAAACCAACCAGGAGAAACTGCGAAAGACGACGCGATTTGGCGGTGGGTTTGGCCGCCGAACCGCGAAGAGGCCGAGGAGGCTTCGGCCGGAGAGACCGAGGAGCGCGGGGCTGGCTGCCGGCGGTTGCTGGGTCGGTTGCACGTCTCCGGTCGGTCGGGCGATTCAGATCAGCTGCGCACGAGGCGAACGGCGACCGGCGGAAAGCGGCGCCGGGGGGAGATGGCAGGTGGGTGGTGGACCGTGGTCGTGGGGAGAAGGAAACGACGACTCTCGTCTACGAGCGTAGCAATGGTGGTGGCGACTGGTGAGTGGTGACAGAGACAGACTGACAGGCAAGGACGGTGGCGGTGGCGGATCCGGATTGGGATTGGGATTGGGATTGGGGATGGATTTTGCGGTGCTGATTGATGGCGCATCCCGGAGCATGGTGAAAAGACTGAGTGGCATTCTCATGCTCAAATAAACGTATCACCGCTAATTATTATTAAAATTTATTTATAAATTTATAAATTATTTTATGAGAGAAATATAAAGGTATGATTTTCTCGTGTTTAAACCAAATAATTAAAAACATTTTCTATATAAAGTTTTATAACTTTGTTTATAACAAGTCTAGAACGTTAAATTTTGTTAAACTGAGTGGAGTAATTGAAAAAGAGATGTATGGCTTATTTACGTGTCACATCTCAGACCATTGTCAGCAGCGCCCAATTCATTTATTCTATCAATTCTATCTTTCAAAGCCCCTAACCGACTGCCCCCCGGTTAGGCCACGTCGCCAGCTCCAGAGTGCGCCACGTCGCTGGTTGTTTACGCAGGCCACGCCGTCTGAGAAACGCTGGCCGTCCGATCTTCTCGCGAAATGGAATCTGATTGTCCATACTAAATCAACATTTAAAACAAAATGTTTCGGCCTATGCACAGCAATGCGGGCTGCTTGCTCTCTTGGCTAGCTGAGCTAGCTTTCACTTGGCCGGCCGGGGCTCGAGTCCTGCCTCCGCCCATGCGTTTTTCTGGTTTAAATTAGCACAGCCTGCTCCAATCCTACCAAGCACCAGCACGCTATGCACAAAATTTTTTTTCCTTTCCTATTCCTTTTTTAATCTTGCAAAAAGTTCAAAAAAATTTGGATGTTCTCGAAAATTAAATCATGCCTGCACAAAGAACATCCATAAAAAATAATGTTATTTAAAAAATTTTAGATCCAAATTTACAAATAGTATACTCTTTCTTATTAAGGGCATATTTCTTCTTGATTTTCTACTTTTCGATTTTGCTTATGGTATGTCACAAAAAATCATAAATTTGAAATTCATAACCATGTCTGCAAAACAACATCCAAAATTAATTTTTTAAAAGAATGTGAGATTCGAACTAATGATTTTTTTTTGCCAGGTCGAAAAAAATCACAAAGGATTAAAAGTTTACCAAAATTAAACCATGCATGCACAAAGAACATCTATAAAAAGTTTGATACTATTGAAATTTTCTTGTAATCCAAATTTGTAAATAGTTTGCTCTTTCTTATTAAGGGCATATTTCTTCTCGATTTTGCGCTTTTCAATTTTACTTACGGTACGTCACAAAAAATCATAAATTTCATAGTTTTAAAAAACAATTCAAAGATTAAACATTTTTGCAATGCAAGATTCAAACTAAGAATTTTATTTTTGGCATGTCGCAAAAAATTCATATAAGATTGAAAGTTTCCAATAAACCATGTTTGCACAAAAACATCAATAAAAAATTTGATGTTATGAATTTCAAATTTATGATTTTTTGTTTGCACATGAGAATGGTCCGGTCCAGCGTGGACCGGATCCGGACCACATGGCCTAAAAACAATTAGCGGATCCACGGGCCGACCCTAAATCATATTTTTTGGATCCAGTGCCAGACCAATGGATCCATCGGGTCGGACCATTTTTTTATTTTTTAATTATTTTTTAATCTTTAGATATCTTTTCGAGTACTCTTAAATTTGCTACATCAATACGCTAAGAACAAGGCCTAAAGTGTATGCCTGCATGGTGACTTCACTGCAGCTACCTTGCAAATTCTTCCCTCTATAATGCTGAGGATATCACAGCAGCTCGATCCACTACTACAGTAAATTTGAAAGCACCCTCCAACTGTTGCATGGAGAAAGGTAAACTAACAGGTGGGAACAGAATGCTAGAGAAATTTCATGCAATCAATATGACAGATCCACAACGATTTCCTGGTTACATTTCATAATCCCTGTTCATGGGTCTGTTTGATGAATTTCTGAATGAAACCAGTTAAACAAAAGTCAGCATGTTTCCAGCCTTGCAAATAAGTCCTAGCATTAACTGAACATAAGCCATTCCCTAAAATAAAGATAAATCTACACTATCTCCTAAGATGTCAAGACCAATAAAACAGATTCCATGTTGTCAATCGTGATGCAGGATTTGCACAAAACAGAGTCTTCTATCACCACGGCCTTCGCCCCCCAATACGCCTTGCGAGTTGTATGTCCTTTTGCACTGTAGCAGCAACAAGAAAAATATTAGGAGAATGAGAATCCCCTCATCTGTGAAGCCAAATTCAGCCACTTCAAGGATAAAGAAAAGTAGCTATCAGCAGTTCAGCATAAGCATGAAAAAGAATGATTGATTTAACATTGATTCTATGAAGGTCTTTTTGTTTAGCACGTTCATTGAGAACTAAAAGCAGCAGATCCTATTGAGTATGAGAATTGCAGCTTGCACAAACCAACTAAATCTGTTATGATTAATCATTAGAAATCCAGTCACTTCAAGGACATGAAAACTAAATATAAGAGCAATAGTTCAAAGGAATCCTGTAATTGATTTTTTGAGAACTCTGTCATTTCCTATCAGTGTATAACACAAAGAGAAAAAAAAAAGTACTGAAGTAAAGCAGTCATCAACAATAAAAACAGTAGGCATTGCTCACAAGAAATTAGACCTAAGAAACCACATTGCTCACAAGAACAAGCTAAACCAAAACATACACAACTAAATTATTGGGTGAACTAAGTAGATTTGTAATCTTGAATCACCAGAGTACCAGCATATTATAGAATATTTATATGAATTTAGGGAAGGTCAAGGTCCATGTCAATCCAAATGCACTGATAAGATATACCAGTGGAGAAGTAGTATACATTCAGATCGCATGTAAGCAACATTGAAACATCAAAGTCAATCAACATAGGACATGAATAGATTTGCCTACCGCCTCCATGGTCCGATATATCGGAGTAATCATGTTCTCCAGATATGATGTTGAACCATCGTAATACAGCTCTTTGCAGGTTCAGCCTCAGATGAATCGAGAATATCAATTACCCATCATTTCTTGTCTGAATAATTCTGAAAAAAGAATATCAATTATATTGCTTGAATAATTTTCAAAAGATAAAGAATCACTAATCAAAATCATAGTCATTGAAGGTATACTATTTACTGATCTACACACTAATCACAGCATCTACTAATTCACACAGTAATCACATCATTGGGGGTAGAGTATGACCAATAGGAGGGAGGAGGAGGGGGGAGGGGGGTGTTAGGCTGTACCACTTGGAGAGGAGGACGCGACCAGTTGGAGGGGACGTCGGTCATGAGGCGAGGAAGAAGCACCCCAGGGCGATGGCGTCGTCGGTTAAGAGGTCTCCATGGTCCTCACTGGCAGCGAGGGGGCCATCAGCGACGGCGAGGTAGTTGGTTGCACGTCTCCGGTCGGTCGGGCGATTCAGATTAGCTGCGCACGAGGCGAACGGCGAACGGCGACCGGCGGAAAGCGGCGCCGGGGGTAGGTGGCAGGTGGGTGGTGGAAACGTGGTCGTGGGGAGAAGGAAACGACGACTCCCCTCTACGAGCGTAGCAATGGTGGTGGCGGCGACTGGTGAGTGGTGACAGAGACAGACTGACAGGCCAGGACGGTGGCGGTGGCGGATCCGGATTGGGATTGGGATTGGGATTTTGCCAGATAGGCTCTGATCGATGGTGCATCCCGGAGCATGGTGAAAAGAGGAGTTTTTCGAAAAGAGGAGTGGCATTCACATGCTCAAATAAACGTATCACCACTAATTATTATTAAAATTTATTTATAAAATTATAAATTATTTAGAAATATAAATGCATGATTTTTATGTGTTTGAACTTTGAATCAAATAAATATAAAAACATTTCCTATGTAAAGTTCTATAACTTTGTTTATAACAAGCATAGAACGTCAGCAGCGCTCTATTCATTTATTCTATTTAAATGTAACATTACTCGTCGTATTCTTTTAAAAGAATTCATTTGTCCTTTTTTTTACACTTTATACTACTTATTTTGATATATTCGTTTCTCCAGTAATTAGGTTATAAAAAGTCAAATATGCTAGTATAAAATTAGCATTGCTATATAAAATTATGCAAGCATTAGATACTGCACTTGGGTAGTCGGGTCCTAGGCACCACCTAGCTTAGAGGTAGTAATAAATTCAATGTTCTTGTTGCCGATTTACCACGGTGCACGTATAATGATTTGAGTGTCTTTAGAACATCTTCAACGGTCCCTCTATACGGATTGTTTAATAGGGATCCTCTGTCGTTGTAGTTATACATGTCCCTGTGCAGTTACAACTACTGCCATGTGGATGCGGCCCCACACGGCCGTGGGTACTGCAACGGCAGAGGATACGAATTGTAGGCTGTTGGGATGCTCTAATTACGAGGCGAACTATTTGATGTTTTATGGACGAGTGGACACGTCCTTCTTAACCAGTCGGTGAAAAAAAAAATACTTTGCATCGGAGCGGCTAATTGTATGAGTGTCCACAAGATAATCAAGCCATTTAAACACCTATATAGGATGTGTTTGGTTCATGGCCAATGTGTGCCAATGCTTGCCATGTCAATTGTTGGTAGTTTTGACCAAATTTGGATTTTGCTTGGATTACAACCATTGAATGGCAAAATTCCCTCTTTCCATTGCAACTTTTGTCATCTTAGTTCACTTTTGTGCCATTGGCTAGCCAATTCATTGGCAAAGAAATCGTTAACCTTTTAATGGTTATGCCATTCAGGGGCGGATCCAGGCCCGTGGCTAGGTGGGCTCTAGCCCGGGGCTTGAGATTTGAACTAGGGATACCCCCAGTATGTAGCTAATGCCAGTCCAGACCATGTGCTTAGCTTAACGTACAGGACAACCAAGCCGTTGAGCAAGCAAATTTGTGTGGAGGCACAAGCCCATTAGAGGTTTGGCTGGCCCAAAATGGTTAATGCCTTATGTCCTACGTGCAATACGGATTGTTTTTTCATCTATTGATATGATCTTTTTAGTTTTGTTCATGACTCGTCTCTTCATGTTCATAAGGGTGCTGCAGCGCCGCACCTGCTCGCTAATATCTGCCCTCCTTATCTCAATGTTTCTCTAGACGATGAAAAAGATTGGTCACCGATTCACCACCTGATCAAGGCATTATTAGCATATCAGGTCATCAGCTACGGGAAAAAAATCACGCCCTAAACTACTAAAACATATATTTGTTTAATTTATTGTTAATTTAATTTCTTCTTGTGAGTTGTATTTTTGTATAGTTTATTTAATATGATATACTTATTTATTAGTTTATAGTTCAATTGCATCGATTTAGGCATAGGGGAAGAGAATGAAAAGAACATTGACATCTTATTACCAAGCTTAGTCAATTTGTTATAGTTTAATTACATTGAGATGGATATATATTGGTTATCTACTTATCGAGGTTCCTCTCATATCAATTACGTGTTCATATTATGCTTTTTGAATTATTACTTGGTGTAGACAATTTTCAATGTTTATATTTTGGTATGATAGATTTTATCCCGGGGCTTGATGAATTCCTGGGTCCGCCACTGATGCCATTCAATGGCATGGCAAGATGGAGCAAATTTGATGGCAAACCAAGCACACCCATAGACTTATTTACATTGGATGAAGTGCCTTTACACATTTTTTTCCCGAGCTTTTGCACAGATATTTAATGTTCTTTTTAAGCATCGATGCATAAAACAATTTGCGACTTTGCCTTATACATGCACCTCTGAAATGGCTTGGTAGGTAGGCCTAGACTCTACTAATCAGTCTACCAACTATTGGACAGTGCTGATTTTCTTTGTTATGGTGTAAATGGCGCTTTTTGAAGTAATCTGAACTCAACTGTGCTACTTTAGTTTCATTTTTCTTTAATGAAAGCGAAACCGTGGAAGCTTTCATGTGTTCTCAAGGAAATGTCCAGCGCAGTACCAACTCACGCCGTACCAGCGATGAGCAGCTGATTCAAACCTGAAAAGATGATATTAACTCATGCAGCACCAGCGACGAGCAGCTGATTCGAAAATGAGAAAAAAATGCTATGGACCATTAAAAAAAATCAAAGAGGGGGGGCAGCAAGATGACATTATCCAAATAATTTTACACGATGGACACGCACAAGATACAGGCAGCTGAGCAGCCGACATGCATAATGCTACTATGTGCGACAAGAAAACAAAAGTGAATGAGTGGCCCATTTCATTTAATAATCACAAATTCACACATGATAATTTCCACCTAAGCTCATTGAGATTGAATCACAGATGGTGCGCTTAAAACGACAATGCATTAACATGACTCGGACAACTGAGGATTAATGGAACACAAGAAATGCATCTCCTAGTCTCACCATCACAATTCTCATCTTGCTTTTTAGGCCTTCCGTCCAGCTAGTTCCGAACGAGATTTGTATCACATCGCAAAAGGTGATATTATGAAATGTTGACAACAAAGTGTATTTCCTGGCAATCCAAGATTATGAAGTATCTATGCTTGTTGCTCGATGTGCAGAGCAACAGTACAACACGGACGCCTAAAAAGGAGAATGAAACTTGTTACAAATGACAGGAATACATAAAACCACCTCCTAAAAAGACATGACCAATGCTGGTGGCTACGATCTATTTCACAATTTTTGCTATCCCTGGAGAATGTCAATAGTTGTAGGGAGCAATGATCCTCCTTCGCCGTTTCGGAGTCTCCCTCTTTACATACATCTTCTCCATATCGTTCAGTGGACGGCTTGATCCATCAGGTAGACTGACAAACTTCCAGCCCCCTCCTGCACCACGCTTTGCCCGTGGTCCAAGCTTCTCAACCATGAAGGTCCATCCTTCATCTGGTCGCCGTCTGCTGTACTTGTGGCACTTCACCTCGCCTGCCACCTGCAATCCAGTAAAGCATGACGCATATCAGGCTGATACTTATTTCTCGCTGAAAACACGAGCCTACAGTAGGTCAATGACCGTTATATTTTACTGTAAACATTGCAAACTATAATCATGGGGGCCACCTTACATGTCACATTTGTCACTACAAGCATAATACAGAAAATTCTGCCTGATAAATAAACAAATAAAAAAAGACTAGACAACCCTATCTGTCTATCTCTTTCAGCAGGTACAATGAAAGGGGGAAGGAAATGTAAAGGGTACTTACCTTCTTCTTGTTGAACTCCAAGCGTTGAACAAATTCCTCATACAACATATTATCCTCCTTCATCGAAATCTCATAATGAACCTCATCGGGATCTCTTGGTGTGCCATCCCAGTCTTCAGGCATAACTTTGAAGTCAGGTTTATATGGAAGCGATGCAACATGAAATTCCCTATCATGGTAATTGAAGAACCTGAAAGAGAAAACAGAAGAAGGTTTACATGTTGAATATCATTCAGGAAAAAATATTATGAATGTTAAAAATAGAAGACACCTAAATTGCATGTGACTATCCAGATAAAGAAAATTTCACGTGAACCTAACAAAGCTAAAAATATAACCTTCCGGCTTACAAATTACCTGAGTAAAACGTGAACTTATCGCATGATTATTAGTTCTCATGCGATAAAACACAAACTATTTGTGAAACAGTGACATATATGGAGTAACAGGTAGACATTTACATCACATGCAAATTGAAATGTTACTCTTCACCAAGAACTTTACAGCAATTTGCTATCAGTTGTCTGGTTGCACGATGGCTTCTACATGTATCAATGGTTACATGATAGTGACTATCTTCCTTTACATCTATCTAACTTAATGCATCCTCAATTATCTTCCCTAACATACTTAACCTACATGTATCAATGGTTACATGATAATGACTATCTTCCTTTACATCAATCTAACTTAATGCATCCTCAATTATCTTCCCTAACATACCTAACTTAACGCATCCTCATCACCTCAACATAAATTTCTCATCTCATTTCATTCCATCTGACTGTCTATCTAATTGCAAAATTGAAGACGCAGAGCTTCAAACTGTAACTTCCATTTAAAAACCACCTACCTGTTTCAACCAGAACCTTGTGAAAGTGCTATCAATCAAATATCACATTCCAGATAATCAGGGGCTCCATTGAGGAAGAAGTTGCCTGAAGTGACAACTCCATTGCCTTACAGATGTTATCATGAATGACCTAGGCCTTTTCAATATCTGTTGCCATAGATCTCCTCACAAGCTCACATTTCTATCAACACGGGTTCATATATTCATGTTCCCAACATTCTTCATTGAAACAAAACCAGGCCCTACTAGTGTTCGATTTGGAACCCTCAATTATTTAACCCTCCCATTTGTTCCTGGGCCTAAATTTGATCCAACCTACTACATCCAAATCTTAACTATATCTATCACAACAAAAACTTAGGGAAGCAAAGGAACTCTTCACGTACTCTGGGAAGCTGTCAAGAAGGATCTCGACGGAGTCATCGAGCGGCTTTCCCTGCTTCTTCTCCTCCTCCTCCTCCATCTCCTTGAGCCACAGAATGGCGTGCACGCGCTGCCGCATGATGCGGAAGTCCTTGGCGAGCCGCTCCACGGTGTACGTCCCGGGGTCCTCCTTGTGCAGCCGGTACATCTCCTGCTTCTCCGAGTCCTTGAGGTACGCGCCACGGATCCCCGGCTCCCGCACCTGCTTCAGCAGCGCGCACGTATCCCGCATCCGGTCGCCCCACGAGTCCACGTACGACTTCGACTCGGCATTGTCGCGGCTCATGGAGCGGAGGAGCTCCTCCCTATCGTCCATGGCCCGCACGGCTGCCAGCTCCGGGGAGACGGGCGCGGACGGGGAAGGAGCGGGGCGCCCGATGGCGCTGCCGGAGCCGTCGAAGTGGTCCTTGGTGATGCCGGTGGACCAGGAGGAGGCCCACTCGTCCCCGCCTCCCGGCGAGGTGCAGAGGGAGCGTACGAGGGAGGAGACCCTACAGGCGGCGGCCGGCGGCGGCGCCGGAAGGCGGCCGTGGAGGAGGGTTTTGCGGAGGGCGAACATTTCCTCGGCTCCGCTGTTTCGACCCTGTGATTGGGCTGTTGCCGCCGCACGATTTCTCAATGGAGGTTGGAATGGATGGTGCGGGGGCAAACGTGGGCTTAGCCTACAGGCCCATTTCAGATTCACCACACGTCCACACGTCCACCCCTCGCTCCCGGTAGATTACTCCAGCGTCCAGCAGAGCCCATAAACAAGTCTCCAGTAGAGCCCCTGAACAAGACTCATAGCTATTATTGAAGGATTTTTTAAAAAAATATATGCTCTAACAAAATCTATATTTTCCATCTAATTTCTCTCTCCCCTTCTCCCAAAACCTCACCCTCTCCATCAATTCCTAGGGACTCCCGATCGTCCCCCAAATCCTTCTATCTATCTCATCAACTGCCAAAGCCGCTCGCAGGGGATAGAAATTATATGATATTGGGTGCCACGGTGGCATCCCAAGAGAGATAAGGAGAGAGTGAGAGGAGATAGAGAACGTGTAGGACGCCGACCCTCATCTTGTGCAGGACGGCAAAGCAAAACCCTCAATCGTGTTCTATTTACCGTAGGATGGGTGCAAGTGTTGTGGCACCAGTTCCAGCTGTTATATATGAGCTAGAATTTTCTTTTTCGACTGCTGCGGTTCTGTGAAACAGAGTAACTTGCTTAGAAATGGAGTGACATAGCTTCTATTTCTGTATTGGTAGTTGATTTCCATGATTTTTTTTGAAAGTGTTGTGCTCGGGACAGCTAATATCTAATAGCCATGTAGCTCGCCAGCACTAGCAACAGGTCATGTGGGTCACCCCCATTATACCACCTGTGCAGTCAACGTTTAGCTCCAGCTAAAAAAAAAGGGAGCTACTAGGGGACTGGATCCCGTCCCGTCCTCGCCCCGGACGGGATAGCTCCCCAACCGCCACATGTCCCCCGCACCTCCCCCACTCACCCGCTCACCCGCCCAGCAGCGCCCTCGCTCCCTCAGCCGCGTCCGCGTCCTCGCCTCTACCGCCTCCCCGCCTCCACCACCACCTGTCGTGGCGCCTCGCCGCCCCTCTCCCTCCTCCCCCCCCCGCCGTGCCACCCCCCCCTAACGGACGAGGACGGCGTGGTCCTCACGACGCCGCCCACCCACCTTCGCCCTTTCCGGCTCGTGCCCTCGACAAAGCCCACCCACCGCCGATCTGCTGCCTCCCCGACCTCCCTCTGCACCCCGAGGAACCCAAATATTCCTTAACCCGAACCCTAACCCAAAACGGTGGCGCCGAGCTTGACGGCGACGGCGGCGAGGTAAGCTCCTCCTTCCTCCTCCTCCTTCCTCCTTCCTTCTTCCTCCTCCCTTCTTCCTCCTCGAGCGCACGCTGGGCGCTGGGCGAGGGGACGGATCCCGCCCGGACGGGATACCGTAGAAAAAGAATTCCTGAAAAAAAATACTGTATAGTTCAATGTTTATCTCCAACTGAAAAAAATTGAGAGTTTAGGTAGTCTATTAGAACAAGTCAATTAATAGGTGCTCTCTAATCTATTGGGCTCTTTTGATTTTATTTAAAAGGGTGTGTGTGTTTTTTTTGAAGTTGGAAGAAACATAGTTGCAACCCGCCTGTGCAGCGGTTGCCGAATCATCCACTAAAATAGGGAAATCTTCCAGCCACATACTTGGATTTCTTATCGTCCTGGAGGCTCCAAGCTTGGCCAACCTATTTGCCAAGGAATTACATTTCCTTGGACAAAACAGCGCCTTTGACCCATTAAATGAATTCTTCGGAACATCTTTTATCTCCTGAATAATCATTGATTCTACACACTTAGTGATATCCTTGCAATTCAACTCTAGAGCCAAATTCTTAGCATCCGTTTCCAAAATAACTTTAGTAAACCCCAAGCTTACAACCAATTGAACAGCTTCCCAGAAGGCTTGAATTCAGCATGAAAAGGTGAGAGTAAATTATCCAACCTCCCTACTGCCATCATGAGCACTTGCACATTGCCATCTCTAGCAACAGCACCCCAACCTCCTCTTGCGTGCATCCGATTAAAAGAGGCATCAAAATTTACTTTGACAAAATCTTCATCTGGAGGTAACCATTGTTGGGAAATTTGACCAGAACTTGAATTTGGTTCTTTCACCCCCGCAGCCTCACAATCCATTACCTTACTTGCAATTAGGTGGGTTATATCATGAGGAGACTTGAACGGTTTCGACTGAACCGCTTTATTCCTTGCGAACCACCACGACCATAGCAAGGCTGATACCGCAACTTGAGTTTTTTGATCTAGATTCCAGATCTCCTCCATGACATGGAACGGTGAACAGCAACGAGCTAGGTCCATTCTAATTTGATCCAAGCACATCAATCTCCAAATTTTCTTAACTTCCTTGCACTTAAAGAAGAGATGACCACTGTCCTCACCAAATCTTAAGCACAAAGGGCAAATTGTGTTGACATGAATGCCCCTTCTTTGCAAGTTCAAGCTCACCGGTAGAGAATTATGGATGACTCTTCATAAGAAGTGCTTAACTTTGGGAATCAGATTCATACCTCATAAATTTTTCCACTTGAAGGAGCTCCCTCTACCGGAAGATTGTTCTTGCTGCCCCTGCTCAATATCTTTGAGTTTCATGTGAAGGTGGTAAGCTGAACGAACATGAAAAAATTCCACACTTGTCCTGATGCCAAGCCGTAAAATCCTCCCACTGCTCTTGAACCGGAATGCATTTGATAATTTCAGCTTCTTCTTCGAAGAAAATATCGTCAATCAGATCAAAATCCCATTTCCCAGTAGTTGTATCGATTAAATCACTGACTTTTGACACTATACTTCCTCCTCTTTCAGATTTCACAAACCTATTCTCAGGTCTAGGAATCCAAGGATCATTCTAGATGTTCTATTTACCGTAGGATGAGTGCAAGTGTTGTGGCACCAGTTCCAGCTGTTATATATGCACCAGAATTTTCTTTTTCGACCGCTACAATTTTGTGAAACAAAGTGATTTGCTTAGAAATGGAGTGACATAGCTTCTATTCCTGTATTCCTAGTTGATTTCCATGATTTTTCTTGAAATTGTTGTGCTCGGAACAGCTAATATCTAATAGCCATGTACTACCTCCATTCTTTTTTATTTGACGCCTTTAACTTTTGGATGCCTTTGATCATTCGTCTTATTAAAAAAATTATGTAAATATCATTTATTTTGTTGTGATTTGTTTTATCAATAAAGCTACTTTAAATATGACTTATTATTTTACATATTTGTACTAAAATTTTAAATAAGACGAATGGTCAAAGTCGTGTCCAAAAGTCAAAAGCGTCAAAAAAAAAAAAACCAGAGGGAGTAGCTCGCTAGCACTAGCAACAGGTCATGTGGGTCACCTCCTTTATACCACCTGTACAGTCAACGTTTAGCTCCAGCTGAAAAAACAACAACTGTATAGTTCAACGTTTATCTCCAACTGAAAAAAATTGAGAGTTTAGATAGTCTATTAGAACAAGTCAATTAATAGGTGCTCTCTAATCTATTGGGCTCTTTTGATTTTATTTAAAAGGGTGTGTTTTAGGGAGATGCTCTTAGCAGGTAAGGTGGACCGTGCGCATGTCAGGTAGATCCTTTTCAGGGCCATTCTAAAATGATGCTCAGAGCATATCCAATGTTAGCCTATATTGGTCCAGACTCCAGACTCAAATTCTGGGATGTAAATAGTGAGTATGAGTATATGAATAGTAAAATTTAGAGATGGGTCAAGTTTGTGGTTAGCTTTGAACATTCCCTTATGCTACATGCATGATAAAATGAGGTTTTGTTTCATGCCAGTATAAAATGGAGATGTGCAACCCTATGCCACTACAATTTATTTTTTCATTGATAAAATTCAAGAAATATAAAAACAATAAAAAAGTCGAGGTGTCAAATACTCAAATACAAGTATATTTAGTGTCAAATACAAGTGTATTTAGCTCCTCAGATTATGAAATCCACATTTTAGCATTTGAAATGCCAAAAATAACTAGTTTTAAAAAGAAAACAATTCAAAACTTCCAATAAATGTTAAGGTGTCCAATACACTTATTCAGCACATAAAATTTTGAATTAAATGATTTGTCATTTGAAATATCAAATTTAAATAAATTACATGATTTTAGAAAATTCATGAGAATTCAATATTTCAAATGGAAAATCATCTGGTTCAAAATTTGGAGTGCTTAGTAAAATTATATTTGGTGGTTTTCTCTTGATTGCTTCATATTTTAAACAAATTTATTAGGGAGAGAAATAGACTAGAGTGACGTAGGGTCACATATCTCCATTTTCCAGTGGTGTAGGCCAAAACCTTATTTTGTCAGGTGCATCTATTAAATGTACAAGAGGGAGTTTCGGCTCCCCCCACATGCCACGCGTCATCGCCATCGTGCCACGTCGTCCCGTTTATCAGCAGCCGTCTGATTGCTCGCGGCAGCAGGATCTGACCGTCCATTTATTTCTAACGTATAAAAGTTTTTTTCGCCAGGTACTCAACAGCTCGGGCGCTTTGCTCGGTTGGTTAGACTAGCCGGATATATTGTTGCTGGAGCCTCGGGTTCGATTCCCCGTCGCCACCCATTTTTCCCCAAAGCATAGCGCTTTTTCCCGTGTACAGCGTCCCCAGTAGCAGCTAGCGTGCCTTTTCCATGTTGACCACACACGCTGTCTCAACACAGCATTGCTGGTAGCCTCGGCGCCTGACCTTTATTTCAGCAGCGCTTGGCACAGCGCGCCATAGGCACGCCTCCGTATCTAGTATAACATAATGATCACTTTTACGCATGTAGCCAATTTCCCTTCCATTTTCAAACTCTCTCTTCTTTCCGGTAGAAATCTTTTTAACAAATATTAATTTAAAATAAAAAACTTTAAACATAACTTCTTAAGAAACTTAAAAAATAAAATCGTTTTTATGCCAAAAAAATCCATCGGACATGCATGTGTGACAAACAAGTTATCTGAGACAAATTGGCCTTGTTCTTTTTAGCGTTACATGTTGTTTCGTGTTATTGTGGCAAATTTTATTATTTTTATATAGCCTATATGTTGTGATAATTTGTAACGATTTTTTTATATCTTTTAGGAGTCCTTTCAAAGATCATAACACTATTTTTTTAATTATATTTTTATAATCTTTGGATCTCTTTTTGAGGTCTATCAAATTTACTATGTTAATACGGCAACGCAACGATACACCGAAAAGAGAAAGGTCAAAGTCAGGGGTACGAGTACAACGTATCAATCTCAATGGTGTCAACTCAATATGCTACACTAATAAGATAATTTTATCAGAGTTAAGCAGGTGAATTGACAGGTGAGGTGCATTTTTTTTCTTCCTGTGATTGTGCTCGTACATTGTTGATCAATAGTGTTGGTTCACAGGTCATCTCAGATAGCTCTTTGTGTTTGGCTAATGCCAGTGTCATGTCGTACGATTTAACATCGGAGTTCCTTTGAAGGATTCTTTGGGAACAGCCCCGTTCTGCATTAGCGAAAGCTGTCTGGTTGGGCTCAATACAGTGTCAACATCGCTGCTGCCGTTGACGAGAAAATTTTGTTCCATTACTGCAATTGGCTATCCTAATCCAAACTGCATAAAACCCATGCTTGGGTTAGTGGACACTACTGTGCCCCGGCCGCACAGCCCGTGCTTCCATGATTTGGTCGTTGTCATGTCTCAATTTCTCCATGGAGTTGCGTCTTCTGTGGAACGATCTTACTATAACGATTATTTTCCCCTAGAAAATCAGGAGCTGTGATATTACAAGAAAGGATCTATATGAACTGGAACATTAATTCAACCTTCTTTCGTAAATAGTATTTTTTTATCAAAATCTAATATATAGTATTAAAAGAGTGTCCAACTAGTTATCATGTTTGTTCTAATGCTAAAAAATAACCGAAGAAAAAACGCATCATCTCTGATCCAACCACGTTTGCCGTATACTTTGACGTCTGTAGTCAGTTTCCCCTCCCTCGGTGCTTGGTGGGACAGCCTTTGGGGGCCTTCTTGAGCACGAAGAATGGAGGATGGGATAATCATCTACACCGTGCGGCTTTGTGGCTTGCGCATAACAGTACAATCTTCAGGAATGCTTTCTGCTAGCCGGTGCATGTTGTGGGTATAGTGTCCAATGATATTTCTACTTGGTGTGTGGCTCATGTTGAAATGTTGGACAAGGTTCCCCTAGTCCGCGAGTCCCGCTCGTGGTGCGGGGTGGGTGTTGTAAAATTCTATTTTGTCTCTTTCTTCGGTTTCATTGAACAAATAGCTAGACACCTCACCTACTCTTTAAGAAAACAACATTGATTATAGTGCGGGTAGAATATAACAATATAGATCTATTTGATGATAGACAAAGTAAAGTTTGCATAGTTTGAAAATAGACTAGTTTGCTTTAGAAATTGATATTACATACATGATTTTATTATATTGGATTATATTCCCCTAAAAAATTGGATTACATCCACCCTTCCTGTTGGATTGAAGTCTTTCTATTTGCTTACCATGAAAAACTTTTTTGCTTTAAAAACTAACCCCGCTTGCAAAACTTTGTCAGATTGGATTATACATCTATGGCTTATGCCTCCTTCAATACTATATAAAGAGAACTGTGGAGCCATCTTATCAATCTAGCCCTCTATATTACCAAGTCTGATCTAGAGACCCATGACACATCTGCTATCGATGGATGGAGGCAATGGAAACCATGTAGAACCTAGAAATACTTCAACAATCTTCTCCATGCTCTAATGAGCAACGACCCAGATTGAGAAGCAATGATCAAAACGTCAACGTACATAACCATATATAAACATAATCAGAACTTCTCCATGCTCCATGCTCCTATATTAGTGGTATATTGTATGTTCAGAACAAGTTAGCACTGTTTAAAACAAGCATTCGAAAATATCGAACGTCCGATATTTTGAATGGTTGCATGTCCGATACTTGCCTACTTGGCTATGTGCGCTGGTGCTGTTGTCCCTACACGCATGCGCAGGCTCCTAGGTTGGGGTCCATGCGGCCGGCCACAACCTTGTGAACACGTTCATGAAAAGAGCCATACGGCCATAGCACTTCCCCTCCCTGACGACATGCAGCTCGTGCTCAATTGCTAAAGCCGTGGAGGGTGGCCTCCACCAGCCAGAATACGTTATTGCTGGTGGTTTGAAATCCTCGCTACTAAGATTTTTGAACCGACAGTGATTAAATGCTAAGTAAAAGTAACACTGACAGTTCGGTTAAAGATCCAGTGATGATAGGGCACAATATCACCACGTTGGTCTAATTAAACCGTCAATAAAAGCAACATTGATGGTTTTTTACGGAGACGTCGGTGAAATTATGTTATCATTAATTGCTGGTTTACAATTTCTACATATCGCCGGGACTTTTTTCGGTTTCTAGACAGAGAGGGCCACATCACTAACAGTTCTATCCAAAGGCGCAAGTGATGAGGGTGCATAAATGTGTATTTCCATAGTAGTAGTTCTTCGTGGTTGTAACATGTCCCAAACTACCCATGTCAAAGATTATTGACTGTGAATGTCGCCAATACTTTCTATAAAAGTCATCCTAGACAGTAAGAGAGATTATATAAGAAACAATCAGACCCAAAAGCAACTCCACATCACCAGGGCAAGTGTTGGGGAAGAAAGGAAAGTCAGATCATCAATCCTTTCACCATCACAGATGACTCGGTCGAGGCTTAAGTTAGAACTGTTGGGATGTAAACCCAACCTGGTTTAAAAGAAAAGGGTTGTCAGGGTCATCCTACCCCGCACCGATGCATGAAACCAAAGAAGACTCGCGAAAAGAGAAGGGCAGGACGTGCATGACTCTTCTTGAAGGCAAGGATGAGTCATGACGACCCGCACATAAGAAAACCACCAAGGCCTTACCTATTTAAGAGAAAGAAGGCCACGTGAAAAGGACATCGGAGATCTTTTTCAACCAACAGAGATTGACTATTTCACACAATAGTCAGATCCACAAACCCATTGAGATCCATCGAGAAAGAAAGAGCCAAACTTACATCGCTTCATTTCTGCCTAGTGAGGTTCAAGGCATCAGTGCCTTTGCAATATCCCTACATGTAAAATTCAAACCCTTTCCAAGATCATCAAAGAACAAAGCGCTAGATATAGAGTTGTTATTCCATTTCACGGGAGGCCTGAACTAGTATAAAAAATATGTTGTCTCCATGTTTCCTGCATCCAATGAAGCTGGGATTGCGCAACCCTCGGGCCATGCAAATATACAAATTCGTTGTTAGTGTAGCGGGAAATCATATATATAGACAATTAATTTCTCGATAAAGATCATCTTGCCCTAGATCAATCTCTTTCATGGTAGAAGACAAAAAAGTTAAGAGTGTGTTGGTATTTTGTATGTTGTGCAAACACTTTACTATCGGATAATGTTCCAAGATATGTAGGGTTGGATCTAGGAAAAGAGATTATCGGGGTTGCCGAGGTCATTGCACTATCTCTTAGATTCAAATAAGAGAGTTATACACTCATATAATCGGGCATGTTCAGAGTGGCTAAGTTGAATGAATAAAATGGCTCAATTAAGAGGAGGCTTCATATTTAAGAAAAATTGGACTTTAAATTTATGTTATAGTTAAATAAGCTCAATTCACTTTGAACATACCATAGTAATTCTATAAAATTGCATAGGATATCCTTGAAAGTGTTGACGTTGCTTAACCTCGACACTTACATTGTATATCTTCCCCTGTTAGATCTGTGTGACCTTGCACCTTTTTTGTGCCATTTTGCAAAAAAGAACTCTTGTCTCCTCTAAATTATCGCATTAGGTTTCTTTTACTCTCTCATTTTCTTTGAGCATTTCCTCCCTCAAGTTCAAGTAGCACAATTTATTTGTCCCACGGTTATCGCTGCCTTTGTCAATCACACTCATCGCCGCCAGCCGCACCTGTCGTCATCCTAGCTTGTTACAACAAGTGAGTACAACGGTGACCGAGCCAGGCCAGGAGCAAAACACACAACTAGTGATAAGACATGGTGGTTTATGGTAGCAGTCGAGAGGATATGAAGCCTTGTTTGGATCAGAGGGAGAGGTAGGAAAATGCAAGAATATAGGGGACTAAAAAAATTGCTGCAAAATTGAGGAGAGACGAAGTTTAATGATTTTTTATTATTTCTTTTAAAACAATATACAGAGGAAATCATTTTAAGGAACCGTGCATGGATCTTCTGCATCCATCAACGAAGCATATTCATGACCAAGAAATGGAAGTGACCAAACCTTATCTGTGCGAATGAAGAAATGATGGTCTCCTCCAATGCCAATTTCCACCATTTCTTTGGCCTTGAAAACCATATGGAGACTGTCTCTTGAATAAAAATTTTTTTTCTCTCACATCATTAACTAACCATTTATCTCATCTTTTAACCTAGTTGGCACTTAAATAGAGACGTTGACTAGGATGCATTGGGATTGGGAGGGTCCTTAGGGTCGGTAGAAATATATAGAGAAAATCTTTTTTAGAAGCGTTTACATGGGTTGAATTTTAGAGAAATGTTGCCGTAGCCATATAAGCATCCCTAAGGGCCTGTTTGGCAACAAAGTATTTTCATAGTTTCTAGGCAAAACCATGATTTTAGAGAATACCATGGCATTTTGACAATGAAGTGTTTGGAAGCAACCTCAAAAACTCTGTTTTGAAAACCATGGTATTGGCAATACCATGGTATTTTTGAAGTATTGTAGACTCCACTTCAACCCAAAGTTTTCTCACTTGTGTTAGCAAACCATGATATTGAAAAACCATAGTATTTTATGGTCATAGCAAAACACAAACCATAGTATTACAAAACTATGGTTTTTAAAAACTTTGTTGCCAAACAGGTCCTAAAAAGGCCACCTCAGCTAGTATGTTTCCAACTCAGCTTTTTACTTATGCGGATGAGAGAAGAGGAAGAGAGAGACAAAAACAACTCTTAATTTTGAGTTAATTTATTACATTTTCCAAGACAAATGAAAACTGTTGAATATGGACCCGTATTTAATTTTAAAAGCATGCTATAGCTAACCTATTGGAAAATTTGTCTATATCCTATTTATATATGAAACGAAACTTACTTATAACTTTCACTATTAGAGAAAATTAAAATGAAACGAAGAGAGCAAACGACATATATTCTTAGGTTAGATGAAAGATAATAATTTAGGTGGCTGGTAATTAATAACTGTATGAGAATTTTATCTATTCGCTAGCACGAAAAATATACCGTCCACGACGATATAAATTTGGACGTACATATCAGATTATCAGTAGCAAATGAGATAAAAAGACGTAATATCATAGCTATTCATTGAACTTATTACGAGGCCTCCAGTTATACAGCAATGCTTCTCAGCGGACGGAGTATAGCTAGGAATAGTGCAAAATTCCCATATTCCGATGGTGATTATATTCTAAGCTAATAATTCAGTCAAGTGGCTTGGATATGGTTGAAATGAATAGCAAGAGAATCTCAACAGGCAAAAAAAAACATGGTGAGGTCCGTGAAGAAAGCAGAGACCCTGAACAGTGGCAACCGGCAAGAACTAGGATTCTCCCCCCTTTCAATCCTCTCCGCGCCAGTCCGCTACATCACAATTCACTAGTCTCCACCGCTCCCTCCTCCTATTTCTCCGCCCCCCGAGATACCCAAAGAAAAAGGAGAGAAGGCAAGCGAACACCAAGGAAAGGATCGGTGGAGAGGAGACCGATCAAAAGAGTGTAGGAAAGAAAGGGCAAAAATAAGGCCTTATTAGGCTTCTCCTTGCGAGGAGCAGCTTCTGCTGAGAGGTCTATCCATCAATTCCACACCGTTTTCCCCCATCAAGATGGGGTTTTGATGCACTTCCGCAGTTTTGGTATATTGCTTCTGTGTCAAATTTATTTTCTTGATTGCGTTTCGACTCCGAATACTGATGTTTGTTTCTCATGCTTGGATACTGACCGCTTATGCAGGAAGTTGCTGCCCTTAATTGGAATCTTGTAAGGTTTTTGCTATTCAATGGTGAGAGTTGTGCACATGTTCATGCTCCTGGCCATCATGGAAATTTGGTACTTACATGATATTTTGATTATTCAATCACTAATCAGTAATCTAGGGGTTACGTGAATTCCTTTATTTTGTAAAATTTTTTTGCCTCAACTAAGATCCTGCTAAATCAGTAAGCTTTTATGGAACAAGGTCACCCAGTTGTTGAGTTGTTGAGGTGCTTTTGGCACTGTTGTTCAACTTGCCCAGTTAACCATAGGAGGAGAATTTTCTTGGCACATTTTGTGAGAATGGACGACGGCATAGACCTTCCGATTCCAAGCCACCACCTGTTTTCACATCCAGAGATCTCCCATGACTTTGATGAATTCCTAAGGAATACGACATGTACTCACACTCACACTTGCAATCCGCCGGGCCCTTCGGTTTCTATGCATACCCACACATGCCTCCACGCGCACACCCAATTCATAGCTTCCGGTGAAAACAGTGTGCAAGAAGAGCTGAGAAAGCCCCGAAAACCTTTGGGAAACAGAGAGGCTGTGCGCAAGTACCGGGAGAAGAAGAAAGCGCACACGGCCTTCTTGGAAGACGAGGTCAAGAAGCTGCGCATCACTAATCAGCAGCTCTTGAGGAGATTGCAGGGGCATGCAGCACTCGAGGCTGAGGTGGTGAGGTTAAGAAGCCTCTTGTTTGATGTCCGAGGCAAGATCGATGCAGAGATCGGTGCCTTCCCGTTCCAGAAGCAGTGCAGTTTTGGTTCTGCTAGTTGTACTGACCACGCCCAATGCTTCAACACTGCTGCCGAGGTGGCAGTCCGGGAAGAGAGCTCTAGACCAACAGTGGTGGATTGCGGGATCGATGAAAGTGCCATTATTTCAGGGGAGCTTGATATTCCTGAAGGGGCAAATTCGATGGATGCTGTTGCAAGCTTTGTGAACTCTGCCTAATTGGCTGAATGGCTTTCTTTGAGTCCTTCGTGCCCATTTTTCACATCCATGGTGGATTTGGCTTGCTTCCTTTCGCGGGTATATCTTTTCTTTCTTATACCCTGCTTGAATAAAATTATGGCTGCATGTAAGAGCGCGAAATCTATGTACCTTGGCAAGATCTTGCTAACTATAAGTTTTGTTACCTTCTGAGGTTTTCGGTTTGTGATGTACTTGTATGATAGTATTGGAAGAAGCTAATACTCAATATAGATCTGGGTTGTGCAAGTGCTGCAAACTGCAACTGGAGAATGAGAAACTCGGATCTTGATGTTGGCCTTTTCTTAGTAATACCATCACTTGCTGGCTGTTGTTGTCACGAGATAAATATTTTTTGTCTCTTAGCACATGCAAATGTTCTTTACTCTTGAATATTTTGCTCCGTAGACCATAGGTGGTGTTTACTGTTAATGTAAGTTGTTTATCAGATTAGTCACCTCCCTAGCTATTTTCTTTTCTTTTTCTTTTTTTTTTTTGAAAAAGGCAGGGGAACTGCCTTACATTAATTCAATAGAAAAGTTACATGATCAAAATTTAGGGGAGGAACGCATTTCTCCCGAACGCGCGCTACAAGTGAGTTAATTTATTATAAAATGGGCGCCTGCCGGCCCCCCCCCCCAAGACGCAGGACCTTCAAAAGCAAATTAAAGAAGGTCGTCGGTGGCAGCTCCTTCGAGTTGAAAATACGATTATTCCTTTCGAGTCAAAGATGCCACAAGGTTGCTAGCACAACGGATCCTAGACCTGAGGCAAGGTTGGGTTGCAAGATATCCTCGGTCCACCAGACGCTGAGATCACCAGAGTGGGTCTATGCAGAGTGGAGTAGGCGTGGGGCATTGAGTCTGGAAGCCAAGAGGTCCCAAATGTAGGAGGAGATGGGGCACTTGAGTAAGAGGTGTTCCGGGGGTCTCCAGGCAGCGAACGCAGAGGGCGCAGAAGTAGTTATTTGGCAGACCCCTACGCAGGAGGACGTCAGCGGTCATGACCCTCTTTAGGAACAGCGTCCAAGCGAAGAACTTCCCTAGATATTTTCATATCTATTCCTTCTGAGAACAAACGTTCAGATTTCAGTTCTCCGAAAAAGTGATTGGGAATCATGTGGTGTTAGTACAAAAGATATTTAGCAAAATGAATAAGCGATACAGAGGTCAGTATAATCGTGGCAACAAGCCAACAAGCCATCTTGGCTGATACCTTCAGCATGTGCAGCTTGAGGAGGAGATGTATGGTTTTGATTCCAGAAGTGCGCTTGCTCTCAAAAGTAACTCCACTGGTTTGGTTCAGCTGTGGCTGAATAGTCTGACATCTGAAAAAGCTGGATTTCGTTATGGATGAATGGTTTATGGTTGAACTAAAAACTGGATTATGGATGAATGGTTGAACGGCTAAAAAGCTAGATTTCAAGAGATCTAAGAAGTGACTTTCATAGGCTAGAACGTTTAGTTCAACTTGGCCTAGAGAACTTCTAAAATGACTTGAAGATTATCAAGAAATAGATTTAAGAAGAAAAAACGATTGCCTACGAGAGATAACCATATGTTTAGCTACGAGAGCCGAGAGGTGACCATAAACCTAAGGCATCAGCCGGAAAGAATGAAGATCACATTCCTAAAGCATTACCGCTTGTCAACTAGATTGTGATTGCCACGAACTTGTGCTAATAACTATCGTCATCAATCATTGGCATGCCAAATTTTCCGTGATGAATCGTAGGCATGCCAACTGGGGCGCATATTGGAAGGCCATGGCTCCTGGTAGAACAGAAGAATAACAATAACCATTGAATTTCGTAGTAACTTTCTATGTATGCTTCACGCATATTGTTGTCAAATGTACGCTACAATGTTTGGGATTTTGCAGTGCAGGCTTCAATGCGCCAAAGCTTCAACGGTGGCGGCTACGCTAAAAAAAACTTCTGCCATAACAGCAGTGCCGTCACTGCCACCATCACTGCCACTGACACGTGGGATCATCGTTGCAGCAGAGGAACCGCTCATGAGGCCTTATTTCACTACAGGAAACGAAAACAATATCGAGTGCCGAAATATGTCTCGACGGCCATATCATACCCGTCAATATTATGAACTATGTCTCGACAGCATAGTGTTAGGCCGTCGATACAACAATAATCAGAATATACATTTTCATTCCTATAAATTATAGTTTAATTGATATTTATTTTTTTAAAAGTAGATAAAACAATTTAATAAATGTGTTATTTTACCTGAACTTATAAGTTTTTATTGTTAATTGAATTTGAATTTTTTGTATTAATGTTTTTCGTAGAATAACTAACGACTTACCCGTTATAGTACGATAACCTAGAACTTAGCCGGGAAACACCCCCATTTAGTAGTGTTCGTCACGATCGATCCTCGGAATTTTTTTTATATTTTTGCTGATGATATGATTTGATACACAAACATGAATTCATTGTTTTTTGATACTAATAAATTTTATTTTGTATTTTTAGAAATCAAATTACGTTGGGTTGACCACCGAGTCCAGCAAAGGGCAAAACTGTCAAGACAGGTACTTCTCTCGACGGTTTACACCCCAACCATCGAGAGGAAGCAATTGTGTCGAGTGTAGTAAAAGAAAACCCTCGAGTGTACTTTGTATCGATGGCCATAGAATAAAGGGCCGTCGAGAGAAATGATGACCTGTCTCGACAGCCATGGATGGTCGTCGAGTGAATTGATTCTCCGCGGGCCCAACTGGCCCAGTCACTATCGACGGCTAATGATGGCCGTCGAGTGCATGGCCCTCGGGATCCCAACGGCCATTATTTGACTCGACGGTTGCCCTAAAACCGTCGAGACAGATTCATATAACTCGATGGCATTGGTGTAGCCGTCGAGAGTAATTGATCTGACTCGACGGCTTTAGGTTGGCCGTCGAGAAAACATATATTTAGTATTGCGTTTCGGTGGGACTTAGGCACATTTGTGCCTAAGTCCCACCTCTTCTACCGCTTCTCCTCCTTCCCCACGCCGCCGCCGCCACGCCGACGCCGCCGCCGCTGCTTCTCGCGCCCTTGCCATGGCCATATATGCGCCTCCTCCGCCTCATTCTCCGCCGCCGCCTCCTCCTCCCCCCTCCCCTTGCCACCGCCTCCACCTCCGCCTCCCTCTCTCCTCCTCCTCACCTTGCCTCGCTTCGCCTCCCCGTGCCACGCCTCCACATCCTGCCCTCCTCATATCCGACGCCGTCCCATCTTGACGATGGGCGTCGAGGTAAATGAATTTTTTTCCATGCTTCTTGTGTAGCGTCGACGGCCATATATCATTAGTCGATACTAATATTGATTTAGTGAATTATTAATTAAATAAAATAAATTACTATTAATAAATAAAATAAAATAAATGTAACGTTAATAATTGATTATTTACTCTTGAATAATTGTAATGTAAATGTAAATAATTGTGCTTCTTGGGTAGGTTTATTGAATAAATTAGGCAATAAATAAATTAAATAAAATAAATAATTGTATTATAATTAATTGATTATTTACTTTTCAATAATTATTTACTTTGCATTAAATATCGAATAAATTGGGTAGATTTGCGATTGATTGTTGATTGTTTATTAATTCGTAAATGTTATTAATTACCTTTTTGTTTAGGTAATATATTAGGTGTGATAATATTTTGTCCGCATTAGTGTTTTTCAATTGTGACCCAGCCGTAGGTCACCCATTCGAAAACGGCACAACTCGTATGGAACATGAACGGTGATTTGTTTTGTTTTCATACGAGATGTGATAAGCGTTTCCGAATTGTCCAGTGGACTGCCATATATGGGCGTCGGTGGGCGACCTCTGATCGACCGATCGAGCAAAATTCATTGCGACACTGGTGGGTTCGAGACGATAATTTCGACGGCATAATTCTACAAGGTTCTGCTGTGCATAACATAAGTGCTCGATGGTTTTAATAACCCTCCTGGGCCATCGTTGCACTGGAGAACCCTTAGGGTTATGCTGCCGAAATTTCGTCTCGAACCCACCGGCTCCTGTGCATAACATAAGTGCTCGGTGGTTTTAATAACCCTCCTAGGCCATCGTTGCACTGGAGAACCCTTAGGGTTATGCTGCCGAAATTTCGTCTCGAACCCACCGGTGTTGTAATGAATTTTGCACGATCGGTCATTCGTGGATAGGTTTAGAAGCTTTCCTAAGCCTGTCATGAAACCCTCACGTGAAATGACGCTTGCCTACGATAGATGGAAGAATAAAGAACTTGGATGTACGATGGATGGCAAACCAATGGACAACACACAGTTGAATGGTACGAAAAGACCGGTGAATTCGTAAATCATGCTTTTCAGCATGCGACAGACCTTAACATTAAGGTGACATGCCTTTGTGCTGAGTGTGGGAATTGTCGGAAGAGAACCCGTGACCAGATGGAGCTCAATCTATGTAAACATGGTTACAAAGCCGCATACCATCATTGGGTATATCATGGGAGGGTCGCCGTGTAACGTGTGCACAACCCTTATCCGTACCCGATGAAGGTTTTGATGAAATCGATCGGGTGAATAATTTGATGGAAGACTTTGGTCATAATTTCGGGGACGAGGACACAACAACATCTGTGTCTGATTTCATGGGGCTTCTTGAGTCTGCAAAATAACCGTTGCACGATGGAACCACAGTAGTCCTGCTGTCTGTTGTGGCCCGTATGATGGCTATTAAATGCAAGTATAATTTCTCGATTAATTGTTTTGACGAATTCATATCGTTGTGGTCTGATGTTCTTCCTGAAGGTCATAAGATGCCACCTACTTGATATGAGTGTAAGAAACTTATAGGTGTACTAGGAATGCCATATGAGAAAATACACTACTGTCCTAATCATTGTATGTTGTATTATAAGGATGATGCGGATAAGCGTGTTTGCGATAAATGTGGAGAGTCCAGATATGTGGAGATAGACGACGCCGAAGGAAATAAGAGAGACAAATGTGGCGAGAAAAGTGCTTCGTTACTTCTCACTGACAAAACGTCTCCAACGATGTTTCTTAACTGAAGAAACGGCGCAGCAGATGAGGTGGCATAAAGAGGGTAAAAGGACAAAAGGAGATGTCAAGGTTCATCCATCGGATGAGGAAGCGTGGAAACATTTTTATCAGAGGCATCCTATTTTTGCATTGGAACCAAGAAATGTACGTCTTGCGATCGCGACAGATGGGTTCACGCCGTTCAATATGAATGCTGCGTCGTATTCTTGCTGACCAGCTTTCACCATGCCTCTGAACCTTCCACCATCTCTTCTATTTAAAGAAGAGTTTATGTTTGTATCCCTCATCGTACCTGGTCCCAAAAATTCTGGAAAAAATGTAGACTTTTTCATAAAGCCCTTGGTTGAAGAGTTTGAAGAGTTATGGGAAATCGGGGCAATAACATATGATAGGAAAACAAATTCCAATTGTCGCATGAGGGCCGCATATTTGTGGTCTATTCACGACTTCCCCGCATATGGAATGTTTTCAGGATGGAGCACGCATGGGAGACTGAGCTGTCCTGCATGCATGGATGATTCAAATTCTTTTCAGTTGCCACATGGGGGTAAGACAAGTTTCTTTGATTGTCACTGTGCTTTTCTGAAACCAACTCATCCGTTTAGGAAGGAAAAAAATACATTCCAAAAAAACACCATAGAGAAAAGACAAAAACGTGGTCGTTTAACTGTTGCTGCTATAAAGGCGTGGCATGCCAGATTGGTGGAAGAAAGGAATGGTGTGTACGAGGGTTACGGGGAGTCACACCATTGGACGCATAAGTGCAGCTTGTACTATCTTCCATATGCTGATGATTTGCTTTTGCCCCATAATTTTGATGTCATGCACCAAGAGATGAATGTGGCGCGGGCGATTTTTGGTACTAACTTTGACATAGCTGATAAGAGCAAAGATAATGTGAAAGCACGTCTCGATTGCAGTGAAATATGCAATCGACCATCGATGAACATGATAGAGGGTAGGGCTAAGAAGCCGAAAGCACCGTACTGTTTAACAGTCGCACAAAGGAGAGAATGTATAGAGTGGTTCGAAAGGAAGCTTAAATTTTCGAATGGGTATGCGTCGAATATAGGTCGTGGCGTCAATGTTGTTCAAGGAAAGATAAATGGAATGAAAGCCATGATTATCATATCTTCGTAAGAGATCTCATGCCCATTGTGTTTCGTGGCTACGTACCTGAAGAAGTCTGGATAGCTCTTGTAGAATTGAGTTTCTTCTATAGGAAATTATGTGCTAAAGAGATTCAAAAGAGCGAAATGGCCAAACTTGAAGATGATATAATTATACTTGTTTGCAAACTTGAAAAAATTTATGTGCCCGGGTTTTTCGATCCAATGGAGCATCTACTGGTGCATTTACCCTATGAAGCTAAATTGGGAGGACCCGTCCAATATAGATGGATATATCCCGTAGAGCGTCGACTGAAAGGGGTTCGGTCCAATGTGAAAAATAAGGCTCGTGTGGAGGGTTCGATAGCAGAATCATACTGTCGGGGATTAGATTACGGCCCATTGCCATGGCCCACTCCCTGATGGCCCAATCGAACAGCCTACCAGGGCCCAGTCCCCTGGAAGGTTTCATCTGGCCCATATGCATCCCGCCGAACAGCATCCTGGTTGGCATGGTGCGTAACGGCCAAGAGATCGTGTTTGAGTCCATCTCGAACAAGAGTTCTGTGCGACTACGTGAAGACCCGGACGTTGGTTTCCCGGATTGGATTAGGAGTCGTGATCCTCAAGACTAGGAGATTACCTTATCTACCGTAGGTTGTATTTGGCATGTATGAGTTCGTTACGATCTCGTAGTTAGCCCGGCCCGATATTCCCTCGGTAGATCGGTTTGCTCTGTGCTATATAAACCATGCCCCTACGGCGTTTAGGGGGCATCTGAGGACGAGTTTGACGACTTGACCTTAGCCGATAGATTTTCGCATACTACTCGCCGAGACCTGCTGATCTCGCCGAGTTCCACCTTGTAATCCTCTTTGATATAAAGAAAGGCTGGACGTAGGGCTATTATCTCTCCCGAGAGGCCTGAACCAGGATAAAAACCCCTATCTCCTGTTCGTTGATGTTCGTGGTTGTTCGGCATGTCTCCTATCTCCTCCTTGAAGAACCTTGGTTGACTTGGGTCAATATCCCAACCGTCGACAGCTGGCGCCGACCGTGGGGACACGCAGATCGAGCATGTCGAACTCTGTCAGCGATACAGAGATACTTCCTGAGGGCTACGACTCAGAAGGATAGGACGTTTCATCCCCTGTCAGTTCAGATCGATCTGTTCGGTCTCGAACACTTTCCGTATCTGGGACGGAGGTCTCTGCCTATATGGCAGAGATAGCCGCAGATCGCACTCCCGTCATTGACGATGACTACGGAACCGATGATCTTTACAACGGTTTAGATTTATCGGATTCCAATGCTATGTCGGAAGATTCTACCTGTGGAGACACAGCGATGACACCATCTAGCATACCTTGGCACGGCCCCCGCAGCATTAACATGGCGATGTAGGAACCTCGAGGATCCCGCGAGGCTGCGGCGATGGCGGTCGAGGTCGGAGTTAACTCGCTTTCGGCGTCAAGACGAGGTCTGCTGGTCGCCGCGAGCAAGGCGTCGTCGCCGCAGCCTCGGCGATTCCATCAATCGGTATGTACGGTTCGCGATCGGTGCAAGCGACGCGTCGCGACCCACCTCGCGTGCCCTCGCCAAGTCTCCCGGCGAAGTTTCTCTGTCCGGGTTAGTTCCCAGAACGGACTCGGTCGGGCGAAACGCGGATGCCTCGGGGTCCCGAAACCCTAGAGCGGTCGTCGGAGCGACTTCGCGGCCATAACCGGTGATTAGATCCACCAACCAGGCCGACCTCGCCCGTATGGGCGACACTGTTGCTTCTAACCTAGAACGATTGGCTGAAGGCCTAAAGTCTCTAGGAGAAGTCAACAACTCCTCCAGGCAGCGCAGCCAAACTGTCCGGAATGGTTCGGACAGCTCTGATCGATCGCGTGACCCTCGTCACCATCGAAGGATCACTGTCCATGAACAGGCTACCCGTGGTCGCCGTCGCTCGCCGAGTCCTCGCAGTCACCGCGACAACAGGGGCAAGCGCGCACGCGACGACCACGGACGGTCCCCTCGTGAGGAGCGCGTCGTCGCGACCACGAGGAAGGAGCGTGGTGGGTTGTCTCGGAGAGAGTTTCTCGGGCGAATCATCCCGTTCAGCGGGAGTTCCTCCGCGCCGCGGGATAACGTCTTCTCAAGACTAGGTTACTGCGGGAAGGTCGCCGATCGTATGCTTTGGGCTGCGGGGCTTTCTCGACGAGCTTGGGCTGTCGGTGGCCCTCAAAGTTCAAGCCGGTCACATGGAGAGGTACAATGGGACTCGAAACCTAGAGGAATTCCTTTCCATCTCGCTCGGCCATCATGGCGGCGGGGTGACGAGCTCGTTATGACTAATTACCTCCGACCGTCCTTGAGGGCGCCGCTTTCGGACGTGGCTGTTCAATCGGCGGGAGGGTTCCATCACTCATGGAACCCGCCGTCGTGGCGCTCGATCGCTAATTTCGGAGCTGTTACGTGCGTCGGGCAAGGAGGATGATCTGCACCGGATGATCCGGATGAGCGGGAGACCCTCCGCAACCGTGAAGCGTTTCATTAAGATTCGCAACACGATCCCGAACATCTCGGACGAATCCGTTGTCGCGCCTTCAAAAATGGAGTCCGCGACGAAGCGCTCACCCAGATCTCGAGATCAGCGAGACTGGACCGCCAACGACTGTTCAAAGGCGGTGATCGCTATGCCAATCTGGCGAGCGCGTTCGATCTAAGAAGGCGTTTGACAAGGCGAGCTACCCGCCCAACCCGGTGTCTATGAAAAGAAGAAGAGCAAAGACAATGTTCTTGGTGACAAGAAGTCCCAGAAGAAGAAGAATAAAGGTGATCACGAACAATACCGTCGTTGGTATGGATCGCGCACCTCCTCCCAAGGATGGGCGTAAGAAGCCCAACAATAACTACAAGGGCAAAAAGCACGCTTTCGGGGCGGACAAGGCAAGAAAGGTTCGAGCGACCGATTTTGCAAGTTCCACCAAAGACTACGGGACACGATATCGCCATCTGCGAAATTTGGGCATAAAGCTCGAAGATTTCTATAACGGCAAGGGCCCAATGCCCACCCCGCCCGAACAAGGTGATCTTAGGTGAATAGCGTAAACCGACGATGGCGATCGGGAAGATGATGATGAATATCAAGAGCCCGTGAACCATATCGCCGTCATCTTGGCGGCTCCTCGACTTACACCTCTCGGCGTAGCCTCAAGGAAGCCGCTCGGGAGGTCCTAGCGCTGAAAAGGCAAAACCTCAGCCTGAGTCGATGAAGTGGACCGAGGTCCCCATCTCCTTCTCTCAGGAGGATTGCCTCACTGGGATGACCAAGCCTCAGCGGCTCCCACTGGTGGTCGCCCCGACCATCAGCAACGCAAGAGTTGGCTGTGTCTTAGTGGACGGCGGGAGCGCTTTGGATTTGCTTTCCGCTAAGGTCTTGGACGAGATGCAGATTCCTCGTTCCAAGCTAAAGGAAGTCGCAATGCCCTTCTACGGGATTGTTCCGGGAGAAGCTGTCAAGCCGTTGGGGCAGGTTGTCCTTCCGGTTACCTTCGGCAACCCGAGCAACTTCCGGATAGAGTTGATCACTTTCGATTTGGTCGACTTCCCATCCGCGTACAACGCAATCTTGGGCAGGCCATCTCTCGGTAAGTTTATGGCCGTGTCCCACCACACTTACCATTGCGTGAAGATACCGGGTCCTAACGGTGTGATCACGGTCAAGGGCAACTACAAAGATGCTCTGGATTGCGACGAGTAGTCCCTTGCCCTGGTCGACCAGCTTCCGCCGTGTGGTCCCGAAGTTCCGCAGACCAAGTCTGCACGCCCTAGGGTCTCCCTTCAGCCAGGGGGAGAAACCAAGGAAGTTCCGCTGTCCCTTGATGATACTTCCAAGACAGTTCACTTGGGGGCCAATCTGGACCCCAAATAGGAAAGCGAGCTCATTGCCTTCCTCCGAGCTAATGCAGATGTGTTTGCCTGGGAGCCATCTGACATGCCCGGAGTCCCAAGGGAGGTCATCGAGCACAAACTGGCTGTCCGACTTGACAAAAAGCCTGTTCGCCAGAAGCTTCGTCGCTTTTCAGAATTCAAACAGGGGATCATCAAAGATCGACAGCAAGCCGCCATTGCCGGTTCATCCGCGAGGTTGATCACACCGAGTGGTTAGCCAACCCCGTCATTGTAAAGAAGAAAGACGGCAAGTGGAGGATGTGTGTCGATCACACGATCTGAGCATTGCTTGTCCTAAGGACAATTTCGGCGCCTCGTATTGACCAAATGGTCGATCGATCATGGATGCCCACTCTTGAGTTTTTAGATGCTTACTCGGTTACCACCAAATAAGCATCTCCCAGGATGAAGAAAACTACCTTCATCACCCCTTCGCACTTTACGCTATCGACCATGTCTTTCGGTCTGCGCAATCTTTGGTGCTACGTTCAGTAGCTTAATGGAAAGACTTTCCCGAACAATGTGAAAAAACACGGAGGTCTATGTCGACGACATAGTTGTAAAAGCAAGTATGCTCCAGATCATGTAAAAGACACGCGAGAGACTTTTCGTAATCTCACGAGGCATCGAATAAAATTAAATCCAGAGAAGTGTACCTTTGGTGTTCGATCTGGAATGTTGCTTGGTTATGTTATTGGTTCGCAAGGTATTTCTGCCAACCCTGAAAAAATCGAGGCCATTGAAAATATGCAGGCTCCAACTACCGTAAAGGAAGTACTGAGCCTCATCGACGGATGGTTTGCTCTAAGCGTGTTTATTTCCGTCAAAGCGGCCTGGGCTGCCCTTCTTTAAGGCCTGCGCAAGCACAATGGTTTCAGTGGACGAAAGAAGCCGATAGATCCTTCCAAGATCTGGCGATAGCTATCCAATCCTCCGTCTTGACTACCCAGCGGCATGGCGGCGGCTCTCTTGTACCTAGGTTACACGCCACAAGCGGTGGCGCGGTCTTGACGGTCGAAAGGGAAGGCATACAATGACCAATCTATTACGTGGCGAGTACTTCACGGATCAAAGGAGCGCTACCACGAGGTCGAAGCTTGCTCGCGCTTTGCTCATGTCCTCCGTGAAGCTTCGCCACTACTTCGAGCGCATCAAATCTGGTCCCGACCACGTTCCCTCGGGAGAAATCCTACGGAACAAGGAATCTAGTAGGCGTATAGCTAAGTGGACAATGGAACTAGCGAGTTTGATCATTATTCTTTGCAATCGCTATTAAGTCACGTGTCCAAGCTGACTTTGTCGCTGAATGGACTTGCCGCCCAAATCGAGTGAAGCTCCCCGAGCAACTTTGATGAACCCCTTGGACCATGTTTTTGATGGCTCATGCGCCCGAAACTCGGGGCTGGTTTTGTTCTCATCTCCCCTCAAGGAGAGCAACTACAGTATTCTATCCAACTACACTTTGTGGCGACTAACAACGCCGCGGAGTACGAGGCCCTCCTCGCGGGACTAAGAGCGTGCAAGTCGCTCGGCGTCCAACGGCCGATGTGAAGGAGATTCACGTTGGTCATCAACCGTTAACAAGGAGTATCGGTCTTTGCGATGACTCAATGGCGCGATACCGGTGAAGTGAGGAAGTTGGAGCGGCACTTTCGATTTTTCGAGGTGCTCTTCGTGCCCAGGAAGGACAACTTCTTGGCCGACCAGCTGTCCAAGTATGGATCCTCACGAGAATCTGCTCCGGCAGGGGTACTCATCGAGTATCTTTACAAGCCCTCAATCACGTCTCCGGACGAGGCAACAGAGACAGGTGGTGCTGTCTCCGTTATCGGCAGCAGTCGCGGATTTGGACAACGCCATTTGTCCGTACCTCGCAGATGGGACCACCGACGACAGCCGAAGCGGCGTTCCGGCTTATAAGGCGTCTTTGCTCCATACAAGCTTGTGGACGGCATCCTTTACCGTCGAGGTGCTCTGGGAGTCCTCTCCAAGTGCATCTCGCAACAGGAGGGTGTGTTCCTTCTTAGGGACATACACGAGGGTGCCTGTGGCAACCACGCCTCCTTCAGAACTCTGGTCGGCAAAGCATTTCGCATGGGCTATTATTGGCCCACCGCGTTACAAGATGCCCGGAATATCGTGACTAAGTGCAAGGCTTGCCAATTTCACACCCGGAAGGCACACAAGCCCGCCCAAGAGCTCCAAACAATCCCCCCATCTTGGCCTTTTTCCGCATGGGTGCAGTTACTCTCGCCCATTCCCTAAGGGGTACAAGGGCTATACACACTTGCTCGTCGCCATAGACACTTTTACAAAGTGGATTGAGGCGAGCTCGGTCGCCTCTTCACGCCAAAACGGTTGTTCGCTTTTCAAAAGCAACGTGGTCACGCTTTGGGATTCCCCACAAGTTGATCACGGATAACGGTACCCGATTCGAGCGAGCTATTCAGAATATCTGCGAGCATTTGGGCACCAAGGTCTGTTCGCCTCGTGGCACATCCACGAGCAATGGAAGCGATCGGCGAGCTAACGGACGAGATAGTCTAGGGTATTAAACGGTTGGTATTTGCTGCTCTCAGCGAGCACAACAAGGCCTGGGTTGACGAAGTTCCTTCCGTCCTCAGGGCGATTCGCTTTCTGACGGCCACCGGCGGCGGGAAACTCCTTTCCGGTTGGTCTATGGTGCAGAAGCCATCCTGCCCGCCGAAATCGTACTCGGTTCGCCTCGCACGAGCTTGGTCAACCTAGTTGACGATGAGCAAGAGCGCCTCCTCGATCTCGATCTCCTCGAAGGCACACGCGACCGGGCACAAGTCAGAATGGCGCGTTACCAGCAAGCTCTTCGCCGGCACGCTGCCAAGTCGGTTCGACCAAGGGTTTTGAAGGCGGGCGACCTCGTTCTGCGCCGTGTCCAGAACTTGTCCAATGCCAACAAGTTAACTCCTCGTTGGGAGGGCTCGTTCACGGTCGTTTCTCTTGCTCGCCCGGGGCTGCTCACTGGCTATGGAGGGCGGAGAGAGTGACCAAAGACTTGGAACATCGACCACCGTAAGTTCTTTGTGTAGGTCTTTTACGTGTTTTCTTAGCCTGCGCTTTTGTAAACTCAGCGCCTTAGTTCGTCCAAGTCTCTGGGCACCATGTAAGTTCAATCCAATCCTCGGTGAATCCTCGCGCCTCTGTGCCCCTTTTTCACCGCTTGTCTTCTCGCACTACTTTCTCTCTGTAACACTTGATGGTCGCCGGTCTTGCGAACTCTTGGCTCCGCTTTTGAGTTTCCCTGCCCGTATCTTGCTTCAAATAATTCTCGAACTCGTGGTTACGTAACAAGGCTTTTTCCACCTTGCGGCTAAGTGCGCTCTCGTAAGCCCTCCGCGCAGAGCACTTATCGCTTGCACGAGCACTTGGCAAAGTCCGCTCTCGTAAGCCCCCCGCGGCAGAGGCACTTTCCTTGTTCGGTTACTCTCGGAACTGCCTAACTTACGTTGACGAGCAGTCCGTGGAACGAGTCGATCAGGCTACGGGTGTCGCTCTTTCTCTCTACGCACGTGCTCGCGTTCGCAAGCTTAGGTTCCCGAGCATCATCCGTACCGGGGGCTAGGGTGTCGCTCTTTCTCTTGTGCACTGTTCGGGTTCGCAAACTCGTGTTTCGAGCGATGCACAACGGGCCGGAGTTAGGCGAGCGCTCTAACGGTTTTCTTAAACTTCTTAGCCGCTCGCTTTTCTCTTAGTTTCGCTCGTTCTTGTCTTTTTCTTTGCTCTTTTTGCGTGAAGAAAGGTAAGTACTTTATTGCATTAATCATAAGTTTCAGTACAAGGCCCTTTCGGTTACAACAAGGCGCTACTTAGGAGCAAGCTGCCCTTCACTCCTCAACTTCTAACTTGAGGCGCACGACTTCGCCCTGAGCCTTGATTCCATCCGGGCTTCACTGGGGCGTTCGATCTCCTCCTTGCTCTGCTTGGCTTGCGCCGCAGCATCTGCCCGAATGGCCTCGACCTCCTCGGTCTTGGCGCGTAGCTGATCGGTCAGAGCCTCGCTCTGGCCGACTTCATTGCTCGGCGATCTTTGAGCTGCTCGTCCAGCTCCTTGACCTTCTTTTTCGGTGATCGCTCTCACCGCCATCCCACAGATCTCTCGATCTCTCCTGTGAAACCCACGGGGTTGAGATTTTGCTTGAGACCATGAAAGTCTGCTCTTCCTTGGCGAGCTGGGCCTTGAGTCTCATGGCTTCCGCCGCGAGCTGGTCCCGCCGTTGGAAAACGTCAGCAAGCTGCTCTTCGAGCCACTTCATGCGGCCCGGCTTCTCCTCCGCGGTGCTCG
This sequence comes from Raddia guianensis, assembly GCA_036346415.1. Classification (NCBI taxonomy): domain Eukaryota; kingdom Viridiplantae; phylum Streptophyta; class Magnoliopsida; order Poales; family Poaceae; genus Raddia; species Raddia guianensis. The sequence goes on from CM070534.1 coordinate 61,987,754, forward strand.
CCTTAATGGCTTGCGCGCGAAGCTCCTCGGCCTCTCCTAGGAGAGACTCGCAGGAACGCCTCTCTTCGGCCAGTTGGACTTCGAGCTTCTTCACCTTCGCCTTCAGCCGGCTTCGACTTTGGGCTGGTGCGGATGGCCCCGCCTCGGACTCCCTCGTCCGGAGGTGCTCCCGGAGGGACGCTAGTACGGCGCTCCGCTCGATGGTGACGCCGTCCTCGAGCTCCTCCATGGTGTCCTTCAAGACCTGAGAGAGAAGACTAGTTAGCCGCTTTTGCGGTGAAGCTACCCAACTGAGCTAGGCATGGTCTTGGTGTTTACCTTTCCAAGTCGTTGCTTCAGTCCGCGGCGCAGGCGGTCCTCGAGGCCATGCGTCACGAAGCCCCGCTCGTGCGGGATGAGACGGGTGCGTTGTTCCCGTCGCCGTCTTGTCCGCTCCTTCTTCTCGCTGGAGTGCATCTTCTCGGGAGCAGGAGCGACGGGCTAAGCGCTTTCATCTCCGCGCTCCCTCTCCTCTTCCTCTTTCTCTTCCGCCCGAACGTCTTCGGGCGAGGCCGGAGCCACTCCGCTGGGTGGCGCCGTTGCTTCCACGGGTAGGACGACTTGCGCGACCTGCTCGGGGGCTTCTTCTTGTTCCCTGGCGACTGGGGTTTCACCACCTTTCATTGGAGAATCCGTCGCCTCGGGGTAAGCTGCCCTGCGACGGCGTATCGGCGAACCGCTGCTCGGTCCCCCCCTCGGCAGCTCCCGGAGCCGTCGTCTTGGCCCCATTGTCCGTGACGCCGCCGCTTTTTTACGCTTCCACCGCTCCACGCGCTTTTAAGCGCGTCGAGCTGCTTCAGCGAGCTCGACGAGAGCAGCTCCATGCCGCCATTTGTCCTTGAGGCACGCCACCTCGCGCCCGCGATGCACCGTCACGTGTGCTCGGCAAAGCGGCGACCGCCGAGCGCCTCGACGCCGTCGTCGTGGCGATCTCTTCTTGGGCGGTGATGAAAAGAGATGGTCGTTAAGTCTAACGCGGTCGGAAGGTTGAGAGATCTAAAGATCGATTCCACATACCTGTCGTAAGAGGCTTGATCCTGATCTTCTTCGCTGGAACTTTCCGCCTCTTATAGGGGCTCCTTCGCGGCTTCTCCGCCTTGGCCCTTGGGTGTTCATGGGCGACGAGCTCAGCTCCTGGTAAGCCGAAGCGCTCCTCGCAGCAGCGCAGAAGCTTTTCCTGCGTGTGACTTCTTCTTGAGCCTCCTCTGCGCTCGGCGACTGCTGCGGCCGATCCACGCGGCGGGGTGAGCTTGCGTGTAACGCCCTAAGCCGAGGGCCATGGTCTTTACCTCTTCGTCGCTCTGCTCGGCGAGGAGGGAGGGCTTGGTCTCTTCCCACTGGCTGACCGCGCCCCGCTTGGTCTGTTGATGCACGCTCCGTCGCGCGGTGGTCTCTTCGACGGTGGCGGCCGCCGTGTCGTGGTGAGCTTTGCGTCGGCTCAGCCGCCACCTTGGGCTTAGTGGCTATCTTAGCCTTGCCCTTCGTCGCCTTCTCCTTCTCAGACCCGGAGAGCTCCTCTACGATCCCTCCAAGGATCAGCTGGTCCTCCTGCGCGTTTTGAGAAGCGAACATTAGTATTAAAACCACAGTGCAAGTCTAGCAACACAGACTGGGTATAAGTGATTTACCTCGTCTGTGCGGACAAGCACGTTGCGCGGGCAGGTGTATGCCACCTCGCCGGTGACCTCCCCGTCCTTCTTCGCCGCCTTCAGCATGGCGTCGACCCGCTCGGTCACCCATGCGTCGGTTGGCTTCTCTGCCCGGACAGATGGAATCGTTAGTTCCTGTTCGGAGGAAATGACCAACGAAGAGGTTGAGTCTTAAGGGCACTTACCCGTGCTCTCCCTTGTGATGTCTTCCCATCCCTCTATCTTGTAGAAGGGATAGGACCTCCTCCGCAGCCGACGAGATCCTGCTCACGTGAAGTCCCGAATGATCTCCGCCGTGAGCCGAGGCTCACGAGGAGGCGATCTTCCTGTCAGTACCAATCCTCGGCGGACATCTCCGCCGAGGCATTGGGGTTCCTTCACGGCGCCTTTCCGGTGAAGACGAAGTTTGTTGTCGCCGCTCCGCTTGTCAGAGAACCACCTCACCCACCACGCGCCCATCGAGTTGAGCGGTGGGCGAGGGTACGGCTGGCGTCGTCGTGGTGGCCCAAGCTTGAGGTAGTAGCACCCAGGCGCGAAGCGGCGGAGCTGCCCTCGTCACTGTGTAATAGTGGAGGAACAGCCCACCGGTGGATCGATGCCAGATAGCCCTCGCGACAAAGTGCGAAGACCGCCATCCGGAGGATGGAGATCGGATTGAGGTTCGCCACCTCCAATCCGCCGATGTTCAAGAAGGCCTCGGCGAAGTCGCTCGAGAGACCTCAACCCGAACAATGCGAACTGTTCGAAGTTGACGAATTCTCCCTCGGCGGCTCGGAGTATCCTCCTCTCGGCAGACCTCCACTACCGGTGTCGATGTAGCCCTCTTCCTCCCAGACCTTCAGGTCCTCCTCAGTCAAGCTAGTGCGGTGAACTTGGCCATAGCAGCCTCCTAGGTCCAGACAAGCGAGGTGGTGGTGGAGTTTGGGCGCTTGATCTTTGGCGTTGGAACTAGGGCTTAGAGAGGAAAGGCGTGAGAGCGTATGGTGGCGGCATGGCGCTTGGGTACTTTTATAGTCCCGTGAGAGTGGCTCTGCAACGGTTTTGTCACAAACGGCTAGTTTTTACCGCAACAGCTGGGTTAAAACGGTCGCCTGTTTTCACTGCGCAGCGATAGGAAGTTACCGTTGGAGTCTGCCAGCGGCTAGTTTTTCCAAAGGTCCGCCTTTGAAGGTGAGTGCTCTGCTTTCGGATAGATGTCATTCCTGCTCGACGCCTTGAGCCGCTTTCGGCACCGAAAGGTGTTTGTTCGGACCGAGCACGCCTTGTTCGGTTGAAACTTAACTGTTCGGTCGATCGTTACATGTCTCTGTAGCGGAGAATTTCCCTCTTCGTGGCTTGGAGTCTCAAGAGGAAGACCCCACTCTAGTGAGTCCTCCCACTTGAGTCTCGGGGCTAGCTGTCGGGATTAGATTACGCCCATTGCCATGGCCCACTCCTGACGACGCCCAATCGAATGACCTACCAGGCCCAGATCCTGGAAGGTTTCATCTGCCCATATGCATCCCGCCAACAAAGATCTTTGGTTGGCATGGTGCGTCTTGACCAAGGATCGTGTTTGAGTCCATCTCGAACAAGAGTTCTGTGCGACTACGTGAAGACCCGGACGTTGGTTTCCCGGATTGGATTAGGAGTCGTGATCCTCAAGACTAGGAGATTACCTTATCTACCGTAGGTTGTATTTGGCATGTATGAGTTCGTTACGATCTCGTAGTTAGCCCGGCCCGATATTCCCTCGGTAGATCGGTTTGCTCTGTGCTATATAAACCATGCCCCTACGGCGTTTAGGGGGCATCTGAGGACGAGTTTGACGACTTGACCTTAGCCGATAGATTTTCGCATACTACTCGCCGAGACCTGCTGATCTCGCCGAGTTCCACCTTGTAATCCTCTTTGATATAAAGAAAGGCTGGACGTAGGGCTATTATCTCTCCCGAGAGGCCTGAACCAGATAAAACCCCCATCTCTGTTCGTTCTTTGTTAAGTGGTTGTTCGGCGTGTCTCCTATCTCCTCCTTGAAGAACCTTGGTTGACTTGGGTCAATATCCCAACTGTCGACACATACTACTTGCAGGAGATTACCAATTTTTACAACAAATATTTGACAAGAGAGCATAATGTTAACACACAGGTACCACGGTACAACACAGTATGCACGGACGTCCAATCTGACTTAAAGCTGTTTCTTGGAAAAGGTAATCCTGTGGGGAGAAGTACAAGGTGAGAGTTAGCACAAGAGGAAAGGATGGTGGCACTATTATATGTGTTCGATAATATGAAAAAAATGGTAGATATGCAAAAACAATTCATCCAAACTGAATGGACTGGCAGTAATGATCCCAATCCGAATGAGAGAACGAAACTGATGAAGAAGGGTGCTAGAGAAGGACGGCCAAACTTTTTAGTTTGGTTCTGAAAACATTTAAGTATTACTTAGTACTACTTGGTATTTAATATAATTTCTTACAATTCATAACATCCGATATCTTTTCTAACGCAGTGCACCACCCGTGCGAGCGTACATAATGATCTTCGTATTATGTCGCGTGGACCAAGACAAAGTGTAAATGTGCATGGAACTTACGATGTTAATGGGTTTCGATTCCGGTCTGCGTCTCACAAACGGTCCAAACCTAATTTGAAGACAATTAATAGTTGTGTATTATGCTACGGGGACGATGACATAGAGTATTATGGCATCATCGAGGAGATAATTGAACTAGTCTTCGAGGAAAGTAAAGAACCATCGATTGTTTTATTTCGTTGTGATTGGTTCGATCCTATCAAAGGGGTTAGACGTCGACCTTAATTAGGAATGGTGGAAGTGAAACACACCTCGAGGTTAAAAGGGTATGATCCATTTATCCTTCCTAACCAAGCAGAGCAAGTATATTACCTACCTTATCCATGCAGTAAAGCAATAGAAAGTAGTATTAAACGTGATGAGAAAGACTTGAAGTCTTAGTGGGTAGTATACAAAGTTCGAAGACCTGAAAGGTTAATTACCCCAACGTCCGATGACTATCATCATCCAGTACAAGAACAACGTACGAACGACAATTTCATGATTGATATTGGCCATGAACTAGATAATCTAACAGGCACAATTGAGGATGATGTCGATGAAGAAGTTAACTCACCCAACGAAACGGGCGCAATCGAGGAACCTATGAACGATCCTCTCGATGTCGATGACACATACTTCTAACTTGAGGTTATAAATTATGCATATGTTATGTACTTAATATTTTATTTACTTATTAAAATTATTATGCCTCACTAATATTATTTTATCTACAGGATGGCACGAAGACAGTTTAGGAGGAGCACCTCTGAGGAGGAGGAGGGCGACGACCTGAGGACACACCGGGTTCTGTCCGTACGGGCGGACACTACTCCGATGAGGAGCTGGCCCTCACTGAGGAGTCTGGCGCCGGCGGGGCGGACACCCCGGGCTCTAGCTAGGCAGGGGCTAGTCAGGCATCGAAAAAGAAGAGAGGGCCCAACAAGATGCCCAAGGCGCCAAGAAATCCGGCGGATCAGATTGTGATCGAGATTGACGGGGATAGTTAAGTTATAATAACTGTGAACCATCTTATTATCAACGCAACATACGAACTCCGTTATTTCTGTTCTTTGTAGCAACATGTCCTGCGTCAATCCCAGAAAGGACCACACTCAGCCAGGTCCCGCGCTTGGGGTACTGATCAGACAGTATTATCTTGGGATGGTCGGAGAAGAGGGGGCATCCCATCCGGCTTACTCCTGAGATGATTACAAGGTCGCCGAGCACGGTGACAGCACTGCCGCCGAGGAGATTAAGCGGGAGTTTTGGGTGAGTTTGAACACATCTTTTTTTATTATTTGTCTAATGGGTAATTACTAACACTACTATCACACTTGTTTGCAGCTTAGGTACCGTCCTCGTGCAGGATTGGACGAGACCAACTTTGACCCGGTGATAGATAGAAGTGCCAAGCAGAAGGTTCAGGATCTGATGTCTGGGGCACGAGTCTCGGCGATCGAGGACTTCTACAGGTAATCATTTAATAAATTTCTATTTTTTGGTATATTTCTAACGCAACCTAAATTTCAATTTTGCTAGGAAAGAGCACGGTGAAAGAGTCAGCAGCTCTTTTGCTCGGATGAAGTACCTCATAGCTCCCAAGTATCTCACCGTTCGGCCCGATTGGGCCTCGAACGTCCCGGATGTCTGGGAGGCCCCGGCCAACCATAGGGCCAACCAGGAGTTCCGTGACAGGTCCGAGACGGCCAAGAAGAACCGTGTTGCTAAAGGCAGCGGGACTACCGTCGGGAAGATGTCCTTCACCCAGTTTAGGAAGAAAATGGTATGGTAATCTTCTTTATTCTCTATTTGCAGCTTTGTTTTCGCACTAAAACCATGTTTTCTTTACTTTGTTCTACAGGCCATCACCACCGGGCAGCTCCCTCCTTGGCTGCAAGTGTTCCGTAGGGGCCACTCCTCGCAAAATAAGGATGGTTCCATAGGACCCGTGGACCCCGTTGCTGTGCATCGAGAGGTACGTCAAATGATGATACCGAGTTTTGACCCAAATTACTACTCAACCATTAATGCGCAATGTACAATTCCATGTAGGCACGCTACAATGAGGCTTACGCCGAGAAGCATGGGTAAGAGAAGAACCCGGAGGATGAGCCGCTTGACCCCATGCTCATCCACCAAACAATGGGTGGGAAGGCTCACGGGAGGTTAGCGATCGGCCAGGACCACCTGAGGTAGGTTTTGGTTATATTCACAAGTTAACTAAGCTAAAATTTCATAACTACTACCAACACTTTGTTACAGGTCTGAGGATTACATGCCCGCTGTGCGAGCTGGCCACTCACAGGGCGAGAGCTGACGCGCCTTTGAGTCCAGGCTACAGAGGGAGAGGGAGCAGGAGAGGGAAGAGAATAGGCAGATGCTGCACGCGATGCAAGAGAGCCTGAGGACGGCGGAGGAGGTGCGAAAGAGGCAAGAGGAGGAGATGGCTCAACAGCGAGCGGAGTTCGAGGCAAGGTTCGCCTATTTGGAGAGTTTATCTCGACTAGCTGGGGTATGCACTTATACTTCAACTATTCTTTAATATACATCTTACCATTTGATTAATACGTCACATGTCAAATTTGTTTTAGGCTGACCCGAGCGGGACTAGTGGCGGTCCGGGGTTCTACGCGGGTCCACCACCGTATCGTAGTGGATTCGGGGCCCCACCTCCTTACCGGAGCTACTACGGGGGCCCGCCGCACCAGCCTGGGGCACAGGGTCCCTATGGTGCACCTCCTCATCCCCAAGCTCTCTACAGCGGCCCACCTTCCCCAGCAGGTGACTACATGGGCCCGGCTTGTCCACATGGTGGTTTCCCGTACGTTACCGAGGCGGTAAGTCCTACAACCTCAAATTACATATTATTATTTTCTTTCAAAACATAGCACTAACTAATAAGTCTATTTGATTCAGGGGTTTGGGTTCTGCGGCTCCAGCAACAGCTCATGCGCACGAGGGAGTGGACACATCGGGCAGCCAGGAGGCCGACTTCGTCAACAACCTATTCGATGGCCCTCCGCCGATGTTTACCCAGCCGACCCTACCCCCTTCAGATGATCCTCCATCTAGCGAGCATTAGGTGACTAGTTAGCTATCGATTCATATGTTTTGATTATCGTAAGTTTGTGGACAACTATGTGGATAGCAATGTACTATATGGATTCGATTGGTCTTTTGCATATCGTTGTGTGCCGTGCTTTTAAATTATTTGTGCAATTGTGATCTTGTGGACAATGGATGCGAGAATTGGGGATATATATATATATTGCGGGCATTTTGGGTTTGCAGGTGTTGCAGCTGCTGCTGGGAGCAGTAGCTGCCGCAATTTTTTCTGTTTTTTTGGAAAATTTAAACAATTTTTTTCTGCCCTGTCATACTCTCGACGACCATGTATATGCTGTCGAGAATACCCAACATCTGAACAAAGATATACTCGACGACCTGATCTCAGCCGTTGAGAGTATGCTACCCCTCCAGGTTCGTCTAGTGGGGCCCGCTAACCATGTCTCTCGACTGTCAGTACATGGCCGTCGTGACTACACTCGTCAAGCGCAAACGACGTCTGTCGCATCACACTCGACGGTTTTATGAACAGCCGTCGAGAGAAGTAGTCTCGACGGTCGAGCCGTCGAGAAAGTGTTCTTCTCTCAACGGAGTTCTCACGACGGTCTACACTCGACGGCTGGCCGTCAAGAGTAACTTGTTCCGACGGCTTGTGTATTTGTATCGACGGTTTGGGCTCTCAAGATTATTTTCGTTTGCTTGCCAAATGCCAATGCGGAAGATGTACCTTCTATACTATAGTCCGTGATAAGTATCAATCCAAATTCCAAAGCGTGGCATCTAGGGCTTGTTTGAATGGGAGCCGCGGGCTGCTCGGCCTAAGCGGCGCTCAAAGCGTCCGATTTCAGCGCTTTGAAATGGATCAACTCACTGCTGGCGGCGCCCCAAGCCAGGGCGTGATCCAAACAAGCCCCTAAAGCGTGGCAAGATAGTTCAACGATCTTAACCCTTTTTTGTTGAAATATCATGATTTTAGAAAAAGAACTAAGTGCTCCACGTTGGAGTCTCGGTATGTGTCACGGAGTTGACATTTCTCCAACAAAATGCCGTTCTCAAAGTTTGGCACCTTATTAATAGTGCCTTCGTTATATGCCTATCAGGTGGTCATGAAACATCAACGTCATGACATGGGGGCAAAAAAAAAGGGCAACCACTTGAAACCCCTTACCTCTAGCACTGTTAGCAACAAAAAAAATTAACTTCCATGGAAAATGACCGAGAAGAGAACGAAACAAAAAAAGAAAAGAAAAGGGGTGGAGAAGAGGTCGATTTTACAGTGATGGCCAAATTTTTATTTCAAACTGTCATGACAAAAGGCCGCAGAAAATGAGGTAGCGTGATAGCCACCTTATGAAGCAAATGACAAAGCATGGACGTCTGTTTCGGTATTTATTAGGTATTATTTGATTAAGCTTAAAAATTTTGTTAAAGTGAGTCTTTGATGGGGGCCTAAAGAGGCCCTACAATTATTTGAAAATGACTTCAAAAGTTATGAGATAAGACACTTAAAATAGCTACGAAGTGTCAAAGTGTTCGTGTTTATAAAAATACCCAATGTTATGTTGTAGATTATAATATAGTTTTAATCTGAAAAGAATAGTCCTAGGTTCTTATCCAAAGCAATATTGAAAGTCCAAGGTCCTAGCTCCATCCGGCATATAGTTGGAATGGGCCGCCTCAAAATCTCGTATAGAAATCTCAGAGTTATCGGAGGAGTGCTGCTCCACACCCTGACGAATGGCGCAGGAGCAATAGACTTAGGGGAAAGCATGCAACAACTTGACGAATGGCGCAGGAGCAATAGACTTAGGGGAAAGCATGCAACAACTAGTCTTGGTTGGGGATAGTTGCCATCAACAATGGCATTTTTCAAAATTGTTGATTGGTAGTCAACTAAAATTAATGACATGGACCGGTTCACCCATGCTCCTAGGCTTAGAGGAGATTACGGAGGCATAGGCCTCGCGATGAAGGATGATGCGGTGAAACAGTAGTGGCGCTACCGGAGCTACAGATTGTCGGAGGACAGAGGGTGGCTACCATGGGGCCGGTATCGACACATGATGGCCCAAAGCAAGGGTGAGAAGAGCGACGTGGCAGTAATAGGTTGGGGGTGGAGTGACAAGGCGTAAAGGGGTCAACCAGCTAGAGGTGGTGGCCGATGGAGGCGAGTGGTGGTGGAGGCACATGGAGTTAACACGGGAAAGGAGAAGGGAGAAGGAAGGATGGCAAGTATGTGGAACGACGTCAGTGTCAACTAGAATCATTAAGGATTTCAGTTAACTGTCATGCTGTTAGCTTCCATTTTTGGATTGAGGTAAGGGTGGGATGACCGGGTGAAAGATGGCAATGACACTGTTGACAATGATTGGAAAGGAGGGATAGAGTAATTAGCAAGGATTGAAAGGATGTGTGAATGGCAAAGGAGACTGAGCTAGGAGGGACTGACAGTGGGAGAAGAAAATAAAGAGTAATAAGAGAAAAGAGAGCAGAGAGAAAAAAGAGGTGAAGGGAAAAAAGAGGAAAAATGATCTTACCCACTAACTTTTATTTCACATATGAAGGTCACAAACATGAGTCATTTCCTTCCCTTCTCGACAATGTTACCATTATCCTTGTCGAAACAACTGTGCGTTAGTTTTTGAAGAGGCTAGGATAGTTTTATTCTTTTATCTAAAAGAATCATCGTCAATGATATATCATCTCATCACTAGCAACCACAAAAAAAATATTCTTTCAATTTGGTTGTAATATCTTTAGCCCCCAAATATAGTGGATCAATACATAAAATATACTATTGGACTGACATCCTTTGTAATTAATTTGTGCTATTGCTCTCTCTAGTTCCCGAACATGATGGATCAGATGGACTATCAATCCGATTGAGTAAAATATACGAACAAAATAGCTTAGATGGGTAATCGGATCGCCCCTTAAGTTCTAAGTTCTCAACATCTTTATCTTTAATCTTAAATTCTACTAATAGAAATTGTCTTATGGTGAATGGTGAGCTAATGAATGATGATTGTCGATGCCTACTGCCAATCCCAGCCAATAATCCACCCAATGGTCCATGCATCGAATATTTTCATTTATATATATGTTTTCTTATTCTAGTGCAATGCATTTATGGAAGCTTTTGATTTGAAAAGTTTTTCATATTAATTTTATTTGTTTTTATATTTTATCATGTTTGTATTTTTGCGAAGATTGAGTGTCACTTATGAAAGGATTATTTACATACATACCATTATTAAATGTTATATTCTCATAAATGCCATTAAAAAATACAAAATGTGATATATACTATTATTCTTTAAGGTTGATTTCACCCATACCATTACGAAGGATTTTTGGCACATATAAACTCAAAAAACATTATGATGGGTGGGATCCGCTGTCATCCTTCGCCTCCCTCCTCTTGCCCATCTCCCCATCTCCTTTCTCTTCCCCAACCCCGGCCGCTGCAGCCCGGATCCTTGACTCGATGGCGGCAGCGGCAGCGGTGGTGGGGCTTGTGCGACGGTGGCGGTGGCCCGTCGGGGAGGAGGAGGCTAGAGCTTCGCGGTGGGGAGGCTGCCAATGCTGGAGTTGGGGGACGGGGAGGTGGGGGAGGAAGCAGAAGGAGGAAGCACGATGGCGGATGGCCGGGGCGGCTAGATAGCCGATTCAAACTCATCGTCGTCATCTTGCAGGGTGGCTCGTTGCAGGAGCACGTCGGGCGAGTGAAGCTTGTCGATGTCGTCCTACATGGTGGCTGCTGACGGAGTTGGGGGAGATGAAGGGGATGGGGGAGGAGGAAGAAGAAGATGAGTGTATGATATGTTGGGGTCCACTTGTCAGAGAGTATTTAAAATCATATTTAAAACTTGTATACCCCAGTAAAGCTAAGAAATGGAACAGATGAAATCAACATCGACATATAATAACAACTATAATATTTCTTACTTTTCAACGGTATTTTAGAGATTTCGATTGACGTGAAAAATCCCTTATGAAATAAAGGAGCCTAGCCGTGAACCAATTGATTATGAAAGAATAGCTGGATTCTTAAGAAGTAAAAATAGTTAAACCTCATGACGCACAGTCGAGTGTGTAGATCCAACGCCTGCCCTCAGCTGTCGGCCCAGCAAAGCGACGACACCAGCACACAAACCAGGCCCGGGAGGAGCCCACAGCGCGACCCGCGCCGCACGCGTGGTCGGTCATGCTGTGCCGCGGCGCGCCACGCAGCCTGCCATCCCCGCGCGCGGCTACAGCGAAACGGCGCCCGCGCGCTGCCGCATTTCCCGCAAAACTGCCGGGCTCCTATACGAGAGCTGAGCCGCACGGCACTCGCCACTCTCCCCTGTCCCAGCGCGCGCCCGATCACGCTCCTCCTCGTCACTTTCCCTCCCATCCCATCCCACCTCGCCAACCACCTCCCCCTCGCACCAGAGCAAGGTACCACCCCCAAACCCCCAGTGCTCTTTGCTTCCTCTCCGATGCTCTCAATGCTCGCGGTAGTCGCTGCGCTGCGTGCGACGGATCACCGATCGGCTCCCTCGTGTCCACCCGCGCGTGCTTTTCGGGGGGCGCCGGCGCCGCTTGAGCGTGCCTGCGTGTGGATCGGGGGCGGAACCGGGGTTGTGGCTTGCTAGATCCATACATTGCATTGCCTCCCAATTTTCCCCCTTGTGTCTCGAGGTCGAGGGGAATTGAGGCGAGGCCCTCAGGAGTCAGGAAGTGGCGATCTCGCAGTTCTGGTGTTCTGGCGAAGTTATGAGATTGAGACTTGTGCAGTCGTGAGCTGGTGGTTCTACGGGTAAGGGATTGGGTGTGTGGCGAAGATGTATGCTTTTCTACGTTTGATCCTTCCCATCCATTTAGAATTGGGTTTTGATGAACACCGACTGGTATCTGTTGCAGCTTAACTGCAAGATGCTAAAATCTGCTGCTTATTTATCGCATCTTGGCCCACTTAGGCACTTAGCACTCTCAGCCACTGGAAATTCGGTCGTGTCACGTATGATTGGCATTGGACAGTTATCATGTTCTTGTGTTGCGCTGTAACATTATAGCAAGCTGCTCATCATATGCTTCTGTGCGTCCACTGAAGGGAATTTTCCGCACCGAAATCTGTCGGGAGTATTGTAGGATCCCTTTTAATCTTTTGGGAAGCAGTTGCTCCAACGAAACAACTGAGTTTACCAGACGAACAGTTGTTTGAAAGGATATCAAGAACGATAGTTGTGAAAACTCACTGAAAGCTGCTTGCTTTGTTCTGACTTCTGAGAGTACCATTCAGTGACCCACTCACACTCAACCATGCAAAATTTGAATGCTGTAAATGAAATATTTTAAGACCTAAATCCAAACTCTGAAATTTCCATGCGCAGCCTTGGGGTTCATTTGCAAAACCAGAGAGTTTCAAAAGGCTAGTCCAGCCGTCCATCCCAGTAAACAGTAAAGGCAGCAAGGAACACTGCCTTCAGGTTTTCTAATCCTCAATATACAAACTAGCAGTACCAGGAAATGTGGAGTGTACACAGCATACTGTACAGATCACACCTAATTTGACAGCTCAAGTCAGTTTTTTCTTTTGTCTCATCTTAACTGAAAGTGTTATATTTTTATCCGTTGACAAATCGAATAGAAGTTTATCACCGCATTGGCACTAACACTTATTTGCACAATTCCCATTATCTCTTTCAGATATGGATTTACACCGAGTTTATTGTTTTAGCCTTTAGGGGTGCAATGATAGCGAAAAAAATAGTGCATAAGAAGCTAGGGATGTTATTTGCACCAAATGTACATTGATTTTGCATTTTTGCTTCATTACATGCATAATTATCTATCTCTGTGAGCAAGCTTGCCATTTGATAAGAATAATATTAGTTAAGTATTGTTCCGGTTACTTTTCTAGCAACTTATTGTAAGGCTATTCTGGTTTCATTTTGCCTTTAACTGTTCACCTGTTTGACAGTTCATTGCAAGGTATTATTTGCCATTAGCACTTCATATATAAAACTTTCTGCTAATGCTGAGCGCTGGATTCGTTCGTCACAGAAACAAGATGTCAAATAGAGCCACTCATTGGTGCTATGCCTGCCGGAGGCCAATTCGCCTTCGTGGAGAAGTTGTAATCTGCCCCAACTGCAACGATGGCTTTATCCAGGAAATCAGTGAGATTGGAGGCATGCTGAACACTTATGGTATCCTTGAACCAGACTTCGATGAGCGCCAGGACAGAAGGTTTGGAATGATGGAGGCTATGTCTGGCCTTGTGCGACAACGGATGGCAGAAATGGGCATGCATCGAGCGTTCAACATCCATGGTACACAAGGGGCGAGTACTGATCGAGGAAGGCGGCCGGCTGTCGGGCCTATGCTGATATTTGGCAGTGACACGCCTGCTCACACAAGTGAGATCACTGGAGTTGATGTGGCCTCGTGGAGAGGCCCCAGACCTAGCATCGAGCGTCCAAATTTCAGTGGTTTCCTCGTCGGTCCGAGCCTTGAAGCTCTGTTTGAGCAGCTACTACTGCAGAACAGCCGTCAAGGACCACCACCGGCGCCGCGGTCGGCGATCGACTCCATGCCAGTGGTGAAGATAAACCGGCGGCACCTCAACGACGATCCACATTGCCCGGTTTGCACTGACAAATTTGAGGCTGGCTCAGAGGCGCGGGAGATGCCGTGCAAGCACTTGTACCATACAGACTGCATCGTCCCCTGGCTGGTTCAGCACAATTCTTGCCCCGTCTGCCGCCACCCGCTGCCACCACAGCGGCCAGGCTCCGGCTCCGGCTCACCTTCAGCCCACTCCAGCGAAGCCGTCGCCCATGGGGTCGCCGGAGCTGGTCTCGGGCCTGTCGCGGGAGACGACGTCGACGACGGTGGAGGCCATGAAAGCCGCAGCTCTTTCTCCTTCCTCTGGCCGTTTGGCTCGTCGGGCTCCGGCTCCGGCTCGTACTACCATCACGAAGGGAGCGTGGGTGAGCCTGCAGTTCTTGACGACCCCAGCCAGGTAGCCACCTATTCCGAGTGGTACTATGATCACTGACCCCCAGCACTCCAAGCTGTCACGGAGCTATTTTTGCCTTCGGCCTGACGCTAGTGGTGCGTAATTTCGTCGACGTGGCGACGTGGCGTGGATGTGTCTTCTTGGATGTAATGTTCACCTCGTGTTGTACTCCAAGTACTTGCATGTGATGTGGAAGCTGTGTATATCGATTACCGACAAATCAACTGTTATATACTGCAAGGATGCTCCTGCTCGTTATACTCAAGTGCTTCCGAGTGCTTCCGAGTGTAGTGCGTACAAGGGTACGTCCAATGTTAAATCCTTTCCTATCCTATTTTTTTAATTGTATTATTCACATGTTAAACTCTTGTGTTTTCAAAATATTGCTGGACATAGCTATTTTCTCAATCCCAACATATCTTGGCCTCGTTCTTTTCAACTGGACTACGAAGAACTACATCATTTTACTTATATAAATATGTCAAATTTTAAACGATATCTTTTAATTTAAATTTAAGACCTAAAGAACGGTGCCACCCAATCTTTGTTTCACCCTCATAGCCTTATTTCTTTTTTGAAACATCCATCAATGTTGCCTTCCTGTATCAAGCGGGAGGAAAGCTATGCACAACGTTCAGAATCCTAGATATCATCGCTAGGATAGCTCATTTATTTTCCAATCAATGATATTTCGTCATCACCATCGCTAAATTTGTATGTCGTATTATTATTGTCCCTTTCAAAATGTTCAAAAATATTTCTATTTATACTAATATTTCCTAGTTACATACTCATATTAGTTTACCCTATTAAATGATTAAACTGATGCGAGTGCCTATAGCATGAGACAAAATAATTCACGAGAGCCACGAGATATCTCCAACTAGAAGAGCTGCAATAAAATACTGAGGTTGACTAGATAGCTGCAAGTACAATAGACACTGAGAGCACTTATCACCATTTAGCAGAGAGCAGAGCAGAGGCTGAGAGTGATGACAACGTACCCCAAAGCAGAGATTAGAGGATGAGAGAATTCTGCCTACAAGCAAAGAGAGGAGAGTAAGAGTGATGGGAGTTGCATGTTCTGCATCTCTTTATGTAGGTATTTTCATGATTAACTAAATGTTATCAATTAACACTTTACTTAGCGACATGTTTAAAATAATAAATGCATATTACTATTAATTAACCGTCCTGTATGTTATCATGCATGAACCGCAGGAAGCGGTTGCCATTTTATTATGCATGCTGTAGTGTTTTCTTGTTGATGTAGTTTGTCAGCGCAGAGAAGCAATGAACAGCAAGCTTTCTATGTGCTTTAGCAGACAACATCAGCCAGCTCTTCAATTGTGTGACTCATAGCAGGGCATTTAACTGTATGCCGGCCAGGCAACACACCAATGGTGCGACAGATCGCACACGGTGGGCTAGCCCTGCCGCATCTGCCACTTGGTGCGGCGGACGCAATGCATGCCCTGCCAAGTGGGAGACGGCGGCCGACTGGGGTGGTGGGTGTGGGTGTGTTTTCTCTAATTTCCATGGCCTATTGCATATTTCTTGAATTTTGATTTTCATATTATAGCTTAATAAATTTTTTCATGATAATATTGAAGATAAATGTAATCTGCATGAATGGAAACATGCTAAACTGGTCCGCATGAATTGAATTGATCTCTTTGCAAAACTGAACAATCTGGACAGCAAGCAAAATTGAACAATCTGGACTGGACAAGCTGCAAAATCGAACAAAAATTGAACCTGAAGGAACTGAGCATGTCACTTCAAAACACAGGGCATATGCCACCCATGCTTTACACATGTATGATGTATCTGTTCGATGGTTTGAAAATTCGGACCTCGTTGCATGTGTTGTACGCAGTGGATCTAGGCTGAAATCAGGTGGATTTTTTTTTTTTTTGAGAGGGTACAATAAAAGTACACACAACTTACTCCCTAACTCCTAACCCACAATTAGGCATCAAGGCACACGCGTGTGCGTACCCCTACGATTTTAGAAAAATTCTAGAAAAATGCGACACAGAGAGCCAAACCTAGGGTTTGAACTCTAAGTAAAATCCTAGGGTTTGAACTCTAGTAAAATCTTAGAAAAATGCAACACACAAAGCCAAATCTAGAAATTGAACTCTAATGGGTAGCGCTGCCACTGCAGCCTCTACCAGTTGACCAAGGCCTTGTCCGCGGATATTTCTTATCCTATTTGGCTATTTGCACACTATTCATCGTGGACACACATTTTGCCACACTTCCAAACTTTTTTAACCAATTTGTAATTGAGTTGTTCTCTTTGGTTTATCTTTTTATCTTATCTACTTATCTTTAAATAGAAAAGTTAAAACACTATTGTTTAGTTGTTCTTGTTTGTCTCAAAGTTACGAGAAGCAAGTTACAAGAAGCAAATTGAACTTTCGAAGCTGTTAAAAGACTCAAATTCAAAAAATAGAATGTTTTTTTTTATGCTAGCTCTTAAAGTTAGCTTATCTTTACTGGATTAGAGCATCTCTAAGCAGTGTCATGTCAGCTAATTAATGATGTGAAGGAGAGTGTGTGTGTATAGATATTTAAGCCATCTCTTATGTATGAGTCGACTCTACACGAGAATTAAAAAACTTTGTATGTGCGAGCAAATTAGTACCTATTAAAACATGCAACCATCTCTAGCATTATATATGATATCTCTAATGTTGTTTCTAAGTGAAACGACAATTTCTAACTGTATATAATCTCTCTATCTATTAAAGAAAATTGTTGTCTCAATTATTTTATATACTCTAAGGTCCTGTTCTTTTCAGTGTTAGTAAAGTTGAGTTTTACTGTAGCAAAACTTGAGAGTACTCGAAAAAGGGTATAAAGAGGGTGAAAACATAATTAAAAATAGCTTTAATATTTTTTATATGAAAACTAAAAGTTTTAAAAAATCGTTATAAATTATTACAACATATAGATTATATAAAACTAATAAAGTTTGCTATAGTAAGGCTGAAAAGAACGAGGCCTAAGCAAATGTTGGAAGACGAGCGTCCATGGGATTGAGGGAGAATTTTTCTCCTCCTACAGTCGTACTGGACAACCCAAAATCCCACGTTCCAAACACATGTTGCGGAAGAGGGCGACCACTTGACCGGAAGCGGAGCCGCCGTTCGAACCCGTCGTCTCCAACTCCAACCGCCCAGCTCCGGCTGCTCCCAAGCGTTCCTCTGCTCGGGCTCCATGGTCCACGCAGCCATGGCTTGCTCCACCCACCCCCTGTCGCTGGGCTTCTGCCCGTCGCACCGCTCCTACCCGGCGGCGCCGGGGCGCCTCCTGTTCCAGGCCCGACCCGCGGCGGCATCCTCCGGTGTGAGGTCCTTCTCCAGCGGCAGGAGCCGCCGGGGCATCGGTCTGAGAGTCGTCGCGTCGGCCGAGCAAGGGAGACGGCAAGTGGAGGTACTCGCTTCCACGCCCGGTTTTTAGCAGGAATTGGGGGTAGCATGTGGCGAAATTGGTGGATTTGCGCTCTCCTCCGTTGATGTTTCTATTCTCTCTAGGCAATATTTTTGAGTTCTGATCCCAATTGTTTAGTCGTCATTCAAGCGATTTTCGTTGGGTTGGTTGTGCCGTTATGCTTCAGGTTCTTCCGAAAATGCTATATTACAGGTTCAGTAACGTGAACAATAGACATGGACTCTTTGTAGTATATTCATGAGGAACTACTAGATACATCGCCATAATTATATGGTATCAAGCATCAACTGAATTGACAGCGTATTGACTCGTAGCTTCACAAGCTACAGTTGCGATTCCTTTGACTTAGTGTAGCATAGTGTTAGAATAGATGTGTAAAATACTTTGTTTTTTTTAAAAAAAAATCCAGCAAGATTTTCAAGCAATTATGTGGTTAGATATTGCATCCAGAATGTGGCTGTATTTGTTATGCAATTGTAATTGCTGAATATTTATACAGGTACAGGATTAATACACCGTGATAATCTTGCCCTTCCAGAATAAATGGTGCAGATTTTTTTTTTTTGTTGATCAACGAGGCAACGTATATGTTTTTTTTTTCTGATTTAAGGATTATAGTGATTTTCTAGACACCCCAACTAGGAGGTACCTTGAATTTCACCTGTCAGTCGTGAACAAATAATATGCAAATTTCATTTCTGTTTAGATCCTTCTAAGAAAATCTTTCCTATTTTTCCTTTTCATATGAAATTTCTGTTATATTTTTTAGGTTGTGTATGATCCAGAAGCTAAGTTTAACCAACTAGCTGACCAAATCGACAAGGATGCTGGGATTACACGGCTCAACCTATTCTCACCTTGCAAAGTATGTAATCATTATGTTTGCAGTAAGGGAAAATATAAATTTTTATTGACCCTGTTACATTTTGACCTCAGACTTATGAACATACCTACTATTTAGATTAATGTGTTCTTAAGGATAACCGGGAAGAGACCAGATGGGTTCCATGACCTTGCTTCTCTGTTTCATGTGAGTTACTTATGCTTGTTTGATGTTTTCTTCTGCATGTACATATCGGTGTTTTCAATTGGTTTAGCATTCATCCTTTTCACTTAGTTGTACTCCCTCCCTTCTAAAAAAGTAGTTGTTTTGGACATTAACACGGCCTCCAAAACATAACTTTGACCACTAAAAGCTACTACATTTTATTTGTAAAATGCAATTAAATTATAATATTAAGAAAATTCTTTTCGAGACAAATCTATCTATATGATCAGTATGTGCTCAATCTAAATAGTTTAAAAGTTTTTATGAATAAAGTTTCAAAAGTTTGACTTAGGACAAGTCTAAAACGACGACTATTTTAGAATGGAGGGAGTAGCATGCAAGGTTACAAAAGACGTTTGTAGCGATGTTGGGATCAGGGTTTCAAAAACCGCCGGTTAACCGCGGTTAACCGCGGCTAACCGCCCCTCCGCGGGGGCCCGGCTCGGTAAACCGGCGGTTTAGGGTTTAGGGGTTTGGTTAAAATTCGTTTAAATAAATTTTGAACGTAAAATATACATAAAATTCCTAAAAATATTATTAATCATTCTAAGCATTTTGGCTTAAATAAAATTTAAAATTTCAAATTTTTAATGTGTATTTTAATGAATTTTAGTCATTTTCATTGATTTTGAAAATTTTTTCGTCGCAAACCGCGGTTAACCGCGAGAAACCGCCGGTTAACCGCCAAAAACCGCGGCTAACCGCGATCAAAACCGGGAAGCTGTGGTTTTGAATTTAGGGCAAAAACCGTACGGAACCGCCGGTAAACCGCGGTTAACCGCCTCCGCGCCACTCGCGGTTCGGAGAAGCACTGCGGTTTTGTTATCCCTGGTTGGGATAAACTGATTATTTTACCGAGTCCAAGGCTCCAAGCAGGAGAATAGATATAGTGAGTAGCAACATACGTGATTTGACAAAAGAAAAGAGCAAAATATAGAACACGTAGAATACTAGAAATTGACAGCAAACAAGCACATGTGATTCGGCAGAACAAAAGAGCAAAATATAGAACTCGCAGAATACTAGAAATTGGCAGCAAACAGAACACCATGGAAAACTTATATAGAATACTGCATCAAGCTCTCTTTGCCAACACTTTGCAGGCATATGGAGTTTCCCAATCCATTCAACTCTCTCTGCAAGATTCAGTCACTCAATAAAATGAGACCTTCAATCTTTTGTTTTGATGTCATAACTGAGTACTGCAAATAATATGTATGTAAACATATAGCTTCCCTAGCAATCTAGAGATGCAAACTGGAAGTAGACTTTTATGTTGATAGCCAAAATTAATATGAAGTAATCAATCTTTATATTAGCAATGAAGCTTTGGACAACTAAGAAGTATCACCTAAATGCATGCAAATGCGCAATGTGCTTGTAGTACCACACTGGTCTTCCAAAATAATTTCCAAGTTTTAGCTTAAAATGAGGAAGAAATATTTTTTTTTTAAAATGAATCTTTAAGATATACAAAATTTCATGAACTGTTAAAGTCCTTGGATTAACTTAGAAATCCTTCTAACCATGATTGTCTGTTTTCCGACCTAAGTTCAGGCACATCAGGTTATTTTATTAGAGCTACTAGCAACTAGTGAACAACTGTTGCTGCAAATATACATTATTCTATCTGCAAGTTAAATCATCTGCTCTTAGGTTAGCATCATTTTCATGTATTTTTTCCTTCTTATTGTTGTGGTTATCGAACAACTTGTTAATCTTACGCATGACCTTTCAGGTGATAAGTTTAGGTGATACCATCAAATTCTCATTATCACCAAGTAAGAGCAAAGATCGCTTATCAACCAACGTTGCAGGTGTCCCAGTTGATGAAAGTAATTTGGTATGTTGGTTACAGATATTTTTTGTACATTGCTAAGAAATGCATTGTAAGCATTTACACGTTGTTTAACATTTCCATTTCCACAGATCATCAAGGCACTCAATCTTTACCGCAAGAAAACCGGAACTGACAAATTCTTTTGGGTAATGTCAATCAAATGTACATTGTTTTGACATTTAGAGACAGAGTTTGTTGTCTCACTATTTTGTTTCCATTTTTACTGCCATTTTCCTGGAAATTTAGATACATCTCGATAAGAAGGTCCCAACTGGTGCTGGTCTTGGTGGTGGTAGCAGTAATGCTGCAACTGCACTGTGGGCTGCTAACCAGTTTAGTGGCTGTATTGCTTCAGAAAAGGATCTTCAAGAGTGGTCTGGTGAGATTGGATCAGATATTCCCTTCTTCTTTGCACGAGGGGCGGCATATTGTACTGGTAGAGGAGAGGTATGGCATGACTTGCATCTAATTAACGCTGTAACATTTTCTTTGTTGATATTACTAGTTGAGCCTTCCTGTTGTCTGTTCCAGTGAATAGTTTGTACCCTGTGAAAGTGTGAAGGCATGTTTGACCTTCCCAAAACTTTTCATAAGCTGCTGGGTACTGACTATTTTAAGGCTGTTCCATGATATTGACCTGTCAACTGTGTGTCAATCTTATTAGCAGAATGGATCTTGTTAGCCATACTGCACCAATTTGATTGGTGCATGTCCTTCCATTATTATTTATGGCAGGACAAAAGTTTTCAAAACTGCTGACCATACAATGACAATATTCTAGGCCAGAAAAAGTGTTTCACCTAAAGTCAGTATGACCTTACTAAGTTACTAATGGTTGCTCATGTCATTATTTTTTGCTGATCATGCTAGTTACAATTTGGTTCATACTGTGTAATTGATGTCTTCAGCTCTTGTTTATAGGAGCTGCCTTTTTCAACTGTGTTCAACTATTATTAACTTTTGTTCTTTTTTTTTATATATAAAAAAGTGAATTTTGCATAGATTTGACTTGCAGCATGCAAAATTTTGTTTATTTCTCCAACTTGACGCAGAAATGGTTGATCAACTTTCAACTTGAATGTTTGTAGATTGTCCAAGATATTCCAAATTTGTTTCCAACAAATTTGCCGATGGTTCTAATAAAGCCACCTGAAGCATGCTCAACTGCTGAAGTTTACAAGGTAAATAATTACTTTCCTATTTTCAAGTGCATGCTCCTCCTAACATGCTCCTTGTTCTGCAGCGACTCCAGTTAGAACAGACCAGTCGAGTTGATCCCATGACTTTGCTCAACGAAATTGCTCAAAACGGGATATCACAGGATGCATGTGTAAATGATCTAGGTATGCAGTGTGGCTGCAATGATTTGCTATGTGCTAGTCCTGTATAATTTATTTATTTCAGTACGTTTTGTTTAATTAAATTTGGTAAACATATTTCCTGCTCCATTTTCATTCCAGAGCCTCCAGCTTTTGAGGTGTTGCCATCATTAAAGAAGGTGAAGAAACGAATTATCGCAGCTAGCAGGGGAGATTATAATGCTGTTTTTATGTCAGGAAGGTAAGGAAGTCATATTTTCAATGTTTGAAGAATCTGGTTCAATACTAGTCATATCCCACGCAGCATTTATTTCCATTGTACTACATTTGCATGAGGTCTGTGCCAATTAGGAAAGTGTCGTTCACTCTCTTTGGAGGGCTTCATTAATGACATTAGTTTTGTAATTAGCATTGATCTTGTTTAGTTGTGTATAGCATTGATATGGAAATTTCCAAAGCATGTCATTAGTCAGTAGCATAAATCATATTTAAGGTGTGAGATTCTATGCTGCATATACAAACAGGAGAACAAATCCCTCTCTCGAACACTCATACGTGTGTTTGTGATGTGTTTTTCAGTAATATTGGTTTAATTGTCACCAAATTGTACGTGTTTTATGCAGTGGAAGCACAATTGTGGGGATTGGATCCCCAGATCCGCCTGCATTTGTGTATGATGATGATGATTATAAGGATGTTTTTGTGTCAGGTATGCTCACTGTTATATTTTTCCGACACTTATGTATCCCATTTATACAGACGAAAGACAGTTGAATTGCTGAACTGGTGACAGAAATGGATAGCCGAAACCAGAATAAACATATAATGAGCGTAATTTGAACAGTTTGGAACCTACATTGTGGTCACCCTAAATACCTCATGTCTTTCTATGCAGAGGCTTGCTTCCTCACTCGCAATGAGAATGAGTGGTACAGGGAACCAATCTCATCCAAAGCCACATTTAGCAAAGAAGATTCACCGCCAGAGGTGGCATCAGTTGCAGACTGACCGATTCAGGTTCTGCATATGATCTCAGTTTTGCAATCACACATTTACCCTTGTCAATATTTCAAAATGATAGGATAAGTCCTGTTCAAAAAGAAATAAAATGATAGGATAAGAAGAATTTACATTAGAGTATGTCTGTAATATAGGATAAGAAAAATTAGATCAGAGTATGACCATAATGTTTGTTAAAAAAAGTATGTCCATGATACTATTCGATACTATGAAGATATCATGGTCAATAAAGCAATTCTCAATTCTTATCAGGAAAGGAGGTTGATGAA
This sequence comes from Raddia guianensis, assembly GCA_036346415.1. Taxonomy (NCBI): domain Eukaryota; kingdom Viridiplantae; phylum Streptophyta; class Magnoliopsida; order Poales; family Poaceae; genus Raddia; species Raddia guianensis. The sequence continues at coordinate 62,011,038 of CM070534.1, forward strand.
ACCATCCTAGGAAGTACTCCAGATGTGCACCTCAAGCACGCGGCCAAAACGAGTTGCCGTTTTGCAAGGGCGGAACGCATCAAGTTGGCAATGTGAGCTATTTTGGTAGGAGAAAAATCAACATTTGGTGGCAGGCATAGGATCACAGGACACCTAAGTTGTTCCTTTCACCAAAACGGTGGTTTCTTGCAGTATACCTCTGTATGAGAGCAACACCAAAATGCAATTTTTGTAAGAGCTATGATGTTTGCAAAGAAAACTACAGGCACCTGGTGAAATTTCCTTCTTTTTTTCTTTCTTTCGAACCGCCTGGTGATCAGCGGTAGCATGGAACGAAGAAAATGACCATTCCCAAGAAAAAATGTAACAATGCATGATCACAGGGCAGCAGAAATGCTAGCGCTGATCAGCTGATGCACGGTATGACGGTGCTGTAGCATGAGCATTAGGAACAGGGTACCCAAGCTGAGCTGCACCAGGAAGAGAGGAGCTATCACAGGAGTAGCCTACCAGTCACTGACTAGCCTACCAATCTACCACAACTCTGAACTTGTTCGGGTGGTCGGAAGTCAAAGACCAAGTCCATCGCTATGCGTCTGCCCCCTGACAGTCCGGCCCCACCGACTGCGACGAGTTCTCTTCTTCCAACTCCGCGTCTCTATCCCCACGAGCCGCCGCCGCCGCCGCCGCCGCCTGCGGTGGATCCTCCCCGGCGGGGGGCTCAGGCTTCGGATCGGGGGCGGCCTGCTCGGCGGCCGCGGGCGGGGTGAAGGACCCGAACTTGGGCGTCGTCTCCAGCGCCACGAAGCCGCCGCGCGCGTGCTGGAACGAGAAGGACTCGCCGTCGCCGTCGCCGTCCTCCTCCCCTTCCCCGTCCCCGTCCCCTCGAGCCGGCGCGGCGCAGGGGATGCTGTCGAGCGCGGCGACGCACGCGCGGCGCCGCTTCGGCTCCGGCCGCCCCGCCCGCCGTCCTCCGGGCCCGCGCGCTTCTCGGGGACGGGCGGCATGGGCGCCGGCGCCGGGCCGCCGGCCCGGGTCTCCGCCGCCATTTGGGCCCTAGGCTCTGGAGCAACGAAGGCGCGGGGCGCCGGGGCGGAGGGGAATTTTTCCTACCCCGGCCGTGGAGAGGAGGATGCGTGCTGGCGCTGCAGAGCTGAGTGCCTGAGTGCTGAGCTGAGCTGAGCTAGGAGGTCGCGTGCTCTGGTCTGGTGGTGATTGGTGAATCGGAGACGGAAGGTGTCAGCTCGTGGGATGGATGGAACGACAGCCCGCACGCTGCCCACTCTCTCAGCTTTTCTTTCTGCTGCAGGCTGCGGGCTTGCAGGTGCGGTCGGATCTTCGGCCGAGGGAGGAAGCTTGCCAAATGGCTCGTCAGTAGTGGCCGCACGCCCCGCACCGAGGGGCGATGGCTTGGCCGATCGAGACCGCACCAGGAACTCGTGACGAAAACAAGATCTATCTTTAAACACAACATCCATGGGCTAACTTCAGGGGGCTTCTGTCCTTTTAAAAAAAATTGTAAAAAAAATTGAATAAACCATCCAACGAGAGGAAAAAAAAGTTCCCTGAGGGTTGAGGGGAATACATCCACCCATATAATATGGTGAATAGTCGTAAAGTGAAGCAATCAACGGAAGTAGGAACATATCAGACCAACGACCATCAGTCGTATGTGCTTCGGTAAATCCTATCGAGGCAAAGGTGATCCCGAAAACAACGATGGTAACACAAAACAAATGTTAGCTCGGAAGGAGCGATGCAAAGCAGCAACGCCTATCCCCCCTTTTTTGTTGGGTCAACGGAGTAACCAGTAGAAGGTGGTACACGTGAAATCTTCTCGGAGAAGCACGAGAATTAACTTGGAGTCACAAAAGCTAAGAGAGCCATACCGTGAGGCCCATCGAGTGTTAGGATGACAGGATATGCATTATTAATGTTGCTTCTCCCTGATGAATAAGCCACAACTGTCTACCATATCTGAATCTGCTTGTAACCCCACTTTTAATATGATGGTGGGAGGATAATTTGGTCCTTTCCCTCAAAACATCGTTGGTGAATGACTATGTACTCAGAAAAAGAGGGAAACGCAACGACACCAAGGTCATTCACCGGTAAGAGTACCATAGTGCTCTTAGGGTTTTACCTTTTTGAGGATATTTTGGTCCGTTATAGATTTTGCGCAAAGCTCTTCTATGTAAAGATGGCATACGCTTGGAAAAAGACGAGAACAAGCATTTGGCTAATAGACACATTAAAATTCATGACAAGAGCATTCATTTAGCTGATAGACACATTGAAATCCATCGCTAGTATCGTGTCCTCAGAGGCTTCCCCTCAGCGCTCACCTGTTGCTCTATTAGCGATTGTTTGGTTGTTGTTCTATTCTAACCTAGCTCGTACAAGCTCAACCATGTTGGTGGGAGCCACGTTGAGCTCATCCAGAACAAGTGTTTGGCCGTCTTGTATCTCTAAAGTATAGTTCGAAAGAGAGAACGATTTGTTGCCTCGATTCAACACCGCACCAAGGTCTAAGCATTTCATAGAACATGTATCATGCAACCACGTGGTCGTCAATGCATCTTTGGAGCTTCAATGTCGCCCAGATGGTCCCTGGCGATGATGCACGGACCACGATCATGCTTCAGCAAGGTCGCGCGTGCCATAGCTGCGCTCTGCAGGTCACGCTAAGGGCGCCAGGACCGCACTTGGCGATGATGTGCATGTCATGGTCGAGTTTTAGCAACGACGGGCATGCCATAGTCACGATCTGGTACACTGCGCTCGCCACGGTTACGCTCCAGGGCTCGCCGCTTGTGCCATCACCCATCACAAAGATCTAGTCGCTATTAGCTTCGCCTTGAGCGCCAGGACGAGAGATATCGAGACGAGGGATGGAGATGAGTGTACGCTTGAGATTCGGGTTGTTATGGAATTAGGGTTTAGGTTGGGCTTGACACAGTGAACATCAAATGATAAGCAAAGGAATTATTGTGTCGTATCGGATGTTAGCAAAATGACGATGACATATTGAATTTGGTAGGATTTTAATTGCCACGCAAGATTTAAACGACACCAGAGGCACGATATTTGGTAACACACTTCGATACGATTGCCTACATCTTTGGGGCTCTGACTATGGACGATCCTCCCTAATCAACACAGGCACACCAAGTTATCTGAGTCACGGTCACATGCTGGTTGCTGACACTGTCCTTCCTGCGCTGCAATTAGGTCAGGGGTGCCTCTATTTATAGTGGAGACAAGAATATGAGTCCGACTCTGACATGATTCTCTTATATCTATTTACAACTCAGAGCTCATGTAACCAGACCAATTCATGGATAGCTCGGCCCGACAAGCCCGACCCAACCTGGGCCGGCCCGACCAGTGCACCGAGCCGGCTCGGGATCAAGCTCGAGGAAAGTGCGCAATAAGCCATGGTCGGGCTGGGCTTTCAAGCTTCGAGCGGGGTTCAGGCCTAATTTTGAAGCCCGACGCACCGAGTCGGGCCGGACTCGGGGTTTGGTCTCGCGAGACCTGGCTTTTTCAAGTTCGGCCCAAGATTTGATCAGGTCTACATGTAATTGACTTATACACGTATTTGACACAAACTTATTAATTATATATTGATTAAAAAATTACTTATACGTCATCCCATGCACTTATAGAAAATGGCGATAAAGATTCTTAAATAATGTATTACCCGTGTAGTATCACACAGCACTATCAGTAGCATAAAAAAGCTAATTTGAACCGTTAGATGAGGAGTAATGGACAGTGGTACCGTAAAAAAGTTCTGTAGCCCATACTTTCTTTTTAGAAAAAGAAAACATATCATTAAGGTCTAGTTCTTTTCAGCTTAACAACTTAACGGCTTAACAACTTAACGACTTATCTACGTTTTAAAAACACATATGCTTTGTGTTTTTAGTCCTTTTTCGCTGTTTTGAAGGTGGGTCATAACACTTTAAAAAGCAAGTTAAACGAAATGTATCCGAATCTCGAGACTACCTCAAGAAGTTCTCGAATTCAGTCATTTCAGTCGTTCAGCCGTTCAACTGTTCAGATCAGCTCAAAAGAACAGGGCCTAAATCAATGTCCCTTTTACAAAGAGTCCCTCACACAATAAGAAAATCATTTTTTCGGCAAGGGCCTGTTGCTAAAAATCTATCATCTCCAGATCTTTCTCTGACTCCATCATCTTCATAAACTCACCAAGATCTCCAACGCAAGAAACAAATTGGAAACATTCAGATCTAGCAAACGAAGAAGGACAAAACAAATTTCCCTTTCTCGACTCAATAACTTTACCTTGGTGTTGACACGAAAAGTTAGCTTCTCGCGAACACACGTGCTGAAACGTCAACTCTGTGGTTGCGTCGCAACAAGAAAACCAAGCGTGCCAGTCAATTTGACCTGTAAATTGACAAGGAGGAAATCGTCAGTAATATAGCACTAATCGGCTTTATAAATAGCCAGATCAGGTTTTCTATAATTGGCTTTAATATATCCGATTAGGTTCTATCGGTTTAATATCCGATAGAGCAAGTAAATACGGAATAGCAATTAAATTCGAATCTTGTACTTCTTTTTGGTATTTTTTATAATATATTAGCAATAAACCTTTGTATCAGTGCATCAGATCAAACCAAGAAGTAGATTGGTCAAGCCAAGACAGTATCCAAATCCAAATCTAGATATAAGCTAATAAACCGATGTAAAGATTCAAAGGCTAATATTCGATAGATGCAATACCAATCGGCAAATACTTACAGATGCAAAATCCTAAACAAGGCATACACAAGATCGATTAAACGAGACAGTTGCATACATCAAATTCGGAAAAAGCAAGTGTAACATCCGATAATCAGCATTGCAGGATAAACACATATTACAGATCGAATACATCAAGACAGTGCAATATGCAAGAACACATCAAAGATCGGGAAACCCCGAGACAGTCTGACATGCTTTGTATACATGAGATCAATATGATACAGCCATGCATACGGGTTACAAGGAGAGAATCGATTATCCCATCGAGATAGCTCTACCTGCGAGTTGAAGCCTTTCGACGAGGTCGATCGGATTCGAGAAAGTGTTTTGTGTATTGAGTGTTAGATATCTATTCTCGAAACCTAAAGTCCTATTTATAGTGTTACAAAATCGATACCGATACAACCTAATCTATCACATGACTTCCGATCAAACCGTACTTTATCCGAAGTCTTGTATCCATCGGCTTTCATGATATGCTCTTCTTCTTTGTTCACAAAGCCCATTTCCGATTTGGCCCAATAATCTTAACACATTTAGCTTTTCCAAATATCCGATTTTCTGCCAAATTTGGGTGTCAACATATGCCCCTAAGTTTGGCAATGAACATTTCATTAGCCGAACTTTCAAGCCAAAATCGGATTTACCATACCAGAAAATCTTACACCTTATCCCTGTAACTCCTCATTTCCGGCCCATTTGGAAAACACGTGTCACCTAATGCAGACAATATGGGCGAAATCAGAACGCTGAACGCAGCGGTAAAAACCTAGTTTTTACCACGTTTATAAATAGTCGCCATTCGCGTCATTTTCACAGATCTTCCTTATGCACACGCCTCTTACATCGAATTTCGAGCCCTCAAGCCAAATATGCACCAATTCTCCCCCAACTCTCAATCGGCATCATGTCTCAGGTACTAATTCAATGCTCGGACTCCGAAGCTTTGTACTCCTTGGGCCCAGTAGGAGATCAAGATCCATCGGATTTTATATTTCATTCCGTAGGCAGACTCCCTTTATTAGCCGATAAGCTTAGTGCCAACAGCTGGAAATCGGCTTTTAGGTCTTGGCCTAGCCCGATCAAGGGATATAAGGATTGGCTCTTTCGGGTTTACAGCCAAAAGCAAGAGCAATGGGACGAGTTAGGGATAACCGATGCCATTCTCCTCTCCTTATCTCCGCCACCAGCAGATGAACCGCTCATGGTCTGCATCGGCTTATTTCAGTGCGACATCGCAAATGCCTTCCTCTTTCCGACTGGGCCAATCAGCCCCACACTTCTGGACATAGCTATGCTGACCGGACTTAGCCCTGATGGCGAGATGGTATCGGCTTTTGACCTCTCCGCCACCCTGAAGCTGGTCCCCGAAAAGAATTTTGGATGGCGGCATACATCGCATCCATCGCCAGACGGCAACGTGGATGACGAGGAGCACATCGCTTTTCTGAATATGTGGCTCGATCGTTTTTTCTTCTGTGGTCAATCTCTTAGCCCCAGCAAGGTTTACCAAGGTGTAGCTGAAGTACTGGCAGCAGGTCGAAAACTAGCAATTGGAAAATACCTGCTAGGAGCTACCTACCGGATGATGCATGAGATCAGGGAAGGTCTCTGTTCACCAAAAGCCGATTTCTCAGTTGGTAATCTCGACGGACCTTTCTGGTTTATCGGAATGTTCCTGAAACTCCAGATATACAATTCTCTGAGCGAATTAGATTTCAGCCTGATATTTCCAAGTGAAGAAAAATCGGATAGCATTGATCGCCCTTGCTGGTCATATGGGGAAATGATTTCAGTTAACTGCAACAGGCGGCGCTTAAACCAAGAAGATCTCGCCATGTCCATGGTCGCATTTTACACAATGTCTGAATCGGAATACGGATTAGAACAGTTCAATCCATACACTGATTTAGACAGATATCCGATTCCTTCATTTTTCCGATTGGAAAATACCTTGAAGGGAGAAGCCCTGGCAGCATACAAGGAATTCATTACCCCAGGAATTTTCTTTGCTATCCTGAGCACGCGAACCCACATCAGAAAACCATCTTATGAATTTTATCATCCAGCCATGGTTGCTCGGCAGTTCAACCTTGGGCAAAACATACCTGATCTCTTCATTTATCGCCAACTGAATGCTCGAGAAGACTTGAGCTCCCAATCGGCTTATGGAATTTTGTCAGCTGCTCATATTGACTTTGAAATGCCATCGGAATTCAGAATGTGGGCTGATACCTCACCAAAGTTCGATGACTGGTGGGAGGCCATCGCAAAAAATATTTATGCTTCAGAAGACGGAGCTTCAACCTTAATCGAACGAATCATTGGTCGAAAGAAAACCTGCAAGCCCAACTGGCCTAAGATTGCCGGCAAGATAGAGGTTCTATCGGAATCGGAAACTAGCAGCTCAAGTACTACCGATTTCGACAGTCCTGATGACAAGGAGGAAAATTCTTCAGAATCGGGACCCTCCTCATTAGATTCAGACGATGAAAGAACGAAATCCCAGACCCACGCATCATCTTCTTGCAGCGAGGTTACTAACTTGTGTGCGTCTGCTAGCTCACATTATTCTTTTCCGACTATTAACTTCCTGCTTACTTCCTTTCAGAGTGGTGACAAGCGCCCCAAGGCTAAGCTCATCGGGGAAACGGCCGGTCAGCTACACTCCACAGCGAAGTCTGCATCGGCTTTCGCCCAGAGCTCTTCTCAGCCGAAGAAGAGAGGTATAATCGGCTTACATATAAAATGCTGAAACATCCGATTGCTTACTGACTTCTCTTAACAGGGAAACCCACAGGCGACGCTGGTCTGAGGAAGAAAGTGTCCGTCAAGAGGCCAAGATCTCAAAAGGTGCGTACACCTGATACCACCGAATCGGTATATGACACAGTAAGCACCTGATCCCTTTCCAAATCTACACATTCCTACCAGCTTTTACCTTATCGGTATTTCTTTCAGGACACATCGCCCATCCAAAAGAAGAAGGATGATTCACCTGTTCCTCCGCCAGCTTCTCAAAGACCTCCGACCTTCAACCCACAAGATGTAATCGGATTTCCTTTCCTTTCATTTCCGCAATTTTCAAAACCCGATCACTTGTAACTTTAAATATTTTTGTCCAGTACATGTTTCAACCTCGCAGCCCAACCCGGGTAACGGTGGTGTCTACGCAGGTCATCACCTACGATGGCAAGAAAGACGATGAACTCAACTTCGACCCGTCCAGTATGGATTGGCTCGACGACGAGCTTGATTTCCTTTCTTCGCCGATACGTCCATCGTCGCTCCCAATTGCCATCATCGATTCGCCTGCCCCCGAACCGTCTAAGAAGAATCGGCTTTCTCCAGACACTCTAGGGAAAATCAAGCAAATGTGGGAACTGGTGAACAATGAATCGGCTCTCCTGGCCAATCCTCTTGCCATCCGGGAAATAGCTGATTCCATCAAGGAGATCCTCCCCGAGCAAGTGGTCGCGGCCATCGAAAAACTGCTATCCCTTTTAGGCCAAAAGTCCGATTTTGACGCGGCGCTGGACCGGCTCCATCAGCGAGAAATCCTCAAAGATGCCGAGGCAGAACTCAAAGGGCTGATCCAAGACGCCAACTCACAGAATAACAAACTCCTCCAACTGAAACAAGAGGCCGAATCGGCAAAGATCGCTGCCTCCAAGGCAATTTCAAGGGTCAAGTCCTTGGAATTAGAACTGGAGAAAGCGAAGAAAGCCGAAGCAGCCGCTCGCTCGGATTTGGAGGAAACCAAATCGGCAGCTAAAGAGCAGTACAGCGTTGTAAAAGCTTGCGGCCTAGCAGTGTTGGAGGCGAAAAAGAAAATACCGATCATCCCTGGATCAGCCGAAGACAATACCACTACCATCAATCGTATCCGGGACACGATCACCAGCGCCGCTGCCGCCATTCATGAGTTCTGCGAGTAATTGGCCTGCGAGCCAGATTTCAAAACTTTATAATGTGCAAATCGGTATTGTACCGATTGTTAAAACAATACTCCAGTCTGCCCCTTGGGTGAAAACAATTAAGGCCTTTGTGCCTTTGTAATAACTATTTCCTTTACGCAATCGCTTTTATTTATCAACCTTTTATCCTCTAGGCGATTCCTTAGAATCGGCTTTTGCTCGACAGCAACGTGTTGAGTAAATCGTACCACGAACCAAGTTCCATACTATAGGCGATTCACACCGAATCGGCTTTTTGAGTTGAGTAAAATTATGCCGCAAGTCGCCAAAGTGTGAAACAGCTTTCCTTGAACTACAGGCGATTCACAGAGTCGGCTTTTAACAAACCTCAGCTCAAGCTCCAATCCACACGCTAGGATAATATTTCTTGAGATACTTTGCGTTAATTGCTTTGCCGAAAACTTCCCCATCGACTGTCTCAAGGATATATGCATTTTCAGGAATAATCCGATTGATTCTAAACGGTCCTTCCCAATTTGGTGACCATTTGCCATATTTAGGATCTCTAGAACCAATCGGTAAAAATGTCTTCCATACAAGCTCTCCCACTTCAAACGTTTTTGGTACAACCTTCTTGTTGTAATGTCTCGCAACTCTTTGCTTATTACGCTCAATATATTCCAGAGCCTTTAATCGAACCGCCACCATGTCATCAAGCTTATCTGCCATTAATCTATTGTAATCATCGGCTTTTACATTATTTTGTTCTTCAACTCTCGTAGAGCCGATGATTGCTTCGACTGGCAAAACAGCTTCTTGACCATAAACCAGCTCAAATGGTGACACCTTCGTAGCCCCATGCTTAGCAATCCGATACGCCCATAGCGCATCCGCCAAAGTATTATGCCAACCCCGCGGCCTTTCATCGATTTTTCGCTTGATCAACTTTATAGCACTTTTGTTTGAAGATTCTGCCTGGCCGTTGGCTTGGGCATAATACGGCAAAGAATTAATCGTTGTGATTCCCAAGCTTCGAACATAATCCTGAAATGCTTCCGACATAAATACCGATCCTTGACTATAGTAATCGTCTGAGGAATTCCAAATCGGTATATTATATGCTCTCTAACAAAGTCGATCGCTTCAGTTGCGGTTACTTTCTTCAATGGTATAGCTTCAACCCACTTCGTGAAATAATCGGTTGCTACCAGAATATACCGATGCCCCTTGGATGAGGAAGGAAATATTTCCCCAATCATATCGATTCCCCATCCTCTAAAAGGCCACGGCTTCACAATCGGATGAAGAACTGATGCAGACGCATGTTGGATATTCCCAAATTTCTGACAATCTTTGCAACCTTTATAATATTTGAAGCAATCCTCCATCATTGTCGGCCAAAAATACCCTACACGCTTCAACATCCATCTCATCTTATAAGCCAATTGATGAGCTCCACATAATCCTTCATGTACTTCTCCGATTGCAACTTTAGCCTCTTCTTCATTCAAGCACTTAAGCAATAAACCATCAAAACTCCGATAGTACAGCTTATTAGAGATTAATACATACCTCTGAGCCCTCCTTTTAAGCTTCCTATCGGTTTTCCCTTGCGGATTTTTAAGATAACCGATAATCTGCGCCTGCCATCCAATCGGAACTGGACATGAAATCGGAATAATTTCTAACTCCATGATCGGTAATTTGTAACCTGATGCTTCCTGAGCTAAATCATTGGCTTCACAATTCTGTTTCCTCGGAATATGATGAATTGTAAATATGCTAAAATACTTAGCCAAATCAGAGGCCCTTCCCAGATATTCCCGAAGTAAGTCGCTGTGACATTCGTATTTACCGATCATTTGGAAAACCACCAATTGTGAATCTCCAAATACCTCCACAGTGATAGCACCAGCTTGAATTAACCACTCCAATCCCTGAATCAGAGCTTCATATTCCACTTGATTGTTAGTCAACCCGAAATCTACTGTCACACTGAATCGGTAAGGAACACCACCAGGAGAGACAATAAAAATACCGATTCCACATCCTTTCTCACAAACCGATCCATCAAAGAACATTACCCATGGCAGCAGAGTTGCAATATTAACATCTTGATGATGCGTGATGAAATCGGCTAATACCTGTCCCTTGACGGCTTTTGGAGATTCATACGTTAGGTCAAACTCGATGAGAGTATACGCCCACTTCCCAAGACGGCCTTTGATAATTGGAGCATTAAGCATATACTTAACCACATCGGTTTGGTAAATTACTTTGCATTCAGCGCCCAACAAATAATGCCTTAGTTTAGTGCAAGCAAAGTATAAACACAGGCAATACCTTTCCACTACCAAGTATCGGGTTTCTGGGTCCAATAACTTCCTGCTAAGATAAAAGATGGCATGCTCCTTCCCATCAACTTCCTGTACCAGGACCGCCCCTATAGTTTTATCCGATACCGATAGATACATCTTAAATGGCAACCCCTCCTTTGGGGCGATCAGAACAGGTGGATTAACAAGATACTTTTTAATATCATCAAACGCCCTCTGCTGCTCTGGCCCCCAAACGAACTTATCGGCATTCTTCAATTTAAGCAAAGGAGAAAACGGGATGATTCTCTCCGATAAATTCGAAATAAACCTCCTCAAATAATTAATTTTACCGATAAGTTCTTGTAGACGAACTTTTGAATCAGGAGGCTTTGTACTCAGGATCGCCTTCACTCTATCGGGATGAACTTCAATTCCTCTCTGATGTACCATAAACCCCAAAAACTTGCCGGCCGATACCCCAAATGCGCACTTCTTTGGATTCATCCTCATGCCATATTTTCGAAACCGATCCAACACGGTCACAATATCAGCCAAGTGTTGCTCTTCCTCCTGAGATTTAATTACCACATCGTCAATGTAGATTTCAACCAATTTACCGATTAGATCATGGCAAATTAAGTTCATCCCTCTTTGATACGTAGCTCCAGCGCTGATCAGCCCGAAAGTCATGACAACCCACTCAAATAAGCCGATAGCTCCAGGACACCTAAAGGCAGTCTTGTTGACATCTTCTTCGGCCATAAAGATCTGATTGTAACCAGCATTGCCATCCAAAAAACTTTTAATCCGATTGCCCGAAGCGGCATCAATCAGACGATCGGCAATTGGCATCGGATATTCATCTTTATATGTTGCTTTGTTCAAGTCCCTAAAATCGATGCATACCCGAATTTTATCAGAATCCTTTTTACCAACGGGCACTATATTAGAAATCCAATCGGCATACTTGCATGGCCGAATAAACTTCGCATCTAACAATCTCTGGATTTCAGCCTTCACTTGATCGTAAATTTTCCAATTGATCCTTCTTGGCGATTGCTTTACTGGCCGGAACCCAGGCTTCATCTTGATCTTATGCTCAACTATAGATCGGTCCAAACCAGGCATTTCATGATATTCCCAAGCGAAACAATCAACCCGATCCTTGAGTATCTGGATAAGCCGATCCTTATATTCCCGCGGCAATTTTTTACTGATGAAAGTGGGACTTTCTTTACCATCGGTTTCAATATCGACCTTTTCAAGTTCATCAGCCGATATAAAACCCTGGCCCATCTTATACTCAATGCCCTCTAGAACCGCGGTTCCCATAAAAAACCCTCACATCCTTGGGTTACTGATTGTCCTTCCAAAGTCGTTGGTTTGAACCCCAATTTGTTAACACTGAGGAAATCACAATCTTCTAAGGGTTTTCCCGATAGTGCCTCTAGATTATGATGTATATCGGCATAATCGGTTTCAGCAGTCAGAGATTCTCCTCTCACCACCTCTATTTGATCGCCAATCCACTCAATTAGAATTTGATGCAATGTTGATGGAATGCAGCAATTGGCGTGTATCCAGTCCCTTCCCAACAGCACATTGTAACTCCCTTTCCCTTCTATTACGAAGAAGCCTGTCGGGATCGTCTTGCTTCCTATGGTGAGTTCCACAACCAGAACTCCCTTGGCCTCGGTCGGATTTCCATTAAAATCGCTTAAGACCATATTAGTCTTGACGAGATCTTCTATAGACTTACCGATTTTGCGGCAAACAGAATATGGCATCAGATTTACCGTAACTCCGCTGTCTACCATCATCCTGGAAATCGGTTTACCATTCATATACCCCATGATGAACAGTGGCTTGAGATGCAATCGGGAATTCTCTGGCTTCTTAAAGATAGCATCTTCCGCCCCAACCACCAGCTCTGCAGCGGCTTCTTCATAATCATTCATAAATTCTCGGGGTAGCACTGTCGGCACCCGATTTACAACATCGGATTCCACCTGCGTAAACCCGTACTAGTCCCAAGGATCATGGCTAGTACACACAGATATACAGAAACGGAACAGTGCCAACGATATTATCAATACAAAAAGGGAACATAGTCCAGTACAACCACATACAACGGCTCGCAGGCCGCACATCAGAGCACACGGAGATACAAGCTTAATACAACATCCAGATACTTATCCATCCCACAGGCACGAGGGCTGTAGGAAAGCGCAACCCTAGTCTTCAAACTCTTCATCGGAAAACGCCTCCTCGACGTAGTCCGGGTCCTCCTCTTCGGAAGGCGGGCCATACTTAGATGGACCAGCTGTTGAAATTTTAAAAAGAGGGGAGGAAAGGAGGGTGAGTACAAATTGTACTCCGCAAGTCCAGAATTATGCAAGTGTGGGTTCAGTACAAGGAGAGCTTAGGTTATTTGCGGAAATGCATTTATTTAACCTAGTTTTGACAAAGCAATTTTGAAACTTTTAAATCTCAATATTTCCTTTCGGCTCTTCGTAAACGGTTCTCGCCACTTGGCCTCAGTGCCATAGCGAGAACGAAATTCTTTTTCTTCCTTTCTTCTCAAAATTTGCTAGGTCCGGTTACCTCGCGACACTTTCCGATAGGCCGTTACCCAATTCGGAATATCGCCGGTGGCTGCTAGCTCAAAATTCTTTCTTCTTTTCTTTTCTCTTCTCAAATTTGCTGGTTCCGGTTTTTCGCGTGACACTTTCCGATAGGCCGTCGCCCATTTCGAATATCACCGGTGGTCGCCACTCACATGAAATCCTTCTCAAAACCTTTCTCAAATCCTTTACTCAACTCAAATCCTTTCTCAAAACCCTTTTTCAAAATGGTTTTAAATGAAGAATCTACCATATAACCAGTCCCATCGACGCTCATAACCATGAGCACGGCTATCATGACAGCTTTTAACTCGCAGAGTGGGTACGCCTTACCCTCGAGAGGCTACGCACCTGCACGATGTTTCGCCACAAGACCATCAACCACGAGGGCTAACGATCGGTCCGCCCCATACCGGAGCTCGAGGTCGCATCAGAATGGCTCCGTTCATAGGATTATAGGATGAGCAGTCCTTAGACTAGGGAGAGTTTATATTTTAGCCAAGTAAAACCCGGTGCCATACTGCACCAACTGACACAAAATCTCCCTAGTCGGAAAGATTTTGGGGTAAGAGAAAAATCATTTCCTAGCTAAGCATCACCCTTGATGCGCTATCTTTAAATCATCCTTTCCCAAACATTTCTCAACCATATTCACATTTCACACAAATGATTGAATCATTCCGCATAAATAATTTTTAAGCATTTATCCTACCTCAACAAAGCATATAAATATGAACAATTTATATTTTAGCCTTAGGTTTAATCCTAACATATCTCTTACCTTTTCTATTTGGCATAATAACTAATTCTAGCAAATACGGCATTTATCTTTTAAACTAGCATGCATATTTTCAAGTCTAATAAACATTTTTCTAAATAACCAAAAATGGCTTCACGATATGATCAAAGGGGGACTTGCCTTGATTGGTTCCGGGGAAAGCGAAGGAGACGTCGACGATCGGGTCTTCGGGACCTTGACCTTCTAAACGCGCACACGCATATGCAACAATACAACATACATCAATAAATTATTTTTGATGCAAATGCTTTTTAAGAAAAAGCAATAGAACAAAAATATGCTCACATGAAATGATGCACTTGAATCTAGTTATTTAACCAACAAATGAATTTTAAATGCAAGACATGCATATATATGATTTATAGGGTTCAGAAATGCTTAAATTATTTGCAGGAATTTTTCTAGAATTTTTATCATTCAGCAGATATTTTTTAACAATTGCCTTTTGGCACCAAATAGATATTTAAACAAAAACTAAAAAGGATTTAAAAGAAAAGTACACCTCGGAATGGGCCGGTCCGGCCGAACGGCCCACTCACAAGAACGCTTGGCACCGCTGCCGAGAACACAGAAGCTTGCGCTGAAATGACAAAGGGACCCACATCGGCACGCAGAGGCAAAAGGGGAAGAACAGAGGAGAGGCGACCGGCGGCGGCGCGGCCAACGGCGGCGACGGCTCCGGCCACCATAGGGCGATTGGGCGCGCGGGGAGAGAGAGATGAAGGAGGCGAACGCAACAGTGGTTTCAACGCCCCGTGGGGTGAACGGAACGAGCGGCGCGGCAGCTCCCGGCGGCGGCGATACATGGTCTCCGCGGCGCCGGCAAAAGGGAACACCAACTTGTGATTCCTTCGGCCGGGAGACACAAAGGAAGGAGGCGAATCGTTTAGTGAGCTCACCGGGACGAAGGAGTTGGCAGAGCGAGGGAACCTCAACGGTGGCGATGGCGCGGCTCTGGTTCGGCAAAAGACACGGCGGCGGCGAGAAACAAGGGCAAAAGGATAGCGGCTCCTCTTTTATAGACATGCTGCGCCCGGCGGTTTAATGCGGCGCGCAAGGTGGCAATCACCGACGCCACTTCCCGGCCGGAGGCGTGACGGCATTGCGCTCGGACGCGGAGTACCGAGGCGAGCTGGCCGGCGACAAGACCCGAGAGGCAGAGAGAGTAAAGAGGGTAGAGGGGAAGGATCGGGGCGAGATATCGCGTGTCAGATGAGCCGTTGAACTCACGGAAGAGAGGAACAGCGGCGACGACCGGCGAATCGGAGGAGGAAGAACAGGGGAGAAAGAGGGGAAGGCGCTGACGACGCGGGCCCACCTGTCGGCGAGACCACGGCGCGCTGGGGAGGAAGCAGCAGCGGACTGGGCCGACGCGGCAATCGCGGCCCAACAGCGGAGAAGAGTAGCGGGGAAAGAGAGAAAGGAGAGGGGAAGACTAGGCCGGCTCAGGGCCAAGGAAGAGATAAAAAGCTTTTAAGTTTAACCGATTTTCCAAAGGCATTTCATTTTCAAATACCCTTTTTAAATAAATTAATGCTTAGGAATTTATATTTGATTCCCCAACATTCCAAAATAATTTAATAAGAGATTTGGCTTTAATGAAATATAATATATGCATTAAACAAATTATTAAATTTTTCCACCAAGGGTGCATGCTTGGAAAGGTTTAAATCAATTTCCCCATTTAAATGAAATGCATGCAATAATGATGACGATGCCATGGTGCAATAATAAATGATTTAATATTTTTAAATCATGCATTTAAGAAATTATTAACGTGCCAAATTCGTTTTTAAAATTTGGGATGTTACAAGCACACACACCATATTGGTAGCAATTGAAATTTCATCGGAATCTTTCTCAATGATGACAGCCGATCTCAACTTGGGCCTCCATTCCTGCTTGCCCCAAGCTGGCTTTATCGGTTTTACTCGCCCAAAGAGAGCGCCCCTAAATTTCTCGGCCTCCGCTTCTTTAGCTTCCGCATGTCTCATCCGCTGTAGGCGTCGTTTCTGAGATTTTGTGATTTCGCTTGGGCACCACTGTGGCAATGGCACTTTAGGAGGCCTATGCACGTCGGCATGTTTGTCCCTCACGTCATCGGCCCTTTCGCTAGGAAATACTAGCTGATCCTTTACCGATATCCTCTTGGAAGGAACAAACGAGTGGTTCATCTGCAATCCTCCGTTAGGCAAAGACATCCTTTCTTCCCAAAGAGATCGGAAAAAGGACAATCCCAAAGTTCCATCTCCCAACCTTGATCACTTGGATCTCTTTGAATAGCATCCGAGTACCCGATTCAACGCCTCTGCGATCGCTTCTTAGCCATCCTGTCGTATTTTTCCATCAACTGATCGAAGGTTGGCTTCGGCCTCGATTTCGAAATCGGATTATGATCATGGCCACGCCTCACCTCGCGCCACTCACCAATTTTTCCACTACGTCTGACTGACGATCGGAATTTTAGTTCAGGCCTCTCTTCCACTACGATCCTTTTATCACCAACCAGCACTTTGAACCGATTGGAACTTTCGGGCTCATCGGCTTTTCGCTTAGCGTCCACCATCCCAACAAAACCGACAGGGAACGGCTCTGTGTCGATCTGGGAGTTTTTACTTTGATAGCGAAGTTGGCCACTTTCAATCGCCTTCTGTACTATTTGCTTGAACACATTGCACTCGTTAGTGGCGTGTGAGTAGGAATTGTGCCACTTACAGTACTTTCGCTTCTTCAGCTCTTCCAGGGGAGGAATTACATGACCCTGCTTTAGCCGAATCTGCTTCTCTTGCAATAGATGATCGAAAATTCGATCACATTTGGATGTATCGAAAGAATACTTGCTCTTCTCAGCACCCTTCGGCTTTATCCATCCAAGTTCAAATTCTTTCTTATTACTTACCCATTCAGCCACGTAAGCCCCCATATCCTCATCATTGGATTCATCGGATTCTTCACCTTCATCAGCATCGACCACATTGATCGCTTTCTCTTTGCCCTTGTTATTATTGCTGTTCCGATACTCCCTTTGACCTGGGTAAGAGTTGTCAGAGAATCGGCTTTCATAAAGCGCGATTTTGTGTGCCAGATGCGATATATCGGCAAACTCCTGGTTGCCCACTTTCTTTAGTTGACAGCAATGCACCCTTAAAGCCAATTCCGCCAACTCGTTGTCGAGCGGAGAAAGGCTATAGCACCGATTCCTCACCTCCGAAACCGATGCGAGATAGTCATTCACCGATTCACCGAACTTCGCTTTGATCATCATTATATCGGTAATCCTTGCTTCGCTCTCCCTAATAGAAGTATTCATGGAATTTCTTTTCCGTGTCCGCCAGATGTTATACTCGCTCGCGGGAGTGACGTGAACCAATTAAAAGCCGATCCCGATAAGGACAACGGAATAATCGGCATTTGAGAGTATCTTTCGGCGACCTCCCCAAGCACAGCAAGGAATCTAGCAATATGTTCGCGTGTGGAGGTGTTATCGCTCCCGCAGAATTTGGCATTAGCGAAATCGGGAACTCGATACTTGTGGTGGTACTCCGTCTCATTGAAAGCCGATGGATACGGCATAGTATAGTGAGGCGCAATCTTAGGAGTGTTGAACCCGTACTGTTTCATCATGTTGTAGACCAGGTTCTTTATCATCTCTTCTAGGCTTTCGTTCACCCCACGATTCATCGGCTGATAGGTCGGATCCGGGATCGGAACCATAGCCTGATGATTGGGTACCGTCTGAATCGGAGTTGGATTAATAACCAGTGGGGAAGTCAATTGGGAAGACCCGGCGTTTGATGCCCCCGGTGGTATAAACGGATATCGCCTGGATTAGCCCCAATGAATATTCCGATTCATCCGTGGGTATGCCTACCATCATGTTATGAAACGCAGCATTTGCCCCCTCCTGGACGATTCGCCCTAGAACCGATGATTGATCAAGCATCGATCGGTAAACAGAGCTATTGATCTGATCCCTAATAACAAGGATAGAGACCACTCGGGTTACAAGCGCCTTGAGCTCCAAGGAAGGTCCTGAGGATATAATCTATCTCCATGTAATTAGGAGATCAACACATGCATGACATGTAACGGCATAATAAGATTAGGTACCGTGTATTACGTGTTACCATGTAACTCTATCTCCCTCTACACTATATAAAGGGAGGGGGTAGAAGCCATCGACACGATGAATCATCTCATAGAGCATACGTTGTAATCACCTTGGTCGTCTTGCATCCCGCATCTTGATCAAACATAATCTCAGAGCACAGAAAGTAGGGTATTACCTCCTCCGTTGAGGGCATGAACCTGTATAACCCTGTCTTGTGTTACCAACTAGCTTAGTTCTTGATTAGCGTCCCCTCGTATAAATTCATTGCCGACGGTAACCCCCAGTTAACCATCAGTCGACAGTTGGCGCGCCAGGTAGGGGGCAACGTCAAGATCATCTTTCAAGATAGATGGCTTCTTGGAGATCGCCGCACGTCGCCATGGAGCCAGGGCAATCTCTTTGTTTCGGCACCCTGGCCTTCATCGCCGATGGCGTCGGCAATCTTCACCTCTCTCCCCTGGAGAGATCTTTCTGCAAGAAGGCGCGCGCAATCAATGTGACCCATTGCCCTTTGGCTTGAAGAATTTAGCAAGCGCCTTAAGCGTATTGACCCCTTCGCTGTTCGCCTTCGTACCTCTTTCCGAGGAAGACGAAAAAGGACTCGACGGGCTCAACCGCATGGGCGTGGATTCTATTCCACCCAACAACAACTCAATGCCTTCCGCTGGATTTCCCTCCGGACTCGAGGACCCAGCTGCGACTTTCACACGCACGCCCCTTCAAATTTGGACAGGAGATAACCAGTCGGCGAGAGCAACAGATCCACTCGGATCAGATCCAGCCATGTTCGTGGGTGTCATCAATGCTGGCCAACCCATTGGACAGAGCGAGCAAGTCAGCCTCTCCGTTTCTGACTCCGAGTCTGACGAGAGCGCTGAGATCCGTAACTAACGAGAGGTTTTCGTCCTAGGCGGATGATCACCACTCTACTTCTCCGCTTGTCGCATACGCGGAAACCGACACTGGCGCGGCGAACCTAGACACACGCCAGGTGGAGAACCAAGATCGCATGCGTCAGCTTCGCGCCCGTGCCCGCGACGTCTAGAACGAGCTTCGCGCGGTGAAGCTAAGGGACCAGGAAGTCTACACGACTCCATAGGCAAACATCATCGCTTCGAAGACTCTTCTCGAGACCATCGCACCACAACTTCCTGAAGGCAGCCCGTTCGCCCAGACCCTCGCTCGAGTGACAGCTATGGTGGAGATGGCTGCCATTCAGCAAAACGAGGCAATCCCTGCTCCGACCGCTTCGACTCGCAGTAGTTCTACGCGCAATCGGAACCGGGCTCGCGCCTCCGCTACTGGCGATTCCCGCCAGTCACCAGCCCACGATCTTTGTCAAGACATTGAAGCCAAGCGGCGGGAGCGCAGTAACGGCGAGCGGAACTCTCGTAGCCCTCACAGCTTTCGCATTGATGACCAGGCCGAGAGCACCGCCAGTCGGCGCGACCACCGTCACGAGCAACGCCAAGGCCCGCGCTGGGAGCATCATAGCAGATCCCGAGGAGGAGGCGGCCACGACCGTTGGAAGGGATTCGGGCCTTCACCCCGGATCTTCGCCGAGTGGTTTGGCCGGATGGTTTTAACCTCAAAGGCATCGACAAGTTCGATGGCGAGAGGGATCCAAAGAACTAGCTGCAGGTTTACGCCTTAGCAGTCAGCGCGGTAGGAGGTGATCAGAACGTCATGGCAAACTACTTGCCGGTCGCTTTGACCCCAACCGCCCAGACCTAGCTAACGGGACTCTGGAGAACTCTATCGAGTCTTGGGACGATCTCTAGGAGCAGTTCATCGCCAATTTCTAAGGGACCTATGAAAGGTCCGCGGGGAGATGGGAGATTGGACAGTTACATCGGCGTAAGAATGAGACTCTTCGTGAGTTCATCAAGCGCTTTACCAAGAAGAAGAACAAGATCCGGGACGTTTCGGAGCAGACTGTCATTGATGCCTTCTTCGCCTGATCCAAATCCGAGGAGTTAATCAGAAAGATGACCCGGGACCCACCGCGTAATCTCAAGGCCATGATCACGATGGCGGACCAGGAGGCTGAAGCTGAGGAGGCCATCGCGAATCATCGCGGTGGCAACGACGGAGGCCCCAAGAAGAAGCCTAACGACGAACAAGGCAAGCCCAAGGATAAGAAGCGGAAGGAGGACGAGATGGTTGTCAATATGGAGCGCAATCGGCCTAAGCCCCCCAACGACAACGACTAAAACAAAGTGATGGATTCGGTATGTCCCTTCCATCCTCAAGAAAAGCACTCTGCCAAAGACTGCCTTATTCTGCAGAAGTTTGCCGAGAACTCCAAGCAGTCGGCGGCTAAGGGTGGTTAAGGCAAGAAACCCGATGGAGATTACCAGGACGCTGAGCGCGAGATCAGCTACATATTCGGGGGCTCTGATGCGTACGATTCAAGCAGAAGCAAAAGCTTACCACTCGGGAGATCAACGCTATCATGTACGTGACTCCAAAGTATTTGCGCTTGTTCGAGGTGCCCATCACCTTCGACCGATCGGACCGATCGGACCGATCGGATCGGATTACCTTCCCTGGGAGGTATCCTCTGGTGTTGGATCCGGTTGTGCGAGGAAGCAAATTGAAGAGGGTTCTGGTCAATGGCGGGAGCGGGATTAATGTCCTTTTCATCAAGACCCTGGACCAGATGAATATTCCTCGTTCCGAGCTACGGCAGGGATCATCTCCTTTCCACGGGGCAATCCCCGGGACGTCCGCGATACCACTCGGAAAGATCTCTTTGCCCGTCACGTTCGGGACTAAGGACAACTATTGGACCGAGAGTCTGAGTTTTGAAGTGGCTGATTTCGAGACGGCATATCATGCCATCTTGGGAAGGTCGGGGATTAGCAAATTTATGGTAGTTTCCAACTACACATATCTCGTCTTAAAAATGCCAGGTCCCAATGGTGTAATCACCCTCCCTGGTGACGTAAAACAGTCCCTGCTCTGCGACAGCGAAAGCTTTGAGATGGCGCAGGCACTGGACTCATGCTGCAAGACAGAAGTTGTAAAGGCATGGCTTAAGGCATGCCGGCCCCATGATGGGCCAATTGCTGCTTTTGCATCGCAAAAGTGGGTGTCAAGTAGCCGAATTCATCTGTTGAGGTGATGTGCCCAATGGGCTGAGTAAGCTAGAGTTTGGTATTGCCAATCCAGGCGTTGCTTCAGCACAAAAACTTAAGACTTCTTGAGTTCTTTACAATCTCTTTTCAAATTATAGGAGATATTGGTGAAACCAGTCGGCTGGACATCTGACTCGATCGTAAAGCACTCGGGGCTACTGTGGACAGCATCGGCCCTGGGTATCCTCTAGAAGGCCCATAAAGGAGCAGATGGGGGGCGATCCAAGTCGGCCAAACAAGGATAGAGACCACTCGGGTTACATGCGCCTTGAACTTTAAGGAAGGTCCCGAGGATATAATCTATTTCCATGTAATTAGGAGATCAACACCTGCATGACATGTAACGGCATAACAAGATTAGGTACCGTGTATTACGTGCTACCATGTAACTCTATCTCCCCCTACACTATGTAAAGGGAGGGGGTAGAAGCCATCGGCACGACGAATCATCTCATAGAGCATACGATGTAATCACCTTGGTCATCTTGCATCCCGCATCTTGATCAAACATAATCCCAGAGTACAGGAAGTAGGGTATTACCTCCTCCGTTGAGGGCCTGAACCTGTATAACCCTGTCTTGTGTTACCATCTAGCTTAGCTCTTGATTAGCGTCCCCTCGTACAAATTCATTGACAGTAACCCCTAGTTAACCATCAGTCAACACTCCACATCTTCCTCCGTTGCATCGCCGCGATGAGGCCTTTATTGGCTAGAGTCAAGACCCTAAATCTTTTGCCTAATTATTCACCAGCGTCGATCTACCGTCGTCTTGCTCGCCGATAGCCCAAAGGCTACTAGGAGCGAATACGGCGGACGGATCGACGCCGGTGTCAAACTCCTTTTATTCTCACCTAGCGGCGGCGGCTGCTAGACCAGTGAGAGATGTTATATATGGACCTTATCTGTAGTCCATACCTATATGCTTCAAGCTTGGCTGTGACATGTGAAGGTTCAAACGGGCGCGTTGGTACTCTTTGGGCTGGAAGAAAATTTGATTAGGCCTCTTGTAGTTGCTAGGCTGCTATCCCTTGCAACTATCTGTGCTTTTGATATCCTGCATCCCCATGGCCCATAGGGCATGATGGGTCTTACAGACAAAAGCATCAGGCCACTAGCTCTAGCCGTAACAGTAAAACGAGCGGATTCGCTGGAAGGTGGTGCGTCCGCAGAATTCCTCTCCTTGAATCAAGGTTGTTTATGGAGATATTACATCCAAGTAGGGGTGGAAACGAGCCGGGCCGGGCCGGGCCGGGCTCAGGCTCAGCCCGCTCAAGCTCGCATTTGGACGGGCCGGGCCTAGCTCGGCTCGCCCGTCGACCGAGCTGTGGATGCTGGCTCGGCCCGGGCCATTGCTGGCTCGCGAGCCAGCCCATGGGCTCGGCGAGCCGGCCGACCAGCAGCCCAGCAGGCAGCAGCAGCAGCCCAGCGCCTAGCTGTGTGCAGCAGCAGCCCAGCCGCCAGCAGCTAGCAGCCAGCGCCCAGCACAAATGGTGAAATGCACAATTAACGTGGCCTCCTATTCTTATAAGGCTAAAACAAACCATCCCATTTACAATCTCTGGATCATAATGATGGACAAAACTACAAAAGAAATCCTTCATTTAATACTCCTGTTCGTACACAAAAACAGCACCGATGCATATAAAACAGCATATGTGATTAAGGCCCGCAGGCCGCAGCCATCTCAACTAGTTAAACACTTAAATAGCATGACACATAAGTACAGATTACAGAACGCCTCCAGTCTCCAGAACACATGTTACACATCAACTGATCAACCGACAAGGTGACAACCATACAACAATTCAATTGGCAATGCAATGCTCCAAGTAAAATATAACAAAATAACTAGTTTCTCCATGGGAACATGAGTCAAAAGTCAAAAGCAATTGGCAAATGGCAATGCTCCAGCCACCAGCCTCCATGTCTCCACTGTCCACTCCATGAACCATGACATAATGACAGTACAATATAACAAAATAACAAGTTTCTCCATGAGATTATGAGAACATGACTCAAAAGTCAAAACACAAAAGCAATTGGCAATGCTCCAAGCCTCCAGCCTCCAGTCCAGCCTGCCCCCTGCCTTGCTGCCCCCTGCCTTGCTACCCCTTGCCTTGCTTTGAATCTTCACCTTCATACGTCATTTCTTTCCCCTGTGACGATCTGGAGAAGTTCCTTCAATGTCCTCCTCGGAACCAGAGCCTTTGATTGAGATATGTTCACTCTCTTCTTCCCCATCCGACACAAACATGTCATCCTCGGACATATCGTCATTCATGTCAAAAGAGTTATCTTCCTCCATCACCATCTCTGCTACACAGCCCTCACTTGTTGATGGTTGTTCCTTCTCACGTCATGATACCTAGGCAAGAACAATACAAAGAAAATCAATTCAAATGGTGGAAATTTGGAATGCTCACTTCAATTCAATGAAACACGACTTAGTGCATACTGGTTTCGACGGTTTGAGCTTTTGCCCCTTCCCTTTCACATTTGCGGTGGAGGACCTCAAGTCATCCTCTTCCATTGCTGCACGACTGCATCCAATATATTGTTTAGTAACCCAATACAGAGGATCAATGATTCTGTCGTAATACAATTGATTGACTATGTATCTCTGCACATGCAGCACATCTTTACATTGTAATATAATTATACAAGGTTGCCTTTCAGGTGGAGCTCTCCCCTTCTTTTGAAACGGACATAAGCCGTAGGCACATAGCTATCAACCTACTCGATCAAAACACATCTAATAATTATTTTGAAACGGACATAAGCCGTAGGCAATTAGCCAATTACAGGACAACACAAATACACAATCTAAACACATCTAATAGTAGCCGAATAGGGGACCTGGGGGGAAGGGGGGATCACCTGCTCGGCTGCTCGGAGGCCGGGCGGCGGGCGGCAATCTTTGGGAGGCGGGAGGCCAGGCGGCGGTACCGGGTGGCGGAGCTCGAGTCGCGCCACCACCGGCCACTGGAGGCCCGAGCGGCGGAGCCGTGAGCCGGAGGTGGACTCGTGGAGACTGGAGAACTGGAGATGGTGATGGAGGGGCAGGAGGCCGCGCGTTGCCCGGTTGCCCGCCGGCGCCACCGCCCGCCTAGCGCCCTGCCGCCTGCCCTAGCCCTAGGTCACAGATCGAGACCGAGAGACCGTGTGATCGGGGCTTTGGCCTGCTGGCTTGGCTTGATGGTCACATCTGGGCCGGGCGGTGTTCGGCTCGAGCCGCTCGGTCTTCGAGCCGAGCCGGCCCGTTTAACAAACGAGCCTTATAAACTGGCTCGGCCCGGGCTCACACACGCCTCCGAGCTGATTCGAGTCGAGCCGAGCCGAGCCTGACCGAGCCGAAGCCGAGCCGCGAGCCACGAGCTTATTTTCCAGCCCTACATCCAAGTATCTAACTTTAGATCTTAGATCTAACTTTAGGTAGAACCACCCACTACTAAAAATGGTAAGGTACAAACTGCTATAGCAGCTTGTGGATTCCTCACAGCACAATTATTTTATAACTCAACAAAGTAAAGGCTGTTTCTTTTAAGCATTTATTTATTTATATTTATTTACATTTTGCTAGTCGTAGACTCGTAGGAGGGTGGAAAGGAGAGCTATTGTTATATTTCTTCTGTCTTTCACCGTGCTATCGACATGCTCTCTGCTCTGGAAACCGTTAGCCAACGAAGTACGCCGGCTTCGAGTGGCACAGCAGCTTACCAGCACAAGATAAGACGAGAGGCCGCCTATCCGCCATGGTATACACCACGAGACAATTCCCCCTGCGATGACGCACCACTTCATTCCTTCCCTTTTCGCAGGCCCTAGAGCACTTTCTGACAGACTGGTACAACATCACCACGGTGAATTTACAGCTCACCGCCAATGCCAACGTGCACGTTTAGACCATGTATATTTCAGCTTAGCGCGGTGTAGCACTGTAGCAAAATTTAAGTATTTAAAGAGAAATTTAAATATTGTAAAAGAATAATTAAAAAATAGTTACAGGATCTTTTAGACGGCTAGTAAAACCTGAGAAAAATCAATGCAAATTGTTAAACCAAATAGACTATATGAAAAAATAAATTTTGTTACAGTGAAACGCTACGTTCCGCTAAGCGGAAAATAACAAGGTCTTACCCTCCTAAAATGATCCCAAAAAATTTGACAAAAAAATTTTCCCGGATAGAGTCGGTCCGGATCGAGGCGGCCACGCACGTGTACGGCCCGGATGCGCCAATGCCCCGCCCAACGAACCCCCGCCCGCGCGGCCACTCCCGCGCCCACACGTGCGCCCCCCGCGCCCTGGAGCGCGCGGACGCGTATCCCCTCGGATTATTTTCCCGCCCCTACCCCACCACCTCGCGCCAAAGCCGAGCCGCACCCACACGTGTCGGTCACGCAGCCCGGCACCTGACGCAACCTGAGCAGCCCAGAATCCACGCAAAAGGAGCACACAAGGACCACACGTGTCGCCGCCGCCGCGCGCCGCGCGGCCCCGGCGAACTGCAGCGACCGACACGCGGCGCGCCTCCTCCGGGATTCGCCCTGGACACGTGAACGCCGCTCCCTCGCCGGAACGGCCTGCATTCCTACCGTTCTCCATACTCCTATCCGTTCTTCTTCTTCTTGTTTTTTTCGTCGTCGTCTCCAGTCTCCTCACCTCTGGGAAGAGCCAGCTTAATTAGCTCGAATGCTCGATTAGGAAAGGTAGCTATGGATTAAGTGATTAACAATGCGGTTGATACGAGCAGTATCTGCAATAGTTTGTAAACAATGCGAGGCAGATAGATACGCATAGGCGTAGATAGAGCAAGATGGGCGCGTATAGAAATGGCAAACGGGAGGGTGGCGTGCGCCAGATTTTTGTCAGGTTGTAGTCAACAGTACCCAGTTTGGGTAGTAATTACGTGGCCGTGCTTGAGATTGCCCCGCTAGGGTCCGCAGCACGTGAGATCCATCCTTACGTGAGTAGGCGTACTTGTTTTATGTTATCTGCATGGAGATATTTCTAGCCAAGGTGTGTGTGCGTGTGTGTGGTGGTGGTGGTGGTGGTGGTGGTGGTGGTGTGTGTGTGTGTGTGTGTGGGGGGGGGTAGGGCTGGATAAGAAGATCGGGCTTGACAAGTTACTCAAATCGGTTCGGGATCGGATAGAGATCGAAGGAAAACAAGCGAGCTCGAGCTCAAGCTCGAGTCCACGTCGAGTCGAGTTCGAGCTGCTCGGCGAGCTCAATCGACATGGCCCAATCGGCCAGAGATACAATCATACAAGGCACTCTGTCTCTCGGTCTCCAACCCTAACCCGAGTACCCCACGGCCGACGCCCGCAGCCCACCGCTCTCCGCCTCTCCCTGTCTCCTCGCGACTCCAGGTCTCCGCCTCCACTCTCCAAGTCCCTTGCCCTCACGGCCGCTCGTCGCCACCGCCTTAGCCTCCCAACATTACCATCGCCTCGGCCACCGCCGCCGTCGCCGCCATGCCCATCTCCATCTCATCTCAAACGAGCTCGAGCTCGAGTCAGACGAGCTCTTGACGATCCCGACCCGAGCTCGGTGTAAGCTCGATCCTATATCGATCCGAGCCCGAGTCGATCCCGAGCCCAACCGAGCTCGAGCTCAGCGACCCTAAGCTCGCTCAAGATCGGATCGAATCCACCCCTAGTGGGGGGGGAGGGGGCGTTATGTGGCACAGGAACCATCTGATTACTGGATGAAACTGAACTTTGAACATTAAATCTGAAACCGATACGGGTAATCGAAGATAGAATTAAGAGTGCTCGTAGTCATAATTTAATATTTTTTAAAAAATAATATGATAGAAAAGATTACCAAATAACCAAAGAGAAAAGAATTAAGAAAACATGCTTGCATAGTTGGATTTTTTTGAGTGTACAAAGAAAGCGCACACAACTCACTCCTTAACTCATAACCTCTAAACTAACACGCACGCACACGCATGTGTCCTAACACACGCTAGAAATTGCGACTGCTCCAAGGGACAGCAATTAGGCTTCAAAGGCGCATGCGTGTGTACCTTCACGATTTTAGAAAAATCATAGAAAAAGGCATCAAGGCATAGTTGGAATATGATCGGCTCACTTTAAACTATCCTTTAATGGTAATACCTAGAATCGGATATTTGTATCTTCATTTACCTGAAAATTTTGTGTCCAAATTTTTATTCTATCCAAAAAAGCCTAAACAATAGAACTATGTGCATATCCTTGGAAGAAAAAACTAAAGGTGGTGTTTAATTTGAGGAATAAGACGATGAATTGACCGATTGTTTGTTTAATTTGAGAAATAGGATGAATCTATCCATCATCACCTCATTTAGCATCTAATTGAAAACATGAAATAGTGTCATCCGACTAAAATTCATACTATGATGATTCCATTACATTAGGTTGAGGTGGTTCCTCAATTAATCCAACCGATTAAAAACAGATACTGTGATAGGTTTTCCGTAGAAACGTCGTTGTGAGATAATCTAGCTATGGTCGAAGAAGTAGTCTAGCTAGCGAGTGGGGAGTGCGTAGTGCGGAGGGGGCAGCTAATAATTGGGTCTTGCAGCGCGAGTGGTCCAATTGTCGAACGGGCGGCCGCGACACGGCGGCGCGGCCGGTCCGAGTCTGCCCCGAGTCCCCGACACCATCGCGCTTTCGCCTTTCGGGGAGCACGAGACGCGCCCGCGTCCCTGCGGCAGCGCGGCGCGTGTATATATCCCGCGACCTCCTGGCGTTTCCGTTCCGTCTCCGCCTCGCGCAACCGACCGCTTAGCCGACGTGCCAGCCACGGCGAGCTGTGGTTCCTGCGCGGGCGCGTACGAACGAGAAATGAGGGAGGACACGCGGAGCACGCGGCAGTTCTGTGGCGGCGGCGGCGGGAGCGGGAGCGGGAGCGGCGGCGGCAATGTAGGCTGTCGGGTCGGCGGCGGCATTGGGGCGGCGTGTGGCGGAGGTGTGAACACGGGGATCCTGGACGAGCACGTGCTGTCGCTGGTGTTCCGGTCGATCAACTGGGAGCCGCAGGCAGTGTGCACGGTGGCGTGCGTCAGCCGGCGGCTGCGCGCCGTGGCGGAGCGCGTGCTGTGGCGGGAGCTCTGCATCTCCCGGGCGCCGCGGATGGTGGACGCCCTCACGCGGACGGCGGCGGGCGGCGGCGGGCGCCGCCGCCCGGGCGCGTCGGCGGAGGGTGGCCGGCGCTGGCGAAGCTGCTCTTCTTCTGCTACGGCGCCGCGGAGGCCGGCGCGCCGGGGCACTTCACGCGGGTGTCGCGATTCTCCAAGACGTCCGGCCGGAGCTTCCTGTCGCGGCGGTGCAGGGGGGACCTGCTGTACCTGTCCGACCCGTGCGAGCACGCGGTGGCCGGCGGCGCCGGCGCCGGCGACGACATCGGCGCCTACCGCGGCGTGTTCCGCGGGTTCATGCGGTCGCGGACGCGGGCCTGCCTCGTGGGCCGCCAGGCGCCGCTTGACGCCCGCGTGCGCTGCCCCTACTGCGGCGCTCGCGTCTGGAGCATGGTAGTCGCCGGCCTCGTGCCCCGCAGCGCGTGGCGCCGGATGGGCTCCTACGAGGGCCGCCTCGAGTACTACGTCTGCGTCAGCGGCCACGTCCACGGCAACTGCTGGCTCGCGCACCTCACCTCCAGCGAAGGCGAGCGCGGCGGCGACGACTCCGACGACGGCGCGTCGGGGGGCAGCGGCGCCAGCGAGGACGACGACGGCCACGTCGCGCTCTGAGTGCCGCAGGCCCGTCACCATGATGAGCTCCATCCCATGGATCGGCTGAGCAGAGCACCGATTCGGGTGTGCCATCGACGGCGCCGCGCAGCCGCGCAGGGGCAAGCGTAGGGTAGAGCAGAGGACGGCGTGGCTGCTGGCTGCTCGAGCCAGCCTCGCATTGCCGTGTGTCCCTGTCACTCTGTTCGATTGGCTAGGTTCTGGATATGGCACGATGTTTAGTTCTAGCAAAGTGTCTGTTGTATATGTACTCTTTTCACCGTTCGGACGTGATCCGACCTCGTTTTGGTTTCTTATGCGCTTTTGTGGGTTTCAGTGTTCTGGGCTTGTGTTTCCTCTGTTTCTCGCACAGAACAAATGCCCGGAGGAAAAAAAAAACTCGAATAAAACGAAAAAAAACTCCGGTACTCATATGTCTACCTTTTTATGTGGTTACCTCTGTTTTTAAAATAAAATGTTTTTGGTTTTTATCTTAAATATGTGTTTCAAAGCTATAAAGGACGATACATATAAACTGGACCCAAATCTAGAGAATATCATGGAAAACTCTCGGTTTAGAAGATAAGCAAATAAATAGGTAAGAATAAAATATTAGTGAAAAAGAATACGTTTGTCGCTAGTTAAAAAAGGTAAAAAGTAGTATGAGCGTTCTAAAGTGTTTATGACTTAGAGACGAGAGCTTAGAAGATGACTACAAATGCTACAGATCCAACACTCTGGAGATTATAAGTTGAAAGATAAATTCCCAAATATATATATAGTAAAAAATTTTGGGACTCCATGAAAACAATTAATTGTGCAGTTATTGCATTCACACCTTTATATGGTAAATGACAATGTTGTTGTGCGTGTATCTACTTGATAAACACTGATCTTGGATGAATCCGACAACAACAAAGCATGGAGCACTGACTCTATGGAGCCCCCCCCCCCCCCACATATATATATATAGCTGATATTGATCCTAAGAAAAATTAGTAGGTATGGCTAGTCCATAAACAGTCAACCATCGGACTGTAAAAATAGGATAGGTTCAGTTTATGGTCATTGAAGGCCTCCTAAAAGGATCTACTAAATTCATTAAGTTGTTCTAAAGAATCAAAACGGTCGGTTATTAACGGAATTCCTTGTCGACCTCCTCTAGACTAGAGAGGGGGTCAAATTGGAGTTATAATTCGACTCTGTTTTGTTAAGTTATTTTACTCTGCTTCGACATAAGATAAATGGAATCACGCTCTGTAGGATTTGAACCTACGACATCGGGTTTTGGAGACCTGCGTTCTACCAAACTGAACTAAGAGCGCTTTCATTCAAAAAGAAAATCCTTTTCTACTCTAATGTGTCTCACGGACGTATAGTATCCACAAATTTAAGTTATACACACTTTAATCGATTTCCTCGTAACTGCCCATAAAGAAAAAAGAAGTAATAGGTAGGGATGGCAGGATTTGAACCTGTGACATTTTGTACCCAAAACAAACGCGCTACCAAGCTGCGCTACATCCCTTTTCCAAATTGTTGTACAATGTCATTGTACACATCTCTGTCTTGTTTTCCACATCATAATTTTCATACACACACACACACAAAATTTAAACAGTAATGATGAGTACCGAGTAGGATTTTAATTTGCAAATAAAATTTAAACAGTAATTGTCTACGGTAACAATTTTCTACAGTGATTTGAAACGGTAATATTCAATAGCAGATTAAGTTAATTTAATTGATCTTTTGCAGGATCTCTGCGGTTGGCGAGACCAACAGTTCAGCCTGGTTGTGATACAAATGTTGTAAAATCCTACTCGGTACTCACCATATTTATCATTACTTTGTTTCTGAAGTAACTAATCTTTCCTTGAAAGTAGCTCTAATTATATGGGATACGTTCTTATCGTCTTCCCAGGCAGTTCCACGCGAAGGGAACACTTCTCTTCTGGTTACAGGTTCTCAGTAAGGAGATTCAGAGAACCTACCAAAGAGTTTTTTCCTATAGGGTCTATAGCATAAGAAATTAAACATGTAATCAAAGCTGACCAAGCCGAAAGATTTTTAAAGAAGAACTGTTTAATTCCACAAAGTAATTTACATACGGCTTTCCTTTTGTTACAGCACAGTAGTACAACACTTATATTACTAGAGTAAATAGAAGGCTCTCTGAGAGAG
This sequence comes from Raddia guianensis, assembly GCA_036346415.1. Taxonomy (NCBI): domain Eukaryota; kingdom Viridiplantae; phylum Streptophyta; class Magnoliopsida; order Poales; family Poaceae; genus Raddia; species Raddia guianensis. The sequence continues at coordinate 62,042,625 of CM070534.1, forward strand.
TTGCAAGCAAGAGTGTGGGTGTTTGCGATTCTTTCGTGTATCTTTCTTTATGCCAGTCTCCTCCTTTTATAGTGTCGTCCGTAGGTAGAGACTGCCTGGCCACAACTCCATTATTGGTGAAGCTTCCAGAGTAGCATGAGTGACTCCTCTGTGCGGATATTCTTTCTACATACGAATGATAATCTATTACTTATAGATCTTATGTGTAAATATTCGTCTTACCAGGAATAATGATAGTGGGTGACTTCTTTATTTAAATCTTGTCATGCATGTGTGTGTGTCTATATATATTCCTCTCCAATTAGCATGGTATTTTCTAGTATATAGAATTAATGCGATGACTCTATTTAGCCGTGCCTTTTAACCTCTAACTGGTTATACTCCAACACTGTTGTAGCGATTGATTATACTTTGACAATGTTGCAGTCACAATTTTGGGTCCTTTTGTATCCTGTTAATTAATCAGCCATTCCAGCTATCCTCTTCAATCACTGTGTCCGTTCTGCCTTCTTAACACACAGCTGAAACTTCCTCTGCCTTGGCTAAGGCTAGCTAATTAATCTAGATATCTCAATCACTGAATGACCCCAACACGATATAATACAGAATGGTGACGGGGAGCGATATAAAAATCCCAAGAATAACCCTGCAAAACACAAGACCAGAATACACAATCAACCGGGATTCACAGGAACAAAGCGAAAACATACAGATAATATTTTCCAAGTTGACAGCATGCATCTGGTAAATTAAGAAACAAACCCTGTGCTCATGATGTCCGCGTGGACCTTGTACTCTTCAGCGTACACGAAGGACGTCACTGCCAGGGGGAGAGCCGCCTGCATTCAGGTGAAAATTGTGATTAGTGAGTGTGATTGCAGAGGTTTTTTGATTTTTTTTGGTATTCTAGCAGTTAATCCTGTATTTCATCTGTTTTTTTTTTGTATTCTTGCAGTTAATCCGGTGTTTAATTACTCTTTGGTAGGAGTACGTCCTTGCAGCCATTAAAAGTGGAAAAAAAAATCCAGGAGGTCAACCTTGATATATTGGCAAAGGCAGATACACATAAGAAATGATGATGGGCCGGGTGGACATGCTGTCCTAGAAAGTACAACTCCTTATTGGGGCTTTCCTTCCTTGTCTGACGGCTCACTTCTACAGCTATCACAATCGTGCACGATTCACACATCTGTTACCATGCACGCTCTTTCCGTTATATGCAACGGAAAATGGTGTCCAGGCGATTCTCTCAAGGAAAGATGAGCAATGGTACTGCATAGCTGTACACATGCACTTGCCCATGCAGCTGTGCTGTTCTTTAACTGTTTACTAGTTGCATAAACGGGCCTATGGCCCGTCGATGCCGAATTTGCATTGCAAAAAATTACAACGTAGCATCAAGTATTATATAACCAAAAATAGTGTAATCATCAGGACCAAATTATAAGTTCATATCTCGCTCTATGAAGTATTATATAAGACTATATATACCTGGTACATTAGGTAATATTGAAGAAATGACAAATAATCAAGTCACATTTTTATGTAGTCGCATTGATTTAAATATAATAGCAAGGTGATATCGCTACCTTTAACATGGAACTAAAATTCTACATGTAAAATGATAAAGACACGTTATTCATTTTATAGATAGCATGCATAGATCAATTATGTAAGGACATAATAAAAATAGAAAAAAAGCTATATATTTCGATTAAATATAGTTTTCCCCTTGTACAAAAGGGGTAGAACTTGAAACAACAATAAGACAGCGTAGAAAAGCAGAAATATGAGAAATTAAAAGACCAACTCCATTTGAACGTTCTTTCAGAAATGCAAATAAGTAAAGGCCTTTTTTGTAGGCTCCCCACCTCTAGGTACCATCTTGAGAATTATATCCATACTGCACCCGCATCAATTAATACCAACTACGGTGCTTCAATACATTAAAGGTTTTGCATCAATAATGTACGCCCAAAATAGCAGTTATCTCCTCCCATTCATCATCACTGTCAACCTCATAATCTATATTCGGATCCCTTTTAAGAGGGTACCGCAAAAGCAAACCCTCTTCGAATTAGTTGGGGGTAAAGTGGCTGCACGAAGTTCATGCCATGCTACTGAAGCTACTACAGCAAAGTGAAACTGTACAAACCATTACAGAAACCATCTGTATAACCGTAGCCGGCCATGAAGCAGCAGGAAGCCAAAAGTTTTTTTTTGTTGGCTATTCTATGCTTACACTGATATTGCAAGCAACCTCTATATTCAGAGAGCACTGCAACAAAAAAAATGCTCACCTGGAACATTGCAGAATTAAATTATGAACTCCTATATCTTACCATTCTTAGAGCTGTAACTACTGATTTGTCACACATCAGAATTGATAAGAAGATTGGTACATTTACATTGAAACTTTATTCCACTATTGAGCACAGTGATAATACAAAACCAGGAGAAGAAAAATGTATAGGAGAACTTAAACTGAAGCTCACGCAGTACATTGACTGAATCATAAGATAATTAGGGTAAATAACCTCTGCCTTAATTTGATTGTAGTACATAGCTTCGTTGAGAATCTGGCTTCCACATGGATAATACTCTTTCCAAATCGACTTAACAAAGCCACAATGGGCAAGCCGGCGGTGCCAAAGAACATGGTAGGCAAAATGGATAGAAATTTCCATAGCAAACAGGATGATCCATACGTTGAACCGAAGAGAGGAAACAGACCGGGACGGGTGGCGGCCAGGAGTAAAGGACGAAGAGATGGAGAGTTGGTGCGCTACTGAGGGCGGCCGCGGTCGGGTGCTATCGGAGAAGGGACGTTGGTGTGGATCTGGCACCGCAGAACGCCGCACCACAAGGAGGGAGGCCGCGGCGGGGCGCTGCGTCGGAGAAGGGTGAGCGATGGCGGCGAGCGGTGGCGGAGCCGGCCGAGGAGGAGGAGGAGGAGGAGGAGGAGGAGAAGTGGCGCTAGAAGGGGAGGTCGACTGGCGTGGATCCAGTCCGCCCGGGGCCGGGATAGTGTGGATCCGGTGCACCTAGGGCCGGCTAGCCGGATCCGGCCAGCCCAATCCCGCGGTGAGCTGATCCGGCTGCCGCATACCATCCATGGCGCAGCGGGAAGCGGGGCTAGGGTTGAGAGAGGTCACCGAAGGTGGGGCCGCCGTCGCCAAATCCGTCCGCCACGGCGCCCATCGTCGCCGAGCATGTGCACGGCGGAGTTGGAGGCGGCGGATGGGGCCGAGGTCAGCCAGCGGAGGGGGCGGCTAGGGTTGAGAGAGGTCGCCGGAGGTGGGGTCGCCGTCGCCGAATCCGACCACCACGGCGCCCATCGTCGCCGAGCGTGTGCACGGCGGAGTTGGAGGCGGCGGGGCGAGGCAATCAGCGCCGTGGGGGAGGCGGCGGCAGGCGTGAGAGACCGATGAGGAGAGAGAGCTCATTGGGAGAGCCATTGGGGGATCGGGCGAGGCGCGAGGCGGCGGCTAGGGTTGAGAGAGGGCAGAGAGGGGATGGCCCGTGGGCTGATTTAGAAAAGCACGGGGGCCTTTTCGCAAAAATGACAGGGCAGGGCAGATCATGGACCACACAAAGCCGATCGGCCGGTCCGAAAAATTTGGGGTGACGTGCGCCCTGCGGAGGGCGAAGCGCTGAGCTTCTCCGAGCGTGCTGCGCAGAGACGGAGCCATGTGGCGCCAGGGGGTAGCTCCCTAACAAAAATGTACTATTTATGATGATGCGTGAGAGGTGAGACAGCACATCAGTGCATATGGATGCGAACCTGCACAACGGCGATGTGGAGAAGGGTGCCATGCATGCCGATGACGAGCGACGCGAGCAGCATCACCACGGGGCCTATCAGGAACTTGAGCACCATCGAGAGCGACGCGACCGCGTAGCCGCACGGCACGAACCGCGACTGCCGCGCTATGAACGTCCCTGGAAATCCAACAGATGCATGGATATTTTTACGTGAACGAACGAGTAGGTAGACGAACAATGAATGGATGATCATTTGCAGTCGACTTGGAGAGGTGCATGTATACTGACCTGAAGCGAACATGCTCAGGCCGACGGCCGTGGTGTGAATGGTGAACAGAGAGTCGTCGATAATTTTGGGCATCTTGATTCCACATCTGAAAAAGGAAAAAGAATTGCTTTCATAAGTTCCATTGGAGAGATGCAAGTGCTCGATAGATAACAGTCTATTGATACGAGTTGTGGATGAAAACGACGTACTTGAATGCGATTAGAGCCCAGATGAGGCCAAGGAAGCTTGCATAGGTGTTCGGGATTTGCAGAAGCTTCTTCACCGCCATCCACATGACGTGCCTCACCGCCGGCGCTGGCAGAAGTGAGGCCTCCCCTGTACTCACATCCTTCACGACCTTCGTCTTGTCGGCCACGACGTCTCGTGCCGAGGGTGCCGCAGCCGCCGCCGCCACCTCTGTGATTTCGATGTTTACGGCCACCTCGTACGCCCGCTCGGCCGCAGCAATGTCGCCATCGCTGTTTGCACCACGGCCGGCGCCTTTTGTCTCGGATGCCTGATCTTCCGCCACCAAGGAGGACGAAGGGCTGATCTTGGCGACGCCGTCCGCCGCCGCCATGTACTCGTAGAGGAAGATGACGACGTTGTACCAGACGCAGAACTGCATCACGACGATCTGCTTCATCAGCCCGTTGGACGCCGCCCCGTACATGCCGTTGAGAAGCGGCACGCCCATGATGATGGTGTTGGGCAGCGCCGCCGCAGAGAAGGAGGTCACCACCCACCGCAGCGGGGTGGCCGCCGCCGCCGCGGCAGCCTTGTCTCCGGCGCCGGCGCGGCGCGAGCCGGCCCAGAGAGCCCACGCCGTGAGGCCCAGCAGCATGGCCGCCTTCTGCAGCGTGTCGGCGGCGAGGAGGCGGGCGCTCATGTGGTAGGGGTCGTTGGTGGAGACCATGCGGAAGATGAGGACCGGCACGGCGTAGAGCGCGACGAAGTGGTTGATGCCGGCGCACTGCTCGCCGGAGAAGGCCCTGAGCCACCGCACCGACGCGTACCCCAGCAGCGCCGCCGTGTACAGCGGCGCCATCGCCTCCACCACCTGGTACACGGCCGACCACGTGATCATCGCTGATCAACTTACAGCCGCTCCTCTCTAGATCGACGGTGAGATCTATCTATGTAGCTAAACCCTTGTGAAGTTTGGGACACCACTAGCAACGTACGTAGCTAGGTTGCAGTGTGCGAGCTTAGGTTTTGGCTTGGACTCGTGTGTGCGCGCGTATATATACGCAGGCGTGTGCCTCGCCGGCGTGAGTTGTGCAGAATTCAGGTTCTAAGTCGTATAGGTTTTGTACATGGTTTTGGATCATGGAAAAAGACGATGGAGAAGGCAAGAAAGGCAGATTTGGCTGCCTGCATGTGTGCGCACTAGCGACGCACTGGAATCGAATCGACACGGAAGATGTACGGCAACAGAAGGGAGTTGGCTGGTGCTCAAACTTTAGCTTCCACCTCGCGAGCTGCTTTGACAAACCACGCAAAAAAGCTCGGATTTATTAGGCCCGGGCTCGAGCCCTTTCTATTAATGAGCACGAGCTGTTCATGTCTTCCTCGTTGACTACCACGACACAGAGGCCCAACATCCAATCCACCATTTCTTCCCCTCCTTGTGTTTGGATTCAACGCAATGCAATATAGAAACGACATCTGAGGTATGATGTTTGGCGCGTGCTGTACCCACCTATATATGTCGACAATATTTATGGGTGCTTCTCTTCAACACACATCATAACTGCCGTGTGCGTCATAGCCACAAACGGTTTGCTCTTGTATGTATCCCCCTACATACCGACACCACTACTTTTTTCATTATGGGTTATAACAACAGTATCCTCTTTATACAGAGCCCATAAAATAAAGAGCAACTCAAACTCTAACACAATCCATGTTTGTTATAACTTAGAGTCCAACTGTAACCAATGTATTCGACACAAACTCTTATGTCGATGAACATGTCCTTCATCATCTTGAAGCTTGAAATTGTCATGCACGAAGATCCATGTGGTTTAAACTTAAGTTGACACTTTGCAGCTTACATTACTATCCTTGTGAAACCTTGTTTTCCAAGACCAACATTACTATCCTTGCGAAACCTTGTTTTCCAAGACCAACATTACCACTCGACTTGGCCTCGGACACGGCGTATTCCAAGACCAACATTACTATCCTTGCGAAACCTTGTTTTCCTCTGTATTAAGTGTCTGCATGATCCTCACGCCTCCACAAATACCATATGCATCACAAACCTTACTTTGATGCCACTTGTTAGGATTTTAACGTGATGCGATATAGGAACGACTCCGGAGGCATGATGTTTGGTAATCTAGTTTGATACTTAACTACATCTTTGGGACGATGGGCTGTCCAATAATATTCTCTCTCGACGGCCTAAAACCATCGAGACTGGACCATCATCTAGCTAGCTGGATAGCGGCTCCACGAGTTCTATCGACTGCCGCTCGAGAGAGGTCATTTTCTCTCGACCCATTAGCCACGATGACCAATTCTCGATGGCCGATCATCAAGAAAGGTCTCTCTTGATGTTTCTTCCTTTCTCAACGGTTCCGACCATCAATATTTCATGCATTTTTCGTAATGAGTCCCATTTGATGATGTGCCAATGCCTGGCCACAGTGACAACTAGCCACCACCCCTGCCTTCGATGCAATAGCGCGTTGCCTCTTGCCCTGAGATCGTTGAAGAAAGTGGCGACCATTAGGTCTAGTCGCAGGAAGTTCACTAGGAAATCAACGGCCTGGCGGTGCCTCCCCACATCGAACATTTGATGGATGTGGTGGTGCCTCCATCCTCTTCGAATTTGGCCGATTGGTAGCGCCTGCATGCCCTCCTCTTCTCCAGACTATGTCTAGTGGTAGCGCCTCCATGATAGATCTAGCCATCTAGGCCATGCCAGGGTACGTGGTTGGATGGCCACGGCTTTCTTGAATGCTAATGCCATGAGTGACCGCCATAGGTCCTACAACCGTCCCTTACACTCTCATAAACAAACATCCCTCTACCTTCCCTCTCCCTATGTATCTCCTGATCAACGAGCCACGAGCGCTCACAAGCTCCTTGCGAGCTTTATCAATCGTAAGCCACCAAGGCTAATCCATAGGAGCCAAGCCAACACGCTCGCATACGACTACGACTTTGATCAGGTCTAGCTCACTTAGACTTAGTTCGATTTCGTCCCTATCTGGACCGTTTGAAATGTACAAATTCTAATAGTAAATACTACTCTCTCTGTTACAAATTGTAGTTCACTGTTGACTTTTAGAGACGTCTTTTGGCCATTCGTTTTATTCGGAAAAATTAGTGCTTAAGTCATGCTTAAAATATGTTTATTGATAAAACAAATCATAATAAAAAAAATATTTACATATATTTTTTGAATAAGACGAATGGCCAAATAGAATATCCAAAAGTCAAAAGTGAACTACAATTTGAAACGAATGGAGTACCAGCTAGCTAGCTGGTCTTTTTCCTTCTCTCTCCATTCATTTGTCCTCCGCCTCAGCTCAAGCATGCACAATCATGGTCATGCATTCGCTCATCTGATGGTAGCCGACACCCGCGGAAGGTGGCTCGACTGTGACGAAGGTGGGATAAGGAAGGATGCTTCGATTGATTTTTTTCAAACAGTTTTAATAGTTTTTTTTGCCTAAAATTTGTGCAATTTAGTATATTTGATGATTATGAGCATGTTTGTATCGGATAAGACCTGATCAAACCCTGGGTCGGGCTTGAAAAAGCCTGGTCCTGCATGACAAGGCCCGAGCCCGGACCGGCTTTGTGCACCGGGCTTCAAATTTGGATCCAAGCCTGGTCCGAAGCCTGAAAGCTTGAACCGAAGCCTGGAATCCTTTCTCGTCCACGTCTGATTTCGTAATTTATTTGAATCCGAGCACAGCCCGGCCGACCTAGCGACCGGGATTCAAATCAAGGTCCGAGCTCAGACCAGTGCACTGTTTAAGGTGGGCCAAGTCGGACTTTGCTCATGAGCAGATCATTCTTCGGCATGTACCTAAGAAAAAAAAAATCAAATTTGATTGCTACCGCGTCCACGAAAACGTGTACGTGCACGGCAAGCGGTCCACGAATCGCACCACGCATTGCTTAGGTCTCTGGAGAAGTACGGCGACGATGGATTCTCCGATAACTGCACCGTATGTAGTAACCAGTTAACCCATGCAACCTGCCGTGACATGCATGTTTGGCCACAATTTCTTTCTTTCTTCGCTCGGTTGCTCTCCGATAACTGCACCGTGCGAATTCCACACCCGTGCAAATTCCCCACACGCCAATATGCACTGTCTTTCTTTTCCCCTGCGAAACGTTGATGCCGAACTGCCAATGATGGTGCACCGCGCGTGCACATGCATGGCTAGCTGTTTGTAGCAAAATTCTACTAGTAGCACTAATTTTCGAAAGATCAGTACCAGAGTAATGTGGGAATCGACGTGTTCCCGACAAAAACTTTTGGGTGTTTTTATTTTTCCCAAGTGCTTCATTCATGCGGCCTCACAGCTAGTACAAGCGGTTGAGAGAGTGGATAGCTGAATGCGCCGCATCTGGTTTGCCGCCGGCGCCGGACGCCGAGGAATCACCCTGGTCGTGTAGTTTTCTTTGTACTGCGTGCCACTTACTCCATCATTGAGAGGAGCAAGACATTTACGAAGCTACCTAGCCCACTTTGAGAGGACCAAAACAGCGGTGGTCGAGTGTTTGTTCTCGTCTATTTTTTTTATGGGAGTGACTTATCATCGCGCTGTCCCGGTAGTTATTTATCTCTCATTGATTTTCTGAGATCAGATTGATCAAACGCGTCTCTATAGAGACATACAAAAGATCTAACGGTAGAATCTAATTATTTGAAATTTGACTAAGACTTATTTAAAAATCGATCACCGGTAAGAAAAGAAACCGTTTTTTTATCTATACTTATTCTCTAACTTTATAGATCTTTTAACTTAAAATCAAGAACCGAGTGCATTTTATTTGACGTGTTGTAGAGATCATAGAAAAGTCTTTGATAGAGAAAAAATAGGTTAAAAAATCAAATTATTTTTAAATAAGCAAAGATAAATAAATATATAAATCAATCAAATAAATTAAATAAGCTGGCGAGCAAAGACCCTCGAGGGCCCAATGGAAAAGGAAATCCAAATATATCGCCACTTCACTTCAGAGCTTTTTTTTTTCTAGCTTTATGATATACCTTCCACACTTCTACGAGTCAAAACCTTTGCCTTCCCCCAGCCGCCGCCGGCTGCTCTGGCCACGGCGTCCACCTCCGCCGCCCGGTCGCCTCAGCCTCAGTCCCTGCCATCGCCGCGCCGCTGCCCGCCTCACTGCCATCCTCCTGGTCCCGCTGGCAGCCGGCGCCCTCCCCCTTCGCTTCCCCCGGCGCCATCACTCCCCCTCCACCTGCCAACCCCCACCGCCCGACGTATGCCGCCGTAGTAATGGCACCGGCCGCCATTACTACCGGCTGCAGCCCACGGCCTAGCCCCCCTTCCACTTCCGGCAAGCTTGCCCTGCCGCACCCCGCTCTCGAGCAGACACACACCCTCAAATCCATTGTCGTGCGTGAAGATGTCGGCCAGTGCCAGCGCGTCCTCCCAAGGCGCCGGCGGCGCCCCTGCGGCCTTCCCTCTTCGGCTCGTCCTCCTGCTGCAGCCCATGCGGCCCGCCGCGTTAAGAAGACGCGCTGCGCCCGCTGCCTCGCCCTCGACCACCGAGCGGCAGCTTGTCGAGACCCCCTTCGTTGCCTCCTCTGCCACAAATTCGGCCACGCCACGCATCACTGCCGTCGGAGCATCGCCACCAACCAAGCTCCGATAGCTCCCCCCGCCGTTATGGCCCCCGCCCAACGCCCACAGCGCTCTGTCCTCGCCGCACGTCGCCCGCCCTCCGTGCGGGTCGCCGTGGGAATCTCCGACGCCATGCGGATTGACGCGGCCGAACTCCACAGCCGAGCCATCTTCGTCTCCGTCGTCGGCGGCCCTCATCCTGAAACCGGCTTCGTCGCCTCTCTCATCAGCTCTCACACCGACATCCCACTTTGCGACATCACCGTCACCCACCTCTCCCACCTTCACCTTCTCGCCCGTTTCACTCGCCCCGAGCAGGTGCGGCACGCGGCACGCCGGTCCTTCCATGCCCATGGCCAGGATTTCCGGCTGGACACCTTCCCCGAAGACCTCCATGTCAGCGGCGCGCCTGGCGCGGCTCGCTACCGCGTCCAGACCTACATCGAGGGCTTGCCGCTCCCGGCATGGTCTACCTCCGTGGTGGACCTCATCTTCTCCGGCGCCGGCCGCCTCGACGTCGTCGAGCCAGAGACCCGCCTCCGCCAGGATACGGTCTCGTTTCGTGCGTGGTTGTGGACGTCTGACCCGGCGTTCATTCCCCTCGAAGCCGACGTCGATCTCTTTGATGACTCCTCCCCCTACCTCGAGCCCAACCGCGAAGGAGCCAGTGACCTATCCGCTGCAGCCGTGGCAGCTTGGGTTGCCGGACTCGATCCCTCCGCCACCGCCCATCACCGTTCCTGCTGCTTGCCGCGCCCTCTTTCTTCCCACCCAGCGCCCGGGCGACTCCGATGATGAAGAAGGGGACGGTGGCACCCCGAAGGCTGGCCGTGCGTCCTCTCCAAGCCGGTGTCACGGCAAGGACCCGTTGCCTGCGCGCAACGCCTCCCGTTTCGCCGCTCCAAACGCCAGCCGCAGCAAGGCTCCGCCCCTCCGGCGCGACCGTGCGCTCGCGCTCCATGTCCGCGCCCACGCGCTCGCGCCCGGTGTCCTCCACCTCCGCCAGCTCCTTCAACACTACCGGCGCGCGGCCGCCCGCTGCCCTCCCCGTCACGGTGGTGCCGCCCTCGCAGCCACGCTACTCAGGCGAGCCAGCCGACGAGCACTCTGCAGCCGCCTCACCTGCTGCCGCCTGCCGAGCTCACCATCTCGCCGGGCCCGCCCGGGAACCCGTTGCCTGCCACGTGCCTGACGCTCTCTGTCCGCCCGCTCCCTGCTGCCCTCTCTTCGATGACCACGCCCAACGGGACGCTGACCAGCGCGGTCAACGTCACAGGCTACCTCGTTCGTGGCCCCACCAACGGCCATCCAGGCGTTCCACCGTTGGCATCGCCTGCCTCGCCCAGCGCCCACGCGCCTGCACCCACACGCCTGCCTCGCTCAGCGCCCACGCGCCAGCCTCGCTCACGCCCGCCACGCCTCGGCCCAGCGGGCCCTTACCCCCTCGCGGGCTTACCTCTGCTCCAGCTGACTGCATTTCGGCCCAGCCAGAGTTTCTCTTTCAGGAGCTGGACCGTCAGATTGTTTTACCCCCCACATTCACTTCCGGGCCTCGACCCAATGGTTCTCGAGGCCACCCTCTCCACCCCTGCGCCACCTTCCTCGGCCCTTGGGCTAATTGCCTTGGCCACAACCGCCTCCCCCCTCCACTATTGACTTCCACCCCTCTCAAGCGGCCTAAGAAGCCCACATCCATTCGCCGCAGTTCCCGCCTTGCCGCCGCACGCCCTGCCCTCGCGCCGGTGGGCTCCTCCTCTGTGCCAGTGATTCGCAAGGCCCAGAGCCTTCTCGCACGACGCTTGGGGATCCACTCCTCCATTGCCGTCTACGACTTGGCTGACCAGCTCCAGACGCTTCTCTCCACAGCACCGCTCGATCGTTCCACCATCTCTTTGATGGCGGACCTTTGTGGCCTTCAGCGCCCCTCAGTGGACCTGAGTGAGCTCGGCCATGAGGTGGTTGAGGGCTCGGCCTAGCCTTCTTCCACGCCCACGCCACCTCCCGTGACCGCTTGGTCAGATGATTAACCCTCTCGCCACCCCCGTCCTCCGTCGTGTGGGCTTGTATTGTAGCTCATCTTTAGCGTGTGCCTTGGTGTGTGTCAGGGTGCCGCCTGCGTGTGGAGCGTCCCTCTTCGAACCACCTGCGTGTGGTCCTACAGTCTTAGCTTCGCCACCTGCGTGTGGCGGTCCTACGTGTAAACCGCCTTTGCGTGGCCACCTGCGTGTGGTCCAGCGTCGCCCCCAGCGTGTGGCTCCCTGGGTAGCTATAGCGTCGCCACCTGCATGTGGTCCATCGTCGCCACCTGCGTGTGGTCTTCTGGCTTTGCCATCGCCAAGCTTGTTTCTTCCCACTTGCGGGGGCTCTTGCTTTGGTTTATCTATAATTGTGTCTGTTTGGTGTCTCACATGAAGATCCTAAGTTGGAATGTGCGCGGTCTCAACACCGCTGCCAAGCGGGACATCATCGCCTCCCTAGTCCGCTCCCACAACCCCATAATCCTAGCTATTCAAGAATCAAAGCTAGCAAACCCTTCCACTCAAATCCTAATGGAGATTTGCGGCCAGAGACACCGAGGTCACTTGCAACTCCCGGCCTCGGGCACGAGGGGAGGTTTGCTCCTTTTCTGGGACGACTCCACGTTTCAAGTTTACGACACTCTCATCCTTCAACATTCCATATCCGCCCGGTTTTCCACTGCAACCGGTCAATCTAGCTGGATCCTTACTAATGTCTACGGGCCAACCATGGAGAATGACAAGGACCTTTTCCTCCAGGAGTTGCGAACCATTGCCTCCCACTACAACAGCCCCTGGCTCATCGTGGGAGACTTCAACTTAATCCATAAGGCCTCAGACAAGAATAATTCCAACCTTAACCGCCGACTCATGACTTCGCTTCAGCAGCTTGCTTGACAGCGGCTTCCGCCGTGAAATACACCTCTCTGGGCGGCGTTTCACCTGGAGCAATGAACATGCCAACCCTACTCTGGTTCGTTTAGACCGGGCCTTTGCCACTTCAGCCTGGGAGCTCCTTTTTCCATCATGTTGCCTTTTGCCACTCTCCTCGGCCAGCTCAGACCACTGTCCCCTGCTGCTCACCGCTGAAAAAAAATCCCTCGTCCACCGAGGCGCTTTCGCTTCGAGAACTACTGGCTCAAAATCCCCGGCTTCCTGGAGGTCGCATAGCAAGCCTGGTGCACTCATCCCTCGCAAGAATCTCTTCACCCCCTGATCCGCCTCAACTCCAAGCTCAAACGAACCGCCTCAACTCTTCGTGCGTGGTGTAGCTCCTAGGTCGGGGACATCAAACTCCAGCTCGCCTTGGCCTCGGAAATCATCCGTTTATTGGATGTGGCAATGGAATCGCGGTCACTCTCACCCGAGGAGATTATTCTACGTCACCAGCTTAAGACCAGAGTGTTGGGTCTAAGCGCCATTGAGAAAATCAAGTGGAAGCAACGATATCGGCTATCTTGGTTAAGGCTCGGTGATGCCAACACCAAGTATTTTCACCTCAGGGCGAACGACCGGCGCCGGAAAAACTTCATTCACTCTCTCCAATCCCCCTCCGGCCTACATACGGAATTTCAAGACATAGCGGATCGGCTGCACCACTTCTTCAACTCTATTTTCGGTCAAGATTCCGTTCTCAACCACCCTGCCGCCAATAGATGTTTCAACTGGGACTACCTGGACCTCCCTATCCTCGACCTATCCTCCCTTGAAGAACCGTTCACCTTGGAGGAGCTCAAGCTAGTCGTTATGTCCCTCCCAAACGACAAAGCTCCAGGGCCGGACGGATTCACCTGGGACTTCTTCAAATCCTGCTGGGACTTCATCTGCGGGGATCTCCTAGCAGCCCTCCAATGCATTTTTAATCTCAATGGGACCGGCTTGACGGCAACCAACAATGCCCACATCATTTTGCTCCCTAAAAAAGAAAGCCCAGTCTCCGCATCCGACTACCGACCCATCAGTCTCATCCATTGCGTGGGTAAACTGTTCACCAAAATTCTATCCTCCCGCCTGGCCCCTTCCATGAACGAGCTCATCTCGCCCTGCCAAAGCGCTTTCATTAAGAAAAGGCACATACAAGACAACTTTCTCCTCGTCCAAAACATGGCCAAAACCCTACACAGAGCTCGGACCCCTGCCCTCCAATTTAAGCTTGACCTCGAAAAGGCTTTCGACTCAGTTTCCTGGCCGTACCTCCTAGACAACCTCCGCGCCCACGGCTTTGGAACCCGGTGGCGTGATTGGATCTTCCTATCCCTTTCCACCGCTTCTTCTAGGGTGCTCCTAAATGGCCGGACCATTGACACAATCTACCACGACAGGGGTCTACGCCAGGGAGACTCTCTCTCCCCCCTGCTCTTCAATATTGCCATTGAACCACTCATCGCCCTGCTCAGTCGAGCTACCGAGGCTGGAGCCTTATCCCAAATCCGAGGATCCAACAACACTAACAATACCAGAATCTCGCTTTTTGCTGACGACGCGGCAATTTTCTTGCACCCTTCCAAGGACGATGTCTCTACCCTCGTCGCCATCCTCCAGGAATTTGGAGCTATCACAGGCCTCCGCACAAACTTCTCCAAAAGCCAGGTCGTGCCAATCAGATGTGACAAGTTCGACCTCGATACCATCCTGCACGACTTCCCTGCCGAAAAAACCACCTTCCCTATCAAATACCTAGGGATCCCGCTATCCACTAGGAGACTACGCCACGTCCACTTCCAGCCACTCATAGACAAGGTCGCCTCCAGGTTGGCAGGCTGGCGAGGACCGCTAATGTCGAAAGGGGGTCGCCTCACCCTTCTCAAGGCAGTCCTATCTACGCTGCCAACTTACGTCCTGTCGGCTGTTCAACCGCCTCCGTCTGTTTATGAAGAAAATCGACTCCATCCGTCGATCTTGGTTGTGAAAAGGGACGGACTCAACCATCGGTGGGGGCAGGGTTAACTGGAGCACGGTCTGCTCCCCGACCTCACTTGGGGGCCTCGGAGTTCTAGACCTTCCCCTCTTCGCCCGGGCTCTCAGGCTGCGATGGTTCTGGCTCAACAAGTCCTCTCAACCGCTCCTCTGGGATGGTCGCCGTTCTGACATCGATGCAGCCCTGCTACGGGCAGGATGCTCCGCGATCCTGCACAATGGCGCCTCACTCTCCTTCTGGGAAGATAAATGGCTCTCCGGCTGCACACCAAATCAGATATCCCCAACACTATTCACTGCAGCATCCAGAAAGCACAGATCAGTACTTATGTCGTCACAAATAACAACTGGATAACGGACCTAAGGCGCAACCTTTCCCCGGACATGATCCCGCAGCTGGTCGATCTTCTCAGACGGATTGCCCAAACCGCCCTGTCCCCAAATGAGCCCGATCAGCTATTTTGGCACTTCATTGCAAATGGACAATTCTCAGTCAAGTCGGCTTATTTACTTCAATTTATGGGCCGGGTCGCCACACCGACTCTTTCTAAGGTCTGGAAGCTTTGGGCACCTTCCAAATGCAAGTTTTTCCTCTGGTTGCTGCTTCACAAATGGGTCTTCACAGCGGACGCCTTACTCCGGCGACAACTCCCAAACAGCTATTTTTGCCCCCTTTGTACTTGCAACCTCGAAACCCCAGAACATCTTCTCCTTCAGTGCGCCTTCAGTTCCCACATTTGGGGATGTCTGTCTGCCCTGCTAGAAACACAACAACTGAACCCCGAGGGTTGGAACTTCGTCCATGACTTCAAGCTGTGGTGGGCGAATGACATCCTGCAGGTTGGGTCCTCTCGGGTATGCTCTCAGCCGTCCTGGCAACCGTCTGGCACCTCTGGCTTGAGCGAAACAACCGGGTTTTTCGCTAGATTGAGCGACCAAGAGCTCTTGTCGGGGATAAAATTACAGCCCATTGCCATGGCCCACTCCCTGACGGCCCAACCGAACAGCCTACTAGGGCCTAGCTCCCTGGAAGGTTCTATCAGGCCCATGTGCATCCTGCCGAACAGCTTCCTGGTCGGCACGGTGCGTAACGGCCTAGGATTCCTGTTTGAATCCGACTCGAACAAGAGTTATGCACGGCTACGTGAAGACCCGGACGTTGGTTTCCCGGATTGGAATAGAAGTCGTGATCCCCAAGAATTGGAGTATGCCTTATCTATCTCGGGATGTATTTGGCACTTCGAGTTCGTTACGATCTTGTAGTTAGCCCGGCCCGATTATCCCTTGGTAGGTCGGTTTGCTCAGCACTATATAAACCAAGCCCCTACATCGTGTAGAGGGGCCAGAAGATCGATACTTAGCGCATCATCGCGTATTGCTCTCTTGTACACCCATAATCTCGCCGAGACTTGTTCGTCTCGTCGAGCCACCTCTTGTATTCACCTTTGATATATAAGAAAGGCTGGACGTAGGGCTATTATCTCTCCTTGAGAGGCCTGAACCAGGATAAAAACCCTTGTCTCCCTGTTCGTCGTTGATTGCAGTTCGTGTTGTTCGGCGTGTCTCCTATCTCCTCTTCTCAAGAACCTTTAAGCGACTTGAGATCGACATCTCAACCGTCGACAGTTGGCGCCGTCCGTGGGGAACTAGTAGATCGAGCATATCGAACTCCATCTGCGACCAGGGATCTCTTCCTGAGGACTACGACTCAGAAGGACAGGATGTCTCATCCCCTGTCAGATCGGATCGATCTGTTCGATCTCGATCGCTCTCCATATCTAGGACAGAAATATCCAGCTACGCACCGGAGATGGTCTTAGATCAGGCTTCGGTCATTGACGATGATTACGGAACCGACGATCTTTACGCTGGTTTAGATCTATCGGATTCCAAGGCTATGTCGGTTGATTCTTCCTGTGGCGACACAGTGATGACGCCGTCTATCGTGCCAACACACGGCCATCGCAGCGTCAACATGGCCGGCGCAGGAACCTCAGAGGATCCTGCACGGGCCGCGGCGGCCGAAGAGATCGAGCGGATCAATTCTGCTCGGTAACAAGATGGGGCTACGCCAGCTGCTCGCGAGCAAGAAGTTGTTCGCCGTAGCCTAGACGCCTCGATCAATCAAACCTTGGCACAGATTCGCGATCAGCGCAAACGTCAGCGACGCAACCCGCCTCGCGCAATTGTCTACTTTGGCATGGTAGACGTGGTATTCAGGCGACGCAATCAAAACTTGGCATGGTAGACGTGGTATTCAGGCGTATCCACTGTCTACTTTGTTTTGAAGATGCAGATTTGGATCCATGCACCTCCAAGTCCAATTGTGTTACAACCTTCAATTGGGATGTTGAGAAATAAGAGGAAGCGTCGTTTTAGTACCAAAATTTACATTCTTTGATTTTTGGATCATGTTTCATTTTGAAGCATAACTGACCGTTGATGCCTATTAGTAAATCACTTTATTTTTTGCTTCACAATTCATATATTTACGATTCAAATGGGCACGCTTGATGAGACCATTTTATATGTGATTGATATTCATAGTCACATGCTTGCATTTTGTGACTATCATGTCATAATGCTTATGTGATTTAGTATTTTTATTTCTTCCGATGGTTCCTAAATTTTGTCATAGTGTTAGATGATTTAGTATTTTTATTTCTTTAGTTGTTTCTAAATTTGGTTACTGTGGTGGTTGGTGACCAATAATTTTTATATTATGTCAAATAATGTTTCAATCTAAACGATCCAAGCTACAAAATGTCACATGCTACACTCTCGATCTTTCCTGCAAATCACACTTCATGCTTATATTTTTATCTACGAATTATGTTTTTCGTTCATCCCTTTATGATCCGTGGCAGAGCACGGGTATTGTAATGATTTTTCTCAGGTTTTTAGTAGTCTTCTTAAAAATCATTAAACTATTTTTTAATTATTTTTTACAATTTTTAAATCTTTCTTTAAAGACTCTCAAATTTTTCTGAAACGCTACGCTACGCTAAGCTAAAATGTACAAGGCTTGTCATCACGAGCGCCGGCGTTGATTTCTTCGTACCATCTGATCAGAGCGCCGGCCGCCCCTTTGTCATCTCTGATCAGAGGCACGACCTCCTCTCTCTCCCACGTTACGGCATCGGGCGCAGCACAGCCGCCATCCTCTCCCCGTGACTCCTTCGACGCCGCCCTCTTCCGCTGCGGCCCTCCTCTCCTCTAGCCGCCGCCGCCATGGTCCTCTCATGTCTTCGCCTTTGTGCAGGCTGGATCTGCTGCCGCCGGGCTCCGGTGAGCCCGGATCCATCGACGGTTGGCCCCTGGGAGACCGGATTCGGTCACGGCGGGCATCCATCCTGGTTGTCTCTCTTCACCGCCGCTACCGCGCCTCCCTACGGTAGACCCGCGCCTTCTCCTCTTTCTTCTTCGATTCAACTGCTGCCGCCACGCCTCCCGACAGTAGCCTGGCGCCTCCTTCTCCTGCTCCCCCTCGTCCTCCTTCGATTCGAGCGCTCTTTGATAGATATCTACCATATAGTCTATTGCTATATTATGTTAGCCTACATTCACAAGCACAAACAGACAACAAAGAGTCTGTGATTGTGGCTGCAACATCATCGCCGCAAAATTGACTATTTGCCCCAAAGTTGAGCTGCCCTTGATTATTTGCCCAAAGTTGAGCTGCCCTTGATTATTTGCCTCACTAACACCTAACTGTGATATTGTTGTTTACAGGGGGTTATTTGCAAAATAATCAAACCCCTCCAACTCCCCTCCCGCGCGCCCCTGCCTCTCCATCTCCCAGCCCGTCGGCGCCGCCCTTCCTCCCGCCGCCGGCTGGTTCCCTCGCCGGAGAAGATGTGGGAGGAGGCAGAGGCGGAGGTCGCCATACGCGCCATGGTACCAAAAAAGGATGAACAACACAGCTCATACGCGCCACAAATAAAAAAAAAGTTCTAATAAAATACCAAACAGCACCCCATGGTACCAAAAAATCTGCACAAGTACTGCTCAAGCTTTCATCAAATCTCAAGCTTTTTGCAGGATTTCATTGTGACCTAACGATATAACTACTTTTAATCCACACAGACAGCATCAACAAAAACAATTAGTAACTCATTATCCTAAAAATAAACAACCACTAACTGTTCAGCGTTCACCCAAAAGGTTCTTCCTTTTCCCTATTGCCGTATTGCCTGCACATCAACCTGGCAAACCCAAACCATGACCATCTACAAACCCAAGAACCAGAACTTGGACGGATAGGCCCAACAGGAGGCTTGTCGCTCCCCAACCAAACAATATTTCTCTCCCCAACCAAGCTACACGCACCATTCAAGAACCCTGATCGCACGAAGACGCCTTCAAAAGGACAAAGAAACAAGGGAGGACACAGACAAGAGCCCAAGAGGATGCCAAAAAAACAGCAGCAAAAGGCAATCTAGCAGACGGGGAGGCAAAGGCAAGAACTAAAGAATCAAGCACTTACGGGAACTGTTGATCGGGCAGAGCAAGCAGAAGCGGAGACCGTGGAGGTGGAGAAGATGGCAGCAGGAGCAGGAGAGGGAAAGGGGGTGGAATGGAAGGAGGAAGGAATGGAATGGGTGGGTGGGTTTGTTGGATGGGGAGAGGGAGTGCCAGCGACCTTCGCCTCTGCCTCCTCCCACATCTTCTCTGGCGGGAGGGAGGGCGCCGGTGTGAGGGAACCAGCCTGCGGCGGGAGGAAGGGCGGCGCCGGCGGGCTGGGAGATGGAGAGGCAGGGGCGCGCAGGAGGGGAGTTGGAGGGGTTTGATTATTTTAGAAATAACCCCTTTAAACAACAATGTCACAGTTAGGTGTTAGTGGGGCAAATAATCAAGGGCAGCTCAACTTTGGGCAAATAATCAAGGTCAGCTCAACTTTGGGGCAAATAATCAATTTTGCCATGATCATTAGTGCATTGTAGGAGGTTTTCAGTTCATTTGGTCTGAAATTCTGCTTTTTTTATGGATTGCACAAATGTTCATTCTTTTCATGCCAGTAGAATCACTGATTTCCTTTTGCTAACTATGATTTTAACCCCTGCTAATTTAAAATTCCGCCGGTCATATATTATGTAAGCATCGTTGTTCAGGATCCAAAGGTTGTATCATGTATGGCCAGCCATATGTGATCATATATTTACAGTGCTTTATATTGTGGTATTTAATTGAAAGTGAAAAAAATGTTTAGACTTTTTTATTTCAATTCTTTGTGTCGACCAAAAAATCATATGCAGCCTGGTTGCATGCTCTCTCCAGGTATGATATTAGTGGGCATGCTAGCTTCTTATCAGGGTAACAAAATTTCTTTCAAATGTCTCCACGTACATGTTCCTACATTTATCTAAACTACTTGAGGAAGAGAGCTACATCATGTGTGTTCATATTAGCCCATGCTTTTATTCCATGATAAATTGTAAGGAGGATTTTTTGTGCTTGCCACAGCCTTTGGATGGATGTTGTATAGCCATTTTTCTTACCCTCTTCCCTGTAAGTTTGGTTTCTGCATATTAGAATTTTATTCCACGCTCTACAGCTTTGTCTGAATAAGGCCAAAGGCAACCAGCGGAAGCCAGATCGGTGGCCTACAGGCTTTAATATGATTAATAGTTTAACAAATATTGTTGGATTGTTAGCCTGTTTTCCTTTCCTTTTAAACAAATTTATATACAGATGTTTCATTCTATTTCTTTCTGGAATTTTGATCTTGGGATGTGCTATACTAACTACTGCAGTTTTTTGAGACCTCGATCCATTTACATGATCTCAAGAGGAACTAATCTGTTATAGCTCATCTTCTGGGTTTGTAGTCGTACAAAGGGCCAATTCCCTTTTATAATCTATCCAGATTTTAAAAATTAGCTCAAAAACTGAGTGTGTTTGTTGCTTCCATTGAATGCATTTGCTTTATGTCCTTCTCAGGTTCATAGTCCATGACTAAGACTGCAGTTTGGATGGTATCTGATTTGGTTGGATCTTTTACAATGTTTCACAACAATGATGAACCTACAGACATTAAGGTATTTCTGATTTAGCTACTAATGGGTTGCTTCAATTTTGGTGGATATAGCTGTTTATGTAATGTTTATTTAGTATACAACTATAGAACAAAACTCATTTCGTTGTGATTTTTTTACATATTTCAGTTTACCAATCTGCAAGATTGCAGCCTTTTTGGTGAATCTCAAAGGTAAGTAAGTTTTACTGGAAACCTGTAATGCTAACATTGCTGGGATGTGTGTGTTCCCTAATTCTTTTTTGTTACCATGCTTTTGTCAGTCATATCGGATCAATCATCCTTTTTTTCTGTTGCCATTGATAATTAGCACAGATATTGATTAATGATTGTTCTCTACACACACGCACGCACGCGCGCACACACACATGATTATCATTACTTCTACCATTTCTTATCTTGCCTAGGTAAAGGTTTCTCTGATTAAGCTTAGTTGCCTTACTTGCTGTACATATATTTATATGATGATAGATGTTGACTTGACATTACGAAAATGAGATATGAATCACAGGTCAAGCTCCTAAAAGGCTTGCTAGATTTTCAAAGGTCAGTATGCTTTATGTCTTCAATAGTATTTGTTTGAAATACAACTATATTTTCTAATTCAGATTCTTTGTGAGGTATCAACATCTCCATAATTCAAGAATCATCGTTTTTTCATTCTGACCCTATGAAACTAGAATTGACTATTTGCCATTCAAGTTTATCGTGTCTTCAGTGCTCTTGGGCACATGGTTGATTAATGAATTGCTGGTTCTCAGTTGCTTCACTATTCATGACCGTTATTTCCACAAAGCAGTTTATATATTTTGTTGTCTGCGCCGCATCTGTATGGATTCCTGGTAATCTGATTGTTCTGCCACAAAAAGAGAACCTTTGCCATCGGATCGGAAACAACTGTGTTCTTTGCTCTTTTCGTTATTTAATAGGTGCTTAGTTAATTGGGTTTTCCATTTTGAACCTTATGGAACTAGATTTCAGTATTTTCCATTCAAGTTTATCATGTCTTCAGTGTTCTTGGGCACATGGTGAATTAATGAAGTGCTGGTTCTGGACAATGGACTCCATTGTTGGCCTTTTGCTTCTATCTTCCTCCAAGCAGAAATAGCAAAGCTGATATTATTCTATCTTACATGTATAATTTATTTTGTCGCTCAATTTGCTTTCCACAAATTAGAAATCCATGATTATTCTTCCCCCACACTATTTTTCAGCAAGAATCTCTTTGTTTGGAACTAGCTAAAGTTTCCGTATGGCTGATCAGGTTTTTTTTCTCCTCTCTTCTTTCTATAAATTCACCCATAGAACAACCGTGCATGTTCATGTTTTGTCTTTAAAATTGAAGATAAATCCTTTAATCTAAGCTTGTTGAATTCAGAGAGAGAAATTCACTGGAATGGCATGGGTGCATGGTGTTGTGCGTTTTTTTCTGAGAACGCAGATGCATAAGATTTGAATTTACTCCCTCCATATCAGATCACTGGTGATTGTAACCCTCCAGGCAGTAACGAAAATTATTGACGCTCTAAAGACACTAGCTTAGCTGCTGACCACCGATCAACAGGCAGCTGGATTGCAACGCTCTAGAGACACTAGCTTAGTTACTTAGTTACTTGTTAGTTCAGTTTATATAGTTCTTGTTATAGCCGCCTGTGTTTGATCTTGCTTTATTTCATTTCTGACATATTGACTACGGCGCGCCGGGGCGCGCTTACCACACTAGTCCATCTACTAATAGTTCTCATGTTAATAAAAAAATAGAAATTCTCACGTTAATCAAACTAAAAAGAAAAAGATCTTCGCTCTCAATTATGGTGGATCAGATTATAATGTTTAAGATTAAAAGAAAGAGAGATCTTCACCATTGATTATAATAAATTGTATTACAACAAATTAGATTAAAAGAAATAGTCCATACCTGCTATAATTATAAAATAAAATAATAGAAATTTGGAATAAAATAATAGAAATAAGAGTCCATATTATATTAAAACAAAGATAACATATCAGTTACAATAAAAGATTGCATTAATTCATAATAAAAATAATGTCATTGTCAGGTTAAATATTGACATAAATCTAACCATCCAAATGCTTGGGACACCCGGCTTGTTATATAATTAAATCAGGGTTCAACATAGCCACCATGTTAATCATAAAATTATAGAAATTCTCATATTAATAAGAATGAAAAATGAACATATACACCATTGATTGTTGTAGACCTAGATTATAATGGATTAGATTAAAAAGAAATAAATTAGAATAAAAAACAAAAATAAAAGTTCATGCTAGATTTTAAAAAGATTCTATATCAGCTACATAAAAAGAGATAACCGAGGTTCGTAATAAAAATAATAAAAATAAAAGTTCATGTGAACTAAAAAGAAAGAGTTTATATCATGTATCGGCTAAAAAAAAAATTTTTTTGAAATAAAAAAAATAGAAATAAACATTCATTCTAGATTAAAGATTGAAACAAATCTAGCCGCTCAAATGCATGGGACACCCTGCTCGATTCCATTACTTCTATTCCATTGTTATCAGCGTAGATTTTTTTCCTTTATTCATACGAAAATTATTTTTATCTCAATTTTTCAAAAGTGCGGTAAGCAATTTTAGCAATCATTAATCACACCATTAATTTCTTTTGCATGTATTTGACCAACGGGTAAACAAAATTTCCAAACGATTACGAAGTTGAGCAATGTTCCAAGAGCTCTGGAGGTCCGGATCGTCTTCCATCGCCAAGTGAATATATAGATCTCGGGCGTGTCACCAGTATGACCATGTAAGGTCACTTCTATTTAGGAATAAGTTTGTTGGATTTTGACATGTTTTGCACCCGTCAAGTCGACAAAGTCCCCAACTCGTAGGATGCTAGTGCTAGCAAAAAGCTTGTAGGTATCTGGTAGACTGGAGTAATGCTTCCTCTTGCCTGGCTTTCATGAGATCTAGGTAGATCAATCACCCTCGCTTGGTTGACGTCATCAAGCATGCTAACTCTCGGTAAGCAAAAAAAATCTAGGTAGGCGGAGGAGCCTCTTCATCGTAAACTAGCTGGAAGAATGTGCACCTCAAGAGTGGTAAAGGCTTTGCCACGGCAGTGCTGGGCATGGCGGCTCGTTGGATGTCCCCGCGTCTATGACGGCTGTGGTTGTGACGACTGACGTCGCGAGGGCAGCAGCGAGGGTCAAAGATGTTCCCGCGGCGGAGCTCGCCACTTGCGCGCCTGCGGCTTCGATCATGGGAGCAATTGCCGAAGCCAAAGCCTGCCCAGCGGCGGCGGCCGCCACTACAGGAATCTCCATATTAATCCCGAGAGCTTAAAACCCTCGGAACAAAGGCTGGAATCCTCGGGATTAACTGTTCACGAGGGTTAGCCCTCGCAAAAAGTTGCTTGCATTTGTTCCTCCGCAAATAACAAAGAAACACGAGGGCTGAGCCCTTGTTAATAAGGAAAAGCGAGGGCTACAGTAAAACCCTCGCGTATAACAGCAGGCGCGGCTTTATGACGAGGGCCAAGCTACCCTCGTGTTAATAGGTGGGCCCCGTATGGCGCAGGCATGGGGCGGCACCTTACTCGCGAGGGCTACAGAGCCCTCGTGAATAATTGGCCCCCTGAATTATTGCGAGGGCTATATAGCTCTCGGGAATAGTTGGCCTGATTCATTTTTTTTGCGAGGGCCTCTGCAGCCCTCGGGATATATTTAATTTAGAAAAAAATTTAAAATTCTAGTTTCCACAATTTCTCAAAAGCAAACACACACACACACAGATATATATATATATATATATATATATATATATATATATATATATAGAGAGAGAGAGAGAGAGAGAGTTGGGTTCCGTCGGTTTGCAATCGACGAGCCTCCCGTCAAGCGCCTCGGTAGTTGGATCCAAAGACAGTACGTGTCGGATCCCACTCTCGCGGACTCGCTTTGCCCGTCTTGGCCAGGAGCGAACCGGGCGGAGAAGCCACCGCGCAGCTGCTCCTCTCTCTCCTCTCGCTCGTTCTCTCTCTCCCCGTGCCCTCTCTCCACCCCGAATCCCCAACCCTAGCCCTAGCCGCCAACAGCAGGAGCTCCTCCCATCGGCCTCCTCATCCCGCGTCGTCCGCCCGCCTCCCTCGACTCGCCGCCACCAGCAGGGAGCTCGCTGGCCGCCGCGCCGCCGCCTCCTCCTCGACTCGAGCCCCTCCAGCCGCCTCCCTCAACCTGCGCTGCGGTGCCCTCATCCCAAGCCGGCGCCAAGAGAGGAGCATCCCGAGGAAGAAGCCGCCTCCGCTGCGTTAGCCTTCGAGCTGCAAGCTGCGAGCCACCACCCCTCCCTCAACGTGCGTCGCCCGGCGCGCGAGGAAGAAGCATCCACATCCTCCCGCGACTTCAAGAGCCGGCAAGGAAGGAGCTCCGATCTGCCACTAGAAGAACCACGACTGCAGATAGGAGGCAAAATGTCATTTTTATGTTGTAATGCCTGAATTTGTTTGAGTTTGTATGCATGAAAGTCATGTATTTTTGCTCCTAAATTTGTATGAAATATTTCAGAAGTGAATGGAATAAAATTGATGCACTGGTTGTTTTGTATATGGTTTTACTGGATATGAAATGCTAGACATGTATGTGTATTGCATATGAAATTCTTGACCAAGACCAAGCTGTAAGTGCACAAAGATTTCTAGACATGGTTTTGTGTGAATGTGTGAATCGAGAAGTGAATTGATGAGAATTATTCATATGAAAGATTTCTGGACATGTTTGCAGGTTATGGCAATTTCACTAATATGCAGAGCAAAAACATGGTCAGGTTCGGCTATAGACCAGAACTGATAATAGTGACATGAATTCTTGAAAAGATGGATGATTTAACTGGACATAGTATGTACTGTATGTTTTCGACTATAAGTTTTTGAGTTGCATGTATTAACAGCTCCTAGGTGCATTGAGGTAGCCTGTATGAACTGCTCCCAGGTTCATTGAGGTGGAGATGATCGATTATCTTGCAAATTGCAATACAGTGGAAGAAGCATTTTAGAATTCAGATTTCTTGCTAATGCCCTGCCTCCATATTAGTACTTATGTTACTATGTATCTGAGCGACTGATTCTTGCTGAGTGTGTCATGTAATGTTCAGTTAAACTGATTCTTGCATTGTGGCATTATCAGCTTGCAATGAAGGCAAATAAGGCATGACAAAGCAGCGGCAGTAGGTCTTCAGTTTAAAAAATTAAATTGACTCAGAAGAAGGCTTGATCTTGGATTAATTTTCAACATGTCTATTGTACTGTTATTTCAGACCTGAAGCATTGTGTTCTATGTAACACCTTGTAATTCATTTCAGCCCTGTAATTTCTTTGTAAAAAATAGAGCTTGTCACTGTAATTTTGTCAGTTTTGGTCTTTTGTCAGTTTTGAAGCAGATGGGATAACAATTGGAGTGTACAGAGCTTGTAATTCTTTGTAAAAAACAGAGCTTGTGACTGTAATTTGTATGAAATCTGATTTGATTAGTGCAATCCTATTGCATGCCATGATGGTTCTTCGTTAAGTCCTTATATCATTCCAATTCCAGATGGAATAACAATTGGAGTGTACGGAACATGCAAATACATGAGATCAAGCCATTTAGTTTTATTTTCAGACATTAAGTCCTTATATCATTCCAATTTCAGATTTGCAACAGGAAAAATTAGATCAAGCTCTGAAAAACATTTTAACCATTAAGATCTTGTATCTGCTTGTGGTCAGATGATGTTTCACCCACCTCATTTCATTGGCCATTGCAATGCCCAGGCAAGAAGTTCAATACATTGAGAATGTAATGCGTATGATACCTCAAAATTGCTCATGTGAGAATATGTATCCGCCGCAATGGCAAACGCATGAAAGTCTGAAACTTGCTAAAACTTGCTTAAATTCCAAAGAGCATGGCATACAACTCAAAGTCTGAACCAGCAAGGTTTCAAATACATTTAGGGCAACACCCTGAAGTGTATTTATTTCAGAATTGACATATGCTGCTAGAATTACCAGTCCCATCAAATTTCAGCTACAACAACAACATCAGGATAACAACATCATGCTTGAGGTTAATAAAGCTCCAAGGATTGAAAATTGAACAAGACAATGTCTCATGGTGTTCAGAAACTGCAGTTACAGAGTTGTACAAGACTCATGGTATCGCTCTACCAAACTCTTACAAAACTGAAATTACAAGCCTCTCGGCAAACCAGCAGCAACAACTTCTCAAAGATCTACATTTGGACAGAAACAAAAATCTCATACATGCAAGAGTACAAATTTCAATCCGGCAGGATGTGGATGCTCCTTCCTCGCGGCGCCGGCGACGCACGTTGAGGGGAGGGGGATGGTGGCTCGCAGCTTGCAGCTCGGAAGGCGAACGCAGCGGAGGCGGCTTCTTCCTCGGGATGCTCCTCTTGGCAGTGCCGGCTTGGGATGAGGGCACCAGCAGCGCAGGTTGAGGGAGGCGGTGGAGGGGCTCGAGTCGAGGGGCGTCGTCGGCGGGCGGGCGGCCAGCGAGCTCTCTTGGTGGCGGCCGGAGTCGAGGGAGGCGGCGGACGAGCGGGATGAGGAGGCCGATCTTGGGAGGAGCTCCTGCTGGTGGCGGCTAGGGCTAGGGTTGGGGATTGGGGGTGGAGAGAGGGCACGGGTGAGAGAGAACGAGCGAGAGAGAGGGAGAGGAGCAGCTGCTGCGGTGGCTTCTCGGCCCGGTTCGCCAGTTCGCTCTAGCCTACACAAGACGGGCAAAGTAGTCCGCGAGAGTGGGATCCGACAGTACACGTGCTAGATCAACTAGTGAGGCCTTGATGACGGGAGGCTCATCGATTACAGCGAGGTATATATATATATATATATATATATATATATATATATATATATATATATATATATATATAGAGAGAGAGAGAGAGAGAGAGGCCTGTGATCGGTTGGGCCTCCGTCAGTTGTGGCCGTCAGTTGGGCGTGTTCTACAAAATCTATGGTGAAATTCTTCGATCCAAATCATACATTTTGTTATAAACTCTCCTAGTGTATCAAATTTTACAATTTTTTGATTTTTTTTGCTATTTGTTTTGCATTTTTCAAAATCAGCCTAGCATTCTAAAGTATTCTGGACCGTCCATTTAGGCTGATTTGAAAAATGAAAAACAAATAGCAAACAAAATCAAAAAATTATAAAATTTGGTACACTAGGAGAGTTTATAGAGATAAACAAAATGTACGGTTCGGATCGAAGAATTTCAACACAGATTTTGTAGAAAATGCCCAACTGACGGCGTAACTGACGGATCGCCAACTGACCGCAGCCCAACTCTCTCTCTCTCTCTCTCTCTCTCTATATATATATATATATATATATATATATATATATATATATATATATATACAGATTCAGTTCTACATCCCACATTCATATAACACATCGCACATAGATATCGCACAAACATATCACATAGCACATACATATCGCACAAACATGCCGTTTCATATCGCACAAGTATTGAACATATACATCCACATCGACATACGTAGACATTCATCCATCCATCCGTCCGTCATGAAGCTCTATCTAGGTCATAAAAGATCGAAGGAGTACCATCAATTGGAGGGAAGGTCGAAGGAACGCTGTCCGGTGCAGGGAAGAGCGAAGGGGTGGTAGTGAGTAGGTTTAGAAACCCGTCGGTCCTTGCATCCGCACACTCGCGCTGAGCCTCCTGGTCGACTCCATGAGCATGACTTGAAGGAGCAGAGCCCTGCAATCACTTAGGATATAACTTTTGATTCTAAATACGCTTTACCTAAGTTATTGATAAAACACCAACTCTTACCGCATCTTGAGGTTTGAACAGTGGGTCGTGTACCACATAAGGTGCATAACCAACGCCACCTTCAACAACATGCCTTTCGACCCACCCTCGCACATTCATAAGCAATGTAGTGTTAATGCAAATAAGCGAGGATATGAATTGTGTTTAGGGAATACACGTCAAGTTGCCCTCTGAATGGCGGCTTGTGAACTCTATCCACCTTTGCATTTGTTCTCTTTCGCACTGTTCTGAGCCGCTCTTTGGGTCATTTCCATCTCAGATCCTTAAGTCTTGGAGCTCTCTCACTGTCGCTCCTCTATCTCCTTTTCCCTTTGCTCGCCTCTCCCTCTCCCTTTGCAGCTCTCTCTTAGCAACCCTTTCCCTAGTGGCACGGCAGGAACTTGCATCGCGCATTAATCCACCAGACCTGCAACAGAAAAGTATGATTAGTATGGAGGAGTTGGATAACGTGACGGTCGAAGACATGGAACAAATAAAAAGGAAAGTCGATCACCTGATGTGATCCGAGCCCATCCCGTAGCGACCGTGAGACTTAAGCCCTATGTGGGTGTAGATGACCTCAGGGTCTAGCTCCTTCTCCGCGTACGGGTCACTATCAGGACCATGCGTCTCCTTGTACGCTTCCACGTACCGTTCCTGCATTCAAGCCGAATGATATTAGAATGTTAAATAGGGATAAATAATATAAGAATGATGTAAGTTGCACTTACAATCTTTCTTTGTGCGTGTGGCGCAATGGCTGGCTCGGGAGCTTGTCGTTGTGCCTTCGGTGTCATTGCCCTCCTGTATGCTTCTAAGGCACCTATGTCTTCCCCATCCTTCTCGGACTGCATCACAATGTGAGAAATTCAAAAAAGAGTTAATGAGTGAAATGAAAATAAAAGTTTTTACCTCTTTCTTTCTGAAGAATGGTAGGGACCACTTTCCAATGTACTTGATGACTTCTTGCGCCGCCCGGTTCAGCTTGGACTGTTGTGACTTGGTCCTGAACTCTGGACTGTTCCAATAATGTTGTTGGTACAATAAATACCGGGGTATGAAGAGTCCTAAAGAAGGCGCCCCGGGCAAGCACGGGAGGTCTCTGCCCTGGCAGGTGGGACCCGTGCTACAGGAAGCGTCCCGAGGGGAGTCTTCTGGGCGAAGGCTCTCCTCTGCTACGGAGGACAGGTGCATTCAATGCGACGTTACTTGCGGGTGGACCAAAGAAGAGATGATTACCGCCACAGTGACCTCCGCGGGTCTGATCAACTGTCACTGTGGCTCTGCGGAATTGATCGGAGGAGAGAGGATCCACCGTCATCAGGATGGCCGCTCGCGTCAGGTGGCGCAAGTTGGGCCCCGCCTACTTCCTCACTGGCGTGTACACATGAGTCAGAGGCCACTCGCAAAGCATGCGTGGGCGGCGCCGCTCGGCACGGGAGTAGCACGTTTTCGTCTCTCCTGTCTCGTCCTCTACGTCTTATCAGCGTACTAAGCATACTGTACTGCCTACCCGCCTCGACTCTCTCCGCCAGTCCAAGGCTCGAATAAAAGGAGAAGAGAGAGAAGGGAAGAGGTAGGTGGCATTTCAGCATTCTGTAAGCATTCTCATACAACCACAACACGAAAAAGAACTAAGGCTCAGCAGGAGTAGGACTATTACCCGCAGGGGGTCCGAACACAGGTATCGCTTGCGTCGCTCCTTCTTGTGTTTGGCCTTTCGAATCGAACCGAACTCGGTGATCGGCTAGCTAGATAGAAATCGATAGGGTGTGATTCACGTGGTTAAGTGAAGAACACGCCGTCGGTGGCGCGCCGCCAGGGGCGCTAGCATCGACTCAAGTTCTTGATCCTCTTGAGCGGCAATGGCGGACCAGCGATCCGCGATGGAGCAGAGGTCGCCGCCAGAGCAGCTGCCGCAGCGTCGGCAGCGGCAATGGTGGTGGATCGGCCAGCGGCAGCCGCCGCGAGGGTCGGCGCCTGGCGGAGAGCAGCCGCCCGATCGGCTAGGCGGCGCTGGCCTTGGAGAATGCACTCGGCTAAAACCTCCATGCGGCCAAGGCCCTATTGGACAACCCGCCGGTGCCGGTGACTCCGGATTCTCCGACGGCGCCGTGGCTGGACAGCTTGGCCCGCTACGTCGACGCCGCCGCGGCGGTGGTGCAAGTTCCGGTGGGAGCGGGAACCAGCATTTCCGCTTCTTCCCGCTCTTTTATTTCTCCGCACCCCTCCCACGGATCTCCTGGTGGGGGGGAACGGGCCCAAGACAACAGGAGCCAGGCGACTCCTAAGGGGGTCCGACCGGGCAGGCGTGCAGGTGGGCCGGACCTCCGGATCCACTTGGAGGACCGCCATCTACGACAAGGAGAAGACCTGCGCGACAAGCTCCACCGGCCTGCAGTCGAGGCCTTGATCGCGCTTATCGCCGCCACTCGGGGATCGGGGAGGAGGACTCCCGCGGTGCAGCCTCTGCCGGGGAAGGCGGCGCCTCCTCGGCGCCGCCCGGGAGGCGGACGCGGCGGGGTGAGGGCCGTGTCCAGGAGCAGGAGGCTCCCGACGTTGGGTGCCGCGCCTTTTCAAGGGAGTTGCGCCGCGTCCAGTGGCCGGAAAGGTTTTGGCCGGCCGCCATCGAGAAGTGCAACGGCTCCACCAACCCTAACGAGTTCTTGCAGATCTACACCACGGTGATGCAGCCAACTGGAGGGTTGGGAAAAGTTCTGGCGAACTACTTTCCCGCAGTCTTCACCGGCGGAGCCCGCTCGTGGCTCATGAACCTACCCCCGAAGTCAGTGGGGTCGTGGAAGGAGCTCTTCGAGCTCTTCATCACCAACTTCCAGGGCACTTTCGAGCAGCCCGGAGTCGAAGACGATCTCCACAATGTGGAGCGAAGAAGGGAGAGTCGCCACGACTACATCCGGCGCTCGGTCAGTCCATAACACCATCCTCGACATCTCCATCGACGCAGTTGTCACGGCGTTCAGGAGGGGCGCCCGGGACCCCAAGGTCAAGGAGAGGATGGCCACCGCAAGATCAAGACGACGGAGGAGCTCTTCACCCTGCCCCACAAGTGCTCCCTACAGGCGGAGGCCCGCTCCGCCAGCCGAGGGGGGGTCGCGGGCGGCAAAGCCGGGACTTCCAAGAATCTCAGCGGGAAGGACAAGAAGAAGTGCAAGGCGGCCGAGGCCGGACAGGTCCTGGCCGTCGAGCGCGACGGCGACGACAAAATGGGCGGTGGCAGCGCGACGAAGCGCGGGCGGCGGAAGAAGGCGGAGGTCGCGGCGCCAGCAGAACGGTCCCAGCTGGCGGCGGATTACCGCCGCGCGGCGACGACCGCCGCTGCCACGACGGAGGGCGAGGCCGTCGCCCCGACAAGTGGGATGGAAGGACTTACTGTTCGATCCATCGCAACAACACCCACGACTTGGCTGATTGCCAGGTCGTAAACAAGATAGTGGACAAGCGAGTCCACGAGCAGCAGCAGGCGTCCGGTAGCGGCAAGGGCAAGGAACCGGCTTCACTTGGCTTTCAGCAGGCGGAGCGTGAAGTCGCCGTCATCCACGGCGGATCGGCCACCTATCCATCTCACGCCAGCTTCAAGCGTGTGATGAGGGAGGTGTGCGTCGTCGTGCCCGGCGTGGGGTCTACTAGGCAGCTGGTGTGGTCAGAGCAGTCGATCACATTTAGTCAGGCCGATCACCCCGTTAGCACCGCCGGCCCGGGACACCTCCCGATCGTGGTTGCGCCCACAGTCCGGAATGTCAAGCTGGGGCGGGTGCTGGTCGACGGAGGAAGTTCTATCAACCTCCTGTCCGCCCGGGTCGCCAAAGCTCTTCAAATCCAGGAGCAGGAGCTCCGGCCGGCGCTTCCTTTCTTCGGCGTCACGCCGGGGGCTGAGTCCGTCCCTTTGGGGCGCGTCGGCCTCCCGGTGACCTTCGGAGGCGCCGACAACTTCCGTACGGAGATGCTCGAGTTCGATGTGGCGGACTTCGACCTCCCGTACAACGCCATACTAGGTCGGCCAGCGCTGACCAAGTTCACGGCGGCCTGCCACTATGCTTACATGGTGGTCAAGATCCTGGGGCCTACCGGCCCCGTTGTCATGAAGGTGGACCGCCCGGAGGTGCTCCGCTGCGACAAGGACGCTCTCGCTTTGGCGGGGGCGATCGGCGCCCAGAAGGCTGAGGCCTCGACTCTGGGAACTCCTCCGGTGAAGGTCCGTGCTTCCCCCGGTTCGTCCGAGGGGATTAAGACGGTCTCCCTGAGCGAGTCAGACCCGGCGAGGACCGTTCGGGTGGGCGCCTCTCTCGGCGCCAAATAGGAAGGCGTGCTCATCTCCTTCCTCCGGTCTAACGCAGATGTGTTTGCCTGGCAACCGTCCGACATGACTGGGGTCCCCAGGGAGGTGATTGAGCACAAGTTGGCAACGTTCCCCGACGCGCGACCGGTCTTGCAGAAGGTCCGAAAGCAGTCGGTGGAGTGCCAGGCCGTTATCCGCCAGGAGGTGGACAAGCTTCGAGGCGAAGTCGCGTTGGTGTCGCCCATCCAGGCGGTGGAGGATGTGCGTCGACTTCACCGACCTCAACAAAGCGTGCCGAGGATCCGTACCTTGCCCGCGATCGATCTCATCGTCGACTCCACGGCGGGAGTGAGGCGGTAGCTACGGATCGTGCTACTGGGTACCACCAGATTAGCATGGCGAAAAAGACGAGGACAAGACTGCCTTTGTGACGCCCATGGGCGTCTACTGCTACACGAGGATGGCGTTCGGGTTGAAGAATACAGGCCCGACCTATCAGAGAGCCATGCACATTGCCCACCGTCCCGAGATCGGGCGGAACACAGGAGGTGTCGTCGGCGATCCGGTGGTGAAATCAAGAAGGCGGAGGAGTTGACCGGCGACTGGAGGAGACCTTCGCCAATTTGAGGAAGCATCGCATCAAGCTTAACCCCGAGAAGTGTATCTTCGCGTTCCGTCGCAAGCCGCTGTTGGCTGCCTCGTCTCGAGAGGATTGAGGCAAACCCGATAAGATCGCGGCAATTGAAAACATGAAGCCCCGACGCGACTCGGCGGATCACGGTGCTTGGTGGGTTTGTTTGACTTCCCCGGGCGCTTTATAGCTCGTCTGGGGATAAGAGTCTCCCTGCTCAAGCTCTGAAGAAGACCAACCAGTTTGAGTGGACGCGAGGCGCAGAAAGCGTTCGACGACTGAAGAAGTAGCTTCGCCTCTCGCCTGCGTCTTGGTCGCCCGAGCCGGCGGGCGAGCCGATTCTTTATGTCGCGCGAACCGGAAGTGGTCGATCTTGGTCTTGGTGGCGAAAGAGAAGGAGTTCAGCGCCCAGTCTACTACATCAGCAAGGTCCTCCATGATGCAGAAACGAGATATTCGCAGCACCAGAAAATGTTGTATGCCGTGCTGACGGCGTCCAGGAGGCTGCGTCACTATTTCCAGGGGCGAGAAATCACTGTGTTGACTAAGTACCCCTTGCGGGAGATCCTTTTCAACCGCGAGGCAATGGGTCACATCGTCAAGTGGGCAATGGAGCTGGCGGAGTTCAATCTCAAGTTTGCCCCTCGGACGGCATTCAAAGGGCAGGCCCTGGCGGAGTTCGTCAGGGAATGGACTCCGGCGGCGGCAAAAGTTGAAGTCACCCAGCGCCCTCGCCGTGGACTCTGTTCTTGACGGTTCGTTTAATTTGGAGAAATTTGGGGGCGTCGGCCGCTCGTGTCTCCACCGGTGACATTGTTCGCACCTGGTGGTCTTTGAGTTCCGCTACCAACAATATCGCGGAGTGAAGGACTACTACTCGCCGCTCGGGGTGGCCGATCACAGGCATCCGCGTTTTACAAATCAAAGGCGACTCTCTCCTGATCATCAACCAGGCGAGGAAGGAATTCACCTGTTCGGATCCTACCTTGTCCGGGAAGGTCAGTGGATGGATCCTATCCTAGCCTATCTGCGGGACAGAGTGGTCCCCGACGATGATGCATCTGCTGAGAAAATAGCGCGTAAGGCCAAGCGCTACGCCCTGGTAGGTGGGAACCTATATCGCCAGGGCCCAAACGGAGTCCTACTGAAGTGCGTCACTCGGGAAGCGGGGAGCGAAATCCTCTCTGAGATCCATGGAGGCATGTGCGGGAGCCATTCAGGGAGCCGAGCTTTGGTCGGAAAGGTCTTCCGCCACGACTTCTATTGGCCTACTGCCCTCCAGGATGCCTTCGAGCTGGTGAGGAGATGCGAAGCGTGCCAATTTCATGCTAAGCAGATCCACCGACTGGCCCAGGCGCTGCAAACCATTCCGCTCTCCTAGCCGTTCACGGTCTGGAGGCTGGATATCCTGGGCCCGTTCCCGCCGGCGACCGGAGGCCACACGCATCTGTTCGTCGCCGTCGACAAGTTCACCAAGTGGGTGGAAGCATCGCCGGTCCCGGCGATCACCTCCGCTGCAGCCATAAAGTTCATGAGAAGCATCTTCGTCCGCTTCGACGTCGCCAGCAGAATCATCACCGACAACGGCGCTCAGTTCAAGAGCGCCGATTTCCAAGACTGGTGCGAAGAGCTGGGCACTAAGCGGTGCTTTGCTTCTGCTGCACACTCGAAGAGCAATGGGCAGGTGGAGCGGGCGAACGCGGAGGTGCTGAAGGGACTCAAGACAAGGGCGTTCGATCGCCTGGAAAAGCGCAGAAAGCGCTGGGCCGAGAAAGTCCCCACGGTGCTTTGGGCACTAAGGACGACCTCCAGTAGAGCTACCGGCGAGACT
This sequence comes from Raddia guianensis, assembly GCA_036346415.1. Taxonomy (NCBI): domain Eukaryota; kingdom Viridiplantae; phylum Streptophyta; class Magnoliopsida; order Poales; family Poaceae; genus Raddia; species Raddia guianensis. The sequence goes on from CM070534.1 coordinate 62,078,052, forward strand.
CCTTTCTTCCTGGTGTATGGTTCGGAAGCGGTGCTCCCGTCGGAGCTCACTTTCGGATCCCCAAGGGTGGCGGCGTTCAGCGAAGATGGAAACCTTGACCGGCGTCAGGATGAAGTAAATCTCCTGGAGGAGATCAGAGACAGGACGGCGATCCGGGCCGCCAGGTATCAGCAATCTCTGCGCCGTTATCAAGCAAGACGGGTGCGTGAGAGAACACCGCAATGGGCGACCTCGTCTGCTTGTAATCTTGGCGGCGAGCATGCCGTACTAAGCCGTCTCCCCGTGGGAGGGCCCTTTAAGGTGGTCTCGAGATCCGCCTGTGCTCGGTCGGGCTTGCCTTCGAGGATGGTCGCAAGTTGGCGAACACCTGGAACGTCGAGCAACTGAGGAAGTTCTACCCGTAGGTAGCTGTTTCAGAAGCTTTTTTGTCTTCCCTTGGAGCCGAGCGGCGAGGTCTTAATCCTTTTCCGCTCGTCTCGGGGGCTACGATGTACAAAGCCATCTGCAATATAAAGATAAGTTCTGTTTCTCTATAAGCATCTGTTTTCCGCCTTTAAAAGTCTGTTAGAAAGCATTCTGTTGAAAACTGGTAGCGAGAAAGTACTTAAGGCTGATGGCCCCTTAGTTGCAAAGGCGAACGCTTGAACTTGCGCTGGGCAAGGCAAAACGGACGGAAGGCGTGTCCTAGTCTGGTGTGTCTACTCGGTCTGGGCCCTGCGCCAACGATGGCACCAGCGTCTAGACCACTTTCGAAAGCTAAGTGCTCGCCATGCAACGTTTAAGTCGGTTTGCGAAGAGGCCATAAGGGTTGAAGTAACCAGCGTTTCAGCAGAACGTTCTGTCTAAAACTTCTGGCGGTCAGTTGCCTAAGTTCTTCTTTTTTTTCCGCAAAATGAGAAATTGCGTAAAAATTAAGTGGGACTTCTGGCAGGAAAAAAGCAAAAGTTTGCATTAACAGGTTTCATATACAAGGCAAGACATTCGAAGGAGTTCGGCTACTCCTCGTCGTCGTCGTCGCCTCCTGCCGGCGCAGCACCGCCCATCATGGATACACAGTCGGCGGCGACCTCGACTCGAGATTGCTCATCCCGCTCCAGCTGGCACGAAGGTTCCCCGGTGGCGGCGTCAAGGTCAAACACGGCGTTTTGGGCAAGGCAGTTGCCCAGAACGAACCGCGCTGCTTCAAAGGCGCCATGGCGACCATCTTCGATCGCCCGCGTCCGCATCACCACCGGCAGGTCATTCAGGGCCTTGACGGCGCGTCCCACTGCGGCGGCATACTGCGCAGCCGTCTCCTCCTGCAGGGCGTACAGGGTGACCCCCAGGGGATACAAGACGTCCGCGAAGTCACGGTAGGCGGTCCGCAGCATGGCGGTGAGGACCCGGAGGTGCTCAGAGTGCGCCGCGCGTAGATTCGCGGTTTCTTTGGTGGCAGAGGCAGCAGCGGCTTGCACTGCGACCTCGCGAACGCCGCCTCCTTCGCAGCGACCGCTTTGCTCAAGAGTCCGCCGCAGCTCGCCGGCAGCCAGCGCTGAAGCGAGCGTCTTCCGCGCCGCCAAGGTGTGGGCGAGGGCACGGAGCGCTTCGAAGGAGCGCCCGACGTCGGCAGCAACGGCAGAGAGAGCGTCGATATCGGTTGTGGCAGCGGCCGGAAGGTCCTCCAGCCTCGGCGCCGGTGCACTCTTTGCAGGGGGAGGTCCCATCTCCGTTGAAGGGGCCACGGCAAGCCGAAATTTGGCGGTCGCATGGGCCGAACTGAAGCCCTGTGATCCGCCCTAATCCCATGAAGAAAAACCGAAAAAGGGTTCAGGTATGCGAAAAGCATGTAGCATGCTAATCCTAATGCAAAATGTACATGAGTGCAGAGAAGGCTACCTGAAGCGACGTCTCCCGAGGGTGAAGGCAGAAGGAGGCAGCGTCAGGCCGCTTGTCCGCTGCGCCGACGCAGCCGCTCCTCCTCCTCCGACGGAATAGCCGCGGCCGACATCGTCAAAGCGGGCCGCCAACACAGGTCTGCCGAGAGAGGAGCGGCGCGACGGCGGAGTCGGCGCAGAAGCATCGGGCCTTGAAGAAACCGCGCAGTGGCGCCGATTCCGGAAGAGTCGCCGCGCTCTCGCCAGGCGGCGGGACGGCGGCGTCGGCAGCAGGATCCCCGCCAGAGGGGGTCGAAGGAGGCGGAGGCGGCTCAGGGCTAGAAGGGCGAATCCTCTTCGGGCTCGCCTCTCCCTCCTCGTCGTCGTCTTCTGGGGAGAGGACGCGCTTCCCGAGAGCACGGTCGGAGTCGGCAGGCACGGTGGGCGCGTCGGCCACGGAAGGAGCGGCGGCGGCGGAAGCTTCGGTCGTCGTTGGAGGTTGGTCGCGGATCTGCAGGGGTCGCTGGACCACCTGGACCGCGGGACCAGAGACTTCCATTGGGGGCAGCGCACGCAAGTACGGGTTGCGCTCCCGTGGGTCCCAGTTGCAGAGGGGGAGGATGCTCACGGGCAAAAGGATGTCGCCGGCTGGCGCGGACAGGAGTCCGCAGCCATTGCCGAAGCACCTCCTCCGGTACGTTCCCCGCGGCTGGGCGCACGAAAAAGAAGAAGCCGCAAGTTGGCACGGAGCCAAGAAACAAAAGAGAAGAAAAAGACGTTCCGTAAAATCAAGAGAACCGAAAGGATGCACAAGTACTCACCTCCGGGAGCAATGCGGGTCCCATCTTCGTCGCCAGTAATCTTGCTAAGCGGGCGCGCCCTCATCTGGCGGCGAGGCGGCGCTGCAAAAAATCCGCCGCCACATGGGTTCCGGTGAGCCCATTGCGGCGGAGCTCAGCAATGCGCGCCAGCATCGTCTCCATCTCCGCCGAGTCGTCGGGCTGAGACCCCACCGGGCGAGGGATTCCGCAGACCCTCGGGGAAGGCAAGATCATCGCAGCCGCTGGAATCCTCCACGTCTGACCACCGCCGCGCCAGTCTTTCAATTGGACTTGAGCGCGATCGATGAAGGCGGCGTCGCGGCGTGAAGTAGCAGCTAACAACAGCCCTTCGGCGCGAGCTCACGTGCAAAGATGAAGAGCGGCGCCAGAGCGGGAGGCTTGGCATCGTCCCCACGAACATTTCGTGAGATGGGCGAAGATGGCCAAAGATCACGATGGAGTTTGGGGAAGGTCGCCGCTGGATCTCGTGAAGGCGAGCACCCCTGTGAAGAACTTCGAGTCTGTGGGACAAGCCCCGCCAAAGACCGCCAGTGAAAGTGATGATTTCCCCGTCGCGGGGACTTGCCGCCATGGTGCCGGCGTGGAAATGGGCGGCGGAAGCGGCAAGCCGGAGCCGCAGCGAATCTGCTCTCATCACGACGGAGGCGGGCAAGGCGGCGTCAGGCGGTGGCGCGACCGGAATGGCGTCCCCACGGCGACCCCTGCTGCGCTTAGGAGCGATTGGAGGGTGGCGGAAGCGCGGTGGCAAAAGTTAAAGGGTGAAGAAGCTCTGCGGCAGCGGCAAAGAAGGCAAGTGGCAGTTCAAGGCACCTTGGCGAGCGAAAGGATTCATCGCGGCACCAAGAAAGGAAGCATTTATAGGCAATGGAAGCGAGCGCGACGGTTTGGATTCCGTCCCCACTCGCGCTCGCGCGGCGTCATCATGCCCCGCGCGCTTCGGTTTCCCGCGAAAAGCGGTACGGTTCCCCGAGGAAGATCGTGCGCAGGTGGAGAATCAGGCGTACGGCCGCCGCAGGAGGTGGGCCCCCCACGATTCGTCTCCCACCGCACGAGAAACGACAGAATATCGGTGTGACGGTTCGCGTTTCATGGTGGACCCAGGGGCTACTGTCGGTACAATAAATACCGGGGTATGAAGAGTCCTAAAGAAGGCCAGCCTTAGCGCCCGGCGAGCACGGAGGTCTCGCCTGGCGTGTGGCACCTGTACTGTGAAGCGTCGAGGGAGTCTTCTGGGCAAAGGCTCTCCTCTGCTACGGAGGACATGCGCATTCAATGCGACGTTACGCGCGGGTGGACCAAAGAAGAGATGATTACCGCCACAGTGACCTCCGCGGTCTCGATCAAGCATCCTTTGTGGCTCTGCGGAATTGACCGGAGGAGAGAGGATCCGCCGTCATCAGGATGGCCACCTGCGTCAGGTGGCGCAAGTTGGTGAAGGGAATATGCCCTAGATCAATCATGAGATGGTTATGTAATACGTCTTTGTTCATGTACTTTTCGATAACTAGCTTATCAGGTTCCATGAATAATGGTCATAGCTTTGTTCATCAAGTATGACTTGGTTGTGAGACACATTGTTTGTATGACATTATTCTAAACTGATCCCTGATCCAGAATCATTATGAGGAGCGAAGAATGATTGATCGGCACATGTATTGATTGATGGTACTGCTTTCACATACCATAGATATTGTGGATATCGAATCAATAATGTGGACACGTGTTAGAGAACACGGATGGTTGGATTGACCTACTCCAAGACACTTCCGAGATTGTTATCTTAATAGTGCCATCAGTTGTTGTCTCGAGTGGTACACCTATATGGTCCTTAGACCTGAGATCATCATAGAGTCCCAAAGATGCGTAGTTGTATACTTTGGGGTTATCAAACGCTACTCCGTGAATCGGGTAGTTATAAAGGTAACTTACGGGTATGCCGCTAAACATGGCGTGGGGGTGTGATAGATCAAGATGGAATTTGCCCTCCTCGATAACGGAGAGATACCTCTGGGCCCTCGGTGTGGATGGATAAGGAAAGTGCTTGCGGCCGTGCCAAGGTGACTAATTGTTAGTCACATCTTATATCCATTACACTTAACGAGTGAATGGGTCGAGCTATCACAAAGGTGGCACGTATCTTGCCTTGAGCTTGACCGGTGTCGCGTGGCAAAGGGATCGGTATGTACGCGTGTATCAAGGTTCAGCCGATGAGATCATTCTGCATTCGGGGTCAATATGTGTTGCTAGATACCGCTATTGATCTCGTGAACTGAAACGGGTTTCGGGTCCGCGTCGACTTGCATCTGAACCTAACGGGTCACACACTTAACGGGTTGGAACATGCTTAACGGATTCACTTCATTAATGGGTTTGGCGCGTGGATATGGATCACGTGGAGATAGAGTCTAACGGGCCTTCTAGTGTAAAGCCCGTTAGCACGCCTATATAAGTTGGAGGCGGGGCGCGCGATGTATGAGTTAGGCGACTCACCAAAAACCCTAGCCGCCGCCCCTCCCGCTCGAGAAACCCTAGCCGCGATGTGGTGCTAGCACGCTGGCGTGACGTTCCACCCTGGACGTGTGGATACCTTAGAAACCTTGCCGCTTTCGTGGGCGTGCTTGCTGATCGGCGACCTCACCCGAGCACGGGCGACCCCTCGGCGAGCCGGCGACCTCACCCAAGCACGGCGACCCTCGGCGAGCCGGGCGACCTCACCCGAGCACGGCGACCCTCGGCGAGCCGGGCGACCTCACCCGAGCAGGCGACCCTCGGCGAGACCGGCGACCCTCCGCGGCGGTCGGCGTCTTGACCGGGAGTGTCGACTACTTCCTCTACGTCATAAGTCTTCTTCCGCTGCATCCGCGCGTCGAGGGTAATGATCCATGGTCCCCTACTTACATGTTGATCCTGGGTGTGCGCGAAAATTTTGATTTTCGGCTAGCGTAGCCTGCGCGTTTCCCATCAGTTGGGCCCTGCCTACTTCCTCACTGGCGTGTACACATGAGTCAGAGGCCACTCGCAAAGCACGCGTGGGCGGCGCCGCTCGGCACGGGAGTAGCACGTTTTCGTCTCTCCTGTCCCGTCCTTTACGTCTTATCAGTGTACTAAGCATACTATACTGCCTACCCCCCTCGACTCTCTCCGCCAGTCCAAGGCTCGTATAAAAGGAGAAGAGAGAGAAGGGAAGAGGTAGGTGGCATTTCAGCATTCTGTAAGCATTCTCATACAACCACAACATGAAAAAGGGCTAAGGCTCAGCAGGAGTAGGACTATTACCCGCAGGGGGGTCCGAACCTGGGTAATCGTTGCGCGTCGCTCCTTGCTGTGTTTGACGCTCGAATCGAACCGAACTCAGCTGATCGGCTAGCTAGATAGAAATCTGATAGGGGTGTGATTCACCGTGGTTAAGTGAAGAACACACCGTCAAATGTCCAAGTCCCTCCCAAGCTTCCGGGCAGTTTTCAACCCAGTCCGGACGCACCTAGGTGTACTGCTGAGGGGTCAAGTACTTGTCTGAAGCCTCGGTGTTAGTAAGCTCCTCGTTATGCTCTCTCCTGCACCCCATTTTGATGTTTGTATTAATCAACATTGTTAGCATTGTAAAGAATATTTGTGGATAAACTTACTTGTACCACTGCTTGGTTGCCTCGACATGCGAACGCTGCAGGTGGTCCCAGAAAAGATTTTTCGCTTTGTTATCAATCACTTCATGGAAGTCTGAAAGGGTGAGGCCTTCACGAGGTCGATAATGTTTCTAAAAAGGAATGAAATAAACATCCTATTCACGTGAGAAAAGATTAGAGTAATTGCAGGTGTTGAGAGGCTTACCCAGAATTCGTCGACGCACTCCGCGGCAGCCGAGTCCTGACCTTCTTCTTGTTGAAGCTTATAGTCTTCCCAGGTGATTGCTGGACGGGTGCAGCCGTCCTCTTCCACCATCCCAGGGTAGTGCATCCTGATTAGCCCTGACAGTACGGAAGCAAGCTGCTTCGTGATGCTCGTGTCGATCGTAGCCATGTTCCTATAAAAAAGAAAAAGACTTAGGCATTTAAAAAGAGATTAATATATTCAGTTTACTTTTTTAGAATTAGAAATTACCCGTCCCCTAAGATGTCAATAGGGATGCGCATATTTGCATCTGTAGGAGCCCTAGGCATCCTATTAGGCCATATTTTCTTCCTTCGGCGACGAGTGGCGGTTGGCTGGGTAGACCCCTCACCCTCCTCAAAGCCTCCATGCTCGTAACCACTGGAGTCCTGACATGCCTCATGACCACTGGATCCCAGACCTGCCTCGTCTTGACCAGCCTCGTCCATCTCGCGGTCCTCTACTGGTGATACTCCCCTGTGGCTAACAAACTTTCTAGGCGCCATCCTGCATAAAAGATAAATATGTATAAAAGTTAGTACTTAATATAGAAAAAGACATAAACATATATGAAAATAAATGATAGTAACATAAACATATATAAAAGCATACATCTAGCAGTAATTTGCATCAACATCAAGTGGGTCAATGTCGTCGATAGGATTGTTGTCCGCATATTCATCGCCTTCGACAAGATCCTCATATTCTTCTTGGCCTTCTTCATCGACGGTAACCACGTCATCGTTTATGCTGGCCACTAGATTGTCGAGGCCCACCCCAGCATCGATCACAAATATGTTTTCTAATAGTTGATCTTGTATTGGACCATCTGGCAATCTCCCGTGAGGTCTAACTTTGTATACAACCCACCAATTTTTAAGATCGGCCTCGTCCTTTTTGAGACTGCCCTTTACTGGATGCTTGCATGGATATGGCAGGTAATACACCTACTCAGCTTGGTTAGCTAATATGAAAGTATCGTATCCTTTCAGCCGTGAAGTATGTTTCACTTCCTTTAAGCCAAGCTCGGCTCGTCTTCGTAAACCTTTAACAGGATCGAACCATTCGCATCGGAACACAACCACTGAGAGCTCATTACTACCTTTAAATGTTAGTTCAATTATCTGTTGAATTATACCATAGTAACTGAACTTATCTTGCCCTTCTGCTTGACCCTCGCAAGCAACATAGCTATTTACCGCTCGCAGATTAGATTTTGATTGCTCATGCTCCGCGGAACGAAAACGAAACCCATTGATATCATACGTCCCATGGACCGTGACACGTGTTGAACTTCCACGTGACATGGTACATATATCATTGTGTACGCTAGGATTTTGCTTGTACTGTGTTTAGAAAAGAAAAAGCTAGAATAAAAAAACACAAGAAGTTCATTTATTCTTTAATCAGAACACTTACATATCTCCACAACCAACACAGAAAGTTAGGTCCGCTGTTGCCATCTCTTCTGTCCATTAAAGCCTTCAACTCTTCGGGGTTAGGTTTTTTCTTCCTCTCCAGCAAGTTTGCACGAATTCTCTATAGGAGATGTAATAGTGAGGATGTTTTCGAAATGTATTTGTAATAGAGATAATGCGAGTCTAACTTACGATTCAATGTCGTTGACTTTCTTCATGTTTTTGAAAATGTATAATAGTGCAATAACCTTGTCCCGCTGAGAAATCTCTTGTTTTCTACTCTTTCCGACCGAAGTGCCTTGAACCTCGAATAGTTTTAGATCGGATTCGACCTGTCGGTCATATGTGTTGTATCTCGGCACAAGAATGTTCACATTGTGTTCTCTCGCAAGATATTTGTTCGTGAAGTTTGTGATCTCCTGAATTTGATATGCCTCAACAATTGAACCTTCAACACAGGCCTTGTTTTTCACATTTGCCCGGACAGTTTTAGTCGACGTTCCACAGGATACATCCACCGTCCATGGACTGGCCCACCGAGAAGTGCTTGAGTAGGTAGATGGATAAGAAGATATTCCATTGGATTCCAGAAACCAGGTACATATGTCTTCTCTAGCTTGGAAACGAGAACCACTATATCTTCCTCTAGTTTCTTCAAATCTGTCTTGCTTAACTGCTTAGCACACAACTCTTATAAAAGAAACTCAGTTCGGCAAGAGCAGTCCATACATCATCTGGTACATAGCCCCTAAACATGACAAGTGACAGATCTCGCATGAAGAGATGAAAATCATGGCTTATCATGTCATGTATCTTGCCGGCATCAACATCAACACCACGGATAAAGCTTGATGCATACCCATCAGGGAATCTAACCTTGTCTCTAAACCATTATAAAATCTCTTTTCTTTATGCCTTAGTTAAGCAGTATGGAGCCTTTGGCTTTACCCTTTGCCATTCTATCATGTTAAATGTTGGTCGGTCACATAGTATCTCACAGTCCAGACGAGTTTTGACATTATCTTTGCCTTTTTCTGCTATGTTCAAGTTCGTACCCCAGATGGCTTGTGCTATATACATTCGACTCTTGATGCATTACGTCGATATTATGAGGCAATAGCAAATCCTCTGCATATGGAAGAGAGTACAGACTGCACTTATGTGTCCAATGGTGAACGGTTCCGTAGCTCTCATATTCGGTTTTTTTTCATTTACCTTGAGGGTTGAATGCTAGGCTTTGACTTTACCTATTGTGAGAGGTTCTCGCTTCTGACCTTTTGCAATGGTATTTTTGCGAAATTTATCTTTTTTGTTTTCTGAATCGATGATCTGACTTCAGAAAATCTCGATGGCAATCAAAGAAGCTTGCCTTGCCACCGTGTGTAAGCGTGAATGCCACGGTATCACCTGTGCATATCGAACATGCGAGCTTACCATGTGTGCTTCAGCCAGAGAACATGTCGTATGCAGAAAAGTCATGAATTGACCATAGATACATAGCTCTCATAAGAAAATTGCTATTTGTGACTTTGTCGTAAGTCATAGCTCCAATTTCTCACAACTCTTTCAACTCATCCATGAATGGCCTTAAAAAAAGATCCAAATTCCTTCTATGATTTTTTGGACCGAGCACTATGAGTAAAAGAAACATAAATTCGTCCTTTATGAGTTGAGATGGTTTTAGATTTAGAGGGATATTGAAGATTGGCCAACAGGAGTATGATCGAGCGGTCATATGAAAGGAGTGAAACCATCTGTGGCAATTGCAAGACGCACGTTTCGTGGATCGGCTGCAAAATCAAGGTGCTTTCTATCAAAATGCTTCTAGACTTCTCCATCAGATGGGTGCACCAAAACATCAGGGTTCCGTTTATGCAACATATGCCACCTCATGCTATTTGATGTGTCCTCCGTCATGAAACAACGTTGCAGGCGATCTTTTAATGGAAAGTAACGCAACACTTTCTTTGCCACAGAAGTCTGAAACTTGTTGCCATTAGAATCTGTGGTCTTGAAATACCGTGACTTTCCACAATGATCACACCAGGCCTTCCCCTCGTCATCTTTGTAATACAACATGCAGAGGTTCTCGCAGTAATCTATCTTCTTATATGGCATTTCTAAACCCGATAGAAGCCTTGTACATTCATACCACGTCTTTGGCATCTTATAACCTTCAGGGAGGGCATCACACCAAATAGCCAACATCTCATCAAAACATGCGATGGACATGTTGAACTTAGACTTCACAGCCATCATACGTGTCACCTGAGATAGGACAGTCACTGACGTTGCATCATGTAAAGGCTTTTTGGCTGACTCTAAAAGTCTAAAGAAATCGGTCATGCTTGGCTGTGAGTCCTGGTCATCACCATCATAATCGTGACCAATATCAGCAACCATGTCCTCCATCCGATCTACTTCATCAAAACCTTCGGGAGATTCAGCTGGCGCAACCTCAGCACCAGTACTCTCCCCATGATATACCCACCGTTGGTAACCGACCTTAAAGCCATTTTTTACTAGATGTGTCTCCATTTCGTCACGTGTTCTCTTTCGATAGTTACCACATTCCGCACAAGGGGAACGGACTGCCCCTCCAGCCGCCTGAAAAGCCCGTGACATAAATTGACGCGTCCCCTCAAACAAGGCATCTGTGTGTCGCCTGCTCGGCACCCAACCATCATACATCCATCATCTTCGTCCATACCTTCACGAATAATTTAATACATAAGCTAACGGTAGCCCTCGTGCATAACCTAATAACCTAACAATAGCCCTCGTGAGTAACATTTCACTAAACACAAAACCCTGATGATTAAACCTATATACGTGCATGCATAGCCCTCGTGGAAAACATTCAAACGTACAAAAGGCACGAAAATTGCTCACCACGATCGTCTTCCTGCTGCTCCTCCTCCACGTGCTCCGACGACAGCGGTGGACTCCTCCTCCTCCTCCCTTTCCTCTCGCTCAAAGCAGTGGCGGTCGTCGTGGCGGCGGCTAGGGTAGGCAACGGCGACGGGGCAGGAGGTGGCAATGTAGGCATTCTTGTGGAGGCGGCGGGGCGGCAGGCGGCGGCGGCGGCAGGGCGGCTGGGCGGCGGCGGCAGCGTGGGCAGCGGGCGGTTAGGGAGGGAGGGCGCTGGGCTGCGAAGCGGCGGGGAGCGACCGGAGGCGGGTGGCGGCGACGGGCGCGGCGAGGCGGCGGCGGCGAAGGTGGCGGCGGCGGCGGCGGGCGCTCGGACTTGGGCGAAAAATTGCCCAAGGCCGAGCGTGGCCAGATCTATATTGGCCTTACTCACGAGGGCCTCGTAGCCCTCGTGACTACGCACGAGACACTACAGGTGGGGCCATGGCCAACCCGTGGCCGTTGGGCCGATTACTCCCAAGGGCCAGGTGGCCCTCGCGTATAAATGGGAGATGGCGCCTGTTATTCACGAAGGCTAGGTTGCCCTCGCGAATAACATGATGTCTCAATGGCTGGCGGGTCCCACCACGTGAACTCCTCGCTGCACAGTATTCCTCCTTTATGCCCGAGGGCTATTTAGCCCTCGCGAAATGGTAAACACTAAGGCTGTCGAGGTAGCCCTCGTGAAAAATAGCTAATATACACTAGGGCCATGTTGACCCTCGTGTATAATATATATATCCGAGGGTTTCCTGATAAAACCCTCGCTACTAATATAATTTCTCCTATTATCCCAACTTTCAAATATTTTTAAAAAATTCCAAATGTTATTTTAAAATTACTTTCAAGCACTAGGAATAAATTATGTAACATTCTTGTCCATGCAAAAATATTTTAAAAAAATCGGACACATGCAATATCATACCCTTCACAACTAGCTATATCTGTTTATTGATACAGTATTCGTATGAGTAAACATTTTGAAATCTTCACATTTCATCATATATCATATATGATTCATGTATTCAGTATATAATCGCGATTCCACGTTACACTCTAATACACATTACACATAAAATCAGTATTCTCCGTTGAATGAAGATGACACTGACGTTTCTCTCGGAGACGAGCTCCACAAAATAGGCTTCACGTACGATAATCGGGCGACGCCTCACCATCGTATGAGACGATAACGTCTGGTCACCTACGTATCATGATTGCTGGAGTCTAGTCTTAAGAAAATTGGCGTCACAATTATACTAATATGTGGCAACAAAATTATTCTATGACATGTGGGGTTGGAGGGTAAAAAAGTATGACTGTGGATTATACTCGCGAGGGCTCACCGTGGGCCCTGGCAAGAACTTGTTCTGCCAGTATTACTCGCGAGGGCTTTACTGAAAGCCCTCGGTAAAAACAGCCACATGCCTACAGGTTGTGGTGTGGAGCAATTATTGTGGTCATTATTAACAAGGGCCAGTATGTAGCCCTCGCAAGTATGTGTCTGCCAGCATTTATTGCGAGGGCCTTGTTTTAGCCCTCGTGAGTAAATAGTTTATTACGGGGGCTGGAATAAACCCTCGTGTATTTATATACTGAATTTATTTATAAAACAAGGGCTGTTTTTCTGCCCTCGCGTTTATTTTCTGGCCCTCGCGATTTCCAGAAATTCTAGTAGTGCGCGACCAGCTAGATAGGGGTAGGGCAATAGCGGCGGCGATTGTCATGGCCACATCCGCCCCTTCCCCTGCGCGGCACAGCCAGACTTGGACTGCTTTGAGGCCCGGCCGGTTGAGGTGGTGGCGGTGTCATCTCCTTCGCCCCTTCCAAGTAATTACATGTAATAGATTGATGCGAAAAGGCTCCAGAGTTGAAGAACCAAAGCTGAAACTGAATTTGCTGCTGAGCGACAAAGCAAAAGCTGAAACTTGTCTCTGGAGCTCTCTTTACATATTGTATTGTAATAATGCATAGTATATCGGAGTTTGTTTTATACTAATGATGCCATTTAATGGTAGTAGAAACTTTGAATGTGATTCTACAAACTATTATAAATTTTACCCTTTTGACCGAATGGGTCACCCAACATAATCTAATGGGTCGATCCGTTGACCCCTTTCTAAAAAATGGATCATGTGGGTTGGTTCTAATGGGTCAAGGGTCGACCCATTTCCACCCCTACCGACCAAGCTGACAGCATTCTTCTTCGACATGGATTGTCTTGCTGCCTTGTCCACGCTCGGATGGCACAAACTATCATTACACAATGAATTTGTGAGGGAGGTGTCCCTCTCGAGATAGGGATTTTGCAGTCTCGGTAGGAGCAACCTAATTTTTAATTTTCTCCTCTAAGCTTGGCCCACCGTGCCCACTAATCATAAACAATATTGTTTGCACCCTGGAGGCGGTCCTAATGACGATGACTTGGTGGGCCGTACCCCGTGGTGGTACTGGGGCGCTGGGCTGTGCTGGGCTCTTGGACCGTAGGTTGTGGCTGCGCTGCTTCAATTTGAAGTGGTTTTTTTTTTCTTTTAGTAATGAATGCCAATGCTGACAAAATGACAAAACTCTCACATGGAACCTTATCAAATCTCAATTTTTCAATTTTGTTATGTATACCTTTATTGTCTCTATTATCTGTATGCTTTGGAGTTGGATCCCAGGTTCACACATTATCCCACCATGCCTAACTAGTAACTAGACAATATGGTACCAAAGACCCCGACCAGTAGAAGTATATGCACCGTTGGATGCATCGAGCATATGGTTAATTGAATGAACCGGTCATCTTTCTCTTCTTACCGGATGGAAATAGCTGTCGTAAAACTTTGCTATCACATGTAGTCCGAGATAGAGATAACCAATCATACAATCACAAAAAACACACAAGAACATAAGAAGTATAGAGGAATTGTGCTGTAATAAATTGATACTATTGCTTAATGTTTAGACAAAGGTCCACGCGGGACCACTAAGGGCACATCAGCCGGTTAGGTCGTGGCTTTCCACGTGTCGTGGCCACATGGGATGGGTCATCCCGGTGGTTCAACAACACTCCTCCTAAACCTCATGATAAGCCGCATCTCCTCATGACACTCCTCCTAAACCTTGCTAGCGAGATGCATATACCTCATGATAACTCTATAAAAATCTAATGATAAAAATTCCTAGAGAAAGAGTACATATCATACGTTTGTCATGTGCACGGTTTTGTGTAATCAAAAACCTTTTATGAGAAAGTTCAAAGAAAAACTCATTAATAAAAAAAGAGTACAAACCATCCAACATTGTGTAGGTCAAGCTGTGTACTTGTGCTTCTTGCCAAAACTTTAATTATGTGATGTATTCCCCTGAGTTTAGCACTTTTTAAGCTTCATCGTTCCAATTCCCCTAACACATCTCTCAAAAAAGGATGCGGGTAGCGACGTTGTGAATAAGTTAGTTAAATTACACATGATTTTGTGTGTTGAATACTTTTTTATTCAATGTATGCAATTCATGAGCATAAAAGAAGTTGACAATGCTAGTTCTAGCCGTGAGGTGCCAGTCCCATAAATTTTTCGCTGATAATGCTAGTCATCTACAAAATAATCCCAAATTTCATAAGATTATAGCAGGTAATCCGACATGGAGTGGTGCATGACATAATAATTCCAATGATTTTTTTACTATGGTGTCATTACTAGATGCAAACTAATAACTGATAACTATCGCAACAAAACTGATGAAATAATTGCCAAGATATAATTAACAACGAAGAAATAATGCAATTCTAGGGAAAACGGGTGCCAAAAATAAACTCCCGAGATGTAAAAGTGCCCAAAAACAGTTTTTTCCTGTCAATTTTACAAATTCTAGGGTTTTTTTAACAATTGTTGTGCTTCAGATAATAATATGTAATTATCCGAAATTTCAGGGGCCTTCCAGCAAAATTCGCGCCTTCCTTTGCCCTTTTCCTTTTTCTTTGATTGAACACATTTTCTTTTGCACGCACGTTACTATTCTTTCGCCCACAACAATCGAATGTAGTTAGTTAACTTGCTAACGGTATAAATTCAAAATAAAAGAGAATTTACATGCCAGGAGATAATCCACGACATTAGTGAAATAACAAGTCATTCGAAAATAGTGGAAATTCATGTAATACGCGCACACAACTTTAGCATATAGCTCTCTCATCCGCATATATTTCATGATGCACCATAATAAGAGCTCCCCCTTATATGTTGTATTTTCTTCTTCCCACTAATAAGATGGTATTGTTTTTTCATGCATTTGCCATTTAGGTATGAATAGGTTTTGAGTTAATGGGCCTAATTCTAATATAAACTAGTGGGCACCCAAGGAACAATGGAAGCGCATCATGGCGTATAAACGAGCTCATGCATGCATGCTCCAAGAGACGTGGCAGGGGAATAATAGGAACGTACGTATGACGAGGTGCGGCTAGCGACCAGTCGGCTCGGGCCCCGTTTTTCTCTTAAAAGGGGAATGGCATTAATTGGTACTCCCTCCATCCTTTTTTTGTTTCACGCTTTTGACTTTTGCATACATTTTTGACCATTCGTCTTATTCAAAAGAATTATGCAAATATCATTTATTTTGTTGTGATTTGTTTTATCAATAAAGATACTTTAAACATGACTTATTTTTTTGTATGTTTGCACTAATTTTTTGAATAAGACGGATGGTCAAAGGCGTGCTCAAAAGTCAAAAGCGTCAAACAAAAAAAACAGAGGTAGTACGTATCAAGAGCTACTTCGTTTTATTGGATCATACAGGACATGTCATTTTTTTCCCCTTTCTGTCCTGATTGCCTGATCGACTCCCAGTCCTGACGAAGTAATCAGAAGCACACGACGATGCATGTGGCGGTCAACAGGGGCGGAGCTAGAACGAAAATTACCGTGGTTCACCAATACACTATTTTCTTCCATGCAATAATGTATATATACATTCCATCGTGTACCAATAATAAAACGAAGGACTTGTTCTTTATAGTTTAAATTAAAATTTAAAGTTATAATTTAAAAATGTTATTTTATATAGGAGAAACGATGTAGTATTTTGTAGTCATTTTCTAGATAGTTTTAAGTGGTTCTTCTTAAGTTTTTAAAATATTTTTTTGTACTCTCCAAGACCTCATCGAGGACAATTGGTTTCGTCTTAAAATTCTAATTAATGATCATATGGAATTATCAGAAAATTTACTACTCAAAGTGTGTTTAATTTTTAGACATGGATTCTCAACATTAGTAGCACAATTTGGCACTTTTGTTTTAGAACCTTTCAATAAAAAACTTGCTACTCACTCCGTTCCAAATTATAGTTCACTGTTGACTTTTGGACAAACCTTTTAACCATTCGTCTTATTCAAAAAAAATGCAAACATGAAAAAATTTAAGCCATGCTTACAGTATGTTTAATGATAAAACAAATCTAAATAAAATATATTTACATATATTTTTTGAGTAAGACGAAGGGTCAAAATGGAGATTCAAGAGTTAACCTGTGAGTTATAATTTGGAACGGAGGGATCTACCTGTCGTTGTCATGTTGTTTTTACCATAAAAATGAACATGCATATACAGAAAAAAAAAATGTGCAAGGTAAAAAGAGAACTAGATAAAATTGAAGTACTCGTAAGTTGTAATAACACAATTGAATTGCAGTTAGCAGCCTACCAACATGGTGCATCATCGAGCCAATCAAACAGTAAGATGGAATGACATGTCCACGGTTGACATGTGAACAACAGTAAAAAGTCTATATGTACCGTTCACAAATGGAATACTATCGTACACGCGTCTTGGAGGGTTAACTGTCGCTAAAAATTTGATCTGACCCGGTGTCCTATGCACCCGGTATGCTCATGTAGATCCGCCCAGCGGAGAACGGAGCAGAAGGAGCCGCAAGTTTTAGCGGGATGGACACCATCGATCCGCTTTTGTCACCTTCACGGCTTCACGAATCACCACCACAAGCGCAGTTGAACGGCCCTTAGGTAAGGTACGTACGTAGCTAGCTAGCTCATGTACTGCTGGCCAGTATAAAGACCTGCTTAGTTTGGGTGAGACGATGCATCGATAATAACTTGTTTGGTTTAAGAAATACAATAATCTATTCATGATTTATCGTCACCTTATCTAGCATTTAGTAAAATAAGGATTAACGTCGTGTCATCAAAGTTCATAGAAAAATTCCACTACATTAGAATGATTTGCTCCCTCGAGTGAGATAGATCATAAAGAGGTGGCAAGCATAAGGGCATCTTCAATGGAGCCCTGTCAGCTAGCTATAATGAACCTACCTCACCATTTTTGTCTATGTGGAGGAGAGAAGAAGAGGAGAGAGATAAAGACCGGTTGTTAACTAAGAGCCCGTCTATAGCGAATTATAAGGTGCACTACATCTATTACATGTGGGTCCATATTAAATTTAATAGCCAATGTTATAGCTAATTCATTGAAAATGTTGTCTATAAGCTATTTATAGATAACATAAAACTTTCTTATGCTAATAGTTGGCTATACCATTGGAGATGCCCTAAGACATTGTCGAGGAATCAAAGTGCGTAGAGCCGGTCAGTCTGTAATAGGGGTGGGTTCGAGTCGATCTCGGGCGAGCTTAGGTTGTCAAAGCTCGAGCTCGGTTCGGGCTCGGCTCGAACTAGCATCGAGCTTAGGGTCAAGCTCGAGATCGAGCTCAATGAAAGCTCGACTAGGCTCGAGATTGGCTCGGTTGAGCTCGAATGAAGGGATTTGTGCTATTTTAATGGAAAGATAGGCTATATGAGCTCGGTTGGACTCAATTTCAAACTCGAGCTCGGCTCAAATTGGTTGAATAATTGGATTCAAAGAAAGAAATATGCTATGCAATGATAATTATTCAGACTCAGTTGAGCTCGACGAAGACTCGAGATCGGGCTTGAGATCCGCTCGAATAGACTCGAGCTCGGAACCGGACTCGAGATCGTCTTGTTTAGCATTCGAGAGATCCGATTTCAAATAGCTCGTTGAGTCCGAGCTTTTGATCTGACCCTAGTCCGTAAGTCGTAAAACCGTCGTATATCTACGCAAGGACGAGCACGACGGCGAGTTATTTCCGGGTGTTCTTACTCAAGACACCGGTAAAGCTGCCAACCGAATGCGATCGAGGGAGTCGCTTGCCTCAAATACAAGGACGTGCGTGGAGCAAGTCATCTCCAGAAAGTCTTTTTTTTTACTAGCTCAGTGGTACGTAGGTGACGACTTTTGAGATGCGGCGGCCACTTGCCCAAAGACTAGCGAGTTACCGACTAAAAACAATAAAAACAATTTTCATTAGAAAAATCTATAGAAGTTAAAACAAAACAACATTGTATAATTGACCTAAAAAACCTTATGAATCAAATTTCTAAATAAAAACAATAATAAACTAGTCGATCATAAAAAAATAAAAAAAGTTGATGTGAATTACTATACGTAATTCTTTTCGGTATGAAAAAACTAATTACCACTATCAATTACTCAAGCGGAAAAATAGTGGACTACTTAATTAGTAAAAAAATAGTTTTCTGCTCAAAATCCAAAAATAGGTGACTGATATTTAACAAATCTATTTTTTTTAGTACATATCTTTACTGTTCATGTACAAAAGTTATAATAAAACTACAACCAGAAACTGCAAGTATTAGCGGGAAAAACCATTGACTTCTACAAAATAAATCGCAAGTATTAGTGGAAAAAACCGTCAACTTCTACAAAATAATGATACAAAAGTCTAACAAATCTGCTATCCAAAATGAGCTACTGCCTACTGGGGTATGCAAGCCCAAATATTTTCTCTAGATCGACAACAAAAATGAAAAAGAAAAACTATTTCTAAGACAAGCTCATCTTGTCCTATTAGAAAAAAAACAAAACCACTAAAAAGTTGTGTCTCCACCATCTTGCTAAGAAATAGCAAGAGAACTCAAGCATCTAATCATCTAGTTCTTGTCTCTTTAATTTTCCGGATCTTTTTTTGAGCAAAAGGGTAAGGGCTTTGCCATTCCATTAAAGACGTAAAGCAGCTGTACAAATTACAGGGAGAAGAAAAAAAGGGGGAGGGAAGATAAGAGGGTGGAGGGGGGCAAGCAACTAGAGGAGATTACAAGAGGGGTAGGCCGCATTCCAAGCGGCTATCTCATCTTTGATGCGACCAACTATTTGGGTGGTAGGAAGAGACTGGTGGTGGAAGATCCTCCGGTTCCGCTCTCTCCAGATCTCCCAGGACGAAAGGATGATGGGGCTGTTCAAGGAACGGGAAGCGGCCTTAGGGATGCTCACTTGACGGGCGAGCCACCAATCGCCGAAGATGGCGTGCCCGGCAAGGGGAAGGTTGTGCAGCAGAAAAGCCTGCCAAATGATAGAGGAAAAACTGTAGGATCCAAACAGGTGGCGTATCGTTTCCGAGGGCCCATCGCAGAGGCAGCAGGCCAGATGGTGGGGCCAGCCTTTCTGAGCGATGGGGTCGGTGGTGTTGATATGATGAAGGCTTAAGGTCCACACGAAGAATTTGCAGAGGGTGGAACGTGCTGCCCCTGAATTGGAGGGAGTAGACCGATTTGGTGGAATAGTGGCCAGAGGAGGAAGGGGACCATGTAATGTCGTCCGGGGAGTCGGAGAGCGCCACTAGGCGGACCTTACTCCAAAGAAGGATGGACTCCTTGAAGAGTATGTCTGAGGAGATGGGGCCACAGAGCTGCAACCACCGGTGACCAGGGAGGAGCAAGGCCACGGTGCCATGGGGCCACTTTTCAGATCTGATCACACTCTTTGGATCTAATCATGGTGGTGGCAAGCGCGTGGCAAATGGGTGGGTTCGTCGGGGTCGCCCAACCTATATGGACATTGGGAGTCGAAGGGGCCAGCCAATTTATTGGTTCCATTCACACCTCTTTTTAAATTAGGGGTTTGAATTTGGGGAATGAAGAAGTGATAGGAACACGAGAAAGAAAATGAGAAGCACTATTCCTTTGAACTGAACCTGTTGGTTATGGTTAATTGGTTGCATTCTGTGTGGTCTGTTTGTGTTTTGGGTTGACAAATGCGAGTGGTGAGGTCACCGGTTGTAAGCGTCAATCTGTCAGTTTCTAACTTCGGTTGTAAATTGCAAAAGATATTGTTTCTGTTTTGTAATGAAATGGAAATCGGCCGGCCGGGGTTCTCCCCTTTTGGAAAAAAAAAAAGAGTGTGATAATGGGAAAGGTGAGTAGAAACATGACAGAATGCGATGCAAATCTAGAATAATACCATGTTTATTTGTATATAACAGACATAGACACACACATATATATCCGTGTGTGTGTTACAATTTGGTACGTGGAGTTGATTTCCCGCAAATCAAACTCAAGAGCTGTCACAATTTTGCGTCCTTTAATTTACGGGTGTAACTTTGTCACAGCCCCAGCATGATATAGTACACAATGGCAACGGGAAGCGATATGAATGTCCCAAGAATAACCCTGAAAAACACAAAACCATATCCACAGTAATAAGGAGATTTACATAAAGAAGTGAAACATAAACATATACACACAATTAATGCATGCTGACAGTGTCTGATAAAGAACCCAACCCTGTGCTCATGACGTCTGCGTGGACCTTGTACTCTTCGGCGTATACGAACGAAGCCACGGCTAGAGGGAGAGCCGCCTGCGTGCATATGTATGTGAAAAAATTGGCCAGAGAGTGATACACACACGTATAAAAGGAAAGCTAGCATATTCTTGAGAATACGGATCTCTCTGTACTCCCAACGAGTTTTTGCAATTGAAGATTATTATTAACCGATCTGAACCATTGATCCTTTTCGTCTCGTTGAAATGTAACTCCTAACCAGGTTTCACATTTTTTTGAATTTGTTTGCTAATTCTTTCATTTAAAAAAAAACCTTCTAATTAGTCATGACGCGTTTAAAAAAGCTGATTTTGAAAATATGAAACAAATAGTTGAAAAAATGAAAAAAATACAAAACTTGGTTGGGAATTACATTTCAACGAGACGAAGAGAATCAACGGTTCAGATCGGTCAATAATAACATTGAATTGCAAAAACTCGTCGGGAGTACGGATGGATCCGTACTCTCGAGAGCACGGTAGCTTTCCCCCCCCCCTCTCTCTCTCTCTCTCTCTCTCTCTCTCTCTCTCTCTCTCGGTTTACACAACCTATGACCGATCTGAATGATTCGAACCGGCCATTTTGATCTTCTAGTTGATATGAGCTCACAGACAAAATTTTATATTTTTTTGATTTTTTTAACTATTTTAAACGATTTTTTGAAACGTATTTTGATTGTATTTGAAGAAGGAGGAAGAAGAAGATGACGAGAGGATGACATGCGGGCCCTGCCTGTTAGAAACGTATTTTGATTGTATTTGATTTAGTGTACGTCGTAAATCCTTCGAAATACCCGAAAATGGCATGGGTGATATATAGTTGCAAGAATAATGGCATCAATAACAATTAATATCGATTTTGTAATGGCAAAACTAAAGAATCAGATCTTTATAATGGCATACATGAAAAAAAATCCTATAAAAAATTAAAACTATTATAGCAATACCGTCAGATTGAGAGAAATGAATGGCTCATATTTATTTTAGCGTATCGTAAAAATTTTAGTTGTAAAAGACCATGTGGTTTGTGGCATAAATCATGGCACACAACCAACCGCGGATGATGCGGGGGAATATTGCTTAGCCGAGCTAGGGTGTGGACACATTTTTTTTTCATTCTTACTTGCACAACGGCGATGTGGAGAAGGGTCCCGTGCATGCCGATGACCAGCGACGCGAACAGCATCACCACGGGGCCTATCAGGAACTTGAACGCCATCGAGAGCGATGCGATCGCGTAGCCGCACGGCACGAACCGTGATTGCCGTGCTATGAACGTCCCTGCAAATCCGTTCGTCAGATGTGTAGGTTTTATATGTTAGAGGAATAGTGAGGTGGATACAATCGATGGTCGCTTGCAGTGTTTGGCATTTTCGTTAGATATATACAGCCGTTTTAAAATATAATATGTATAATATTTTAACATGCGATCTTCAACATAAGACTTTAAACATTAATTCCTTTCACAAAACAACATCAACAACCATAAAATTATCATAATATGAAAGTATTTTCAAACACGAATCCAACTATATCACATGCGTAATAATAAATATATATTTTTTACTTAATTATTTGTCAACAGTTACAAACGTTCACCTGAAGCGAACATGCTAAGGCCAACCGTCGTGGTGTGTATAGTGAAGAGAGAGTCGTTGATAATTTTGGGCATCTTGATTCCAAATCTGTAAAAAAAAGATAAGGGTTAATGTACACAGCTTCCATACGGGGTGAGGAGATCCCCTTCTAATTTCCCACTGTTAGCCACGCATCAAGATCCGTGTATAACTTCTTATATAATCTTTTGCAAAAACTCCCTGCGCAATTTTGAAAAATAACAATCGGGTCCTTTTCTTCTTCCTCTCACTCCTCCCCTCCAACCTAGTCTAGCTGGATCTGTCGGAAGGCCACGCAGTTAGAAACCACCTCCAACCTAGCATGCGACCACGCTGGCGCCTAGAAAAGCTGCCACACCGGCTAGCCATGTCAGGTCGGGCTTGTCATAGATACTTCTTCTAATACTGGCGTGGTTGCGCGTCGTTGAGGAGGTGGTCAACAGTGGCAGGGTCATTAGGGAGATGCCGGCTTGGCCAGGGTGGAGTCATGGATGGGAAGGGAGAGAGGAAGAGAGGAGCAAAAATAAGAGGGCTTGATTGCATTTTCCCTAAAATTTAAGGGTTTGCTTGAAGAGACCATCAGATGGCTAGCTATGCGAGCACGAATTTAGACGCAGGACCAACGAACGAGAATAGGAGATGAGGTGTTCCTTAGGCGAGGGTGGTTGTATTTCCCATGTTGGGCGTGACTCCTAATCAGTTGACTAAAAATAGAGAAAATTTCAGTCGACGTACAATTTTACATTAGTTAATAACTAAATTTACATAGCTTGATGTTGTAAAAAATGTGCAACAGTCAATTAGATGATATTTTTAAGTTGTTGCAAGTTCATTGAAACCAAAAAGAGATACATGAGAGGTTGCCTATAGAATTAAAAGTATGTGCAAAAATGGAGTGTAAATTTTTTATAGATAAATTGTACATTTTATATAACATAATTAGAGAGAGATGCGTGTGCAAATATATAATATAATATAACTATCCTACATAAGTCGTCGAGAGGCTGAATCCGTGCAAGGCCATGTCACTTGAAAATCCCCGGTCATTCGTTCCTTCACGAACGGCCACACGTGGCGCAAGATCCAATTGTCCATCCATACTTAACATATAAAATTCTTTCTATTGCAAGCTAGCCAATGAGGCTGGCACCCTGGCTGGCTGGCTGGCTAGCCGAGCTAGCTGATACACTACTAGTCCTGGGTTTGAGTCCTCGCCTCCCCCAATTTTCCACCCTCCTGACTTTTGATTCGTCGCCTACATCTAATTTTCCTCCCGCTCCCAATTTTCCACTTTCTTTCTGTATTTATCCTTCTATTTTATTTTATTTAGGTCGCAAAAAAAAAACAAGTGAAAGTTCGTAAAAATGGAACCATGCACAAAAAATATTCACATAAAGTTTGAATGTCTTCCAAAAAATTTTTAAGTTCAAATTTGGAAAAAGTGAATTCTCTTCTATTTAGGACATATTCCTTTCCTTTTCTATTTTGTTTCCTCCATGTCCCAAAAAAATTAAAGAATATAAAGCCTATAAAAATGAAACCATGGCTAGACCAAAAGAATTTTTAAAAAGTTTGGAAACTTTCAAATTTTTATTAAATTTCTAGAAAATAGAAATTTAAAAATAATGTCCCTTTGCTCTTCTTCACTTCTTATACTCTCTCTTTTAAGAACGTTAATTAGTAATACAAAAAAAAAGAACACAAAAAGCTCAAGTGCAAAAAAACCATAAAAGCTTGTACATTTTTTGAATATTGTTCTTTTACTCTTTTACCCTTTTATATTTTCTTATAAACATTGTTTCTTTTATTTTTTTTTCCCTCTTATTCATTTCTGTTCGATCCACTAATCTTAAATATTTTCTTTGTAATTATGAACCGCGTGCGTGATGCGTTTTCCTTACTAGAGTATGACTTTTACAACTGTAGATGTGGACGGAAGAGACATACCTAAATGCGATGAGAGAGCATATGAGTCCTAGGAAGCTTGCATATGTATTAGGAATCTTTAGAAGCTTCTTCCCTGCCAGCCATATGACGTGCTTCACCGACGGAGCAGGCTCCGGCTCCCGCTCCGGCATGGGCAGTGAAGCCTTCTTCGCGTCTGTCGTCGTCGTTTCGCTGGCCACCTCCGTGGTTTCGATGTTTACAGCCACTTCTTGGATCCGCTCGGCCGCATCAGCGTCGTCGACAGCACGGGAGCCTTCCTCGGTTGACACTGTCGGCGACCCCGGGCTGATCTTGGCGCTGCCAACCTGCGCAGCGGCGGCGATGTACTCGTAGAAGAAGATGACGACGTTATACCAGACGCAAAACTGCATCACGACGATCTGTTTTACCAGGTCCTCGGACACGGCCCCGTACATGCCGTTGAGGATGGGCACGCCGATGATGACGGTGCTGGGCAGCGTCGCCGAGGAGAAGACGGTCACCACCCACTGCAGCGGGGTGGCCTGAGCAGCCGCCGCTGCGTCGGGGCGGCGGCGGGAGCGGGAGCAGAAGCGGAAGCAGGGCCAGAGCGCCCACGCCATGGGACCTAGAAGCATGGCCGCCTTCTGCAGCGTGTCGGCGGCGATGAGGCGGCCGTTCATATGGTAGGGGTCGTTGGTGGAGACCATGAGGAAGACGAGGACCGGCACGGCGTAGAGCGCGACGAAGTGGTTGATCCCAGAGCACTGCTCGTCGGAGAAGGCCTTGAGCCACCGCACTGACGCGTACCCCAGCAGCGCCGCCGTGTACAGCGGCGCCATCGCCTCCACGACGTCGTACACGGTCGAGCCCGTGATCATGGTGTCCCCTAGCTAGCTAGGCTCTTAGTTATGCCTTGTGAGGTTGTGAGTTGTGACACTACACTACACTGGTTGTGCTGTAGCGTGCGGCCGTGCGAGTGTAGGATTTAGATCGGACATTTGTATTAGTTGCGCTATCTATACAGCGCGTAGCTAAGGCTCACCCCCGCGTGGCCACGTCGCCCCCAAAATCTCGGCCGTCCCTTTGCCTCGCGTGTCTCCCATCCCAGCCGTTCGATTCGAGCCCTGCGGGGGGGGGTCCGGTTTGCTAAAACGCCCCTGTAGTTTGAGGATTTCAGTTTACATCCTCATCTGTTTGCGCCTGGGTCCTTCAGTAGTTCTTCCGCGCCTCGGCAAACTTTCACTAACCACCCCCAACGTTTCGCAGCCTTCACAGCGCTACCCTTTTGGTCTTTCTAAGTACACCGGTGGTTCGGAGGAAATTACCCGCCATGCCACTCCCGTGCCCTGCCGACGCCACCTGAACCCTAGCCCAGTTCACGCCACCGCCCCCTCGCTCCCCCTCCCCGCACAGCTCCCTCTTCCTCTTCTCGCGAGCTTCGTCTCCTACATCTTGCTGCTACTTCTTCGCGCCCGCCGCCCATCCTCCCACCGGTGACCGCCGCCGTCCCAGGTTCCAAGCACCTCTCTTTGCCTCTTTCCCTATCCTCCTCAGTGCCTGCTTTTGCCCTGTCTCCGGCCACCACCGCCTCTACTCCTCGCCTCCTCCCTGGTCCGTCTCCTCCCCCAGCCGCCGTCGGACCTCCTGCTCCCCGCGCCGCGCTCACCTCTGCCTCGAAGCGCACCCGGTCGTCCTCTTCCTCGGTAGATCTGGACGAGCCGGTCTTCGTCCTGCCGCCGCCCCTCACCGCAACCGGATCTGCACGTCCCCCCGCCACTACTGCCTTCCTCTCCCTCGCCAACGTCGTCGCGTGCATCCCCCTATCTATTTGCCCTCTTCATATGCAACGCTAACATCCATTTCCTGTTTCCAAATCGCCTTCATGCATTGACCTTGATTTCGAGCTCGAAGGCTCCTTCGAGAATAAATTGTTATCCCCAGCAACTGCGTTGGTTGATCTTGGATAGCGGGTAGCCCATCCAGTCAATATGGTTCAGTGCTTCAGTTAAGGTTTGCACGCCGTTCTATTATCTTTTTTTGTTGAAAGAGGTAATGTTTTATTGAGGAGAAACAACTAAAATATAGTGCTTTATGTTGGGTTTAGCCATTGCTAAATAAAAGTAGTTGTATTTTAGGCGAAGGAAGCCTATATCCATACAAAGATTCTTGCTGAAGGTAAATCCTTCAGTATTGCAAATATTATGAGGTAACAGCTCCATACACTACTTGCTTCATTTTTTTTCCCCCTTATGTAAATGTTAATATCTACAATTTGAGCACTGCACAGCGAGCTTTCAATGTAAGCGATATTCTTCGAAGTATCCATACAAGTGCCATAGTATGAGATCGTCAATAGTTGAAATCAGATAGCTTGCCTTCACAACCTGGTGCTCTGCCTGATTCTGCCATATTTAGCTTCCCTGAAGCTTCTCCTTGCAGTCTATGGCTTCACATTATATCCAAATTGCATTATCTTCACACGGCCTCTCGGAGCTAATATAACTTTTTTACCGGGACCAGATATATGTGTGAACTCTCAGGTAACCTTTTTACTACTGCTACTACTGTTTTGTAAAACGTAGTTCTCACCATTGCTATGTGTACGGTGCAATATTCTAGATATGTTTGCTTGCTTAGTGACAGTAGCGACCACCTTATTATGTGCCGATAAAACAGACCATGCAAAAAAGATCAGATTGAATGTTACATTGTCATGTTAGCCACAGGTAAGATCCACCATGTCCTTAGTGTTGATTAGACCGGAGCAATGACTTAAGTGTATGCAGTGATCGGACATGTTCAGAGCTGAAGTGGAGATGGATGCTGATCAATTGCAGAAGCTATGCAAAGGAAGACCAAAGCAAAAACTTTGTTGTTTTGTTAATTAGGGAAGCTTAATCCTTGACAAGTAATTCCTCTGCCCTTGAATTTGTAGCAATGTTGCACATGTTTAAGTTTGGTACAATTTTGAGCTGACTGATGTTGGTGTTTTGCCAAAGGAGTTTTCAGCTATTATTTGCAAGTGTTGTGATCCTACAAAAAATTCAGATTGTGAACTGCTGCTGCTGAGTGGCCACATTCTGTAGGCTTGTCCACTATGGCTACACACTTAAACCATGCAAATAATAGAACAAGCGTGCGAATGCGCGCTACTTTTTTCTAGTGCAAAATTGTAAATGGTCCATTGCTTCGTATCTTATTTTTCTTTTGCTCTCCAATTCAGCATTTTTGTGTTCATATTCTCTAGTATTACCTCTTTTTTTCCTGCTGCCACGGTGTATAAAAACCTTAATATATCTAAATTAATTTATGCAGCAAAGTATTCATTTTGGTTTGATCTGATGGTTTGATAAAGGCTACTTTTGCCAGGTGAATCCACATACTCATCAGCTGAAAATATGTGGATTCGGCAGCACGAAAGTCTTGGTATGACCATGCATTACCAGTGAACTGCATGAACATCGACATTTTTCTCATGGTAACCGATTATTTTGTACTATTTATAGGTAAAAGGAGAACCAAATATTTCTTATATTTGTTCGAGATACTACAGAGCCCCAGAGCTCATATTTGGTGCTATTGAATACACAACGGCTATTGATGTATGCTCTGCCAGTTATGGTCTGCCTGTTGTGTTCTTGTTGAATTCCTTCTAGGCCAGTTGAGGGATAGCACAACTTATAAAGTCTGTTGAGCTATCTAGCTTATTGAATTTTGTATTCTAAATCAATCCATTTCTTTCAAACGGCCTCTTTTCCCTAGTGACAGTGGCGTTGACCAACTTGTTGAAATCATCAAGGTAAATTCTTCCTCCCAAGAAAATTGTTGCATGTGGGTTTCATCTGGTCAATGCGTTTGGCATGCATTCTTGATTCTTCTACTCTGAAGCACCAGCCCAGATATGTAAATAGTAAGCATCCAGGGGAAGGGTAAGGATTTGTTGAAGTCCCGCTTTATCCGTCGAGTAGGCTTTCCGTATCTCTTTCATAAACACGTTTCAAAGCGGTTGATATGTGTGTATTATAGATTCACCGCACGGGGCTTCGCCCAGGCGTGAAGCGCGTGAGCTCCGCTCGTGTATATATATAGGCAGGGGCAGCATGTGCCTTGGTCTAGACTCTCGACGACACTAGGAAAAGTTCATGTTTTCGACGGCCTAAGCTGGTCGACGGCCAAAGCAGGGTTGTTCACCACAATATTCCATGGTTAACGGCGAAAATTCCACCCGTCTAAGATATATGGAGTATAGCGTTAATGACACTAGCAAGCGTGCACGTGAAAAACACGTTATAGTAATATACTATGCAACTTAATAAAACTATAAAACTTAATAGAAAACTCAAGATTTTGCTTCTTCTCTGTAAAATGAAATAATTGTATGCAACTTGATGGAGAACCAATATTGAAAGCATCTTCATGGGGGTTACAATTGTAGAGAAAAACACTAGACAATAAATAAAAAACAAAAAGACCTCTTATAGGGGCGACGGTGGTTCATGGCAGCGGCACCGTGGACGCTCGGACGACGGGGGAGAGGCGTAGGAGCGACGGCGGTTCACGCACAACGGCAGGCAGCGACGGTGGCGCTTGGAGCGACGGCCGGTCAAGCGACGACGGCACGAGGAAGGCGACGGCGAGGAAGCGTGCGCGTACGGGTTCTGGTCACCAGCGTCCCCCGCACGAGAGCGATGCATGCACGCGTCATAAGACGGTAGGAATAAACTATATACGTGCAGCTTACGGATAGCTATTTCTTCATCCAAATTCGAATCGAGATCAGAATACATTATATAATCACAGCCATGGAAGGTGGCGGCGAGGGATTCCGCGTCGATGACATCGCCGTAGGCCATAGCTCGACAGATTGTCGGTTGTACTCGTACAAGGAGTGACGGCAGATCATGCACGGGGGCCAGCGGTGACGGCAGTGCTTGGAGTGGTGGCCGACCAAGCGACGGTGGCGCGAGGAAGGCGGCAACAAGGAAGCGTGCGCGTGCGCGTGCACATACGGGTTTAGGCCATCGGCGTCCCCCGTGCGAGCGCGATGCATGCATGAGTCATAGGACGGGAGGAGTTTGCACATATATATTGTATGCATGTAGCTTATGGACAGTTATTGCTTGATCCGAATTCAAATCAAGATCAGCATACATTAGGTAATCACAGCCATGAAAGGCAGCGACGGGAGTCTGCGTTGATGATGTCGTCGTAGCTCAGCTCGACGGACTGCCGATTGTACTCGTACATAACATGTTTAGATAGATGGAGTGGCAAAGGTGGGTAATTTAAGTGAAGTTTAAGTGGCAAAGGTGGGTAATTTAGGCCCTGTTTGTTTCAGTTTCTAGCCAGCTTTTAGCCTCAGAAGTCAGAAGCTCAAACAAACAGCCAGCTTTTGGAACCCACTTCAAAGAAGCCAAAAGCCACCAAAAGCCCAATTTGTACTGTGATTTGAGCTTTCCCAAAAGCTAGTTTTTTGTGGCTTTTCCCAGAAGTAGCTTTTAGAGAAGCTACAGCTCAAACAAACAGGGCCTTAAGCGAAGTTTAAGTGATCCAATTATGGCTATTGGATGAAGGGATATGGACGGATAAGATTTGAAGTTGGATATAGGCCAAAACTGCTCAATTATATAAGTGAAGTTTAAGTGATAAAGGTGGATAATTTAATCAAAGTTTAAGTGATACAATTATGCCTGTTGGATGAAGGGATATGGACGGATGAGATTTGCTGTAGGATATAGGTCAAAACTACTCAATTATAGAGCAGATATAGATATAGATATAAATAAAAAAATACTCTATATCTATATCTATATCTATATCTGTATCTGTATCTATATTTATAAATAAACAAATACTCTATATCTATATCTGTATCTATACCGGTGGGTCTCGAACCACAAGATTGTCGACGGCTTGCCACCCCCTTTCGGTCCCGGGTTCGAGCCGCACTTCGCGCCTGCACCATTTTTTTCACAATGGTCGACGGCTTGCACATACATGGTCGTCAACCACCGGACACGTTCATAGAAAGCGTGAAACGTGGGCTCATGGGCCCTACGTGGCATTGAGCGTTATGCCCCTGTTGCGGTGGGTCCCAAGCCACACAAGCTGCGACTTCCACCGGCAATGGAAGCTTGAGCCATGGAGGTGCCACTGCTGTGTGGGCCCCATCCATCATGTGGTGTTCTCGCGCTATTTGTATATAATCGACTGAGACTTATTTAAAAATCAATCGTCTGAGAAGCAGCAAAACCGATATATAAATAAAAATAAATGGGTTGCACACCCTTTTTTTTTTAGCTAAAGAGGCAGGTGCTCTGCCATTTCATTAAGTAGAGGAGAACAGCACGTACAAAGAGAAGAGAAACAGAGGGGGGAGAGAGGGGGGGCGACCAGCACCGCCAACAACGAGAGGGATGCGAGGCTACAAACAACACAACACTGCCAACAACAGGGCAGATGCCCAAACACGGCAAGACCGCGATCGCCACCGCCGAACGAGATGCGCGGACGAAGACTGACGCCACCACCGCACGGCAAGCGCGGACAAGAACCGCCACCGTCGAGAAGGATGCACGGAAGAAGATCGCCGCCACCACCGGTCAGGTTTTCACCTGGCGAGCCTCCCGAAGACACTCAGACAAGAGGTAAGTGCGCAGGCGAAGACAAGCCACGAACCACCAAACCCCCACGAAGCCCGCGCCGAGCACCAAGGGCACCACAGCCACAAGGGCACCGGGTGACGAAACAGCCGCACCAAAGCACCACGCCGCCGCCGAAAAACCCAAGACCACGCCGATGAAGAAGGCCGTCGTGCTCCAGCCACCGCCACCCAGGCAAGCCTCCTCAACGCCACGCCGGTTCCACAAGGAGAGAACAGAAACACACAGCATAGGGAGGAAGACCTGTAAGTGCAGGGGGGCCACAACAACGCCGAGCAACACACCGACGCAGCGTGGAAGACGGCGACGAGGAGAGGAGGCCAAGGACGACACCCCGGGGCAGACGAGCTCCAAAGAAGCCGGATCCGGGCTCAGATCTGGCCACCCCCCGGCCGGACTCGGGAGGCGCGCGGCGGGCCTTCCCCGCACCAGATGGACGGCGCGCCACCCAACAGATCTGGCAGCCGCCAGATCTGGCAGGGGGCGACGACGAGCGTGGAGGGCGAGGAGGAGGGCCCCACCGCCGCCGTCAGCGCCGGCCAATGCCGCCGTCGGCGAACCAGCGCCGCCACGCCACAGACGGCACAGCCACCGCCAGCAGCAAGCAAGCGCCCACAGTGGAGGAGAAACCGACCTGCCGCGGGCGACGACGGCAGCGAGGAGGGCGAGGAGGAGGGCCCCGTCGTCGTCCAACGCCGCCAACACCGCCGTTGGTGAAGCCAGCGCCGCCACGCCGCTTGCTGCTGCTGTTTCGCAGCCAGCAAGCACCACCAGCGATCGCAAGACCCGCCGGATCCGCACGGCGGAGGAGAAACCGAGCACCGCAGCAGCGGAGGGGACGCCGCACCTCGAGCCGACGCCAGCGCCCAAGGCCAGCGCCAAGGCTCAAGGCCGAGAAGGAGAGAGAGGGTAGCGGGAGGAGGAAGGGGGAGGAGGAGGGGGCCGCCGCCGCCGCCGGGCGGCGGCGGCGGCGCTAGGGTTTGGGGGGGGGGGGCTTCGGGTGGGGAGGTGTGTCGCCCTCGAGCCGCCCCCCAGGGACGACGCGAGGGCCAGCTTCGGACGACGACGACAATGGTTGCACACCCTTTTGGGTTGGAAAAGAACATTTGCTCACCTGGCTAGCGCCGGGCGCAGGTTCACCGGCGCCATTGCAAGTTCAGGCCTCGTCCGCGCCCTAGCCTCCCTTTTGTTTTTTGATGGTCGACGACATTTATTAGGTCGTCTATCATATAACAGTTCCTCATTTTCTTATAAATTTGCTTGTATCATTTTTTTTTATAAAAATGCATCCAGTGTAGTTATTATTAGTTTTTGTGTGAAAAAACACTTTTGGCATGTATATAATCTAGTGTTTTTTCAAGCTATATATGATAAATATAATCTATGTCACGGTCAGCCTTTGACGGAGACTTATGGTATATAACCATTGATATGTCGACTATATGTTGGTTGATAGTCCAGTTGACGAGTGACGACCATATTTTCATGCCCGACCATGCATCTTCGATGTCCTAAGGTTGATGGCTGGCCGCCTACTATAACTATGGTAAACGGCTTTTGCACTATGGTAGACGAATTTTGCTGGAAAAATGTGGTGTTTCCTACAGTGCAAATTGACGTGGATTGGAACGGTAAGGTCTTTCAACATTTGAGATATGCTTATAAGTGCAACATATAAGCATGCTTTCCTTCATCAGGTGCGTAACTTTTAAACATGTACAAAAACTTTTTGCATTTGAAACTTTTTATATAGATGCCTTGTGATGGCATGCTCTCTTTCCTTAGACGCTTGTGGGTAACCACCTTAACTATATATATATGCCCTAACACGAATACAATAGAGGCTTCACACTAAATGGTACTACATAAAACAATATGATATATTGTGATACGTAAAGCAAGTATATATTATGGACTACGATAGAGTTTCACACTACATAATATTTGCTACACTTTTCCAACAGCTTAGCATTCTATATCTACCCATTTTTGACAAGGGGGTGATGCTATACAGGATTTTGTGCCAGAAAAGGTTCAGGTTGCAGGTGCTGCTGAGGGGAATACTCTTGTTAAAGCAAAGAAGCCCAGGGTGCCGCACTGTTTTCGCTGCAAATGCAACGGACATGTGGTAGAGGAGTGCAAAGCTGATTTGGATTGTATTATCTGTAATAAGAAGAATGCACATCTCCCTTTCAGGTGTCCTCTAGTGAAATTGCCCAAACCTGATGCCTCACTGTTCGGGTTTGGCAAAAATGACATGGGGTTTTTCCGGATTCCTGAATTTGATTCCAACCTTGAAATCTCTGACTCTTCCCCGACGGCTCTTGTCAAAATCACTGGTGGGACTCTTGCTTCAGGGACTGTGCAAGATGAAATTGTAAAATTGGTTAGAGCTGACTGGAAGTGGGAGGCTTTGCCACATGATAATGATTCTTTCTTGGTTGCTTTCCCTTCAGATGAGGAATTAAAGAGGATGGTGGATGTTGATTTTTGCCTAAAAAATCATGGTGTTACACTTACCTTCTCTGAGTGGCAATCAAATGGGGATGTGATACCGGCCTATCAGTTAGACGAAGTGTGGGTTCATATCACAGGTGTACCTCATTCTTGGCGCCATTATCTTGGTTTTTGGGCCTTGGGGTCTGTGATTGGTGTAACACTGGAAGTAGATATGCTGACATTCAGGAAGAAAGGTGTTATTAGAATTTTGGTGGGAATGATGTCCAAAGAAAATTTGCCTTTCTCCTCAGATGTGGTTTTCGGCAAGGTTGGATATGATATTACTTTCACCTTGGAGAGTGCTGATTTTGTTCCTGCGATGCCATCTGTTGTCCACCCTATTGCAAGGGATGAGGATGGTGCAGGTAAAGATGACGTACCAAAGGATACCGACCATGATCATGCTTCTAAGAAGCAAAAAGGGGAGTCTACTAGCATTGAACCTGTTCATGGTGCTACTGGACCGGTTCCAATGCAATTGGCATTAACGCCCATTGGATCTTCGCGCCCAGCACCATCAGCTACTATTATTCTTGACGGTGTTAATCCCCAAAAAGAAAGTTGGGTAACACCACCTTGTCCAAGAACTTGTACTCCATCTGGGAGTAAGATTTTACCGGCTGCCAAGAAAGTTACTTGTGTTATTGGATTGGTGCTGGGTGTCGGGGATAAAGTTACGGCCTATTGCCATGGCCCGCTCCCTGACGGCTCAATCGAGTAGCCTACCAGGGCCCAGCTCCCTGGAAGGTTCTATCTGGCCCATATGCATCCTGCCGAATAGCTTCCTGGCTGGCATGATGCGTAACGGCCAAGGAATCGTGTTTGAGTCCGTCTCGAGCAGGAGTTCTGCACGGCTACGTAAAGACCCGGACGTTGGTTTCCCGGATTGGAGCAGATGTCGTGATCCCCAAGACATGGAGTTTTCCTTATCTACCTCGGGATGTATTTGGCACGTCGAGTTCGTTATGATCTCGTAGTTAGCCCGCCCGATAATCCCTCGGTAGGTCGGTTGCTCAACACTATATAAACAGGGCCCCTACGGCGTGTAGAGGGGACCTGATCATTGCATCGAGACTTAGCGCATCATTGTGTATAGCTTCCTGTATACACATAGCCTCGCCGAGACCTGTTCGTCTCGTCGAGCATCCTCTTGTAATTATCTCTGATATACTCCCTCCTTTCCAGTATGTAAGGCATAATTTGTTTTCACTTTTTTTCCAATATATAAGGCGCAGCTGCCTTGACCGTTCAGAAGTTCCGGAAATACCCTTCGCTATGTAGGAAATTAATTAATTCTAGAATCGCATTATTTCCTTGCGCTGATATTTCCTTCCCCTGCATGAGCGCTGATAAAAAATCATCTCATTAATTAGGGGCAATTAATTAGGGGCAAATCAGGAATCACAAGTGCTATACACGGTCTCCTTGGTATTCACGAAAATCAAATTATGCCTTACATACTAGAAAGGAGGGAGTATAAGAAAGGCTGGACGTAGGGTTGTTATCTCCCCCGAGAGGCCCAAACCAGGATAAAAACCCGTGTCTTCCTGTTCGTCGTTGATTGCTGTTTGGCGTGTCTCCTATCTCCCCTTCTCAAGAACCTTAGTTGACTTGGGTCAATATCCCAATCGTCGACAGTTGGCGCCGTCCGTGGGGACGTAGTAGATCAAGCATGTCGAACTCCATCAGCGACCACGGATCTTTCCCTGAGGACTACGACTCAGAAGGACAGGATGTCTCATCCCCTGTCAGATCGGATCGATATGTTCGATCTCGATCGCTTTCTATATCTGGGGCAGAAGTCTCTGGATACTCTCTAGAGATGCTCTTAGATCAAGCTCCCGTCATCGATGATGAATACGGAACCGACGATCTTTACGATGGTTTAGATCTCTCGGATTCCAAGGCTATGTCGGTCGATTCCTCACGTGGCGACACAGTGATAACACCGTCCAGTGCACCAACGCATGGCCACCGCAGCATCAATATGGCCGGTGCAGGGACTTCAGAGGATCCTGCACGGGCCGCGGCGGCCGGTGAGATCGGGCAGTCCAATTCTGCTCGGCACCAAGATGAGACCGTGCTAGCTGCTCGCGAGCAAAATGTTGTTCGCCGCAGTTTTGACGAGTCCATCAATCAGACCTTGGCGCAGATCCACGACCAGCGCAAGCGACAGCTTCGCGACCCGCCTCGCGCCTCGCCAAGACCCCGGCGAAGTTCACCGCTGGGGTCGAATCCCCGCGTGACCAGACTCCGGTCGGGCAAAACGCGGATGCCTCAGGGATCCCTGGACCCCTAGATCAGAGTCGGGAACGACTCCAGGCCATGGCAACGGTGCTCAGATCCACCAACCAGGCCGACCTCGCCCGCATGGGCGATGCTGTTGCCTCCCACCTTGAGCGACTGGCCGAAGGCCTTAAGTCCCTAGGTCAGGCCAACACCTCCTCCGGGCGGCGCAGTCAGCCTGTCCGGGTGGATTCGGGCAGCGAGCGCTCCGATCGATCGCGTGACCCTCGTCACCGTCGAAGGACCACTGCCCACGAGCAAGTTACCCGTGGTCGTCGACGCTCGCCAAGTCCCCGTGGTCACCGCGACCATAGAGGCAAACGTGCGCGCGACGATCACGGACGATCCCCTCGCGAGGAGCGCGTTGTAGCAACCACGAGGAAGGAACGTGGAGGACTGTCCCGGAGAGAGTTTCTCCAGGCAGAGACCTCCCGTTCAGCTAGAATTCCTCCGGGCAACAGGACCAACATCTTTTCAAGACTAGGTTCTGCAGGAGAGGGTGGTCGGTCTTACGCCTTGGGCTGTAAGGTCTTCTCTGATGAGCTCCGCGCTGTCAGGTGGCCTTCTAAGTTCAAGCCTGGTCACATGGAGAGGTACAATGGGACTCAAAACCCAGAGAAGTTCCTTTCCATCTACGCTACTGCCATCATGGCAGCAGGGGGTGACGAGCTAGTTATGGCTAATTACCTCCCGACTGTTCTTGAGTGTGCTACTCGAACGTGGCTGTTCAACCAGCAGGAAGGTTCCATCTGCTCGTGGGACCAACTTTGTGACTCTCTGATTGCCAATTTCCAGAGTTGTTACGTGCGTCTGGGCAAGGAGGATGATCTGCACCAGATGATCCAGATGAACGGGGAGACCCTCCACAACTTCGTGAAGCGTTTCATTAAGATCCGCAACACGATCCCGAACATCTCGGACGAATCTGTTGTCCGCGCTTTCAAAAACGGAGTCCGCGACGAAGCGCTCACCGGGATCTCGAGATCAATGAGACTGGACCGCCAACGACCTGTTCAAGGCGGATGATCGCTATGCCAATGCGGCAGAACGCGTTCAGTATAAGAAGGCGTTTGACAAGGGCGAGCTGCCCGCCCAGCCTGGTGTGGATGAGAAGAAGAAGAGCAGCAACAATCCTGTTGACGAGAAGTCTCAGAAGAAGAAAAATAAGGGTGATGCGAAAAACACCGTCGCCGGTATAGATCGCACACCTCCTCCCAAAGACGGGCAGAAGAAGCCCAATAATAACTACAAGGGCAAGAAGCCCGCCCAGGGAGGTAACCAAGGCAAGAAAGGTCCAAGTGACCGATATTGCAAGTTCCACCTGCACTACGGGCACGATACACGCCATTGCAGGACCTGGGCTACAAAGCTCGAGGATTTCTACAACGGCAAGGGCCCAATGCCTACCCTGCCCGAAAAAGGTGACGCCGGCAAGGACAAGCGCCAAGCCGATGGTGGTGATCGGGACGACGATGATGAATATCAGGAGCCCGTGAACCACATCGCCGTTATCTTCGGCGGTTCCTCGGCTTATACCTCTCGACGCAGCCTCAAGGAAGCTGCCCGGGAGGTCCACAACGTTGAAAAAGGCAAGCCTCAGCCCGAGACAATGAAGTGGACCGAGATCGCTATCTCTTTCTCTAAGGAAGATTGCCCCACTGGGATGACCAAGCCTCAGCGTCTCCCACTGGTGGTCTCTCCGACCATCAGTAACGCCAGGGTCGGTCGAGTCCTGATCGACGGCGGGAGCGCTTTGGACTTGTTATCTGCAAAGGTCTTGGATGAAATGTAGATCCCTCGCTCCAAGTTGAAGGAAGTTGCAATGCCCTTCTATGGGATCGTTCCGGGAGAAGCTGTTAAACCGTTGGGGCAGATCGTTCTGCCTGTCACCTTCGGCAGTCCAAGCAACTTCCGGACAGAGTTGATCACGTTTGACGTGGTCGACTTCCCATCCGCTTACAACGTGATCCTGGGCCGGCCATCTCTTGGCAAGTTCATGGCCATGTCCCACTATGCATACCATTGCCTGAAGATACCGGGCCCTAACGGTGTGATCACGGTCAAGGGCAATTACAAAGCTGCTCTGGATTACGACGAGCAGTCCCTTGCCCTGGTCGACCAGCTTCCACCGCGAGGTCCCGAAGTTCCGCAGACCAAGTCTGCACGCCCTAAGGTTTCTGTCCAGCCAGAGGGAGAGACCAAGGAAGTTCCGCTGTCCCTTGTTGATACTTCCAAGACAGTTCACTTGGGGGCCAATTTGGACCCCAAATAGGAAAGCGAGCTCATTGCCTTCCTCCGAGCTAATGCAGATGTGTTTGCCTGGAAACCATCTGACATGCCCGGAGTCCCAAGGGAGGTTATCGAGCACAAACTGGCCGTCCGGCCGGACAAAAAGCCTGTTCGCCAGAAGTTTCGACGCTTTTCGGATTTCAAGCAGGGGATCATTAAAGATCAGCTTGGCAAGTTGCTCGCTGCTGGCTTCATCCACGAGGTTGATCACACCGAGTGGCTGGCCAACCCTGTCATTGTAAAGAAGAAAGGCGGCATGTGGAGGATGTGTGTCGACCACACAGATTTGAACGCTGCTTATCCTAAGGACAACTTTCATTTGCCTCAAGATAGACCAAATTGGTCGACGCGATCGGGATGCCCAGCTCATGAGTTTTTTGGATGCTTACTCCGGTTATCACCAAATAAGCATCTCCCCCGAGGATGAAGAGAAGACTGCCTTCATCACCCCTTCGGTACTTTCTACCATACGACCATGTCTTTCGGTCTGCGCAATGCTGGTGCCACGTTTCAGCGCTTAATGGAGAAGACTTTCCCAGAACAGCGCAGAAAAAACCTGGAGGTCTATGTCGACGACATAGGTGTAAAGAGCAAGTATGCTCTAGATCATGTAAAATACATGGCCGAGACTTTTCCTAATCTCACCAAGCATCGAATTAAGTTAAATCCAGAGAAGTGTACCTTTATTGTTCGATCTGGAATATTGCTCGGCTATGTAATTGGTTTGCAAGGAATTTCTGCTAACCCTGAAAAAATAGAGGCCATTGAAAACATGCAGGCTCTGACTACCGTTAAGGAAGTTCAGAGCCTCACAGGTCGGATGGCTGCTCTAAGCAGATTTATTTCCCGTCAAGGCGAACGCGGGCTGCCCTTCTTTAAGGCCCTGCGCAAACACAATGGCTTCGAGTGGACAGAGGAGGCTGATCGATCTTTCCAAGATCTAAAGCAATACCTGTCCAACCCACCTGTTTTGACTACCCCGCGATATGGCGAACAGCTCTTGTTGTATCTTGGCTGCACGCCACAAGCGGTGAGCGCAGTCTTGACGGTGGAAAGGGAAGGCATCTAGCGGCCAATCTATTACGTGAGCGAGGTACTTCACGGATCAAAGGAGCGTTACCCTGAGGTCCAGAAGTTGCTTTATGCCTTGCTCATGTCCTCCAGGAAACTACGACACTATTTCCAGACGTATCAAATACTGGTCCCGACCAAGTTCCCTCTAGAAGAAATCCTAAGGAACAAGAAAGCTGGAGGACGTATAGCAAAGTGGGCCATGGAACTTGCAGAGTTTGATATTCTGTTCGCTGCCCGAACTGCTATTAATCACAGGTCCTGGCTGACTTTGTCGCTGAATGGACTTGCCCGCCCAAATCCCAGGAAACTCCCGAGCAACCTGACGAACCCCCTTGGACCATGTTTTTTGATGGCTCGCAGACCGAAACTCGGGGCTGGTTTTGTTCTCATCTCCTCTCAAGGAGAGCAACTCGATATTCAATCCAACTACACTACGCTGGCGACTAACAACGCCCATGGTCTGAAAGGCCTCCTCGGGACTAAGAGCGTGCAAGTCGCTCGGTGTCCAACGGCTGACTGTGAAGGGAGATTCACAGCTGGTCATCAATCAGGTAAATAAGGAGTATCAGTGCTGCGATGACTCAATGTCGCAATACCTGGTTGAAGTGAGGAAGTTGGAGCGGCACTTTTGATTTTTCGAGGTGCTCTTCGTGCCCAGGAAGGACAACTTCCTGGCCGACCAGCTGTCCAAGTATGGATCCTCACGCGAACCTGCCTCGGCAGGGGTCCTCGTCGAGCACCTTTACAAGCTCTCAATCACGTCTCCGGACAAGGCAACAGAGACAGGTGGTGCTGTCTCTGTCATCGAGCAGGCTGCGGACTGGACAACACCATTTGTTCGGTATCTCACAGATGGGACCCTGCCCGAAGACGAAGCCAAGCGTTCTCGGCTTATAAGGCGTGCTAGTCCATACAAGTTTGTGGACGGCATCCTTTACCGTCAAGGTGCGCTAGGAGTCCTCTCCAAGTGCCTCTCTCAACAGGAGGGTGTGTTCCTTCTTAGGGACATACACGAGGGCGCCTGTGGCAACCACGCCTCCTTCAGGACTCTGGGCGGCAAAGCGTTTCGCATGGACTATTACTGGCCAACTGCGTTACAAGATGCCCGGGATATCGTAATTAAGTGCAAGGCATGTCAATTTCACGCCCGGAAGGCACATAAGCCCGCCCAATAGCTCCAAACGATCCCCCATCTTGGCCTTTCTCCACATGGGATTTGGATTTGCTCGGCCCGTTCCCCAAAGGGTACAAGGGCTGCACACACTTGCTCGTCGCCATTGATACTTTAACAAAGTGAATTGAGGCAGAGTCTATATCGTCTCTTCACGCCAAAACGGCTGTGCGCTTTTTCAAGAGCAACATGATCATGCGCTTCGGGATCCCCCATAAGATGATCACCGATAATGGTCCCCAGTTCAGAAGCGAGCTATTCCAGGAATACTGCGAACAGCTGGGCACCAAGGTCTGCTTCGCCTCTGTGGTTCATCCACAGAGCAATGGAGCAGTCGAGCGAGCTAACGGACAGATAGTCCAGGGTATCAAACGGCGCGTGTTTGCTGCTCTCAGCGAGCACAACAAAGCTTGGGTTGACGAAGTTCCTTCCGTCCTTTGGGCAGTTCGCACCACGGCCAGCCGGGCAACCGGGAAAACTCCTTTTCAATTGGTCTACGGTGCATAAGCCATCATGCCCATCGAAATAGTACTCGGTTCGCCTCGCACGAGCTCGGTCAACTTGGTTGACGACGAGCAAGAGCGCTTACTCGAACTCGATCTCCTCGAAGGCAAACGCGACCGGGCACAAGTCAGAATGGCGCGCTACCAGCAAGCTCTTCGCCGGCACGCTGCCAAATCAGTTCGACCAAGGGCTTTGAAGGCGGGCGACCTCGTTCCACGCCGTGTCCAGAATCTGTCCAATGCCAACAAGTTAACTCACCGTTGGGAGGGCCCGTTCACGGTCGTTTCTACTGCTCGTCCGGGGGCTATTCGCCTGGCCATGGAGGACGGGAGAGAGCTGACCAGCACTTGGAACATCAACCAGCTTCGTAAGTTCTTTGTGTAGGTTTTTTGTGTGTTTGCTTAGCTCTGCGCTTTTTTCAATTTCACGCCTTTGTTCGTCCAAGTCTCTCGGGCTGCCATGTAAAGTTCAATCCAATAAACAGTGAATTTTCACGGCCCCCTATGGCCCTTTTCACTTCTTGTCTTCTCAGACTATCTCTTTTTGGTAACACTTGATGGCTGCCCGGCCTTGCGAACTCTTGGCTCCGCGATATTCAGGGTTTCCCTGCCCGTATCTCGTTTCAACAAGTTCCTAAACTCAGAGTTGCGTAACACGGCATCCAGCCTCGCGGCTAAGCCTGCTCTCGTAAGCCCTCCGCGGCAGAGGCACTTACCGCTCACGGCACTACCACTTGGCGAAGCCTGCTCTCGTAAGCCCTCCGCGGCAGAGGCACTTTTCTTATTCGGCTACCTTTGGAATCGCCTAACTTACGTTAACGAGCAGTTCCTGGAACGAGTCGACCAGAATACGGATGTCGCTCTATCTCTCTACGCACGTGCTTGAATTCGCAAGCTTAGGTCTTCAAGCATCGTCCGTCCCGGGGGCTAGGGTGTCGCTCTTTCTCTTGTGCACCTGTTCGAGTTCGCAAACTCAGATTTTCGAGCAGCTGCACAACGGGGGCTGGGAGTTAGGCTGGCGTTCTACCTGTTTTTCTTAAAACTTTCTAGCTATTGCTTCGCCTTTCTCTCGCCGCTTGCTCTTGTCTTTTGTTTGCTCTTTTTGCGAGAAAAAGGTAAGTTTTATTGCATAACCAAAATTGCAGGTACAAAGTCCCTTTTGGGTTGCAGCCGTACTGCTACTTAGAAGCAAGCTGCTCCTTTAGCTCCTTAATTTCTAGTTTGAGACGCACGACTTCCCCTTGGGCTTTGATTCCATCTCGGGCTTTAGCTCGAGACGCCTGCTTCCTCCTTGCTTGCTTGGCTCGCTCCTTGGCCTCTCGCCTCGAACGGCCCGACCTCTTTGGTCTTGGCCCGCAGCTCCTCGGTCAGGTCCTCTCTCTGACTAAGGCGCTGCTCTGCGGCTTCAAGTTGCTTGGACAGCTGCTCGACTCGTTTTTCCACGGCTAGCGCCTTCCAATTTGGGTTTGTTTTACTATGTAAATAAATTGCGAATATGGTCCAAGTAATAAATGCCCAGGTTTCCT
This sequence comes from Raddia guianensis, assembly GCA_036346415.1. NCBI lineage: Eukaryota > Viridiplantae > Streptophyta > Magnoliopsida > Poales > Poaceae > Raddia > Raddia guianensis. The sequence continues at coordinate 62,120,116 of CM070534.1, forward strand.
TAGGGTCCCAATTCCAATAGGATCCCCACGCCTCATTAGCCCATACTGCTCCACAAAGAATACCTATGGTCTCGAAGCTAGCTCGTGAAACTCCTCGGATTCTCCCGGATAGAGCCGAGGGGACGTATCCCTCTCCCCGGCCAGCTTTGCCTTGAGCTCCTTCACCTCCGCCGCGAATCGGTTCCGGCTTTCAGCCGCTCGCATGAGCTGTTTCTCGAGCAGCCTCGTACGGCGACTCCGGAGGGTGTCGGCGATGGCGTTGCGCTCGATGGCGACGCCCTCTTGGAAATCTTCCATGGTGCCCCGCAGAATCTGGGTGAGAGAAGAGCAAGTCTGATTAATTTTGGGCTGCTGGTAACTTAAAACGAACAAGTTTCGGTTTGAGTCTTACCTCTCGAAGCCTTTGCTTCAAGTTCAGGCGGAGGCGCCTCCCAAGTCCGCGAGTTTCGAAGCCGGGGATGTTAGGCGCAGCCTTGGCGCGCTGTTCCCTCTGCTTCTTCCGCTGCTTCCTCTCCTTTTGGGAGCGCGTCTGCTTGGGGGCAGCGGCGACCTCCCCCTCTTCGTGTTCTTCTGCCTGTTCGCCTTCGGGCAAGATCGGCGCCGCTCTGGTCGGCGACGTCGGTATCTCCGCGGACAAGGCGGTTCGAACGTCCTGCCCGTGGCCTTCTTCCTGCTCCTCGATGGCGGGCCCTTCACCCTGCTCGCCGGTGAGCTCCGTTGCCACAGGGATGCTCTGCCCCTGCAACGACGTGCCCGGTAGGACCTTCTGCTCGGTCCCACCTCGAGCAGCTGGCGGAGCCAACGCCCTGGCCCCGCTCTCCGTGGCGCTGACCGCCGCTTCTTCTGCCTCCAGTCGTTCCACCACGCCTTTTAGCGCGTCGAATCGCTGGCTGAGCTCGGCGAGAACAAGCTCCACGCCGCTTGTCCTTGAGGTGGCTAGCCTTCTCGCCCGTGGCGACGACCGCGGTGTGTGCTCGGGCAATAGGATTGCTCGATTGCCATGTCCACGTTGTCCTTGGCAATTTTCTTCTGGGCAGCTGATAAAAAAACGAGTTAAGTCCTATGCGGTTTGGTAAGTTGTAAGGGCGAAAGGCTTGATACTACCTACCTGCCACGGAGGGCTTGATCTTCTTCTTCGCTAAAACCTTCCGCCTCTTGCTCGGGGGCTCCTTGACTTCTTGTTCGCCTCGACCTCCACGATGCTTATATGACACAGCTCGACTCCCTCATCGAGTGGGCACTCTTTGGCGCAACGCAAGAAGCTTCTCCTTGCGCGCTACCTCTTCCTTGAGCCTCCTCTGCTCGGCGACCTGTTGCAGTCGTGCCATATGGCCCAAGTGAGCCTGCGCATAGCGCTTAAGCCAAAGGGTCATGACCCTTACCTCTTCGTCTCTTTGCTCGATTAGGAGGGTGGGACTTGGTCTCCTCCCGCTTGGCTGGCCGCGTGCTCGCTTGACCTGCTCGGCACGCTTCGTCGTCGCGGGTGGCTTCTTTGAGGGTTGGCGGCCGCCATGGCGTGGCGAGCTCCGCGTCGGCACGGTGGCCACCTTGGGTTTCTCGGCCACTTTGGCCTTGCCCTTCCTCGCTCCCTCCGTCTCGGAGAGTTCCTCCATGATCCCTCCAAGGATCAGCTGGTCCTCCTGTTCGTTTGGAAAGCGAATGTTAGCAACCTACAACAGTACAAATCTAGCTACACAGACGGGGGTCTGTGTGATTTACCTCTGGTGTGTGGACGAGCACGTTGCGCGGACAGGTGTAGGCCACCTCGCCAGTGACTTCGCCGTCCTTCCTGGCGGCCTTCAGCATGGAATCGACCTGTTCGGTCACCCATGCGTCGATCGGTTGCACTGCCCGAACAGAGGAAGTAGTTAGTTCCTGTTCGGATGAAATCACCAAATAAAGGTTGAGGCTTAAAGGCACTTATCCGTGCTCTCCTTTGTGATGTCTTCCCACCCTTCTATCTTGTAGAAGGGATAGGATCTCCTTCGCAGCGAATGAGATCCTCGTTCATTTGTGAAGTCGCGATGATCTCCCTACCCGTGAGCCCGGCTCACGAGGAAGCTATCTTCCGCGTCGGTACCGATCCTCGTCGGACAGCTCGCCGAGGCATTGAGTTCCTTCACGAGCTCGTCCGGTGAAGACGAAGCTTATTGTCGCCGCCGCCCGCTTGGTGTAGAACCACTTCATCCACTACGCGCCCATCGAAGTCGAAAGCGGTGGGCGAGGGTACGGCGTCGTCGGCGGTGGCCTTGAGCTTGAGGTAGTAGCACCCAAGCGCCGAAGCGGCGGAGCTGCTCCTCGTCACTGTGTAGTAGTGAAGGAACGGCCCCACCGGCGGATCGATTCCACTTGAGTCTCGGGGGCTAGCTGTCGGAGATAAAGTTACTGCCTATTGCCATGGCCCGCTCCCTGACGGCTCAATCGAGTAGCCTACCAGGGCCCAGCTCCCTGGAAGGTTCTATCTGGCCCATATGCATCCTGCCGAATAGCTTCCTGGCTGGCATGATGCGTAACGGCCAAGGAATCGTGTTTGAGTCCGTCTCGAACAGGAGTTCTGCATGGCTACGTGAAGACCCGGACGTTGGTTTCCCGGATTGGAGCAGATGTCGTGATCCCCAAGACATGGAGTTTTCCTTATCTACCTCGGAATGTATTTGGCACGTCGAGTTCGTTATGATCTCGTAGTTAGCCCGGCCCGATAATCCCTCGGTAGGTCGGTTGCTCAACACTATATAAACAGGGCCCCTACGGCGTGTAGAGGGGACCTGGTCATTGCATCGAGACTTAGCGCATCATTGCGTATAGCTTCCTGTATACACATAGCCTCGCCGAGACCTGTTTGTCTCGTCGAGCATCCTCTTGTAATCATCTCTGATATATAAGAAAGGCTGGACGTAGGGTTGTTATCTTCCCCGAGAGGCCCAAACCAGGATAAAAACCCGTGTCTTCCCATTCGTCGTTGATTGCTATTCGGCGTGTCTCCTATCTCCCCTTCTCAAGAACCTTAGTTGACTTGGGTCAATATCCCAATCGTCAACACTGGGGATGAAACAACTTTGTCAAGGCAACCATCATTTTCTTCTTCTAGTGCTTCAAAGGATCCTGAGCACTCACCGGTTAGTAAGGAGGCTGTAAGATCAAGCCTCCCTTGGGCTTAATGTTTTGGTAATTGATGCCAACTGGGCCTCGACGGATCGCATCAAGGCTAAGGATGTTATTTTCTAGTTCTTCTATTTTCCTTGTGTGCGTAATGCCTTCGCCCATCCGCCCATTGATGTCTGCAAGATCACCTCTCTGTTGTAGGTCCCATCGAGCACAAGTTCCAGCTCATCCGAGTGAGTTCGAGCGGGTTCTAGAGATGCCAGTGTCCGTGGTTCGAGAGAGTTCCCGAGCGGGATAGTCACAAGATTCGGGTTTCTTAGCGCCTAACTCACATGGGTTCCCGCCAAGCCTATTCCAAATATTCCCGCCGATTCCACAAGTCGACAAGATAGGCCAACAACCCTAGGTGTGACGCCGGACGAAGTCGGTATAGCCAAAACTCGAGTGGGAAAAATTTCAGCCCCACCGGACGGCTGCTCGATCGCCATCGGACGGCGTCCGGTGAGCACAAGCGAAAATCGCTAAGTCCCCAATACAACGTCTCGCTTGACGGCGTCTCGATCGTTTTCGGACGGGTCCGACAACAGGGTTCCCAACGAGTGAGCTCGAATTTGGCTAAGTCCCAACGCCTAGCCCTCGCTTGGACGGCGTCCGATCAGACCGGACGGCGTCCGGTGAAGAAGAAATTTCAGCGCGAGATCTTGGACGGCGTCGTAAGCGCCCGACGACGGGCCACTCTCACCGCCGGACGCGTCTGATAGTTTACGGACGCGTCTGGCGACGGCTAAACCAGAGATCAACACTGGCGGGCGCCTGTTTCACGCGCTGCAGCGCGCTTCGCTTGGACGATCCGTAAACCACGGACAGCGTCCGACGGCACAAATTTCAGCAAGATTCCACCGTCGGACGGCGTCCGACGGAACCGGACGGCGTCCGACCGAGTGATCTGAAACTCGCGATTTAATCTGAGCCGTCCATTTCTAGGGTTTCGCCTTGGGCCTATAAATAGAGGCTTGGTGTACGGGAGAAAATAGAGAGAGCCATCATTAGCAGCCACCCCTTGCCTTAGCCACCCATGAGAGCTCCTCCCATGGCACCCACCTCCACCTAGGGTTCCATGTGCTTGAGAGATTGAGAGGGAGAAGAAGAGAGGAAGGAGAAGAAGAAGGTGATCCCTACCTCCTCCCATCATCTCCAAGGTTTGCCCCATCTCCCATGGTGTTTTTGCTCTAGTTTTCATAGGGAGAGAGAAGGGGTAGTGGTGAGAGACGATCTTGATCTTGTGCTCTTGGGACTTCGCCACGGAGAGATCGCCGCCACGCCACGGCTTCATCAACCGTGACGACAACATCCGCCCCATCCGTTGGAGGCACAAGTCCGCCGTGTGTCGGCGGCCATCTCCGTGTGTCGGGGTGCCACGGTTTCCGTGTGTCGGAGCCAAATCCTCCATGTGTTGGGGTGTCTCATGTGTTGAGACGAAACCCACCGTGTGTCGGTGGGTGGTCGGTGCCGTGTGTCGGTGCGGTGGGTGTGAGTGCTCTCGCCAGAGAGAACTCGCCTCAGTGAAGGCTTGGAGCTCGCCTACCATGTGTTGGTGAAGAGCTACCGCGAGTGGATTGAGGGCTAGGGGCGAGAGAGTCCCGACTTCTCTGTGAGAAGTTTCTCAATCGAGACGAGGGTGCTCATGTGTTGAGCACCGAACTTGTAAACACCTCGGTTTGCGTCTCCTCATCTCACTTGTTTAATTACGCATATTGTCTTGATCGCTTGCATATGAGTGTCATCGAGCCTCCTAGTAGTCGCTTGTGCATTATTGTGATCACTTCCGAAACTAGACTCTAGGTCAATCGATAGCTTGGGCTCTTAATTTGACTAAGTAAATCAAACGAATCGAGAGAAGTAAAATTTGAAAAGTGCCGATTCACCCCCCCTCTCGGCCTAGGATCCTTACAGGGGCAAATACTGCTATATCTGGTAGCCCTTCGTTGGACCTTGAGGGTGCTCAGGGTACTTTGCTGGGGCAGCAGCGACCTTTTACTCCTGCTATACCTATTACCCATCTTGGTTTGTCGGCACCTGCTGCTAAGCAAGGTATGATTGAATCAACTCTTTCTGCTAAGTCTGAACTAAGACGCAGTGCTCGTACTAATTCTATGACTGCGGATGGTGTGGTTTTGGCAGACGAGGATATGTTGAAAAAGGCTATGAAACGTGCGGCGGTGCGAAACTTGGATACCCCCTTGGAGAAGAAGATGGTGATAGACATGTTGGGGCCATCTTACTCGCCATCAACTCAACAGGAAGACTTGGGTGGTCAGTACCACATGCCCCGTGCACTTTCAATTTCCAATATGCCCAACGATAGATGCTCCGCGAACTTGGTAAATGTTGGTTTTCGATTGGGTAGCTGTAATTCCGCGATTAATCTATCAGTTAAAGCCCTAAAAAAATATGGAAGTAGATAGACGCTTCGTAGTGCCTAAGAACTATTCTAATTCTTTGGGTCTTGATTCAGCCTCTTGTAATGTAAACCCTTTTGAACCTAGTGATGACGAGGATGCTGAAACCGACAGTGCCCTACTCGCTCACTTGGTAAAGGATGTTTCCGATGTGTTTTTGGACGATACGGACCTGGACACAGCTTTATGTGATCTCATAGGTTCCGCGAGAAAGGCCAAAACATTGTCTAAAATAAATAAGAAAAAAGGAGTTAAAAGGAGTAACAAAATTAAAATAAACGATTCCAGATGAAGGGCTTCTTTTGGAATAGTAGAGGTCTCGCAGACTTGGCTAAATTTAAATATGTTTCGGATGCTATTAAGGACCACAATTTAGATTTTGTCGCTGTTATGGAGACGGGGATGAAAGATATGTCAAAGTCGAATCTAGCCCGACTTTCTGGTGGGGCTGATTTCATTTGGCATCCTCTCCCACCTGGAGGCAGGTCTGGTGGCATTTTGTTAGGCATTAACGCTGCTAGTCTTGAGCTGATGCAAACTACGGAAGGGGAGTTTTTTTATAAAATTCCATCTACGTAATAAAGTTGATAGCTTCAGATGGATTCTGATGTCAGTTTATGCACCAGCTCAGGATAAATTCAAAGCTGGCTTCTTAGCTGAGTTAGTACGAGCTTGCCAACAAAACCATCTACCAACTCTTATTGGAGGCGACTTTAATATGTTACGGAGTAGTAAAGAGAAAAATAATGACAGATATAGTGATCGATGGCCCTTCCTCTTCAATGCTGTTATCGACAGCTTCGATCTAAAAGAGATTGAGCTGTCAGGGCGGCAATTTACTTGGGCTAATTCGCTACCTACTCCTACTTATGAAAAATTGGATCGAGTTCTGATGACAACAGACTGGGAATCAAGTATCCAATGGTGTCGGTGCAAGCCCTTGATAGAGGGGTCTCTGATCATACACCACTTTTGCTTGATGCTGCAGTGCCGGCCTTCTCTGGAAACCAAAGCTTGTTCAAAATGGAACTAAGTTGGTTCACTAGAGAGGATTTCTATGACAAAGTGTCAGAGATCTGGGCTAGACCGGTACGGGGGCATAATGCAATTCAAAGATGGAATAATAAAATGAGAGCTTTGCGCAGATTTTTAAGAGGTTGGGCTTCCCATCATAATGGGTTGTACAAGAAACAAAAGCAGAGCTTACAAGCCTCCATCAATTCGTTGGATGTCGCAGCCGAGTCCCGTGAACTAACCGAGTCAAAGAGAGATATTCTCACTCGGTCTAGGCACCAGTTGGCCAAACTTCTTCGGGAGGAGGAGATTAGGTTTTATCAACGGGCTAAGGTGAACGATGCTCTATTGGGTGATAATAATACGAAATACTTTCAGTTGGTAGCAAATGGTAAACGAAGAAAGAAACGAATTTTCTCCTTAGATCACGATGATGGGAAAATTGAGGGACAGGAAGCACTCAAAAGTCACATCACCAATTTTTATAAGAATCTGTTTGGGCCCCCTGATGAGAACTCATTCATGTTAGAAGAGTCGAGGAATGATGATATCTCTCAGGTCACCAAAGCTAAAAATGACTTTCTGACGGCACCATTCACTGAACATGAAGTAAAGGAAGCGGTGTTCGAAATGGAACATAATAAAGCTCCCGGCCCAGATGGCTTCCCAATTGAGTTCTATCAGAAATTTTGGGCTATCATCAAAGACGATTTGCTCAGTATGTTCATTGAACTACATAAAGGTGATTTACCTTTGTTCAACCTCAACTTTGGGGTTATCACTCTTATTCCTAAGATTCAGGAAGCAAATAAAATTCAGCACTATCGACCTATTTGTCTCTTGAATGTCAGTTACAAAATCTTTACTAAAGTTGCCACTCGAAGGTTATCTTTGGTTGCATCACATCATTAGTCCGACCCAAACCGCTTTCATGAGGGGACGCAATATCCTCGAGGGAGCTGTCATTCTTCATGAAACAGTTCATGAGCTACAACGAAAAAAGTTAAATGGAATTATCTTCAAGATTGATTTTGAAAAGGCTTATGATAAAGTGAGATGTTCATTTCTTTTTCAAACCCTTCGGATGAAAGGATTTTCACCTAAATGGATAAAGTGGATTGAATCCTTTGTATCGGGGGGAAGTGTGGTGATCAATGTAAATGATGAGGTCGGGCCTTACTTTCAAACGAAAAAAGGCCTTCGGCAAGGAGACCCACTCTCACCTATCCTTTTCAATATTGTTGCCGACATGTTGGCAGTCATTATCAACCGGGCTAAAACAGATGGTCAAATTGGTGGTGTAGTGCCTCATCTTATAGATGACGGCCTCTCTATACTACAATATGCTGACGATACAGTTCTCTTTTTGGAACATGACCTTGAGAAGGCTCGGAACATGAAACTCCTTTTGTGTGCATTCGAGCAACTCTCAGGACTAAAAATAAACTTCCATAAAAGTGAGCTCTACTGTTTTGGAGATGCGAAGACAATGGAACAACAATATATGGATCTTTTTGGTTGTGCCAATGGTGAATTTCCTATGCGGTATCTTGGTATTCCTATTCATTATAGGAAACTTAGAAATGTGGATTGGAAAAGAGTTGAGGAACGTTTGAAAAAAGACTCAGTAGCTGGAAAGGAAAACATCTATCTTCGGGAGGGCGACTTACATTGATAAACTCAGTGCTTAGCAGCCTTCCTATGTATATGATGTCATTCTTTTCAATTCCAAAGGGAGTTGTTAGAAAACTTGATTACTTTCGTTCTAGGTTTTATTGGCAAGGTGACAACCACAAAAGAAAATATCGCCTTGCCAAATGGTCCGTTTTGTGCCGACCTAGAGATCAAGGTGGCTTGGGTATAGTTGATCTTGAAACTAAAAATACATCACTCCTTAGTAAGTGGCTGTACAAGTTACTTACATCCGAGGGTACCTGGCAGCAACTTATTCAGAACAAATACCTTGGATCAAGGCCAATTACACAAGTTCAATGGAAAACAGGGGACTCACATTTTTGGGCTAGTCTCATGAAAGTAAAGGGAGACTTTCTTCGGTTTGGCATGTTCTTAGTCAAGGATGGCTCTCAGATCAAATTCTGGGAAGACAAATGGCTTGGTATTAGCCCTCTTTGTGAGCAATATCCATGTCTATATAATATCGTCCGACATAAGCATGCTACAGTGGCTGATGTACTCAGCTCTAATCCGCCAAACATTTCATGGCGAAGAGATCTTGTTGGGCCAAAATTAGTAGCTTGGAATACTTTGTTACCTCGTATTGCTAATGTGTCTCTTATACAAGAACAAGATGAATTCCGATGGAATTTACGTGCTAATGGAGAATTCTCTGTGAAATCACACTACCTTGCATTGATTCATTGTGATATCCCTAACATAAACAAATGGATTTGGAAATTGAAAATACCATTAAAGATTAAGATTTTTCTTTGGTATCTTAAACGAGGGGTCATTCTTACCAAAGACAACCTTCTTAAGCGAAGGTGGCAAGGTAGCAAAACGTGTTGCTTCTGTTATCATGATGAGACAATACAGCACTTATTTTTTGATTGTCAGCTTGCTAATGCAACTTGGTCTATTGTTTGGACTGCCGTGGGTCTGCCTAAACCCCGTGGTGTTTCACACATGTTTGGTGCTTGGCTTCGGGGTGTTAAGAATGCAAAAGATTAATCCTACTAGGGGCGACTGCCACTTGTTGGTCGCTATGGCTATGTAGGAATGATATGGTTTTTGACCAAAAAAAAACATCTTTATTCTCCTTTGCAGGTTATATACCGTATTATCCATTGGTTGCAAGCTTGGGCTATCCTCCAGAAGCCGTCTTCACAGGATTTGGTTGGGGCGGCTTGGCGTCATTTGGAGCGAGTGGCCAAGGTTTTTTTTACCTAGGCACATGGGTGGCGGTCTAGTCTTCGGATTGATAGTCATTAGTGTGTTTGTCTTTTGTGTTTCCTTTGGCTGTGTGCATTTTATTATGCAGAGGTCGGAAGAGATCTCAAGTTATTGTATCAACTCGATGTATTTGACTTGAGTTCTATTAAAACTTCCTTTACCAAAAAAAACATCTACCCATTTTTGGATTGCCTTAACGTGACAATTTGTTTGTCATTTCATTTTGCTTTTAAAATTTTCCTTTGTAACAAGTGTTTAGCTTTCAGTTGTATTATGGTTGTTTTGCATCCCCAGCTGGTGCAGACCGGAGAGGCATGAGAAGCTATACCACTGATGATTGTAGTTAAATGCCGCTCAAAAGTTTTAAATTGAGAAAATGCCACCAATATCTTACTTTCAAACTCAAATTGTCACTTCTCCATTAAATTCTCACATTTGTTCACATGAAAACACAATGATTCCCTCATTATATAATTTAGAGGTGAGTCAAGTAAAAAACAACACAAAAAGATAAATTGATAATGGGCCTTCACTAAAAAATATAACATGGTATTTTTTTCAATCAATCAATGGAAAATTAAGGATAAATTACTAATCAATACTCCTATGTCACTTTATAGATGGTGAGATCTATTCAAGATTTGACACTATGGTAAGTTTTGGAGAGCACATTTATCATGCACTCATTTAATAGAAGAGAGTAGGACATGAGGGTATTACTGTCTTTTTGTATCGAGAAACTGAGAATTTAATGGAGTAATGGCATTTTGAAATAGAAAGTAACATATTCGTGGCAGATATTATTTATTTGCATGGAGTAATGGATATTGTCTTTTCGTATCAAGAAGCGTGAGGAAAGTAAGATATTATTGTTTGTGTATTCTCAATTCACAAATTTTGCATGCCATTTTAGCGATTACAACTTTCATTAGTGGCATGAAGCCAAATTTCCAAAGAATGCAAACCAAGATTTTCGTTACCCTAGCGGGCCAGGCCCAATTCGGTGAATCCGTGAAAAGCTGAAATCTGCATCGCATGTATTTCCACTAGTGAGTTTCATCGGTGTACTGCTATTTTCTATGAGCCTTGAAGCCAGTCTCCGCTCTCCAAAAGCTCCCTTTAGAACCAGAATGGGCTTCAGCCACTACTGAACTTTTCTTTTCGGGTTTGCCTCTGCTGATATTGCGTGAACTTGCTTCTTATCGCGGGTAGACAAATATCTCTAGGCCTTTCTCCACAGCTTTACTTACAATCAAAATCTATAGAAAAGATTTGTTCTTTCACAAGCTGTTGACACCCAAATTTGACAGAAAATCGGATATTCGGAAAAGGTCAAATGAATATGTTGGAATTATTAGGCCAAATAGGAGATAGGCTTTATCGGCAAAGAGGAGAGGCCGAATACCGATACAGATAAGACTTCGGAAGAAGTACGATGTGATCAAGAGTGCGTCGCGGTAAATTAGGTTGTATCGGTATCGACTTTGTAACACTATAAATAGGATTTTAGACCTCGAGAATAGGGATCGAATACTCAATACACAAAACACTTTCTCGAATCCGATCGACCTCGTCGAAAGGCTTCAACTCGCAGGTAGAGCTATCTCGATGGGATAATCGATTCTCTCCTTGTAACCCGTATGCATGGCTGCATCATGTTGATCTCATGTATACAAACCATGTTAGACTGTCTCGGAATTTACCGATCTTTAGCATGTTCTCGCATATTGCACTGTCTCGATTTAATCGATCTGTAATGTGTGTTTCTCCTGTAATGCCGATCATCAGATACCTCATGTGCTCTTCCTGAATTCGATGTATGCAACTGTCTCGTCTAATTGATCTTGTGTATGCCTTGTTTGGGAGTTTGCATCTGTTAATATTTGCCTATTGGTATTACATCTACCAAATATTAGCCTTTTAATCTTTACATCGGTTTATTAGCTTATACTTAGATTTGGATCTAAATATTGTCTTGGCCTGACCAATCTATTCGATTTACTTCTTGGTTTAATCTGATGCACTGATACAAAGGTTTATTGCTAATATATTATAAAAAATACCAAAAAGAAGTACAAGATTTGAGTTCAATTGTTATTCCATATTTACTTGCTCTATCGGACATTAAGCCGATACAACCTATAATCGGATAGATTAAAGCCGATTATAGAAAACCTGATCTGGCTATTTAAAAAGCCGATTAGGGCTATATTACTGACGATCTTCTCCTTGTCAATTTACAGGTCAAATTGACTGGCACGCTTGGTTTTCTTGTTGCGACACAACCACAGAGTTGATGCTTCGGCACGTGTGTTCGCGAGAAGCTAACTTTTCGTGTCAACATACTTTTTGGCACGCCTGGTGGGACTCGAAAGATCGAAATCGATAACATGACGCGTACCGATGCCAAGGCAGCATTGGAGGCACTCAAGCTCGCTGCCGAGCCAGTGACGTTCGACGAATTGAGCCCAAATCAGAAGAAGGAAGTTGAAGATAGGCTCGCGGAAATTCACGAAGAGAACAAGAAAAGGATGCTCACTGGGTATCGGAAGACGCGCAGTGGCCAAGTTACAAAGACTTCCATCGAATATCCGTTGCTCACGGGCGATTTTTCTGAAGTTATCAGGGATCAGATCAACAACTCTGTTTACCGATCGATGCTTGATCAATCATCGGTTCTAGGGCGAATCGTCCAGGAAGGGGCACATGCTGCGTTTCATAGCATGATGACTGGGCAAACCCACCAGATGAATCGAAATATTCCGCTGGGGGTGAATCTAGGGGGCCAGTATCCGGCTTACGCCCAGCCAGGGGCGTCAAATGCTGGGACTTCTCAATTGAGTTCCCCATTAAATATCAATCCAACTCTGATTCAAATGGTACCAAATAATCAGGCTATGGTCCCGGTCCCAGATCCGATCTATCAGCCGATGAATCATGGAGTGAACGAAAATCTAGAGGAGATGACAAAGAACCTAGTTTATAATATGATGAAACAAAGGCGGGTTCAACACTCCTAAGATCGCTACCACTATACCATGCCGTATCCATCGGCTTTCAACGAGACGGAATACCCTCACAAGTATCGAGTTCCCGATTTCGCTAATGCCAAATTTAGAGGGTGCGACAACACTTCTACGCGCGAGCATATTGCTAGATTCCTTGCGCTGTGCGGAGAGGCTGCATCGAAGGATACTCTCAAATGCCGATTATTCCCATTTGTCTTTATCGGGATCGGCTTTCAATTGGTTCACGCCGCTTCCTCCGAGCAGTGTCACCTCGTGGCGATCTCGAGAAGAAATTCCATGAATACTTCTACTCCGGGAGAACGAAGCAAGGATTACCGATATAATGATGATCAAACAAAATTCGTAAATCAAGAATGACAATCTGCGCGGTTCCGGAGGTGAAAACCGGTGCTATAGCCTTTCTCGCTCGACAACGAGTTGGCGGAATCGGCTTTAAGGGTCTGCTGTCGTCAACCAAAAGAAGGTGGGCAACCAAGAGTTTGCCGATATATCGCATCTGGCACACAAAATCGCGCTTTATGAAAGCCGATTCTCTGATAACTCTTACCCAGGTCAAAGGGAGTATCGGAATAACAACAATAACAAAGGAAAGGAGAAAGCTATCAATGTGGTTGATGCTGATGAAGATATGGGTGCCTACGTGGCTGAATGGGTAAGCAATAAGAAGGAATTCGAGCTTGGATGAATAAAGCCGAAAGGTGCAGAGAAGAGCAAGTATTCTTTTGATACGTCCAAGTGTGATCGAATTTTCGATCATCTCTTGCAAGAGAAACAGATTCGGCTAAAACAGGGTCATGTAATTCCTCCCCTGGAAGAGCTGAAAAAGCGAAAGTATTGCAAGTGGCACAACTCCTACTCGCATCCACTAACGAGTGCAATGTATTCAAGCAAATAGTACAGAAGGCGATTGAAAGTGGCCAGCTTCGTTACCAAAGCAAGAACTCCCAGATCGACACCGAGCCGTTCCCTGTCGGTTTTGTAGGGATGGTGGACGTCAAGCGAAAGGCCGATGAGCCTGAAAGCTCCAACCGTTTTAAAGTGTTCCTCGGCTCTAAGAGGATCGTGGTGGAAGAAAAACCGGAGTTACAATTCCGAACTTCAGGACGGTGAGGTGCTAAAAGGACCGGCGAGTGGCGCGAGGTAGTTCGTGGACATGATCATAATCCGATTGCTCGGTCCAAGCCAAAGCCGACCTTCGACCAGCTATTAGAGAAGTATGACCGGATGGCCAGGGAAACGCCTCGCGGAAGCGTTAAATTAGATATTTCAGAGACTGTTGGAAGGCAGACGAATGATCAAGACTGGGAGATGGAACACTGGGACTGCCCCTTTTTTCGGTACTGCTGGGAAGAAAGGATGTCATTGCCCACTCTAGAAAATTGCCCGATGAATCATGCATTCTCTCCTTGTAACTCGTATGCATGGTTGCATCATGTTGATCTCATGTATACAAACCATGTTAGACTGTCTCGGGATTTACCGATCTTTAGCATGTTCTCGCATATTGCACTGTCTCGATTTAATCGATCTGTAATGTGTGTTTATCCTGTAATGCCGATCATCAGATACCTCATGTGCTCTTCCTGAATTCGATGTATGCAACTGTCTCGTCTAATTGATCTTGTGTATGTCTTTGTTTAGGAGTTTGCATTTGTTAATATTTACCGATTGGTATTACATCTACCAAATATTAGCCTTTTAATCTTTACATCAGTTTATTAGCTTATGCTTAGATTTGGATCTGAATACTATCTTGGCCTGACCAATCTATTCGATTTACTTCTTGGTTTAATCTGATGCACTGATACAAAGGTTTATTGCTAATATATTATAAAAAATACCAAAAAGAAGTACAAGATTTGAGTTCAATTGTTATTCCATATTTACTTGCTCTATCGGACATTAAGCCGATAGAACCTATAATCGGATAGATTAAAGCCGAATATAGAAAACATGATCTGGCTATTTTCGTGTCAACACAAGCCAAATATGTTTTCCATGTTTTAAGATTTTATTGTTTTCTCTGAAACTCTCAAAACCATTCTTACCTCTTTAAAAAATGAACAGAAGCTAAGACTTTTCATATTAATAGGTATGCTTGGCGCCTTGGCCCAATGTCAAACAATGCCCATAATTGTGGTGACGGGTTAGGCTTGCGCATTATTCAATGCCGCACCTACATATGTGGCACGCCATATTTTCTTAGCTCATTGGTCCACATGCCATCGCTCTTTTTCCCCCCGAAATTTGGCACCAGTGTAGCTAAGGATCCGTAAAGCACACATTTTGTGTCATGGCACATATTGAACAAAAAATTATAGCATTGATACATGTCCATGTAAACAACATATCTAGTGGTAATGTCCATTGGGTGTTATACATGATAAGTAGCGGCTAAATTTGGGTGTTATACATGATAACATTAAATCTAGACCAGTATATCCATAAGTACGGCTAAATTTGTAGAGAGGAGGCCTCTTTCTCAATCAGCAAGTAGCCAGTAGGGGGAGGAGGGAGAGCGGTTTGAATGAGTTCAAGTGAGAAATGGAGTTTCCACCTCTATATTTGAGTCGTTCCTAATAGATAGATGTTAGCACCTACTCACTCTGTTCCAAATTGTAGTTCACTTTTAACTTTTGGATATTCTATTTGACCATTCATCTTATTCAAAAAATATATGTAAATATTTTTTTTTTGTTGTGATTTGTTTTATCATTAAACATATTTTAAGCATAACTTATATTTTTGTGTGTTTGCACTATTTTTTTGAATAAGATGAATGGTTAAAAGGCGTCTCCAAAAGCCAACAATGAACTACAATTTGAATACTTAATACAAACCCTATAATTATCATAGATTTTAATCCAAGTGAAACAAAACCTTCACTACATGACTACACTTGCACTACACAATGGTGGCCTACAGGCCTACTTGCTGCTTCTCTTAGATGGCTTACAAAGCTACCCGTCGTTTCTCTTAAAGCATCTCCAACTATGCTAGTTATAAAAAATTGACATATCGTATAGAAATAATAAATATACAGCCTCTCCAATGATGCTAGTTATAATATTATTTTTTAAAATTAATTTGGACACATATGTAATAGTGTGTATACACTTTATAATCCGTTATAGGCGGTCTCTTAGCTAAAAGTTTGTATCTATCTCTCCTCACCTTTTCTTCCTCACATAAAAAAAGGATTTTTTTTCATACATGCCATTACAAAAAGTTCGCTTATTTCGGATATGGCATCGCAAAATCAATATTATTATAGATACTACTAGATTTGCAATAATCTATCACAGATGCCATTCTCGAAATTTTCTGGGGATTTTTATGTTTTATGCGAGCCGAATACTCAAAATACGAAAAGAAATACAGCCTCCGACACATGGGCCCCACTTGTCACCCTCTCCCCTCCTTCCTCCCACCTCCTATCTCTAACTCCGGCGGCGGCGGCTTCCATGGAGGCGACGGCGATGCGACGGCAGCGAGTTCTGGCGAGAGAGCAATGGAGAGGAAGGAGGAGGAGGACGAAGAAAGGGCTGAGTGTATGAGACGTGCGGGCCCCACATGTTAGGGTGTATTTTTGTCCATATTTTTATCGTATTTGGTGTATTCGGCTCGCTAAAACACAAAAATCCCTAGAAAATCCTAAGAATGGCATCTGTAATAGATTATTGCAAATTTAGTAGTATCTATAATTATATCGACTTTGCGATGAACTATCTGAAATAAGCGAACTTTGTAATGGCATGTATGAAAAAATCCCACAAAAAACTGATTTAATGAGCAACTCCAACCACTCCTGGATAATACTGTAGCAGATATAGAGGGGCTGCTGGAGGGAAGAAATCTTTTAGAGGGTAGTGTAATTTATGAATAATTTTAGAGGGATGGATAGAAGGGACGCTAATAGTGTTTTAGAGGAAAAATATAGAGGAGCTGCTGGAGTTGCTCATGCCCAACAGAGGATGCTCTTAATACGCCGCCACAGTGCCGTATATTCCCGTGAATTGAGTCCATGGCGCATAAAAGTAGCAGCACCGCCGTTCGATTATTGTGGCCGAACGGTGCCCGAAACACCGGTGTCCAACGGAAGATCACGTGAACCGCGAACTCGTGCAACGACTCCCAGTACCAAGTCCTCAGCCATCGTGTGGTCAGTGGTTTTCCCCGCGCCGCACGTACAGTCCGTCGGTACAGAACGGGAGAACTGAAGGACACAGCAACGAGGCGTGCACTCACCACCCAGAGACCCTGACTGCTACCTGTGAAGACAGTGGTACTACAGGTACCCGTCCTTCCAGGCTTCCACCGTCAGAGATGTTCATGTACGGTGAAAAGCCAGAGTTTTTCAATGAAAACTTGAAAGAAAAACACGCCTCCGAAATAATTTCTTTTTCCGAAGGGGTCTCCGACCTTATTTCAGAACAGGCAAATAAACCAGTCTTCCTCAAGCCATGATTCTGTTGGGCGTAAGCAAGGAGTAGAAGGCAACCAGCCTGTGCTACTGTCTGCAAGTACAAGGCAAAGCAACGGAAATTGGGACAGCAACCATGTACCATCTCCATCATGCAGTAGTAGTTTTGAGTGTACAGGCCTTGCGCCCAGGTCCAGCACAATAACAGCAAGAGAAACAGGCATAGCTGCAAGTTTCAATGAGAATGTAAGATGAAAACAAATATGATCTGTAGGATATGTATATAAATGATGCTGAGTGCTGACAGCTAACAGCCATTCGCAGTACTTTCGTAGCCTTGTTGAGTTCTCTACACTGAACAAAAAAAAAATATCCAGGCAATGGGGCTCCCTGAAGGAATGAAAAAGAATAGCAAATTCTTCTACTAGTAGTCCAGTAGCAGTGACAGTGTGACAAATGTTTCTTGTACAGTTGTATTGCGGCTAGGATTAAGCATAAATGCTCCCTAAAAAACTGATACGTCTTGACTTCTCCCTGGATCCAAGGCTCCAGGCATCCAGCCAATGGGAAGAAGGCGCGAAAGCACCAAACCAGTGTCCGGAAGCTCGAAGGAAAGCAACCATATACCAAATAAATGTAATTCCAGTAGTGCTTCCACCGGATCTCCTGTCAGAATATGCCAGCACGATTAGAGCCATCAGGATTCAGATCAGTGCTGTAAACAATTATAAAAATTGAATCTTTTATTAGTTACTACGCTGCTTAATATATTGTGTACCAATTCAATCAATGTTTGTTACAGGGCGAAATGAAAGCAATTTATCATCCATGGTTAACAGACAGACAGTGCAGGCAATTTCACATACACATACTGTCAATGTCGATGGACTACCAGTTGGCCAAAAAATGACTCATATTTTCACTCGTCCGACACAAAGATCGGGATTTTTGCTGTATTTATTTGCCTTCCTACCACAAATTATGACAAGAAATGAACAGATTTGACATGAAACATACAAGGATCACACATTTTAGGGGATTCGCTAGGCTGGATTTAGAACCGACCAAATTTGGGGAGCGGTTGGATCAGATCCGCCGCCCTAGGCCTGGTTATCACTCTTGCGGTCGCCGTGGGGCTCGCGCTCCTGCAGCAGCGAACCGGCCTCCTCGTCAGCCTGCGCCGCCTTCTTCTGCGCCTCCTTGGCCTTGAGCGCCTGCAGCTTGGCGTGGTTGTAGTAGCCCACGCCGAGGAAGGCGATCCCGTAGCCGAAGAGGTTGATCGGTGTGACGGTGTCCCGGATCACAGACCAGGAGAAGGCAATGAGCAACCAGTCCTTGACGACGCCGGCGACGTTCATGGTGAGCGCGGACGTCTTGCCGACGAGCAAGAACACGGCGAGGTTGAGCGCAAAGGCGCAGAGGGAGTTGGTCCCGAAGATGAACAGGTCCGGGCGGAAGGTGCCGACGGCGCGCAGCCTGGGCAGCTCGACGAAGAGCCAGGGCACGAAGAGGAAGGCGAGGCAGCAGGGCGCGACGTAGTAGAGGGAGGTGATGGGGTTGAGCGAGATGCCCTTGGAGGTGAGGAGGATCTGGATGAGGACGAGGCGGGTGGCCTCGAAGGCGACGGCGGCGAGCTGGAGCGTCACGCCGAGGACGTCGAAGCGGGCCTCGCCGTAGGCGGCGATGGCGACGCCGAAGGAGATGGAGAGCATGTTGAGCATGGAGGAGGACCTGAAGGTCTCCTTCTTGAAGAGCACGCCGATGGAGTAGACGGCGACGGGCATGAGCGCCTTGAGCATCTGGATGAAGGAGACGGAGAGGTAGATGTAGGCGGAGTTGGAGAACCAGAGGGAGAGCGAGTAGAGCGCGCCGATGGGGAGCACGGAGGAGGTGTAGAGCTGCGTCGTCATGGCGGGGGAGGAGGGGAGCTCGACGACGCGGAGGACGCGGACGAGCGCGACGGCGAGGGAGGAGCAGAAGGCCATGTGCACCATGGTGAGCGAGATGGGGAAGGGCCAGTTGTACATCTTGGGGTCGAGGATGTACTTGTTGTAGACGATGACCGAGAAGGAGAGGAAGATCCACACCGCGACGTAGCAGTAGGAGAGCAGCACCTTGCGGAGCACCGACTCCGACAGGCCCCCCTCGCCGCCGGCGCCGCCCTCCTTCGCCATGGCTGCCGCTCCTCCGGCGAGGGCTGGATCTGGGCGGCGGCCGCGCGTGCTGGAGATCTGGTGGTAGGAGGAAGCGGATCTGGGAGGGGGAGGTAGGTGGTGGGGGGCTCCCTCCGGGGCGGGTGGGTGAGGGTTCTTGGCGGTGTAGGCGAGCGAGTGGCCTCCTCTCCTCGGGCCTCGGCTTCGGCTCTCCTTGGAGGAGGTGGCTTTGCTGCTGTTGCTGGGGATGGGGGAGATGGCCACGTGGAGAATGGCTTCCGGGCCTTGGGTTAGGGTCTCTGTGCCGTGTTTTATAGGAGTTTGGTGGGATTGTGAATGATTTGTTCGTCTTTCCATGGCGTTTTGACTTTTGAAATTATTATACTACCTTCCGTCAGAAAAATAAGTGTTGTTGATTTTTGTATTCCCCGTTCTAAATTACAGTTTACTATTGGCTTTTGGATATTCTATTTTATCATTCGTCTTATTCAAAAAATATATGTAAATATTATTTATTTTGTTGTATTTTTTATCATTAAACATATTTTAAGCATGATTTATATTTTTTATCATTCGCCTTATTCAAAAAAATATATGTAAATATTATTTATTTTGTTGTGATTTTTTATCATTAAACATATTTTAAGCATGACTTGTATTTTTACATGTTTGCATTATTTTTCAATAAGACGAATGGTCAAAAGACGTTTCTAAAAGTCAATAGTAAACTATAATTTAGAACGGAGGAAGCACATGCCTTTGACCATTAGTTTTATTCAAAAATTTAGTGCAAACATGCGTAAATATAAATCATATTTAAAAAATCTTTAATGATAAAACAAATCACAACAAAATAAATGATAACTTACATGATTTTTTGAATAGATGAATAATCAAATATGTGTTTAAAAATCAACATCAACTTGTTTCTATGATCGAAGGAAGTACTGCTACTGTACGAGTAGTGGAGTACTATATATTTTAGTCTCTCTCTATTCGGGCTTGGAGACTGGACTGCTGGAGTCTCCACTTGCTCTTTCCCACGCTGTTCCGTTTTGTTTTTTCGGCCAGTTTACGGAATGTGTTTTCTAGTGTAACGTGCAGTGCTGATAATGTTTGACCGACCGCCTGAGCATGTGTAACGTGTAGAATCAATTGATTAATCATGTGGATATTTAATTGTTTTTTTTTTCTGATATAGGTACAGAGATGCATTTGGGTTTCTACTGTATCAATAAGTAGGGTTGTACTTTTTTTTTTTTTGCTTTTGATACAGGTGCCGGATAAATACAGGAATAGTGTGGACAGCATGTATTGTATTGAAGAAAATATTCATAATATCTTAGGGATAGAATTCGAATCCATAAGACACTCCCGATGCAATGTTCATATAGATGTTTCTATAAGAAAAAAAAAAGAGCATTAAGAACCAACAATCACAACGCCTGGTTTTTATAAGCTGAATTTAATATTAGTTATTGTTGTAATTTGTTGATTTAACGTTGGGATCTTATGTGGTATGCAAACAAACACACATATTTTAAGTCAGAGTAGACGATTCAGATTGACATACCATAGAAACTATTTATCCTCACAAAATGTGTTTCTTTCTTCATCGTTCGTTCTCTAAGATGAAACAACTCTTCCCTCTTGACTTCTCCTCTCTCCTCCACTTAAAAAAAAATCTGACAATGATAGCTATAGAAACAAGTCACGGTGAAGCATTAGAAGTACCCTTTTAGTAAACACATCAGAATAACCCACCATTCCATGAGCCGTTAGCGCAATGCTTCCCAACCCACTAGTCAACACGTACCTTGATCACTGAATATAGGCAAGCATTACAATTTACAAGAGAGCTAGAGTCAATTCTGTGTTGGGGAGAAGGAAAGGGAAGCAGTAGCACTCAACTTCGGTACCTGACTTGCGACCACAATGTGGCATAGGTCACGATACGGCCCATTGAACGCTGCACTCTAATCCCAGCAGTCATGTAGCAGCAAGTAGCTAGGGTTTACAAAATCATTCGAGCCCTAAAAACGTTGTCCACCAATTGGCTCCCTAAGTTCCTATTCTACCCCTAAAACACTATTTATATATGTATGAATAGTGTTTTAAAGGATGGGATCCATCGATCGGTTCGAGTTAAAACAATGGCCGTTTGAAAGTTAAAAAAAAAAAAAAAGAACACAGGAATTCTGGGGAGGTGGGCAGGTCGCACGTCCTTGTGGGGGGAAAAACGACTGGTTTGGTGCGGTACGGCGAGATGGCTGGGTCAAGCGCCGCTGGGAGAGCGACCTCGGCGGCTGCTTGGTGTGTAGCGCAGGGCACTAGTGCAGGGCAGCACAGTTCTAGGCCGCCAGGGAGGAGAGAAATCTGAATACGAGTAGGGATCATCAGAGGGGCAGAGGTGGTCGCTGGTCAGATCGGTGAGGAAGTTGGGCAACGTTCGCGAACCTTCGCGCGCGCCCGGATCGGATCCAGTACGAATTGGCTCGCGTATAATTCCCACGTGGGCAGCGCTGCCCCGCACACCTACGAGTTGGTTTCCACGGATACACAAATGAGCTCGAGTACAGTGTTGATCTTTCCGTCGAGACTTTTTTTTGACACACTTGACATTCTTCTCTCTTTTAGATCAGTGACAACCCAGCCTTGCGACGTGTTCATCGGTGCTTTTTTTAATATAAAAATAGGGTTGGAAATGATGATAAAAATACGGTTATGAGTAGAGCATAAGACAGAAAAAAAATGTGATGATTGAGAAAAAAAGCTAGGGAGAAGAATTTTGCTACAAATTGAACGATGCCGACAAAAACAAATGTTGCAGTAAGGTAAATAAAACATTACAGTGTATATAAACCAAAATGTTACATATTAAAAACAAAAGTTGCACCAAAATGATTAAATGTTGTAGTAACCAAACTGTCGCATCAAATCGGACGATGTTGTTGCATAATAAACTAAAATATTGAAGTATCTAAAATGTGAAACAAAAATAATTTACTACTGCAACAGTTTATGACAACACATTAACCAAAATGTTGTACTAAATCGGACAATTGTTGCAGTACATTAAACCAAATATTGCAGTGTGTTAAAACAAAATGTTTTCAATATGTTAAAACAAAATGTCGCAATATTTTAAAAAAAATAAGAACTGCAAAATTGAAACGTAAGTATTGCACCAAATTAAATTACAACACTAAAATGTTCGAGTAAAAGTATCAAAACATTTGAATTAGAGCGTTGTAACATTGAAAAGTAGCCGCAACAACAATTTAATTAGGGCATTGCATGATTTGAGTGAAATAATAATAAAACATTTGAATTAAAGCACTGCAGCAATTGAATTAGTACGCCGCAACATTAAAAAAACAAGATAAAACACAAGAACCTGGATGAATTTATCGCAATAGCAAATTTACATGCATATATACCAAAAGGAACGGTGGCAGATTTTAAATTTTGAAGTTGTGCGGATACATATATCCGGTGAAACTTCTTTTAAAGTTTAAACTTTGGCTGATTGATGGATAGGCATAAGTATGGTCTGCGGATAATGTGCATGTATGATCGATCGATCCTGCAATTTTAAGCCATGCCTTAGGATCTCTGCGTTCGTAATCCCAAGCCACGCCGTTGTTGTCATATGATAATGATTCGTGCGACAAGAAGGATGGATCAAGTAGGGTGCCGGTAGGTTTCCGATAGCTGAGGCAACGTTGTCTTTGATAAGATACATACATAGTAACGTGCACCCGAGGAATTTTGATGGAGGTTGATTACCAAGATGGTGCTTTGCTAAGCCAACCACCTCTCCATGGAGCTATGGCTTCCTGGAGACCTGGGCACAGTGGCGGAGCTCATGAATTTCCACGCCTAGGGCCACTATATCAAGCGCCTAGACAAACGGTGTACCGATAGTTCACAGAAGCAAAGAATTTAATGCATAATTTAGATGATATCACAATTTGATGCTTAATTCTAAAAAAAACTTGATAAAAATAAGTACCTAATTAAAGATGACTTGGTCCATCCCCACCTCTCATATTTTCATTGGCGTTAACACATGAATTTGAACCTACACATACAAATACAATTTAGACATTTCAAAGAATTAAGTGATGCAATATGAAACACTGAGAGTACAATTAATTAGTGAACAAAAATGATGATTGGAAATACAACATACCACTTGTCATAGTATAGTTTATTAATTATTCTAATCAGTACAATGTTTTCTCTTTTTTCTGAACTTTTAACTTAACAATGTTAAAGGATGTTGCAAGATCAGGGCTTAAATCCAGAGAAAATCAATGCTAATTAATTACGAACTACTAACTAGTAGTCTAGTTACTCTAGTACCTTCCCTGGAGGCTGGAGCAGTGGAGCTCGTCAGGCTGCAAGAGCCGAAGCCTTGAAGCATCTCCGACGCCGACTTCGCCGTGCGTCGCAGCGCCCTCGCCGCAGAGCTACCGAGAAGCCCTCTCCGTGCTGCCGCCACCTCGCCAGCCGTGCCGCCGCCGCCTGCCTTGTGCCGGCCGCGCCCGGCGCTAGGGACCTAGGGTTTGACTCTTTGAGATGGGCGTCGGCGCGTGGGTGGCTCGGTGGCAGCGTGGGTGGCCGGGTGGGGGAGTTGGAGTCTTGGAGAGGCAATGGGCTGAGCTGAGGGAGTGAGCCAGTGAGGGAATCGAAGTCTTTGGGCTGCTTGGGCTCGATGGTAATGATTTGCCATCGAGTCTTGTGGCTGTGTGTCTTTGAAATTGGTGAGGAGTGAGTTGCTGATGGGCTGAGGAGTGAGGACTGGGGCCGAAACAATTTTGAGGGGGTATAATAGCTTTGTTTTCGGCCCACGCCTAGGGGCGTGGCCCTAGTGGCCCTAGGCCCAAATCCGCCCCTGCCTGGCCAGACTTCTTTCCGTGGATAAGGAAAGGCCATCCGAGGCTTTAGTCTGTACTGAATAGTTTCCTTCTCACCATTGCACTCGCCTAGCTTGTTTCTATTTTTTTTTAAAGGGCAGGAGAGCTACCATTCATTGAAAGCGAGGAGTTATAAAATTTTGTTGGGGGGTTACAGAGCCCTCCCCCCAAGAGGGCTAACAAAAAATTAAGGTATTACAAAACGCACTCCTGCAGCCGCCCAAAGCTGCAGCTCGTTGAGGAGAAGCCGTAGGAAGACGTCCTTCGAACGCTCCAAAGATCAAAAAATGTGGTTGTTCCGCTCCAGCCAAATGTGCCAAATGGTCGCGATGACGACGGAGAGAGCCGCGCGCGGAGAATAGAACGGTGCCACATCAATCTCCCACCAGAGTGGCAAGGATGCAGTAGCACGCCAACTTGCCGGGTTGAGGGCAGGTATGTTGAGAGCAGCTGTCAGGCCCGACCAGACGAAGGAGCTGAAGTCACACTGGATAAAGAGGTGCTCCGGCGTTTCTAGATTCCTCCAACAAAGCGTACAGAAGTAGTTGTTGGGTAGATGGTTGCGCAAGAGGGCGTCCGCGGTCCACACCCGCATGCGCAGGAGGAGCCAGATGAAGAACTTGCATTTGGACGGGGCCCAGGTCTTCCAAAGCCTGTGGAGGGTAGGAGTCGGGCATCGTCCTGTAAATTCCAGGATGTACGCCGATTTGACTGAGAAAGCACCGTTCTCGGAGAAACGCCAGGAGACGATATCTGCATCCTGAGTGAGGGGCTCCAACTGATTTAGTCTAGTAAGCAGGCGGATGAGCTGGGGAACCAATTGCGGACTCATGTTACGCCGGAGGTCGAGAATCCAATTGCAGTTGAGGAGCGCGTCGCTGACTATGCGACCCTTTCTGGTGGAGATCTCGAAAAACTACGGCGCAAACTCTTTGGGTGACACACCATCAAGCCAGCGGTCCTCCCAGAAGAAAATGGAAGACCCATTGCGGAGGGTAACGGAACACCCTACGCGCAGCAGCTCAGCGTCGGATACAGGCGGGGGGCCGAGGAAGTCGACCCCAGGCCGAAGCGGTGAAGTCTTGTTCAGCCAGAGCCAACGCAGGCGAAGGGCGTGGGCAAAACAGGAGAGGTTGAGGACCCCCAGGCCGCCAAGCTTAGAGGGGGAGCAGACTGTCTCCCAATTGACCCTAGAGGGAGGTCCCTGCTCGGCCGACCCTCCCCAGAGCCAAGCCCTCCTAATTTGATCAATTCTCTTGAGGACGGAGGCTGGGGGGTTGATGACCGACATGGTGTAGGTGGGAAGCGCTGTAAGGACAGCCTTAAGAAGAGTCAGGCGCCCACCTTTGGACATCAAAGGGCCCCGCCACCCAGCTAATCGGTTGGCCACTTTATTGATGAGGGGTTGGAAGTGGACGTGCTTGAGATTTTTGATTGAGAGCGGGATGCCCAGGTATTTGATTGGGAAAGTTGCCCTGGTGGCAAGAAAATCTTGTAGAATGTCATCAAGGTTCAGGTCGGCGCATCTGATGGGAACTACCTAGGATTTGGCGAGGTTCGTCCGAAGGCCGGTGATACGGCCGAACTCCTGAAGAATTGGTTGCGGCGAAATGGTTGTGTAGAGATTTTGGTGTAAACTGCTGTGTATTGGTTAATTAAGGGTGTGTTTAGTTGATCATACGAGGTTGTAGGAATAGTATGGTATATAGCTAAAATGTTTTAATTGATGGGATAAGGTTTGAAATAGTACAATAAATTGTGCAGTAAATGGTGCAAGTGTTTAATTGATGGGATGAGGTTTTTTAAGTGTTTGGTTGGTCAAGTGATGTGTGATGCGATGATACAATATGGTTCAAATTTACAGACTAATCCTTGTTTATATTGTATAGCATGGTCTAAGTTAGCCCGTACAATTTTTGTTTATCTTATCCTATTTCATTCCGTTTCATCCAATTTAGAAGCCGGTTTTGCTCATCGCTAGTCGCCTGGGCGGTGACATACCGAGCCAGTCATTTTTCGCAGAGGAGGAAGAAGGGGGAGGAGGAAGGAGGGCGTACCTACTTGCCGTCGAGCTCCCGTCGAGCTTCGCCGCCGCCGCCGTTGGAGTTAGGGTTAGGGAACATTTGGGTTCCCGGGTTTAGAGGAGGTCGGGTAGGCGGAGGCACGGCGGTTGGTCGGGATCGTCAAGGCGGCGGAGGCGGCGCATCTTGCCGAGTCGAGAGGAGAGATGGCGGTCGGGTGGCGGTGGATGGGGATCAGCGGCCGGGCGAGGTTAGGGTGGGCGGGGTGGCGCGGTGGCGGGAGGTTGGGGTGGCGGCGGCCGGCGGCGGCGTCGCCGCTGCCGTCGAAGAAGGAGGAGGAGGCTGGGCGTGAGGAGCGCGAGCAGCCGCGCCCGCCTCGCCTTAGGGTGGGCGGGCGTCACGGCGGTGGGGTGGAGAGGAGGCGGAGGCCGCCGGCAAGGCGCCGCCGCCGGGCAAGGCTTCGAGGCGGGCGGCGGCGGGCGCGGAGTGAGGAGGAAGAAGGGATCGAGGATCGCGACTTGCACTCGCACTTCGCTCGGTATCAGAGAGGAGGAAGTGGATGGCGCGTCCGTTGGATGATGATCCAACGGCCAAAAATCGCCTCGCACAAAGACTTCTAAATCTGAGCGATGTGTGGAGTCGGTCCCTTTAGAAGCACTGATCAAACATATAACAAGTACAAGCACCATTTTTCATAAAACTAAATAGTCTATAAAGAGGACGATTACAAGTACCATTTTTCATAAAACTAAATAGTCTATACAGAGGACGATAACCATACTCCATAGGGCTAATCCCCAGTTGAAGGGAAGGTCTGAATTTGAGCACTGGTCGTCTGTAGAGAAGTTTGAGAATTGCTTCTCGTGCTAAATCGGAGGGAGGACTCGCATCCTTCGTTCCTTTTGCTGCCAACCATCGGCATCAGGACAACAAGGACTTAGACAACTACTGCCCTGCAATGCTTTTCTCCCCAATAAAAAAAGGACAAGATGAACAGGCAGAATCGTCCCGTGCTTAGACTTTGAGCGCATAATAACAGCAACAGCGAATGCGACACACCAGGAATTCATGATAGCAACAAAACCGATCCTTGATTTCCCACGGGCTGCGGCGCGTGGCTAAGAAAAAAACAGAAATGAATCAAATGATCATGCAACACCAGTGGGCCACCAAGCCGTGCCTCGCGGACCGGATCCGAGCATGGGCCTTTCCAGCATGTGGCGGAGCGGAGCCCATGATTTGGGGAGAGACGGAAACTGATGGCGACGGACGCAGTGGGGGGAACTAATCCATCCACCCGGCGGGGGACGCGCGCTTCTACGGCCATCTCATCTCGGCGGCCACCACGCCGCGGAATCGCCGTTCCGGGCTTCCTGTTCCGGCGGGTGGTTGGGCCGCCGCTTTCCGAGCGTGAATGGCTTCTCCCGGCTCGGTTGCGGTGGACGTGCCTGGCGCGCGACACGACGGGCCGCCTATGCGCTCGGCGCTAGTCGGCTGCGGCCTGCGGGCTGCAGGGTCTGCGCGAAACGCTTGACGTGGGACTCGGCCACTTGGGACTTGGGAGAGATGGGCCGCGTTGCGGGGCATCTTCTTCTTTGCTCGTTGAGCAACTCCAGAAGGCCTTGTGAAATACTGTAGCAGATATAGAGGGGCTGTTGGAGGGAAGGAATCTTTTAGAGGGTAGTGTAATTTCTGAAGGAATTTTAGAGGGATGGATAGAGGGAACGCTAGTAGTGTTTTAGAGGGGAAATATAGAGGGGGAGTTGGAGTTGCTAGCTCGGGATGAAAATGGTTATTTTTATTTTTAAAAAAAATTTACACAAAACTGACCTTACATATGAAAACTAAGGGAAAATAGATGCTGGTCGCCTTCTGGATGGGCGATGGCCCTTTCGTCGGGCGATCAAATGGTGCAGAGACGGTGTCATCGAGTGTGTACAGCCATCGCCTACCCGTTGTCGCTCATCGCACCACATGCCCCCAACAAATATGCATCTGCGTCTGCGTCTGGGTCCGCCTCCGACATCTATGTCATCATTGTGTGCTAGTGCTCGTCTTCACCCATTGTTGTCACTCGCTCACCACCTCTATACACATAGTCGCCACATCATTGCTTGCTGTGCTCGCTACCATCTGATTCTTTCGCACGAGCCGTGGATGATGGACAAAGAGTGAGTTACAGAAGGAGTGAGAAAGGAAGAGAAAAAAAGGGAGAAATAAAAAAAGACAAGAAAGATATTAACGGGTGGGGGGAGTCAAGTGAGAGTGGGAAAAAGAAGAAAAAAAGGGCATAATAGTCATTTCAACATAAAAATTAAAAAAAGAAAAAACACTATGGAATAATAAGGAAAAAGCAGAAAATATTACTCACTCCATCTAGAATCGATCATCATCTAAGCATTTGTCACCAAGACCAAGAAGCACTTAACTCCCCCATATTTTATTTACTCTCATGTCTCCATATTACTAATTCCCCTGGTAATCTGTCCGCATGCGAAATGATCAACATGCAAAGCATTTACTCATCTGCTTTGATTGGTGGATGCAGTAAAAAAAAGAGAGATTGAAGCGCGTTCATGCATGCAGAGCATTTATTTCTGATTTTTTATTTTTTGCTTATACAATGATCAATTTTGGATGGAGGGAGTATACACGAGAGAAATTTATGTGTTTGGTACTTTGGTGTCGCCCTTTTAACGAACTCGATATTATTTGGTACAATTCCCGAGGTCGTCGCCTTGCGGTGGACCATGGACGTGGTTTAGGGCTACATAGAGAAAACACCCGCTCCTGCCAAAAATATTCCCAGAAGATTTCATTGACGGATCGTATCCTCTCCCTGTCTCCCAGTACCCCAGATTTCTTCCTCTCTCTCTCCCTTTAAATTCCGACGCCGGTGTAGATGCGGAAATATCGAGTCGCTGGACTGGTGGCCACCGCCCTGCTCGCGCTGCACGCCCTCGCCGCGACCCGGAGCGCAGGAGAAGGCCTGGCCATGGCGGAGGAACAGGCGCCGCGTGTGGGCGGCATCAGCGACGCGCCGGAGGGCCGCGCGAACGACCTCCACGTCCTCGACCTCGCCCGCTTCGCCGTCTCCGAGCACAACAAGAAGGCCGTGAGTTCGCTCCCCAACCCCACCACTTTTCTCTATTGGGCTCCAGCCGTCCGGTTCATGAACCTGCCGCGTTGTTCCGCGGCCTTATTTGTGCCGATGGAGACTGCTTCGATCACAAATCCTTTGATTGTAACAAATTTGACAGCGAATCTGCTTGGATGACAGAAAATCTCCATGAATTTAGCCGCTAGGGTTCCTCAAATTGTGCAAATCTGCCAATTTTGGCAGCCTCCCTCATTGACAGTGATGGCGTTAAGAACGTGTTAAAGTTTTTTTTTTTTTTTTGGCTCACATGACAAGGGGGGTGTTGGATTGGATTGATAGCCTTGGCGCTGCTCTGTGCAGAACTCTCTACTGGAGTTCCAGAAGGTTGTGAAGGTGAAGGAGCAGGTTGTTGCAGGCACGATGTACTATTTTACCATTGAGGTCAAGGAAGGGGATGCCAAGAAGCTCTATGAAGCTAAGGTCTGGGAGAAGGCATGGATGAACTTTAAGGAACTTCAGGACTTCAAGCCTGCCGACACGGGCGCCTGAAGTAAGATGTACGCATGTTTGACATGGACCCCCGGCAAAACATTTCTGTTCCTTCGTCCTCTTGTTAAATCATGCAAATGTTCCTTTGCCCTCTTGTTAAATCATGCAAGCCATAGAACAATTCTAATTCTACTCAACACTTCGTTCCTTTTTTTCACTGGTTTGCGGGTTTTTATTTTCTGCTGAAATAGGACGGCAGTTCTCCTGCCCCTCTTTCAAAAAAAAAATCATATTTTTGCTGCTTGTGAAAATGTGATAACATTAACATAAGTTTCTTGATTAGTTCATTTATCATTAGGTGTATCAAATTATAAAAGAAATTGTGATGTTGCCAATGCCAACCATTTGGCATTTGTCATGGAAACCCCTTTTTATGGCTCAATATTCTTACATAGCACCGAAGCTCTACATACCAATGACAACTTTTTTTGATTCATCAGATCAACTCTATAGATTAGAGAATTGATCATGGAAAACTGATAGATATTTATGATTCATTGCTATAGATTAGAGAATTGATCATGGAAAACTTATCTTTATATCATCTATTTCCAAAGAACTGATCCATAAAATCTACTAATTTCAGGAACGAGTCATCTTCTGTTTGTGGTATGAAGTGTGCAAGGATTTGCAGAATAACATGGTGTGGGTATAACGATCGAACCTGTTATGGCATATTCCATTATGTAATATCATGAATAAGTATGCGTCTTACAAAGTGTATTAACTACAATTCTCATAATGGAATTCCCCATGTTGTGAGCATCCTCTTTTTTTCCTTTTGGTTGTTGATCATAATGGAATTCTCCATGTTACCGGCATTCTCTGTTATCCTTTTGATTGAGCTGTTTGAACTTGCCGAGCAAAACTTTGTAATCGTATATGCTCACCTCAGCCCCATATGAAGCCGTTCATAGATTTTATATAATGCGCTATTATTTATCTTACCCGTGCTGAGCCATAAGAAAGCTAAGAGAAGCAATAATCTTCAATGCAGTCAGTATTCAGCTTTGCTTAAGCCTGTCTTGTATGAGAACTGGATTGTGATGCGTGCCTGAGCTGATACGAAAGATCATGTATGATATAAATCCTATAATAAGTAGTCAATGGCATCGTTCAAAATTGGTGGGTTTTGACTTGTAAAATATAAAAGGAATGCCTCAGGACTTGAAGGTTGTCTAGCGTTGTGTCGTGCGAATCCATTGTTTATCTCTCTTTGGATGGAGACGGGAGTGAGGAGAAAAGGGTCTGCAAGAAGCTGCTTGTTGATTATGGCCTTATTTGTTTCAGCTTAAATTGAATAAAAATTTGTTATTTTTGTATAAGTAAAATAATGTAATACTTTATAATCATTTTTATGAAGTTTTAAATAATTCTTCTTACCTGGCACGAGCCACGACGTTGAAACTGTTCTGCCTTCCATGGCAGAGTGATGCATACATATGCAAAAAATTCTTACCGAACTCTTTGATTTCTCACTTGGATTTGAACAGATCAAGTGTGCAGTCTTGTACCAAATTGCTGATCTTGTTTGCTCTCCTTGCTTTCTTGGTAAGAGAGCGCATTCGGCCCTCAGCCCTCGCTCCTCAGAAGCTAAAGACACCGGCACGGCACTGCAAGAGGAATTGCAAGTTGTTATCTGTTCATCAAGTCATGAGCTTTGTCATCACCCATGAGGCCATGAGTCTATGACTAGTGAGTTGTGAAGAAACACGTACATCCTCAAGGATTTTTTCTCTCTCGAGGCTTGTTGCTCGCGGAAAGATTCCCATGGCCATGCCTAGTTGATTGCAGTCTAGAAGGAGTAGAACCTCAACTATTCTCGTGGCCATGCCTAGTTGATTGCAGTCTAGAAGTAAGAACCTCAGCTCAAGATAGATTGTCCTTTACCGAGGCAGCAGGCTGCTTAAAATAAGGAGCAAAATAGTAGGGCCTGCTTTTGGATTCAGTTTGGATCATGCCCGTTTTATTGTGTTCTTGTGCGTACATTGAAGGGCCTACCGTAGGATGTCACCGGCCCATGCTTGGATTTTAAAAAGGCCTAAAGCAATCATTAGCCGTGTTGTAGGGTGGCCCTACGCCCCAAAGCAAAAGGACTCCACCCGAAGATAGCTCTAAGATGTACGCGTCACCTCAAGTGAGGTCCTTTCTGAGACGCCACATGTCCCAGGATCACCCTAGGCTAAAGCCTAGTGTGGGGTCCTTCCTAAGATGCCACGTGTTTCGAAAATCATCTCGAGCCGAAGCCTAGCATGGGCCCTTTTTGGGGCGCCACGTGTCTTAGAGATAAGCCTGGGTCGAAGTCCCTCGTGCAGGGTCATTTTCACTACGCCACGTGTCATGAAGACCATGTTGGGTGAATGTCTCGCCCGGGGCTACGCCTAGACATTCCACACAACAATCATTGCCCTTGCGTGGGAGTTTTTAGGATTCCCGCCCAAGGCAGACAATCAAAAGGAAGATTGATATTCAAATATGCTCCGCGCCTATTAAAAGCGTTCAACCACTATAGCTACAAGATGAAGGAGGGCGCCGACAACGGTGTGATAAACTAGAGACGAGTAGAGTGAACTGTTGTTTTGTCTCTAGATAAGAAGACTGTAAAAGAAAAGCAAGAAGGAGAGAAGACGAGCAGGCCCCTGCTTTGGCAATCCGACCAAGGGCAAACAGGAGAGATAATATTAGAATTACCACTTTGCCCTCCAGATTCCTTGTACTTGTGTGGGCAAAGTGAGCAAAAAAGCTTGGTTGTATATAATTCAGGCCAAATAGCCTGTTGTAACCCAAGTTCAATTAGAATTCTTATTTTTTTCAAGTTTCCACTCCACTCTAGATTGCGCTTCCTCGTAAGGTTGCCTCGCCTGAGACGGTCGAATCCCGCCCTCGGGAGGGCCACCTCCCCTTGAAAATTCATTGTTCGGATAGCCCTGATGACAAGCCGCATATAGATATGTATCGGTTTCATGTTTGCTAAATGGATTATGGCACGTCTAATGCTACCCAAATTTAGGATAAACTTAGCACTATTTAATACTATTCATCTGTTTTTCTCTCTCTTCTATTTTATTTTATCAACACTATGTATCATCCTAAGTTGGTCCTATTGATCATTCTCTTAGGATGACCGAACTATATCTTTTGGTTATTAATGTATAAGATACACTAGTCATAAGTTTTATATTATCTTGTATGCAAAAATATGTCTTTGGATATATAATCATCTAGGAGTGTGTTGCAATAACCTAACTGTCTTCATTTTTGACGGGCAATGCAGACATGTAGTTATAGCCCTTCACTCGACCCACCACATTGTATGTGTACCTACGCAACTGCAATTCTAGGCCATTTTTGTTGTAAAACCTCGCTACCGTGTACAGTCCAATGTATAGAAGAACAATCACACAATTATAAAGGAGACAAGAACACACAACATAGCACTGGAGTTCTGCTTTATTAACTTCTCAAATTGATTATACATTGAGTCTCCATTTTTATTTATATTAGTAGATTGTTTAAGCTTTAGGTTAGGTCCAATACAAAAGGCCCATCGTTGCGTGGATTAAGGTAATCTACCTTAGGGTTTCACAACAGTTTGCCCTTTTAAAAAAAACCTTCGATGCCTGACCCTGTTTTTTTGCTTGGCTATCGAGATTATCTTCATAAAATCAATTATAGAACTCCCTCCGTTTTTTTTGTTTGACGTCATTGACTTTTTGGCACGTCTTTGACCATTCGTCTTATTCAAAAATTTTAGTGCCAAGATGCAAAGAAAAGACATATTTAAAGTACCTCTATTAATAAAACAAATCACAACAAAATAAATGATATTTAAAAAATAATTTGAATAAGACGAATGGTAAAAAGCGTATCGAAAAATTAAAGGCGTCAAACAAAAAAACGGAGGTAGTAACTAATTTAACTATAGGGTTAGGGGTTCCAACTTGCAAGAAGCATGGACGCTCCAAGCTAGGTACGCAACTATGCATGCCACCTCTCACTCAGAAAGCACTAAGCACGACGCCAGTCAATCAGTGCTATGCCCTGTTCCCGCGTCCGACGAACCTCTGGTTGCTGGTCACTTCACCTGGGCACGCACGCACGCACGCACGCACGCATAGCCGAAATCTGAAGGCCTCAACTCACTAGTCTCCGCTCTCCCACACACTTGGCTCACTGTTTCTCCACGGCGCCTGGGCGTGCGCGCGCGGTGCACCACCCCTTCTTTTCTCGGCCTGCGCCTAGTCTTCGTCGGTGTCCACCGGCTGCCGGCCACCATCGCGACGTCTACCACGCAGAAACGGCCGGTGCTGACGGCTGACGCCGAGTACGTCGGCCGGGCCACCCGGGGGAAATATCTCGCGGGCCTGGAGCCGGAGCCTGAGGAGCACGGGAGCTGCAGGGGTGTGGCGCGGTGCCGGTGAGGTGGGCATCTGGTGGATTGGGCCCCTTATTTCACACACCGGAATCCTAGATTTTGCAGTGACCGAGGCCCATTGGGTCATTATACATGCCATATAAACCATGTTATGCACTCCTCACATCGAGGGGGTTTGGAGGCAATTTCTAATAATCTTCTCCTCGCACATTGTGGCTCGAGAATTTAGAAAACCTACACTCGATCCAACACCAATTTTTAGATAAAGGCTTGTTTGAAAAGTGGTTTTTTTTTTTTGAAAGATAGAATTCTCATATATGGCTACACCGATGCCTTCCCAAGGATGGCTACACCCTAGCCATTTACTCCAACTCCAAGCCTAGCTGGCCCAAGGAAACAATCTACGACAGATATCCCTTGCTCCCCTTCTTCCCTTAACCTCTTATCAAACACAAAACGCTAGATACCAAAGAGCTAGTGGCCCAGCGACGGTGCGGTTCCTATCGCCTCATTGTCCTCCTCCACCTTGCTAGCTCCTCTGTCATGCCTTTAGAGAACGCCATCCCCATCCACCTCCACGCTTATGCCTTTTCTCTTATTTTAAGTTTAGTGCCACCACCTGCCTTCTTGTTTTAGCATCCACATCATGGGACCTCCCTCATGTGTCTTGGTGTGTGGCCTCCTACCCCCATCCATTGCCTCTAGCCTCCGATAGCCCCCTAGGGTTTGAGCCCAACCTTAAATCTGATGTTGTTGCAAATCAAAGCAATCGCAAGTGAGAACACGAGAAGATCAAGGCACGAAGACATAGGCACCACCAAGAGGTGCCAGTGTGCCATCGGTGAGATTAATGGAAGATCGAGTCATCATCGACCATAGTCGGACAAGTAAATTTCTAGGCACCACAAGTCCTCCATGCGATACAACATTTGATTTTCCTTGTTTTTCTTTTGAGGGTTTAATTTATTGCTAATGAATGTTGTTTCTTAGTGTCTCTTTTATAAGGAGGTGGCAATTTACAGTCATGACAAGACAACTATGCCCTTCCGCCATCCTAGGGGTATTTGGGGATCAACTTGTTGTTTGATGGCCCTTATATACATTATAGCAGGGCAACCTAGACATTGCAGGTTACAACGTGAAACGGTGGACTGATATGTCCAACCACATTTTTATTAAAGCGGTGTTACAAAGGGAATTTACAAAAGTGAGGTGGTTATAGTTCGTCTCCTGGTGGTCCAATGATGCCTTCCTGACCCGTGGTGCGCCTCCACCTTACTTCTTGACCCCCAACCCTCTTGGATCCCATGTTGAGCCCGTTCCTTTGTAGGGAGGATCCTTGACCTCGCCTTGCTTTGACGTACCCTCATCTCGTCCGAGGAGGATACCTTTGTCGATGTCCGAGACCTTGCTTCGACCTTGTGAAGGATGACTTGCTAAGGTTGAACCCTTCGATTAGAGTTGCCCTTACGTGCCATGTCTTAAAGGTGGATGTATTCGCCCTACAACAGAAGGTGTAGCGAGATGGACAACACCAAAAGACGATGAATTCCATGATTAAATATGGATTTTTTAATTTATGCTAATATGCGTCATATGGTTGGGCTGGGGCCGGATTTCCTTGTCCCTAGGCTCCCCTATACAAGCATCGAAGCCTTATTTGATAGAGCTGGAAAAGTTTGCCACATGAATTATTTTCCTAGGATTGACCTAGGATCCTAACCATAATTGGGGCATCCAATCAAGCCCTAAGCCCTAAGCCGACTGTTGCATATGCTACATTTCGTTTCACTTTCTAAGATCAGGCTCTCTTTGAACACCTCCTTAGTTGGCAAGCAAAGCCGAGCAAGCGAATCTGGCAATGCTAATTTACTAGCGTTTTCAAGATCTTCTGTTGTTGCATTTGCAGTCGAATCTAATTTCCACACAACACGAGTTCTTCTATCTATCTATTATATATATAAAGGAGGGAAAAAAAAAGCCATCACATTCGTCCACATCATCCAAATTATTTCAGCCGTTCGATCAACGGTGGGACCAAATTATAACGGCCAAGATCAATCAAAGAAATTCTCACATAAATCAAGAAAAAAATAAAGATCAATCAAAGAAATTCTCACATAAATCAAGAAAAAAAATAAAAGATCTATGCCGTTGATTTTGTGGAGCAGGATTATAACGGCTTAGATTAAAAGAAGAATATTAGAAATTTGGATTAAATACTAAAGATGATATAATATGGTTATTTTATCCGTTCAATCAACTGTGGGACCAAATTATAATGGGATAGATTAATCAAAGAAAAAATAAAAGATCTATGTGGCTTAGATTAAAAGAAAATACTAGAAATTCATATTAAATACTAAAGTTGATAATATATTAGAAATAAACTCTAAATCCGATCTGATATGTTAGAGATAGATTATGAGTTAGAGATAAACACTATATACCAAAACAACTCTAGCCGCGTAAACGCGCGTATCACCTCGCTCGTTCTATGGAAAAGAAGCTCAAAAGGAGTCCTCTTGATTGGTCGCTGAAGCCTCCGTTCGGCCAGTGCTATCCGAGTAGGGAAACCCTAAGCAAACCACTTGCAATCGTGGACGTGGAGGTTTCGGCAGCAACACCAACCAGCTGTGCCCTCTTGTGCTGCATGGCATGATAAAGAAGCCCCGTATAGTATAATTCTTTATACTTCCATTAAAGAAGCGCATCTCTGGTTGGTGCAGACTATAAAGCTCGAAATGTATACTTCCATTATCTGAAAACATATCTTGAGCCGTTAATTGGATCTAAAAATGAATGTGCGGTATTACGCGCAGACCTTTAAACTTGCGAATATTTCAGCAGAAATTGCAGGGGATCTTGGTCCGTGTAAAAGCATATCGAATGTGAGCATCAAAAAGGAGTTGAGGTTTGGCTCGTGCGGCCAACAAAACGACACCGAGGCTAAGACACCTCTGTTCCCTCTCTATTGGGCAGGGTTATGTGGAGAAACGTTGGCGCACGACACCAAATACCATATACTACATGTCGGGTTTAAATTATGATTAGCATTCTGATCTGAGTGGTTTCCAAGCAGGTGATTCAGCTAATGACACCTCCACTCAAAGAAATTAATGAGATTACGAAAAGCAGATTAGTGCTTATAAAGGTAAAGTTGATAGCTAGGAGGCCTTGCTGTTGAGAAATGGAAGTAGCACAGGCTTTGCTTATGTGAAAATAATACTGCAAGTGTTACTGGGAAAGAACGTACGATCGAGCTAGCAGTGAAAACTGAAACGCAAGCATAGACATCTTTGGACGTACTCGACCAAGGGGCAAACAGCACTACATCAGTGTGTGTGTGTCAGTGTGTATGAGATAAATTATATAACCAGATGCCACTGATCACCCGCTGATCTGCAAGGTAGACACCGACAAACTGAATCGACTGGCGTCTGGCCAGACTGATTTGTGACAAATTGTCTCTTACTCGTACTAGCGTCAATTCAGAACTTTTTCCTGCTTCGACTTTTATTTTGTTATGTGAAAAATAACTCATGTACTAACGATCCTACAGAGAAGATAAATTCGCACAGAAGACAAATTCGATCCTTATCTAGGCTAACATTTTCATTTCAAGCAATATGGAAGATATGACAGATGAGCTATATTACTAGAAGAGACGATCCAGGGATCAATTCCAATCTACCTCAGAACTTTTCTTTTCTTTTTCTTTTTTTTTTGAGGGGGGTCAGGAATGATTTAATTTTATTTATTCCAGGAAAGATCAGGGATTTTTTTATCACGAGTTTTATAGGTTCCACCGATAAAATTTCATATTGGAAAAAACGGGTTTGGATGAATTTTGGCCAAAGATGATTATATTTGGTTGTTTCTTGTAAAGAAATAAAAAACTTTTAAATGTTTTTGGAGAAGTTTAATTTTTATTTAAAAATGACCGATTAATTATCAGTTTAATTTATCGATGGGCAACCAAAAAAATTTCACACTCAGAGTAAAATAATTCCTAGCCTACTAGCCACATCTTAACATACACGCGCGTAGTCCTGTGCCTGCGTGAATAATCTTTGTCTTCTCTATCAATTTTTTAAAAGATATTCACTCCATCAAAAAATATAAGGTGCACACACATTTCAAGATTCAAACTTCTTAATGTTTGACCAAAAAATTATTCAACAATAATTAGATTTTCTGATGCATAAATAACATCATTGAATTAGTATTTGAAAGTATTTTCCAATGGTCATAATTTTGTTATTGGATCCTATATACAATAAGAGAAATTAAACATTAAAGTTTAGTTTTGAAGACCGTGCCTAGTCAAATCACGTCGTATATTTTTGAACGGAGGGAGTATCGGTTAGCTAAAGTTTATGGTAGAGAATTTAACGATACGCTAAAATGAATACGAGCTATTCATCCTTCTATATATACCTCACCGCCTGTGTGCGCTATGACAGTTAATTAGTCCAAGAACTCTAAAGGTCAAGTGTTACACAAGAATAGCACACATATATAGTCCTGGGCAAAACTGAAAACTGAAGTTTCATCTCCTGGCAGGAGTAGCCTTTGTGCTCACAAGCCACAAACCGGAATAGCACACATATCTACGTTCCTTGGTTGATTGACAGCCGAATGGCACTAGCTAGAAGCCTAGAACGCGACCCCCACGGGACAACGCTCTCTTGTCTGTCCATTCGATCTGTCGCTAAGATCTCGCCAAGTTATGGCTCTCCCTTCGCGTACGCGATAGGGCCCTGGATCGAGTAGTTTATTTTTGCATTCTGGCGCTAATAGGCAGGGAGCAAGGTGCACCGTAAACCGTAGTGCTTTGCTAGTGGAGTCTGAATCCAAGTCCATGAGCCCTAGCTTTTTGGGTGACGCAGTCCTCTTGCCTTTGCACAATATATGCATGCATTTTTCATATATTAAGTGCAGAAACAATAGTGGCCTAGAGTTGTTGAGAGGGACGTTCGACGTCAGATGGGTGGAATGCTAGTGTGTACTTATATAACCACTCGACGCATTTTAGATAGTAGAATTAATTTATTGTAGCCATACATTCGAATTACACGTAAAAAAGAACAATAGATAAAGCCTCGTACGGTCGGATTTTAGACACGCGCACTAAAAGTGTTCCCAGGCTTAATAAGAAGCTCCATTTCATCATGCAAGAGAGTAAATAAATTCAGGATTAGATATATCTAATTATCTCAGAATTCATGAGTTGTGATGAGAAAAACACTCAAATTCTCGATTTTACATATGGAGGAGCTTGCACAAACCCTTGCCAAGTCTCACAGTCTCACTGATCAAAGACAGAAGAAGAACAAAAATAGTGGAGTACAAGGTAATACTAAAGAGTACCAGTAGGTCGATCAAATCACAAAAAGGGACCAAAAAAAAAAAGGCATAGAGCAAAATTATTCCACTCCTCCCGCCCTGCAGCGCCCTCCCAATCACCCGGCCCTAATGCATGCAACGTCAGTAGCAACACAACACTTTCGAGACTTCAGAGTTCAGACGTACATGCGCACACGCACATGAGAAGACAGTTAGCACTTGGGATCGAGCTAGCTAGCTACGGCATCAAACTGCACTGGCTCCGTGTCCATCGGAACATGGCTTCGCTCCATTGGCCTTCTTGCACTCCGCGTCGTCGTCGTCGTCGTCTGAGACGGCGGCGAGCTCCTTGGTGAACGCGGCAGCGTCGCCGGCAACTCCGTTAGTTGATCCCAGCTTGCACGCCACGGGGAGCTCCATGGCCTCCGCCTCCTCCTTCTCTTGGGTCTCCCTGTGCTTGCCCCAGAGCACGGAGTAGAGCCCGATCACGATGAGCACAGCGCCGAGGACGCCGCCGAGGTAGATCCTCTCGGCGAGGATGAAGGAGCCCATCACGGCCACGATGATCATCATCAGGGGGCTGAACGCCGACGCAAACACTGGCCCCGTCTTCTGGATCACGAGGCCTTGCACGTAGTACGCGATGCTTGACGTCACGATGCCCTGAAAACATCAACCAACGATCGATACGATACAATGGTCAGCTAGATCTTTGAGCATTTGGCACATCAGTTGAAACTAGAATGGGAATCGAAGCTCACGGCGTAGGCGGCGGCGAGGAGGTTCATGTCGAAGCCGATGGTCCAGACGGAGGGGCGGTGCTCCATGACGAAGGTGACGACGATGGCCTGGAGGGTGCCGACGAAGCAGATGAGCGTGGTGAGGGAGAGCGGCGCGGAGTACTGCTTCAGGGTGTGCGCTTGCAGGATGAAGAGGGAGGCCCAGGCGAGGGTGGCGATGACGACGAAGAGCGAGCCCAGGAACCACTCCCTGCCGCTGGGGTCGGCGGCGGCGCCGGGCGCCGCCGCCTCCGCGCCGTGGCCGTGCGGCGGCGCGTGGCTTGTCCACGCCATCTGCATTAGCGGGCCCTTGTACAGTGTCATCATCATCGCGCCGGCAACCGTCACCAGCGTACCAGCCACCTTCGCTTGGCACCTCACCTTCTTCAGGTCTACCTTCTCCATCCTACACAAACGATCGATGAAGCAACGTCAAATGTGCGCTCCAAGAATGTACCATGTCCGATTATCTCAGTGTTTTTGCAAGGCAGATAAATTTTTTAGATAATAGAAGAAATTTTTCGATCTCCGCATCAACTAGGGATACATGCTATCAAATCGTAATTGAAGGCAGATATGCACCTGAAGATCACGGCCATCACGAAGGTCATGGCGGGAAGGATGTTGCTCATGGCGCACGCGAAGGTTGGGCCGGTGAACTTGAGCCCGGCGTAGTAGAAGTTCTGATCGATTACAGGCCTGAAATTAATTAGCAACATGCGTTAGTTGCATGCTATTATTTCTGAAAAGCCGGCACTGAAAGCGTTTTGCAGACAGCTTTTCTTGACAAAAGAACAGAGAATCTTCGTATTGGAGAATCCACTTCGTGTCTTTTTTTACTCTTCAAAACCCTTAATTAAGTTGGGTACACAAAATGACAGGAGAAATTAATTAGCGCAACAATATATATATATATATATATATATATATATATATATATATATATATATATATATATATATATATATAAAAATAAAAAGCGTGAACTAACCCGAGCAGTGCGAGCACGAAGATTTGGAGGAAGGCCGACCACGTCATCCTGGGCCTCACCTTCCTGCAAGTGTTGCCGAGTGAGTGATGCGATCAATCAGCTTCATTTTAACTTAACTGTGTACTGCACTAGCTACTCGGTGGATTGTCGATCATGCATGTCGCAGATATATTCTTAGCTAAGCTAAGCTACCTCTCGAGAAGCAGGGCGAAGGGCGCGATGGAGATGGTGGCGAAGGCGTGGCGGTAGACGACGAGCACGTAGTGGCTCATGCCGTGGTTCAGCGAGACCTTGGTGATGACGTTCATGCCGGCGTAGCCGAACTGCAGGGAGATCATGGCGATGTAAGGCTTGGCCTTCTCGAATAAATCACCGCAGGAACCCATGGCGACCGATAAGCAGCTAAGTGCCTAAGTGTAGCTATCAGTTCTTGCTGATGGTAGCTGAGATTAAGCTGCCTGGTGATTACTGATTAGCAAACTGGTAGCTTAGCTAGCTAGCTAGGGTGTCAGCTAGAGCTCGATAGAGAGAACTCAAGGTGCAAGAGAAGGCCTTGAGTTGAGGAAATATGCAGAGTTCACTGCCGTATTTATATGCTCGTGGCAGGGGCATATTGAGAAACTCAAGTGCTCTGTTTTCCGAGTAAGGCTGGCCCCATCCATGGTGGATCCGCATATGCGCACGCAGACGTACGTCAGCCTCCTCCACGAGGTGGCCCGGCTTCGTAAGCTGTGGGCCCATCTGTCAGTGAAGGCAGCCCATCAGCTTCTGTACGTCAGGTTCAACGATCTGGTGAGATAACCCTTTTTTAGAAAAAGGCAGGAGAACTGTCTTTAATTAATTCAAAGAAAAAGTTAAATGGTTAAAATTTAGGGGCGGTTATCGCGATTCTCCTCGAGAGCGCTACAATTAAGTTAATTTATTACAAAACGGACGCCTGCCGTCACCCAAAAACGCAGGACCTCCATGAGCAAATCGAATAAGGTCATCGGCGGTAGCTCCTTTGATTTGAAAATTCGATTGTTCCTTTCGAGCCAGAGATGCCACAGGTTGCTAGCACGACCGATCCTAGACCCGGGGCATGGTTGGATTGCGGGATAGATCGATAGATGAGAGAACAGAGAGATCTCATCGGCTTCTTTGGTCAGGCTAGTGCTGTAGCACCAAGCGTCACAGGCAAATTAAATGGAAAACCATCAAAAATTGGTCATTTATGACCATATATATATATATATATATATATATACTACTTTAAAGCATCTAATGGTGGTGGCGCCGGTGGTGGTAGTGTCAACTTACGATCTGAACCATTGATCCAAAAAATACTGCTCGTTAAACACCGTCCGATCTGCACGTCGCAGACACCTCTGGTTTCCTGCGCCTCCTCCCACGATCCCTACAGGCGCCCACAAAAACCGCCAATTCCCACGCCCTCTGTCTTTCCTCACTCAAGTCGGCGCCTCTCTCTCCCTCCGCCTCACCTCCCTCACTCCCACCGCCCCACCGCCTCCCTCCGCCCCCTCCTCTACCCGACTCACACACCCCTCTCTGCCTCCCCAAGACCGCCTCCCGGCCTTGCGCTCTCCGCCCCCTCCCTCCGCCCACCTCTCTGTCTCCCCCAAGGCCGCCTCCTGCCAGACCCCTCTCCGCCTCTGCCTCCCCAAGGCCGCCTCCCGCCGCACGCGCTCTCCACCGCTCCTTCCCTCCGCCCAACTCTCTGCCTCCCCCAAGGCCGCCTCCTGCCGCACCCCTTCTTCGCCGCCCTATCTCCTCCCCCTCCCCAGCTCCGCCGCCCTTCCCTCCGCCCAACTCTGCCTCCCCAAAGCCGCCTCCTGCCACCCTTCTTCGCCCCCTCCTCTACCCCACTCGCCACCGCCCCTATTTCCCTCCCCTCCACCGGCAACCCGAACGACCGGCAACAGCAACGTCCCGCTGCCTCACCTCCCCGCCATTGGCGGCCTCCACGGCCCCCTCTACCATGTCACCTACCTCGATGGTTCGTTAGCTTTCAGATTACTTCGATGTTTAAGTTGGCTTCGTTTTGTGCTTGCCCTTCTACCTCGCTCACATGCTCGCACGTTGCGGTAGGAGGAACCCAAAATGAGCCGCGCCACCTGCCTCGCCATGGCGGCTACTAATTTTTGCAATCTAAATGGTTTCAATTTTTCGTCCTTACTTGCAGCTGAATCTGCTGAGAGAGCACAGTGAATGTGTTAGCTGAATCCATTGAGAGAGCAGTGAATGTGCTAGCTGATTCCGTCTGCGGAGTGCTTTCGAATACAACCATTAAAGGTACTTCAGCTGTAAAAACTAGGTTTCTTAACTGAAATTCCATTCACCGGATATCTTCAAAATAGATGTAATTTTTAATAATGGAAGGAAAGATGATTAATGCAATGCATTTTATGTTTTCTAAATACTGGCACACATATAAGTTGTGAAGTTTCTTTAGTACAGTTTAATATCCATCAAGCCATTTAAATTTGTTCTTATTTCAAACTATTGTTTCCAATGGGCCATGTTTTTTTTAATCCTAATGGTTATGACTTCATTTGTGGAACATGACCATTGTTCTATATGCTGTTAACTTAACCTGCGACTAATTTGTTCTATATGCTTGGCGACCATTATTTATATCACAGATTTGGCCCGTTGAACATTTGTAATGTCTTTTTTAGTGCTTGTCTTGAATGAACAAACTACTTCGGTTGATTATCGGTTCTTTTGGCTATACTGTATCTTCCTTGGCATATCGAGTCATATGTTGGGTTAAGTTGTCGCAAGGTTACAGGTGTGGTTACAACTGTTCTTTTTGGGTCTCGCCATAAATACGCCTATTGTTGCCTGGGAGATTGAAATACATTACGTTGTCCAGAATGAAATTCTATATATGACGCATAGAGCTTTGTTGGACTTCTTTTTTGAATACTGAGTAACAATCTGCACTGTAGGCGTAATGTTAGTTGATAAGGATGGAAGTGCTTAGTCGCAGCCTTGAATCACTATTACGTCTACAATCACAACCATATCACCCAATTGCATCATGGCTGAGCTATTCTTAATGGTAGTTCTGATAGAGTGAATGGATGTATCTTCATAGAATTAATCAGGATATAGAGTATTTTAATTCCATCTCTACTACTTTAAAGCATCTAATGGTGGTGGCGCCGGTGGTGGTAGTGTCAACTTACGATATGAACCATTGATCCAACAAATACTGCTCGTTAAACACCGTCCGATCTGCACGTCGCAGACACCTCTGGTTTCCCTGCTGCCTCCTCCCACGATCCCTACCGGCGCCCGCGCAAAACCGCCAATTCCCACGTCGCCCTCTGTCTTTCCTCACTCAAGTCGACGCCCCCTCTCTC
Source organism: Raddia guianensis (assembly GCA_036346415.1). Taxonomy (NCBI): domain Eukaryota; kingdom Viridiplantae; phylum Streptophyta; class Magnoliopsida; order Poales; family Poaceae; genus Raddia; species Raddia guianensis. The sequence goes on from CM070534.1 coordinate 62,164,660, forward strand.
CCTCCGCCTCACCTCCCTCACTCCCACTGCCCCCACCGCCGCACCCCCCTCCGCCGCCCCCTCCCTCTACCCCACTCGCCGTCACCCCCCTCTCTGCCTCCCCCAAGACCAAATAAGTGTACACAATAATGAATTGTGCTATTTGATTTATTCAAATTGCAAAAGTACCATATTACAAGTAATCTTTATTATGAAGCTCTGACAACTAATCTTTAGTATAAAATCGTAAGGTGATTTTCAGTGATAGATGATGCACAGGCGTACATCACTCCTTGTGTCAAGTCTTCAAAGAAGCATTCTCTGAAAATTATAATTCCATACAATAGAAATATCTGCTCTCTGAAATCTGAAACCACATAATGCATTTACGCCTGAAAATACATGCTCATGCCTTGCCTAAGAACAACTAATACATGTTCAAGAAACCTGAACATCTGCTCTCTGAAATCTGAAACCACATTATGCATTTTATGATTTCATCAGAAGGTCGAGGCAAACTATTGAGCTGTTCTAAGACCATGGACATATCAAGTGTTCCAGGCATTTGTCGAGTCGGTATGTACATATGTTTTTCGCTTTGCTATATTTCCTCTAATTGGATATGCATTTTTATTTAATGCCAATGTGTTGAATCTATATTTTTCATGCGTAGCTGCAAGAAACATGCATGAAGTCGCGATGTGTGCGACGACGGTGGATCTTCTGGGGGTGAATTATGGGTGCATAGATAATTTACTTCGTGAAGGCGAAGAGTCGTGACATTCAATCGATCTTCAAGCGCGACGATGGTGGCGCCGCAAAGACTAGCTCAAAAGGTGGCTTCAAGTTTGCAGTCCACTATGATGGCGATATTTATGTGGCCGTTTCTTCAATGGATGTCGTTGAAGATCTTCAAGACACCAGAGAACGCTTTGGAAATGTTGATGTGACTTTTCGAAGGGTCCATCGAACAATACCATTTAGAAGAGTAACTTCCGATCCATGCACCGCCTCTCCTGTTGTGGCGAAGTCGTCCGTGGGAGAGTTAAGAAGAAGTATGGGCATGCGTAATGCTACATCTGAGCATGTTGAATATATGGCCAAGGAGTGGGGAATTATGCCTTATCCTCGAAATGGTATGTATGTTATCATTTCATTCTATTGTTGATTTCTTACATGGCGTTTTACATACTTCTACTTACATAATATTTGATATGTGCAGTATCACGGAAGATAGGGAAGTACATGGTCGAGTTGCTAGGAGTGCAATTTGGCGATGTTGACAACGTGTTGTTAATAAAGTTGAAAGGCGATGCACGATACAACCATGTGTTTATCGCTACGCAGGTCATGCATGCGAAAGTTCATAATAGGGGCGGTTTTCGATGTGCCGTTCATTTCAATGGAGACATCTTTGTCTCCGTTCAGTCATCGGATGTTGCTAATGACCTCGAGGATACTAAAGAAAACTTTAGCATGGTAGATGTGGTTTTCAGACGCATCCACCGACTTATTCCTTTTAGCGTAGCAGAGCTGGACCCATGCACCTACAGTCCAATTGTGCCACGAGGTTCGGTTGGGATGATGAGGAAAAAGAAGAAACGTTGCTTTAATATCTAAATTTGGACTGATTGATTTTTATTAGTATTAAATAATGATGATTGACAAACATATGGCGTTCTATAAGTAGAAATTTATTTGCTTTATGTCATGTTTGCCATTTTATTTCAAGATTGGATGATGTATTTATGTTGGTATTCATTGTCCTGTTATGGGTATTGTTAAAATGCTACGTGACATATATCAAGATGTGTTATGGGTATTGTTAAAATGCTACGTGACATACCTATTATGCAATTTTTCTGGTGTGCTATAAAAAATGTTCATATCAAAATTTTTGGAATTGATGTTAGCCATGATGATATAGCTTTTTAATCATAGTTTGTGTTTTATGGAGTTGAACTTGTGCGGTTGGTTTGTTTTGATACACGCATGTGTGTCCCCCACCAACAATTATTGACACATGAATAATAAGTTTGCATTAAGCGCAGTTTTATTTGCACTAAATAATGATTGACAAAAAAGGTTTATTTGCTCATTATGCAATTTTCTCTTATTTTTATATCTATATCCCAACTAAACATATGTCCCGTAGCAACGCACGGGCACTCTACTAGTATATATAGAGAATGGCTAGCGTGCACCCCAGAGCACGGGTCTCTCCGTGCTCCCAACATGTTTTCGAAATCCGAGATGCCTAACAACTGATCCGAACTGTTGATCTTGTTCGTCTCACTGAAATGTAGCCAGTGACCAAGTTTCGTATTTTTTTGAATTTATTTACTATTTGTTTTCTATTTTCAAAAATCAGCCTTCCAATTAGTCGTGGTGCGTCCAAAAAAGCTGATTTTTGAAAATAGGAAACAAATAGTAAATAAATTCAAAAAAATACGAAACTTGGTCATTACATGTCAAGACGAACAAGATCAATGGTTCAGATCAGTTGTTACATCTCGGATTTTAAAACGATGGGAGCACGGAGAGATCCGTCTTCTAGGGTGCTACGCTAGCATTCTCTCTCTCTCTCTCTCTCTCTCTCTCTATATATATATATATATATATATATATATATATATATATATATATATATATATATATATATATATATATATATATATATATATATATATACGGAGGCCCTAATTAGGCTAATCTACACAAGCCTTCCCGATAACCATGAGCCACCAAACCCGGAAGTAAGCAGTCGCATTTATGAAAGTAATCGAAGTAACGAAATGAACATGTTTCAAAGACGGAAAGTAATTATTTGGAGGCAAGATCCTAAAATCGTGGGGCATTAATCGCCCTAAAATCGTAATGCATGTCGGTTTATTTTGAATTTTGAGTTTCTTCTTTTTCAAACGGATTACTTTTCATTTATTATATTTCTCAAGCCAAAATAAGAAAGTAATCCGAGTTTTCGACCAGTTACTTCTCATTACTTTCGATTATGCATACATACAACAGTGAAAAAACAGTCAAAAACTTAATTACTACGCATTACTTTCTCGTAATGCAAAGTAAACATACAGAACTATTACATTTTCACAGTGAGTTCCCTAAGTAATTCGGTGAATTTGCTAAGTAATCGGGCGGGGACGGCACGGATCGGGGCCGGGGCGACGCTTGGCGTCGTGGAGGCGGTGGAGAGGACGGGCGGCGCTGATCTGGCGCCGGCGGCAGAGCGCGCCGGCGCGTGGAGGTGGTGGAGAGCACAAGGCGGTGCGGATCTGGCGCCGGCCGTAGCGGCGTGGAGAGGACAGCGACGCCGCCGCCGCTGTGGACGTCAGAGGCCGTCTGGAGGAGGCGGCGCGGGCGCTGGACGGCGAGGAGCCGCCGGGCGCGGGAGGCGGCGTTATCGGAGGCCGGCGGCTGCTCCGTTCTGGGCGGCAAGGCAAACGCCCGCTTCACAAGGTCGGCGCAGCGGCGCTGGCGTGGTCGTCGGGCCGAGGCAGCGGCGGGGCAGCCATCTCGGCGGCGGCGCGCATCGGAAGGGCGGGGTCGGGCCGGCGGCGTCGGGAGGCGGTGGCGACGACATCGGCGGCGGCAGCGTCGAAACCGGCGGCGGCAACGACGGGCGCGGCGGCAGCGTCGAAGTGCCGCGATGGAAGGCGGCGGCGGCGGCGTCGAGGCGGCGGGCGTGGATCGAGAGAATGGGGAGAGGAGAGAAAATGGGAGGAGAACGTGGGGATGAGTTATTTAAACTGCCAAGCAGATCCGATTTTTGAAAGTAATTAAATCTTTGGGAACTGGTTTGGGCTAACTGCTAGCCCCAAACTGGCTCATGGGGTGGCTAGGTGTAGATTAGGCTTAATCTACCCTTGGGGTAGATTTTATATATATATATATATATATATATATATATATATATATATATATATATATATATATATATATATATATGTATGTATGTATGTATGTATGTATGTATGTTGGAATTAATTAAGACAGAGGAATCATCAGATGATCAGATGTCTCTGATGCGTCAAGAACCACGATGTGCTGTAAGCCTATATATGCAGAATTAACCCCTGATATGAAGATCGATCAGAAATGCAATTGTGCAAACTTGGCGACATGCATGTTTTTGCATGTCATTTCCGTTGTGGTTGGCTGGTAATCAGCACAGTCTAGTGGGCTAAGTTGGCTCTTTGGCTCGAGAAGATCACAAAGAGGCCCGATCATGTGTTTAGCAAACTACTATGTCAAGTGAATGCTCGAGACCTGATGCTAACACTTGATACACTCATACACCACGGAGATAAACATGTTCATGAACAAACTAGCCTAGCCTATTTTTTCTAACCCGGGCTTCCGGCAAGTGCCTCTTCTTCCTCCCCCTTTCCAAAGCACCCATGTTGATTGTATTATATATGTTTGTATTACATGCTAGAGTACTCTGTATCATCAAAGTTTCACAGAGCTACACAAGTGCACACTGTCAAATATAATAAAAATAATACATGACTTCGTCAAAGCTAACATTGATATAATTAGGCTTCCAATCTTTACTTTCTACACTTTTGTCAAAAAAACATTCCTTGGTCAAAATTTTGATTGCAAAAAACTTGTAAGCCCAGACCGTTTTCAAAAGACAAACAATTTAGCTACTTGAGTCCATCTCTTTACTTTGATGTTTCTCAAAGTTATTAAAAAAATCAAACAAAACGGACCGACCTTAAAAAAAAACTTTCAAAGCCGCTTTAAGGGTGTGTTTTGATTATGTGAGAGGTTGAACCTACATTAAATTGTATAAGTTATGGATACGCTTACACCCATATATATATATATATATATCATCTCGTACGGGATAGTGAAATATAACTAATTAGAGAAATATCTCTCCCCCATATGTTGCACCATCTCATTCAAATAATTTGGCCAAACCACAGAGCAAAAGAATCATCCAAGCTAGGAGCCAAACAAACTAAAGCTTGTAGCAACCTATCTGAACGTCCAATGCTATGCAAGATCATCCTGTACATGTTCAACTTATAATATGCTTACGGAGAACCAAACGCATGCACCTAGCGTACGCATCGATCAGCAACTTCAGCTCCCACGAAAACGTTTCAGCTCAGTTCTATACTTCTATGCAGAGTTGCAATGCCAGCTGCAGCCTGCAGACTCATTCTATATATCCAGCAAAAGGGGAGCAGCTAGCTGGTACCTTAATTAAGCCATATAGCTAGCCAGCTAGCGGATCGATTCCGAGCGAAGCTAGCTGCAAGCATGCGATCGATGCCATCTCTGGGATGCGCGCGTCGCTGTCGACCTAGATAAAGGAGGCCGGAGCATTACATTTCTCAGGCGTTCTTGTGCTGAATTCGTGGACTACACTAGTGTCTCTCATGCATTAGCTCGCCACAAGAAAATACGCGGTGGGAGGCAAGCGGCTGCGGACAGCTACGCCCCCCTCCCTCCAAAACGCGAGACCCGAATCAACATGGGAGACCTCAGTGCGATCTATGATGGCTCCATGCTTTACTCGTCGGGCTTGATGCCTTGTCTGGCTAGGTGCTAAAATGCTAACGCTGCATGCATCAGCATATGGCACAAGGGTGAAAGAGCACACGTTTCAGTCTCACATCAGCTGATCAGCTCGTAGCTTGCTAGATCTCTGCTGGTACGTAGCTAGCTGTTTGCCTATCCTCCCTTTGTCTTTTGCACTTCCAGAAGATGGATGTGGACAAAGAAATAAGATGGAGATAAAAGATAGGAGTATGATGTAGTAACGAACAGATAATCGGGAAAGGAAATCGGGAAATTAAGGATCTGCCGCATGTTGAATCTGTTGATAATTAGAGGAAATGAGCTGGCCTCCAATCTAAACTCCATTCCCGTTTGGTTCTCTAATTAATACCTTTCCTGAACATGATACTAGAATGCTTGCGTTTTCAATTAGTAGCTAAGGTTTCGATTCAGTTTCTTATGGAAATTGACAGAGCTGCCGGCTGTGACTCTGTGATGACTCCTTGCAGTTCTTAGGCTTGTGTATTATACATGCCTATGAAATGGGGGTACGTGCCAACATATCACGGAGATGTTGGTGACCAACTAACCATGCATGAAGCCATGAAATGGGGGTACGTGCATTCATGTTCAGATGCACTGCACATACAGGCATGCATGCAATATATCGAACTATCTTGCTCCATTAGCTTTCGCCTTTTGCTGCTTGTACTAGCTATCAGCTAGCTAACCCCTTTTCTTACTTCTTCAGGTCCACGAGGAGAAACCTGGCTTGGCTTGATCTTGCGTAGTGAGCTCCGAAATCGTCTAAGGCTGTCAATTTTATATACATGCAGTATGTTGTTTCCTAGTTAAAAGTTTGGCTTAACTTCAAAGATCGAGCGTGCAAATTATACTGAGCAAAGCAAGGGCAAGGGCAAGCAAATCAATGTACTCCATTAGAGATTACAGGGATCCCAACTAAGAATCTCTCCCCCTCTCTCTCATATGTCAGAACAACGTACAATCGAGGAGTATGGATAGGCACGCACAACGGTAGTGGCGAGTGAGTAGCTCTTGGGAATTTTAATTAGGCGAGGAGAAGGATGGAATGGCAACTTAATCAGGCACTTGGCTGGCTTTTCTGCGATGCTCCTCGTCTCTTTACTAAGAGTGACGAACGTACACATTTCAAAAATGCTCGAGCTATATCACTTTAGTTCGGCTCTTTTTTTTTTTTTTGAACAAAGGGCAGGAGAGCTGCTTTGTATTGATCAAAAGAGAGGAAGTACAGGGTGGGGGGAGAAAAGGCCCCTCCCCCCGTGGGCCAAGGAGACTAAGCTAACTAATTACAAAGTGGCCCCTGCTGCAGCCCAAAGCCGCAGCTCGTCAATTAAAAAATTCAAAAAAACTGCGCTCGGCCGGTCGACCTGATGGAAGAGCCGGTTGTTGCGTTCAATCCAGAGGTGCCAAATTATGGCAACAATGACCGAGGAGACCGCGCGAGGGTCACCCGATCCGTTGACTATGTTGGTCCACCAACTCGAAAACAGATCGGTCTCAGATCCGCGAGTTGGGTTGATTTGGGTAGTCCAAAGACCACAGCTAGTTTTGACCAGATGTAATGCTAAAAACGCACCGTAGGAAGAGATGCTCTGGAGTTTCTAGGTTGCGCCTGCAGAGAGGACAGAAGTAGTCATTTGGTAACTGACGACGAAGCAGGGCGTTAGCCGTCATGATGCGCTTGTGTAGCACTTGCCAAAGGAAGAATCTGCACTTTGAAGGGGCCCAGATCTTCCACAGCCTCTTCCAAGTTCGGCTCTATTGCGCGGTTATGTAAGCACGCATCCCCATTATTGAATCCACAGCTCGATCAAATGCCCCTCGCCTGTCTAATCGCGCTTAAAAAAAATGGAGCAGAGAGAAGGACATGAAGCTGATTAATTTGAAAGGTACCGACCGCCCGTGATGCGCCATGCACTCATGCAGCTCTATTCTACTGATGGCAAGTTGAATTACTGAGACTCTGGAATCTCTCTCTTTTTTCCCGTCTAAGATTAAAGCCACATGCCAACATTATCTCATTAATTGCAGGCTCAGCCGGTGCAACATCGATTCTGGCAGTCTGCTTGTGGCATTTTGTCCCCTGCTCTGAGGCATACTATTTTTTTTTTTCTTTCAGACCGGGGACATTCTTGTTCTGCCTGTGGTTTCTTGTTGTCGAGAAAAAGATAGGCCTGTTTCTATGTTTATACATGATTAATCTATGGATTAACCTGAACTAATCGGTAATGATGGTGGATTACTGTTTAGAAATTAATCGGGGATTAATCTATCTATCCACTTATATATATAAAGCAGAAGCAAATGGAGCCACCACATTAATCTTAAAATGCAAAAGTACATCAAAATTACTTCCTGAAGTCAACTGATTTCTCACCCAATAAGATGTGAAATTTCAATTATAACAATAAAGCGTTCCCCATACTAAACAACACTAAGGTGCTGTTCTTTTTAGCTTAACAGCTTAACGACTTATCTACGTTTTGAAAAGACATATGCTTTAAGTATTTTGAGTCCGTTTTTCGATGTATCGTAGATAGGTCCTAATGTTTTTAAAACAAGTCAAACGAAATGGATCTAAATCTCTAGACTACCTCAAAAAGCTCTTAAAATTCAATCATTTCGGCTGTTCAGCCGTTCAGATCAACCCAAAAGAACAGGACCTAAATTGGCACGACTTTCATAATATGAGACTCTTTGCCACAAATTCTTCCACTTCGTGACACTCTTCCCCTTTTATCCCTGTAATGACATCTCCACCTTTGATGGCCTAGGTCAGTGTTTTGTCCCTTGCATAATTGCACTGCCCCATTGTCGGAGTTCTGTTGCATCACGCGGCTGTGACCTGACACATTTCCTCCTCCTTGGAACAACACCGCTCCATCGATCCTCAATCTTCGTTGTACGTGCCTTCTACGTTGCATCTTCATCTTGGATTGTAGTCACCCCGGCTTAGAGCTCCACTAGCACCCATCGATCATGCAATGTGGCACCACTCGAATGATTGAGCGGTGTACGAGAGGACTAACGATGGTCTAAACCACCGAAGGTGAAGGAGAAGAGGGCACTTTGGGAATAAAAGAGGATGTCACAAAATGAAAGAGTCCATGGCATGAGTGTTATATTTAAAAGCGTGAGATTTATTGTCATTTGGCATGAGGCAGGTGAATATAGGTTTGTAGACTTAAATTTCCCACTCAAGTCCGATAGGAAGCATGACGAGAGAGGAGGGTGCAACAAGAAGTCTGGTAGTGCCACCTCTGGACTTTCACAGACGTTGATTTCTATTCAATGATTAAGAAGGAAGAAATACATACTAAGGAGAAGAGAAAGAGGGGGTCGGCTTCACATGCTTTGTTGAGCTTCACATGCATCGGTCATCATCTCCCTCCTGCATCGTCCGCTGGTGCCTCTTACTTCCCCTATGTCTATCACTGTCTCCTCCCCCCTGTGTCGGGCGTTGCATCCTACTTTCTCTTCGGGAGAGAGAGATGAGGGTAGACCTGATCACGGGAAGCTCGGCTCGGGCAATGCATCGGGTCGGGCTCGGGCCTCAGTCTCGGAGCCCGGTCGTCGGGCCAGGCCTCGTTTTTTGCGATTTAAGCCGTGGCCGGGCCGGGCCATCGGGCTTCAGGCCAGGCTTTCGGGCGTCAGGCCGGGCTCGGGCCCGGTTTTCGAGCCCGACGCACCATGCTGGGCCGAGCTCAGGCCTGGTCCCACGGGACCGGGCTTTTCAAAGCCCGACCCGACCCGAAGTTTGATTAGGTCTAGATGAGGGAGAGAAAGTGTCAGCAAAGAGAGATGTGAAGGATGCTCCTTGCCGCCTCCTCCCCATGCTTCAGTTGCCGCCTCCTACTGGCTACTGCCATCATGCAGAGAGAGAGAGAGAGAGAGAGAGAGAGAGAGAGAGAGAGAGAGAGAGAGAGAGATGGGGGACGAGGTGAAGCCACCTCCCTAGAGCTCCCCGATGCTAGAGTAGAACATGAAGTAGTTGCTAGCGAGGGAGTAGGTAAAGTATCCGTCGTCTTGGAGCCCCCCACTGTTGGCACTGGAGGAGGTAAAGCTGCCTACCTAGAGCTCCCCGCTGTTGGGGGAGAAGCCATTGCCACCGCCTTGGAGCTCCCTGCTACCAATAGAGTAGGTGAAGTCGTCGCTGTTAAGGGAAGTTTCAAAGCCAACCGCTGTCTTGGAGCTCCCCACTGTCAGGACCGAAGAAAGAGGTGAAGCCACCTACCTAGAGCTTCCCGCCTCCATGGGAGAAGTATGCCGCCGCCACCTTGGAGCTCCCCCAAAGGAAGGGGTGAAGCCGTTGCCATCTTGGAGCTCCCCACCATCTTGGAGCTCCCTTGCGAGAGGAGGATGGCATAGGGAGTGGGGTTAGTGCTCTGACTAGAGAGGTGAGGGGATAGGAAGATTGAGAGATGAGAGAAGAGAGAGGGAACACACTTACATGTGGGGTTCACAAGAGAGGGAGGGAGGCACTAACATGTGGGGCCATCCAATGTCAGCGTCGATGTGGCGGTCAGCTCGACGTCCACATAGGCAAAAATGACCATGTTGGTGTCCAGTCACACAAATAGTTCATTTCCTATAAAGTGTAGTGAGTTTTCCACCTTTTCACATAACCGAGAAAATGAGAAAAGTTGCCACATCACATAGAACCACCCCGACTAGTTTTGACCGATTAAATAATGAAAATGGTACGCTTTTGAAAGTAAGGGGATTAGGCTCACCCGATTTTGTACCCAGTGACCAATTTAGCTCAGATCCCACAATGGCACTTTTTTCCTAGCATTTTCTTTGTTGTGCTAGCATTTTTGCTCAAAACAGGTGGGTTTGCTAACCTAATCAAATCCTTGTATGAGTTTGTATTGGGTTGGGCTAAGTTAGGTGAAGTGGGTTGGGTGGATTGTTAAACCTATGAACAATCCTGAAATGTAGTAGTAGACTGCCATCATATCTGCTTGCCATAAAGGGGTTGTTTTCGAGATGTGGCGTATCTGATTATCTTCGTATGTTGGCGAGACAGGATATTTGAAAAACTAAAATCTTCGACTTATTGATCCAGCTTTAAAAAATCTTGAAGCAACCAATTAAATATTTTAAAAATATTAGAACTAAGAGGAACAACTTCTTATTTTCAAGCTCTCGAAATTTATCTAAATATTTCAGCAGATAATCGGATAGTAGGTGTGTACTGTGGAGAAACAGGCTGCCACCATATGTGCGGAGAACAACCCCAAAATGTGTGTTAAAAAGCTAGAAACGGGCTACCACCATATCACCGTCTCAAACAGCCTGTTTCCAAGTTTCGTCCTAGACTGGGCTTCTGACCTGTGATATGGGATCGTTCGAATTGGACTAATGTATTGCTACGTAAATCTGTCCCCAGAATTGGCCTAGGCTGAATCCTGAGAATGAGATGTCGTCCATGTTGAGACTAGGAAATCACACCTGGGCCTAACGTTAGCCGGCCCGGCCCAGCTACGTATTGGGTTGCTCATGAGTCATCAGTGTGATATAAAAGTCAACATGATGATTCACTTGATAGCCTTGGCAAAACACCTTGCACAACAAGATGTATGCTTGATCAGGAAGAAGTCTACTCTCAAATATTGTGGAAAGAAATGAAAGGCATAATATTTCCAGATGCGCTTGAGTTCTTGATTCTTGACATCAACCATCTCATCTACCAAATCCAAATCCTCCATTTGATTAAACAGCCATGAGAAACTTGCAACTTCTGAGCTCTGACTCGACGCATCGGCAACTATATATAAACCAAACCAAGATCGCTTGCACAGTTGCACTCCATTCTCAAGCCAAGACCACACGTCCACGTCGCCATGGAAACCCCATCCTCTCCTCTCCTCATCTTCCTCTTCCTCTTGCTCCTCCCTCTCCTCTACTTTCTCTACCTGCGGCCGGACCCCAGGAAGCAGCCTCTCGCCCATGGCCTCAAGGTCTACCCCGTCGTCGGCACGCTACCGCACTTCGTCAAGAACCAGCACCGCTTCCTCGAGTGGTCCACCGGCGTCATGAAGCGCAGCCCCACGCACAGCATCTCCTTCAAGGTGTCCGGCTGCACCGGCGGTGCCATCACCGCCAACCCGGCCAACGTCGAGCACATTCTGAAGACCAACTTCCAGAACTACCCCAAGGGCGAGCTCGTGGTGTCCATGCTCGAGGACTTCCTCGGCCGCGGCATCTTCAACTCCGACGGCGACCAGTGGCTGTGGCAGCGCAAGGCCGCCAGCCACGAGTTCAGCAAGCGCTCGCTGAGGAGCTTCGTGGTGGACGCCGTGAGGGAGGAGGTCGTTGACCGGCTGCTGCCGCTGCTCGCGCTGGCGGCGCGGCGCGGCCAGACGGTGGACATGCAGGATGTCCTCGAGCGCTTCGCCTTCGACAACATCTGCCGCGTCGCCTTCGACGACGACCCGGCGTGCCTCGCTGAGGAGGGCGGCGGCGGCGGCGTGTTCATGCGCGCGTTCAACGACGCGCAGAACGCCGCCGTGGCGCGGTTCATGTCGCCGGTCAAGTCGGCTTGGCGCGTCAAGCGGCTGCTCAACATGGGGCCCGAGCGGCGGATGCGCGCGGCGCTCGCCACAATCCGCTCCTACGCCGACCGGATCGTCCGCGAGCGCCGAGAGAAGGGCGCGGCGGCGCGCAGGGACGACTTCCTCTCCCGCTTCGCAGCCGCCGGTGACCACAGCGACGAGAGCCTCCGCGACGTGGTCACCAACTTCCTCCTCGCCGGCCGCGACACCACGTCTTCCGCTCTCACCTGGTTCTTCTGGTTGGTCTCCGGCCGCCCCGACGTGGAGGACAAGATCGTGCGCGAGATCCGCGCGGTGCGCGGCGGCGCCGCCACCGGCGGTGCGACGTTCAGCTTCGACGAGCTCCGGGAGATGCAGTACCTGCACGCGGCCATCACGGAGTCGATGCGGCTGTACCCGCCGGTGGCGGCGGACACGCACAGCTGCAAGCAGGAGGAGTTCCTGCCGGACGGCACGTTCATCGGGAGCGGGTGGCTGGTGACCTACAGCGCGTACGCCATGGCTCGGGTGGAGAGCGTCTGGGGCGAGGACTGCGAGGAGTTCCGGCCGGAGCGGTGGCTCGACGGGGAGGGCGGCGCGTTCCGGCCGGAGAGCCCGTTCAAGTACCCGGTGTTCCACGCGGGGCCGCGGATGTGTCTGGGCAAGGAGATGGCCTACATACAGATGAAGTCCGTGGCGGCGTGCGTGCTGGAGAGGTTCAGCCTCCGGTTCGCCGGCGGCGAGGGGCGGCCGGGGCTTCTGCTCTCGCTCACGCTGCGGATGGAGGGGGGCTTGCAGATGCAGGTCAGGCACAGGCGTGACGAATAGACCTGGTCACCTGGGTCGCTTTGGCATCATCACACGTCCATTTCGTTGGCCTTTTGGTTCGTAGTGCTTTGTCGTCGCCCGTAGCTTGAGATTCATCGGTTGCGTTTTTTTTTTTTTTGTCCAAACCGTGACAAAGCATGGAAGAAAATTTGGCAAACCATGAAACCACAGTGCCACCTCGGCTAAAGCATCTCGTGTGTGGAGAGTGTGTAGACATAACTTACCGGTTGGTCAGAACATCATCAACCGCAAGATTAACTCGAACCCAAGGTGTAACTCTTGTGGTGGTCAGGAGGATGAAACCCATTTTTTTTGTCTTGTCCGGTGGCAGTATTTCTTTGGGAGCTTATGGTGAGTTGGTTCCCTGAAGCACAAGTGCCGAAAGGATGGGCTCAATTAAATGCTTCCCTTCATGACTAGATGATACAAAGAGTTAACAGTTTATCTCAAGTAGACTTGACCTTGCTAGCGTTGGGGATGTTGGAGTTGTGGCAGAGGCGAAATGCAGTGTTCTTTGGTGGGCAACCGAAGAGCATAATGGGGATGACTTTCAAAGTAAAGAAATTTTTTGATGAAATTGAGGAAGGCACAAATCAGAAGCTTCCTCACAGTAGAACTACAACAAATGTGGAGTTGCCGGAGGAGGGCCTGACCTGTGTAGTGGATGCGGCCTTCAATCCAAATACCAATCGGGCTGTAGCAGCAGCAGTAATTTTCAACTCAGATATGGAGATTCAAGCTGTATGGGCGAAGGATTTGCATCTTTGCCTTGAAGCAGAAGCTGCTGAAGCTCGAGCTCTGGTTGAAGCCACAGTTTTTGCTGACGAACCGCATTTAGCTCAAGTTCAGTTCAGATCGGATTGCAAGAGTATGATTGACAAAATTAACTCACCGATTCGAGATAGATCAATCGTTGCCTCTATTATCTAGGAGTTGAGGATCTGGCGCCGAAATCATCCAACGAGCTCCATGCAACATTGGAATCGGGAGGGTGTTGAATCTGCCCATAGACTTGCTTGGTGGGGAATGGAGCAAGGGGGAGGAAGTACACTAGAGTGTGCTGTGTAATAGCATTCCATCTCTTTGTAAAGAACATGTTAGCAGTAGAACACCAATCGGGCCAGCAGGAAAAACTTGGAGCTGGGCTAGTTTTTGGCCCGATGGGCCTCATGATGCTGCAGATGCTAATGTTCTATATTTTGCTCAATAATCAATAAAGTATATTGAGCTCTCTCTCAAAAAAAAAAAACCGTGAGTCAATTTTATGACCATCTGAATATTAAGATTTGGGATTGACTCCCTCACAGTCGCCTGGGTCCCTATGGGAATGCCCAGACGATTTTCTGGACCCAGATCTCCTCTCTCTCTCTCTCTCTCTCTCTCTCTCTCTCTCTCTCTCTCTCTCTCTCTCTCTGCATCTCCTCCTCCACCCACCACCACCACCGCCCACCATGCCCGCCCGTGCCATCCACTCCCTCCATTCTTGTGCCACCCTAACTTGCCAACACCTTCACCCCCACCACCGTCGCCCCAACCATCTTCACCCTCCCACAGATTCGGCGCCGCCGTTGCCGTCGCCCTCGCCCTCATTCATCCTCAACCAACCGCCTCCCCCGGCCATCCCTCTAAGCCCGACGGCACGGAGATCCCCACCCGGCCACCCCCAACCCTGAACCCTAACCTGAAACCCGTGGTGGCTACGGCGACGGCGGTCGCCGACGAGGAGGAAGATGCGATGATCGTAGGTGCTCTCCCCCTCTCGATGCCCCTCCCCCTAAAATTCCCGCGCCAAAGGCAGTCGTCTGGACGAGTGAACTGCTGTCCAAGCGACTGCCAGTGAGCAGATCCTTAAGATTTATGCTACATTAAGATACTCACAAATTAAACCTAATACTATCACTAGGATCGACATGTCATGAGTAGGAGAAATAGCTAGAACACGCTTGGCCGATTTTCTCCGATGGGAATTCCACGGGATGAGGCATTGCTCACCCAGATCAAGGAGCGACCATCAACTCATAAAGGGAGCAATGGGGAGTACCATGGAAAGAGATGTGCAAGCACTAGACCGAGGTTTATACGTGCAATCACGGGAAGAGAGAGACTGCTTTACCATGATTGAGGAGCAGCAATCAACACATACACATATAATGAGAGACCAAAGAAAGAAACAGGTACAAATCAAACAGAGCACCATATTCCCTCGAAGATACTATAAATTTCTATGCCATTCTAGAAAAAAAAGAGACCATCAATCATAGCACGCAAGCCAATTTCATGCATATTTGTTCGATGACAAAATATTTTCTTATCATGAAAAAAGTAATATTTGCTTTATAAACTAATATTAAATGAAGGTTTTCATTGGATTGAAATTCAATCCATCTATATGCTTATACTCTCGGCAACACATACTTATTGTAGAGAGACAAATTTGTGCTTAAAGATTGTCACAATAAACTAATTGAACGCTCCAAAGGTACACATAGAATTAGCTAGGCTATATATAGCGCGTAGTGCTACATATAGCGCGTAGTGCTACGCTCATTTGAACTTAAAGGTTGTGCATAAAACGGTTTCATTTGAGTAGACATGAGATCATTGTGCTAGTGTAACAGAAAGGAGTATTTCACATAGGTCAGAATTTAAGAGAACATTAGAGCATTACCAGCAGGGTCTCTATATTTCCTTCTCTATATATCTCTTCTCTCAGTCACTAATCGTTCTCAATATTTTCATCTCTACAGTAGAGTCTTTATCCTAAAAAGATACTCCATAGAGATTGTATAGGGAATGTCTAAATATAGAGACAAAGAGAGAGAATCGCTAAATTTAGAAACCGACATAGAAACTCTGTTGGATAGCACGTGGAGACATTGTTTTGGGGATTCAAGTAGACATGCTCTTAGGCCATTAAATCAAGTTTATGTATGGCCTGAACATTCATCGTATATTATTAGACCGTTGAAACAAAAAAAAAGGAACGAATATAGAATGTTAAAAATTAGAATAACAAACTACTGCTTAGAGCACCCACATCAGGCCCTCCAAAGCACTGTGCACCCCATATACACAGTAAAATGGAGGGGAGGTGGCTGTACATCAGACACTTCAAAATGAAATTAGCGAAGCACAGTGATGCGGGCTGCCTCTATCTTTGGAGGGTTGGAGGGCGGCTACTGTGGCGAGCGGCGTTCGCACGACAGCAATGACATTGTCCCTCGCGCGCCCGAGCGAATCGAGGGAGTGGAGCGCTGCGGAGAGCTCGGCGACCACCTTGCGGAGGGGCAACGCGAGGAGGTGCGAAGAGTGGGGCACCGGAGCTGCTGGATTCGGCTCCCAGGCAGGGAGCGTTGGGATCTCCGATTGGCGAACGGTGCTTTGACTCCGGCAGATCCGACGAATCAAGCTCAAGGTATGCCATACGTCTTGCAGTCCTTTTGTTCATGGCGGCGAGCTGTGGTGCTTCATTCCCCCTGCTCGTACGATTGCCGACGAGCGATGCTTGCTTTGCCCTTCGCCCAGATCTGGGACATCTGACCGTTATACGTACGAGGGCGTTCGATTTGGAAGGTGTATGTCATGGATTACCCCTTTTTGATTGATTTTCTGATTCGGTTTAGGGGTTTTACATGCGTGGGTTTGCCGTCAATGATTTAGGGTTTATGGATGTGCAGGTGGTTTGTTCAGATTTATGCATTACGGTTATGCATTTCGTTCGGCCATGGCTTAGTTCAGATTTGCATCCATGTGGTTGATTTCGTATAAGGATGACAGTATCTCAGACTCCGATACTCCCTGGTTGCCACTAATAATCGTTTTGTCCTCAAGGCCTCAATCTAGTAATAAACCAATGTAGTTCTTCCAATTAAGAAACTTGGATCGATTACTGAACTGCACATCTTCAAGGTGGGGGTTGAATTGCAGGGTTCAGGCTAGTCTTGACCTCCCTCTATGGAGAGTACGAATACGCATTTGATTAGCTCCTGCAGTTTTATATAATGAATATTGTTTTCTCTCCATATAATTTCAATTTCATACTCTATACACAAATCATGCAGTAGTAATGCTTAATTCGTTCTAGTGTCTATATTAAGTAAAAGCTTCGAATTCCATAAATCTAGTTTCATCCAATTGAACCTAAACATTCGCTGTAGATGATCAATTGTGAGATGACATCGCGTGAGGTTCTCGCTGCCCTAATCGATCGGATAGAGGAGGCTGCAACCAAGATGAAGAAAGTTGCGGAGCACCATTTCGATCCATCTTCCAATGATTCTGCCATGAGAGTCAATGCGGTTGTACTGGACATGGAGGAGCTAGCTGAGCAACTAGATAAACTTTCACTCATAGTAAGAGACCATGCTAGTAGGGTTGGCAGCCCTCGTCGTCAACTATCAGTACAACCCTTCCAGCCTGAAGTGCCCACCAATGTTGTTGAGCAGAATCCATGGGATGACATTGATCCCTATGACATCGTCGACTCCGAGGGGAACTCGTACAACGATTTCTTTGACGAACCTAGTCTGCAGAGTGTGCTCGAAGATAATGGTGTCGACTATGATAGTGATCAGTCTAGTGGTGTCTGATTACCTTTAGTTTCCGTATGTTCTGTAAGACTTGTTAAGATGAAATATGGTTGTGCCTCCAATGCTGTAATATGTCAGTGGAATTAGTGTGAGTTTGTGACTTTTCAAGATGTACTATTATGACTTTAAATATTCAGATTACGTAACTGTCATGCATATGTGTGTATCTTTATTAATAATTGCTTTTATGCACAATCGATGTAAGTTGCATGCTTTCATTTTAATGGGCTTCACATATGTGTAATTCAATATTCGTAGTTGCAATATGGATGACGACTCTTTCAACCGCCTCTTGAGCATCGAAGGGGGCCGACCTCAATTCCCTTCGACGCCTATAGAGGAACCGGGGAGAGCACAACGCAAGAACACATATCCTGCCTCACCTTATCCGCACTTTAACATGTCGGGTGGACCTCAAAGTATGACAGGTACCTCTCATCCCCTACCTCCTGTAGAACATATTTTACAACACAAGCTATACTTTTGTACAGGTGCATATCAAGGCATGCCAACAGAGATGTACATGCCGCAGCCAGTAGCACCGAACGTGGTGCAGGGGGTTCCTTTTGCTTATCCTCGAGGGTCGCAACCAACGTTCGGTACCCCTATGCCATCTTGGAGTGGTAGTGGATCCACCAACGCTGTTTCTGTCGAACAACACACGTCTCACGACCAAACAGTGGGTGACAGTGATGTCGATGAGGTAGTTGAGTTGGTACCAAACGTTCAGAGGGGAGGGAGAGGAAGGTCTAGGGGTAGAGGCAAGCAGCAATGCAGTGCCGGTTCTACAGTAGGGAGGACTGGTAACTACTCTGTTCAGGAGGATAAAATTCTAATGTCTGTATGGTTGAATGTTTCCTACGATCCCATTGTTGGAAACAACCAAACGGCAGCATGTTTCTAGGGAACTATTTGCAAGGAGTTCAACCGGCTTAGTGATCGATTAGAACCACGTGATCAAAAGTCCCTAGAATGCAGGTGGGCTAAGATTAACAAGAATCTGGGTATATTTGTGGGTTGTCATCGTAGAATCGAGAGTCGCAACGAGAGCGGAAAGACGGAAGAAGACAAGGTAACTTGTAGCTCTGTTAAGTCATATACACCTGTTTCATTATTGTTCCTAGTTGTTCACAATGAGGTTATTTTTCATATGTCCATCTATTTACTAGGTTCGAGATGCACTGTTGCTGTTCAAGCAGGAGACCGGGGAAGCGTTCACAATGAGGCACTGCTGGGAGGTGTTACGGAAAGAGCCAAAGTGGTTAATGCTACACGAACTTCTCCCTTCAAACAAAAAACAAAAGACAGACTCGACCGATGGCCCAGAACAACCAGGTGCACCTCTTGATGCCTCTCCTTCCATTTCAAACATGTCAAGGCGACCAATAGGTAGGAAGGCTGCAAAATCTGCTGCACACTCAGGAGGCACTTCTAGTTCAGACATGTTTGATAAGTGGCACGACACTAGAACGGAGGGCACTGAGGTTAGAAGGGTGTACTTTGACCGCATTGCGACCGCACGTGAAAAGGAGGTTGAGACAAAGGTTTGGCAGCAGCACAATGCAGAAAAGAGGAAAGACCGTGAGTTCGAGCATAGGCGTGTAATTGAGGAACGTCAATTGGAGCGTAGGCGCGTCGTTGAGGACCGTGAGTGGCGCAAGATGATTATGGATGCGGACTTAAGCAACATGTCCTCAGTTCAGCGTAGGTACTATGAAAAGCAACAAAAAAAGATCCTGGAGGAGGAGGCCGACGATAATGAAGATGATGGTTACGATGGGCAAGATGGTTATGATGGCCAAGATGACTACTGATCGATGGGCATTTTCGTTTTCGTCAATTGAACTAATGTTTAAAAACTGAATGTTCTGTGATTGTTAAGCTACCTCTGTCCGTTATTTCGTAACTATTCAGTGTTTAATTAGTTGAACCATTGAGATGTTCAATCTATTTATTATGTTCGGTGCAGGACAGTCAATGTTCAATTCTAGACTCTGTTGCTTAGCGACCTTGTAATATGTTCAATTCCGTGTTCAGTGAATGTTTAGTTTGATTGATTGTTCCATGTTTGATTGTTCCAAGTTTGATTGTTGAGTGAATGTTCAGATCTGGCCTGTGTTTGCTTGTCTGTTTCATACAAAGGTGTAGGTCTGACCATACAAAGCTGTGATTCTTCAGTGAATCTGGCTGCTCTAGTATGATTTCCACCTCTGGTTTGGTTATCCAATGTGGCTGCTCTAGTAGATGTGCATACCGTTGGCTGCTCTATGTGATGCAGGGGCTGGCTGCTGTGTTTGATTCAATTGAGCCCGAGGGCAGGTCGCTGTGATGTTTGCTGAATGTTCAGTGAATGTTCAGTGTATGCTTAGTTTATTCGGTTTATATCCTATCTAAATTATGGTAAAATATACACTGATACATTTTGCTCGTGTTGCATAAATATTCAGTTTATTCAGTCCTGGCGGTACTTTTATATACTAATAGCTGAATTCGGGCTTTTTGCATGGACACATTCTCAATTGTATTAGGCAAACATAACTCGGAGGCATCTTTATTTCAATAGACCATTGCATTCATGACAGCACACACCAACATAAACATAGATAAACGGTGAAATACGTAGTAATAATTAGTTAAACACCAACTAATTATTTCCAAGTCTCGCCCACTGATGAGCGATAAGGTCGGCCTTCAATTGCTTGTGAGCTGCACTATCACGGATCATGCGATGTGCCACCATGAAATCAGATAGGAGCTGGCTCCCGCCCCTCTCGGACTGCATAACCTGGCCCATGCCTTCGAACTCAGGAGGATCATCGGACAAGCCTCCCTCGTCCTCAACTATCATGTTATGTAATATAATGCATGCTGTCATTATGTATCTCAGAGTAGGGATGTCCCACATTCGGGCTGGCTCGCACAGAATGTGCCAACGACCCTGTAGCTGACCGAAAACCCGCTCGATGTCCTTCCTAGCAGCTCCCACAGCATTAGTAAAGTTAATATCTTTGTTCTCGATTGGCAAGGTAACATGCTTCATGATAGTGGCCCAATCCGGATATATACCGTCAGCTAGGTAATACCCCATTTTGTACTCCCTCCCGTTGACAGTGTACCTAACCCGTGGTGCATCGCCCTTCGCAAGCCTATCGAACAGGGGTGATCGATGCAATACATTAATGTCGTTATTGGACCCAGGCACTCCGAAAAAAGAATGCCATATCCAACCATCGCATTGCCGCGACAAATTTCTAGAATCGATGTGGAACCTCGGCATGGCGGTGAAGGTTCCCGCCCGTGTGGTCAAGGTTCTTCCACCTCCAATGCATGCAATCAACACTACCTAGCATACCGGGAAACCCACGGCTCTCACCTACTGCAAGAAGGCGAGTAGTGTCAGCCGCGGTAGGTTCTCGGAGGTACTCGGCACCGAATATGTCGACAACGGACTTGAGAAATGCTCGGGTGCTTTTAAGCACAGTGGTCTCCCCGATGCGAAGGTACTCATCGATGCTATCGGCGGACTTGCCATAGGCAATCATGCGTAGAGCTGCAGTCATCTTCACGAGGGGGTGGATCCCAAGCTTTTTAGCATTATTCCTCGTCTGGTGGAAGTAGGGCTCATGAGCATGTACCGCACTGGCCACACGAAGGAATAACCTCTTGCTCATTCGGAACCTATGACATTTTTTAAAGTTCAAACTGTGAAATGGAAGCTAAATAAGCAGTACACAAAGTGGTGAAATAAATGAACTAAAAATTACCTTCTTCGGAAAAACCCTTCGTGATAAATTGGAGGATCTGCGAAATAATCGCGCATAAGTCGAGCATGGCCTTCATCACAGCGTCGATCGACGTATCGACGTCGAGCCCTAGGACCACTACTACCTCCGCTCTCTTCCACAATTTTCGTGTGGATCAGTGCTAAAACCAATCCGTCGTCATCCTCGGAGGAGTCCGACACTATATCTTCATACTCCCCGAACTCATCCGATGACTCGAATTTGAAGTACTCATTTTTCTCCCTTATTCGAGGTGCTAGACAACAAATGGCTTGAGTTCCAAAGGATGAGAACCTGTGGTGCTATTTATAGAGTTGTATCCTTCCTTGCCATGACTCATCCTTGCCATGGAAGCCATTGGTCATCCTTTCCATGGAAGCCATTGCTCATCCTTGCCATGGAAGGCACCGATCAGCTCATGATCGAAATCCTTCAGTTGGAAGCCATGTTCTATGTGCCAGCACGTGGTGCCTTTTCGGTGCAAGATATCAACAACAGTGTGCACTGCATTCATGAGATAGGATCACAGGCGCAATGAAATTATGTTTTTTCTCTAAATTGTTATAGTAAATTAGAATTTCGATGTAAGAAAATAACACAATTAATTTGAAATATTGTATAATTTTGTGCCCCTACGATAATTAATGTTCACCGCAATAAAGCTGTACGAAATTAATGTCCCTATGAACACACCTGTAGTAATAAATTAATAATTCGCTTCAATTTATGATATAAAGCTACAGCTAGGGGTGGAAACGAGCCGAGTTCGAGCGAGCCAGCATCGGGCTCGGCTCGGCTCGCTTCGTAACCGAGCCGAGCCGAGCTCGGCAGGGTGCCCGAGCTGAACATTGGGCTCGGCTCGGCTCGTTTGAAGCTCGCGAGCTGTTCGCGAGCGCTCGCGAGCTGGAACATAACAACAATAACTGCCCTAGAAAATTACAAATATTTGACAAAAGCCAACAAGACCATAATTAACATGCGTTGATGCTAATTTTCAGCATCTAGTGCAGCAAAATAAGAGGTTCACATGCTACTTGATCACCTCGAAGCCCAACAGACAACAGGCCAGGCCAACACATCCTACCCCTACATACACTTGACTGGCTCACGAGCCGAGCCCGAGCGAGCCAAGGTTTGGCTCGGCTCGGCTCGGCTCGGTTAGAGTGACGAGCTCAAAAGTGTGTTCAGCTCGTGCTCGTTTTATAAACGAGCCGAGCCCGAGCCGAGCTGGAACCGAGCCGAGCCCGAGCAGCTCGCGAGCTTTCAACTCGTGTTCCAGCCCTAGCTACAGCACAACGTATATGCAACATAATGCGATAGTTCGCTTAATTGATAATTTTAAAAATTACATGGCATGATTTTAATTAATATATCGCGTACGAAATTAATTTCCGTACAAACATTAATGTATGAATAAATTAATATATCACGTAAATTTATCAATAACGCTATAGGACCCTGCACATAACGTAATCGTACTTCAAATAATACGTACATACAAGTATGCATGGCGGTTGAAGTTAATTGGAAGGAAATAATATATTATGTTGGAGAGAGAAGATAGAGGGTGAGATATAGAGTGCCTGATATGTGGTCTAATGATTAATGTAGGAGAGAGAAGGAGCAAAAGTATTTTAATTTCCAAATGGAGGGTGAGATATGAAGTGGCTGATGTGGATGCTCTTACAGAAGCCGAACTGCTGCTCCAGCCTCCAGCTCAGATGGATCGGATATGAGAATATTTCCCTTCCCATGCCAGCTTTCCAAGCTGCGCAATCTCCCTCACCCAAATCACTCCACTGTTTGGACTTGCAAGCCTGGGATCGCGGTCGCCAACTCGCCATGGAGTTCTCGCTGACGTCATTCGTCACCGTGCTCGCCCTCTTGTTCCTACCTCTCCTCTGCTTCCGTTGCGTGCGCCGGGGCAGCAGGAAGGAGCCTCGCGGCGACGGCCTCAAGGCTTACCCCGTCGTCGGCACGCTCCCGCATTTCGTCAAGAACCAGCACCGCCTCATCGACTGGTCGGCCGGCGTCCTTGCGCGCTGCCCCACGCACACCATGTCCTTCAACTTCGGCCTCATGGCCGGCGCCATCACCGCCAACCCGGCCAATGTTGAGTACATCGCCAAGACCAACTTCCAGAACTACCCCAAGGGGGAGTTCGTGGTGTCCGTCATCGAGGACTTCCTCGGCCGCGGCATCTTCAACTCCGACGGCGACCAGTGGCTGTGGCAGCGCAAGGCCGCCAGCTACGAGTTCAGCAAGCGCTCGCTGCGGAGCTTCGTGGTGGATACCGTCCGGTTCGAGCTCGTCGACCGGCTGCTGCCGCTGCTCGCGCGGGCGGAGAGCGACGGCCGGACGCTGGACGTGCAGGACGTGCTGGAGCGCTTCGCCTTCGACAACATCTGCTGCGTCGCCTTTGGCGACGACCCGGCGTGCCTCGCCGAGGAGGCCATGGCCGAGCCGGCGAGTGGCCGGGCGGGGTTCCTCCGCGCCTTCAACGACGCGCAGAGCATCGTCATGGGGCGGTTCATGTCGCCGGTGAGGTGGGCGTGGCGCGTGCGGCGGCTGCTCAACGTGGAGCCGGAGCGGCGGATGCGCGAGGCACTCGCCACGATCCATGCCTACGCCGGCGGGATCGTCCGCGAGCGCCGGGAGAGGGGCGCGGCGGCGCGCAGGGACGACTTCCTCTCGCGCTTCGCCGCCGCCGGCGAGCACAGCGACGAGAGCCTCCGCGACGTGGTCACCAACTTCCTCCTCGCCGGCCGGGACTCGACGTCGTCGGCGCTGACGTGGTTCTTCTGGCTCGCGTCCGGCCGCCCCGACGTGCAGGACGCGATCGTGCGCGAGATCCGCGCGGTGCGCGCCGCGTCGAGCGGCGCCGCGGCGGCGTTCAGCTTCGACGAGCTCCGGGAGATGCAGTACCTGCACGCGGCCATCACGGAGTCGATGCGGCTGTACCCGCCGGTGGCCATGGACTCGCGCTGCTGCCAGCACGACGACCGCTTGCCTGACGGCACGTTTGTCGGGAGGGGGTGGCAGGTCACCTACAGCCCGTACGCCATGGCACGGCTGGAGGAGCTCTGGGGCGAGGACTGCGCGGAGTACCGGCCGGAGCGGTGGCTCGACGGCGACGGCACGTTCCGGCCGGAGAGCCCGTTCAAGTACCCCGTCTTCCACGCCGGTCCAAGGATGTGCCTGGGCAAGGAGATGGCCAACATACAGATGAAGTCCATCGTCGCGTGCGTGTTCGAGAGGTTCAGCTTCCGATTCGTCGGCGGCGAGCAGCGGCCAGGGCTTGTGTTCTCGGTGACCTTGCGGATGGAAGGCGGCTTGCCTATGCAGGTGATGAAGAGGGAGGATCCAATTTGATAGGCCTAGCTATCCTATTTTAGTTATAGATCTTTGGTTCCATCTGAGATCAAAATTTGTTGCAAAAGAAGAGTGATGACGAGAATAGGAGATTGGCAGGAAGGACTGTCCCAGCAAAGAATAAGGACATGATAAAGATGACCAATATATTCAATAATTTGTTCAAGTATTCCTCAAAACCCTGAAGATGTATAATAACGATTTTGTCCTACCAGACATAAGTTCTTGGGGTCCATATTCATGATGCGGTACTCAAGAAAATGTGTTCTCTAACAAAATAACATAGTATTAAAGATTGCCACAACAAAAATGATAAATTGCATTGGGGTGAGAATGTTATTGAGACACAAGTTATGAACCAAAACAATACCGAGCAGCAACTCTTACAAACGAGCAAGTCTGGGAACATGGCATGCAAAAGATGAAACTTGCAGTAGGACTTGGAGTATTGAGCGCCTCAAACTGCAGTGCAATCACAATAAAAGTGCAAAGAACTTCCCTACCTTCGGGACGTCTACACTTTTGGACCATTCTTTCATCAGTATTATGCATCCGTCTGTGAAAACCATGTACTCCCTGTATATCACAAAAACATTATGTTTTAAACTTGTTCTAAGTTAAAATTTTATAACTTATCTGCGAAAACCTTTTAAACTATTTGGATTGAGTACATGGAAATTATACATATATATTCATCTCAAATAACACTTCCATAATATTATACTTGATGTGATTTTTATAATAAATTACATTGGTAATGAGTGGTTAAAGTTGCATTTTGATCGTGTCGATGTTTAAAACATCAACTTTTTGTGATATAGTGGGAGTACATGGACAGGCGATTTCCCAGATCTTGACCTAATGGTCATGCAGTGGGCACCTTTTTTGGCCATAATCTGCAGATGACCACAAAATACTTCTGATCTTACTCTGCTGCAGCTGAGCTCAAATCCCAAAAATGATCCTAACATACATAATGTTAAAATATCAAAATAATGATGTCATTTGTAGATTGGAACCAAAAAGAGGTTTCACAAAGAAAATCAAGGGTCTGCTAAATAGAACAGCATACTCATAAATCGATTATCTACCAGTCTTTGACTATATTTTTGTTCCCTTAGATTTATTTGGTTCTACATGGAACAATCTATGTTTAATTATTAAACATCGTTGTGCTGGTTTTGGAGTACCTGTGATTCCTTTAGGTGGTAGATAACTTTGTTTCGATTAAAAGTGGCAGTTATGTTTTGAGTTTTGAATTTAGTTTTTATGAGTAAGTTGTGTTAGATGATATATTTCATAAGTTAATGACTCAGCCATGTGCAGTCACTAGTTAAGAAAACAAGAACTCCAGTTCTATGGGACTGTTTTGTGAGATTTTGCAATGCCTATATGATTCAAGCCTGGCAATTTAGATACATATACTACAAACTACAAGCCATCCAACCTACTAGAAATCACAAGCACGAAGAACAAAATGTCAAAAATGAAACCTTCCATCTATTATATAATTAACATAGAGTTCGTTACGATCTCGTAGTTAGCCCGGCCCGATATTCCCTCGGTAGGTCGATTTGCTCTGCACTATATAAACAAGGCCCCTACGGCGTATAGAGGGGACTTGATCTGGCTTTTTGTATCTGCTAGACATCTGATCTTCGCTTGTACACCATAATCTCGCCGAGACTTGTTCGTCTCGCCGAGCCACCTCTTGTATTCATCTTTGATATATAAGAAAGGCTGGACGTAGGGCTATTATCTCTCCCGAGAGGCCTGAACCAGGATAAAACCCATGTCTCATGCTCGTTCTTTGTTAAGTGGTTGTTTGGCGTGTCTCTATCTCAATCTTCAAGAACCTTGGTTGACTTGGGTCAATATCCCAACCGTCGGCAATTTGGCGCCGTCCGTGGGGACACGCAGATCGAGCATGTCGAACTCCGTCGGCGATCTGAGATACTTCACGAGGGCTACGACTCGGAAGGGCGGGATGTCTCATCCTGTCGATTCGGATCGATCTGTTCGGTCTCGAGCGCTTTCGCATCCGGCGGATGTCTCCGCTTACATGGCGAAGATAGCCTCGAGATCGCACTCCGTCATCGGCAGCGACTCTGAGCCGATGATCTTTACGACGGTTTAGATTTGTCGATTCAAGGCTATGCCGATAGATTCCACTGTGGAACACAGCGATGACACCGTCTAGCATACCTTCGCATGGCCCCGCGGCATTAACATGGCGATGTAGGAACCTCGAGGATCCCGCACGGGCCGTGACGGCTGGCGAGTCGGGCGGTTAACTTTGCTCGGCATCAAGGCGAGGCTGCGCGCAGTTTCGCGAGCAAGGCGTCATTCGCCGCGACCTCGGCGATTCTATCAATCGAGACCTTAGCACGGTTTCGCGACGGTATGGCGGCAATGTCGCGACCCACCTCGCGTCGGCGCTAAGTCTCCGGCGAAGCTTCCTGATGGGTCAATTCCCGCGGACCGGACTCGATCAGGCGAAATGCGGATGGTTCGAGATTCCGGGACTCATAGATCAAAGTCGGAACGGCTCGAAGCTATAGCAACGGTCCTTAGATCCACCAATCAAAGCGATCTCGCCCGCATAGGCGTCTTTATGCGTCTAACCTAGAGCGACCGGTGAAGGCCTAAAGTCTCTAGGAGAAGTCAACAACTCCTCTGGCGGCAAGCAGCCAAACCGCCGGAATGATTCGGACGGCTCGATCGATCGCGTGACCCCGTCACCATCGAAGGATCACCGCCCATAGCGAGCTACCCGTGGTCATCGCGACCACGAGGACAAGCGCGCCGCGATGATCACAGACGGTCCCTCGTGAGGAGCGTCGTCGCCACCACGAGGAAGGGCGTGGTGGATTGTCCCGAGAGAATTTCTCGAGCCGAGTCATCCCGTTCAGCGAGGAGTTCCCCAGCGCAACAAGACCAACGTCTTCTCAAGACTAGGTTACGGCGGGGAAGGTGGTCGATCATATGCTCTGGGTGCGGGGCTTTCTCGACGAGCTTGAGCTGTCGGTGGCTCTCAAAGTTCAAGCCGGTCACATGGAAGGTACAATGGGACTCGGAACCACGAGGAATTCCTTTCCATCTACGCTACTGCCATCATGGCGGCGGGGTGACGAGCTCGTTATGGCTAATTACCTCCGTTGTCCTTGAGGGTCTTTGCTCGGGCGTGGTCGTTCAATCGGCGGGGGTTCCATCACTCATGGAACCCGACTTTGTGGCGCTCGATCGCTAATTTCGGAGGCTATTACGTGCGTGCAGGTAAGGAGGATGATCGCACGGATGATCCGGATGAGCGGGAGACCTCCGCAACCGTGAAGCGTTTCATTAAGATCCGCAACACGATCCCGAACATCTCGGATGAATCTGTTGTCGCGCCTTCAAAAGCGGAGTCCGCGACGAAGCGCTCACCCAGATCTCGAGATCAACGAGACTGGACCGCTAACGACTGTTTAAGGCGGTGACCGCTATGCTAACGCGGCGAGCGCGTTGATCTAAAAAGGCGTTCGACAAGGGCGAGCCGCCCCCACTGGTGTGGATGAGAAGAAGAAGAGCGTGACAATGTTCCCGGTGACAAGAAGTCCCGAAGAAGAAGAACAAAGGTGATCACGAACAATACCGTCGCGGTATGGATCGCGCACCTCCTCCCAAGGATGGGCGGAAGAAGCCCAACAATAATTACAAGGGCAAAAAGCACGCTCGGGGCGGACAAGGCAAGAAAGGTCGGCGACCGATTTTGCAAGTTCCACTGACCTACACAGACGCGGTATCGCCCTCAGAGAACTTAGGTCGCAAAGCTCAAGATTTCTACAGCGGCAGGGCCCAATGCCCACCCCGCCGAACAAGGTGATGCCAGGTAAGAATAGCGCCAAACCGATGATGGTGATCGGAAGATGATGATGAATATCAAGAGCCGTGAACCATATCGCCGTCATTTCGGCGGCTCCTCGGCTTATACCTCTCGGCGCGACCTCAAGGAAGCTGCTCGGGAGGTCCACAACGTCGAAAAGGCAAAACCTCGGCTGAATCGATGAAGTGGATCGAGGTCCCCATATCCTTCTCTCGGAGGATTGCCCCACTGGGATGACCAAGCCTCGGCGGCCCCAGTGGTGGTCGCCCGACCATCGACAGCGAAGTTGGCCGTGTCTTAGTGGACGGCGGGAGTGCTTTGGACTTGCTTTACGCTAAAGTCTTGGGCGAGATGCAAATTCCTCGTTCCAAGTGAAGGAAATCATAATACCCTTCTACGGAATTGTTAGGGAGAAGCATCAAGCCGTTAGGCGGGTTGTCTGCCTGTCACCTTCGCAACCCAAGCAACTTTCGGACGAGTTGATCACTTTCGGCGTGGTCGACTTCCCATCGGCGTACAACGCGATCTTAGGCGAGCCATCTCTCGGTAAGTTTATGGTCGTGTCCCACCACGCTTACCATTGCGTGAAGATACTGGGTCTAACGGTGTGATCACGGTCAAGGGCAACCACAAAAGCTGCTGCGATCATGACGAAGCGGTCCCTCGCCTGTCGACCAACTTCCGCCACATGATCTGAAGTTCCGCAGACCAAGTCTCAGACGCCTAAGGGTCTCCTTCACCAGGGGAGAAACCAAGGAAGTTTCATTGTCGCGATGATACTTCCAAGACAGTTCACTTGAGGCCAATCAACCCCAAATAGGAAAGCGAGCTCATTGCCTTCCTCCGAGCTAATGCAGATGTATTCGCCGGGAGCCATCGACATGCCCGAGTCCCAAAGGTAATCGAGCACAAACCGGTCGTCGTGGGACAAAAGCTGTTCGCCCGGATGCTTCGTCGCTTTTGAATTCAAGCAGGATCATCAAAGATCGACAGCAAGCGCTTTCATTCTTTGGGTTCATCCGCGAGGTTGATCACACCGAGTGGTTAGCCAACCTGTCATTGTAAAGAAGAAAGGCGGCAAGTGGAGGATGTGTCGATCACACGATCTGAGCATTGCTTGTCCTACGGACAATTTCCCGCCTCGTATTGACCACCGTCGATCGATCATTGCAGACGCCAACTCGAGTTTTTAGATGCTTACTCGGTTACCACCAAATAAGCATCTCCCCAAGGATGAAGAAAGCGCCTTCATCACCCTTTTCGGCACTTTCTCGCTATCGACCATGTCTTTCGGTCTGCGCAATCTTTGGTGCCACGTTCGGTAACTTAATGGAAGACCTTCCCGAATCGCGGAAAAACACGGAGGTCTATGTCGGCGACATAGTTGTAAAAGCAAGTATGCTCCAGATCATGTAAAAGACACAGCGAGACTTTTCATAATCTCACGGGCATCGAATAAAATTAAATCCGAGAAGTGTACCTTTGGTGTTCGATCCGGAATGTTGCTCGGTTATGTTATTGGCTCGCAAGGTATTTACGCCAACCACGAAAAAATCGAGGCCATTGAAAATATCACGGCTCCAACTACCATAAAGGAAGTCTGAGCCTCATTTGGGCGGATCATTTGCTCTAAGCGAGTTTATTTCCGTCAAAGCGACGCGGCTGCCCTTCTTTAAGGCCTGCGCAAGCACAATGGTTTCGAGTGGGCGGAAGAAGCCGATAGATCCTTCCAGATCCAGGCGATACTGTCCAATCCTCCGTCTTGACTACCCGCGGCATGGCGGCGGCTCCTCTCAGACCTAGGTTGCACGCCACAAGCGGTGGCCTGATCTTGACGGTCGAAAGGGAAGGCATCTGGCGACCAATCTATTACGTGGCGAGGTACTTCACGGATCAAAGGAGCGTTACCACGAGGTCGAAGCTCCTCTATGCCTTGCTCATGTCCTCTAGGAAGCTTCACCACTACTTCCGCAGCATCAAATCTGGTCCCGACCACGTTCCTCTGGGAGAAATCCTCTAACAAGGAATCTAGCGGACGTATAGCCAAGTGGGCAATGGAACTAGCGAGTTTGATCTGTTATTTGTTTGCCCGAACGCTATTAAGTCACGTGTCCTAGCCGACTTTGTCATTGAATGGACTTGCCGCCCAAATCGAGGAGCTCCCGAGCAACCCGATGAACCCTCTTGGACCATGTTTTTCGATGGCTCACGACCGAAACTTCGGGGCTGGTTTTGTTCTCATCTCCTCAAGGAGAGCAACTCGATATTCTATCCAACTACACTTGGCGGCGACTAACAGCGGCTGCGGTCTGAAACCCTCTCGCGGGACTAAGAGCGTGCAAGTCGCTTGGTGTCCAGCGGCCGATTTGTGAAGGAGATTCACGGTGGTCATCAATCGAGTTAACAAGGAGTATCGATCTTTGCGATGACTTCGATGGCGCGATACTGGTTGAAGTGAGGAAGTTGGG
The DNA here is from genome assembly GCA_036346415.1 of Raddia guianensis. Classification (NCBI taxonomy): domain Eukaryota; kingdom Viridiplantae; phylum Streptophyta; class Magnoliopsida; order Poales; family Poaceae; genus Raddia; species Raddia guianensis. Next base: position 62,195,653 of record CM070534.1, read on the forward strand.
CGGCATTTTCGATTTTTCGAGGTGCTCTTCGTGCCGTGAAGGACAACTTCTGGCCGACCAGCTATCAAGTTTGGATCTCACGCGAACTGCTCGGCGGGTGCTCGTCGAGCACCTTTACAAGCCCTCAATCACGTCTACGGGCGGCGGCGACAGAGCAGTGGTCTTGTCTCCGTTATCGGCGGTTGCGGATTTGACAACGCCATTTGTCCGGTACCTTGCGATGGGACCACGCTCGACAGCGGCCGGCGTTCTCGGCTTAAAGGCGTCTTTGCTCCATACAAGCTTATGGATGGCATCCTTTACCGTCAAGGTGCTCGGGAGTTCTCTCCAAGTGCATCTCGCAAGCGAGGGGTGTGTTCCTTCTTAGGGACATACACGAGGGTGCTCAATAACAACCACGCCTCCTTGAACTACGGTCGACAAAGCGTTTACGCATGGGCTATTATTGGCCCATCATTACAAGATGCCCGGACATTGTGACTAAATGCAAGGCTTGCCAATTTCACGCCGGAAGGCACACAAGCCCGCCTAAGAGCTCCAAACAATCCCCATCTTGGCCTTTTTCCACAGGGTGCGGATCTCGCTCGGCCCATTCCTAAGGGGTACAAGGGCTATACACACCGCCGTCACCATAGACACTTTTACAAAGTGGATTGAAGCGAGCACGTGTCGTCTCTTCACGCCAAAACAGTTTACGCTTTTTCAAAAGCAACGTGGTCACGCGCTTTGGGATTCCCCATAAAGCGATCACGGATAACGGTACCCGATTCGGCGAGCTATTCGAGAATCTGCGAGCAATACCGGGTACCAAAGTTGTTCGCCTCGTGGCACATCCACGAGCAATGGAAGCGATCGGCGAGCTAGCAGACAGATAGTCGAGGTATTAAGCGGCGGTATTTGCTGCTCTCGGCAAGCACAAGAAGGCTGGGTTGACAGTTCCTTCCGTCCTCAGGCGATTCGCTTTCTGCCACCAGCGGCAGAAACTCCTTTCCAAGCGGTCTATGGTGCGAAGCCATCTTGCCGCGAAATCGTACTCGGTTCGCCTCGTCTGAGCTCGGTCAACAATTGACGACGAGCAAGAGCGCCTCCTCGATCTCGATCTCCTCGAAGGCACACGGACGGGCACAAAGTCGAATGGCGCTACCGGCAAAGATCTTCGCAAGACACCGCCAAGTCGATTCGACCGAGGGCTTTGAAGGCGGGCGACCTCGTTCTGCGCCGTGTCGAGAACTTGTCCAATGCCAACAAGTTAACTCCTCGTTGGGAGGGCCCATTCTGATCGTTTCTTACGCTTTTCCGCCGCCTGGGCTGTTCGCTGGCTATGGAGGGGCGGAGAGAGCCGACCAAAGACTTGGAACATCGACCCGACCGTAAGTTCTTTGTGTAGGTCTTTTACATTTTCTTAGCCTGCGCTTTTTGAAAACATCGCGCCTTAGTTAGTCCAAGTCTCTCGGGCACCATGTAAGTCAATCCAACAATTAAGTGAATTCTCGCGACCTCTGCGCCTTTTTCACTTCTTGTCTTTTGAAGACTATCTCTTTCTCTCTGGTAACACTTGATGGTGCCTGGCCTTGCGAACTCTTGGCTCCGCAATCTTAAGGATTGTTCCTATCCGTGTCTGGTTTCAATTAGTTCCTAAACTTCGGGGTTGCGTAACATGGCCTTTCCGCCTTGCGGCTAAATGCGCTCGTAAGCCCTCCGGCGGAGGCACTTCTTGCTTTCGTGGCGACCACTTGGTAAAGCTCGCTCTCGTAAGCCCCATGGCGGAGGCACTTTCCTTGTTCGGTTACTCTTGGAACGCCTAACTTACGTCAGCGGCGACCCTCGGAGCGAATCGAGCAAAATGCGGGTGTCGCTCTTTCTCTCTACGCGCGTGCCGAGTTATAAGCTTCGTTCTCGAGCATCGTCCGCATGCAGGGGCTAGGTGTCGCTCTTTCTCTTGTGCACTGTTGGGTTACAAACTAAGGTTTCGGCAGATGCTGTGAACGCTGGGAGTTAGGCGAGCGCTCTACAGTTTTCTTAAACTTCCTAGCGCTGTTAGCTTTTCTCTCGATTTGTTTCGTTCTTGTCTTTTCTTTGCTCTTTTTGCGAGGAATAAAGGTAAATACTTTATTACATTACTCAAAAGTTTGGTACAAGGCCCTTTAAGATTCTGACCAGTGCTACTTAGGAGCAAGTCGCTCCTTGACTCCTCAACTTCTAACTTGAGGCGCACGACTTCGCATCGAGCCTTGATTCCTTCCGGGCTTCACTCGGCGTTCGATCTCCTCCTTGCTCCGGCTTAGCTTGCGCGCAGACCCTCTGCCGGATGGCCTCGACCTCCTCGGTCTTGGCCTTGTTGATCGTTCGAGCCTCGCTCTGGTGACTCATTGCTTTCGGCCGTCTTGAGCTGCTCGTCCGGCTCCTTGACCCTTTCTCTGCGGTGATCGCCCTCGCGTCATCCCACATCTCCTCGATCTCTTCTGTGAAGCCCACGGTCGAGATCTTTGCTCGAGACACGCGAAGTCTGTTCTTCCTTGGCGGTGGGCTTTAAGTCTCTTGGCTTCCGCCATGGCTGGTCCCGCCGTTAGGAAGCGTCGACAAAGTGCTCTTGAGCCACTTGACGGCCGGCTTCTCCTCGCGGTGCTTTCGCCTTAATGGCTTCTTGGCTCCTCGGCCTCTTCCTCTTGGGAGAGACTCGCGGAACACCTCTCTTGACCAATTGGGCTTTGAGCTTCTTTACCTTCGCCTTGGTAGGTTTCGACTTTGGGGGCGTCTGAGAGGCCCCGCCGGACTCCTCGTCTGAGGTGCTCCGGGCGGCGCTTGATCTGGCGCTCAGCTCGATGGTGGCGCCGTCCTCGAGCTCCTCCATGGTGTCCCTAAAGACACGAGAGGGAAGAACAAGTTAACTACTTTGCGATGGCGTAGCTAAGCCGAGCAAGATTTGGTCTTGGTGCCTACCTTCCCAAGTCGTTGCTTGATCCATGACGCAGCGGTCCTCGAGTCATCGTCCACGAAGCCCCTTCGTGTGGGATGAGGCGGGCGCGCTCTTCTGCCGTCGCCGCCTTGTTCGCTCCTTCTTCTTTCGGGGCGCGTCTGCTCGAGTGCGGGAAGCGGCAGGCGGCACTTCGTCTCCGCGCTCCTTATCCTCTTCCTTTTCTTCTTCCGCCCGACGTCTTGGGCGAGGCGGAGCTACTCCGCGGGTGGCGCCGTTGTTTCCTGGGCGGGGCGACTTGCGCGACACGCTCGAGGCTTCTTCATGTTCCACAGGTGGTGGGGTTTCGCCACCTTTCGGGAGAATCTCGTCGCCTCGGTGGCTGCCCTGCGACGAAGTGCTGGCGAGACCGGTTGCTCGGTCTGCCTGGCGCTTCCGAGCCATCGCCTTGGCACGAAGTCCGTGGCGCCGCTTGCCGCTACTTTTTGCCTCCGTAGCCCGCGCGCCTTTGGTAGCGTCGATCTGCTTCATTGGGCCCGGCGGCAGAGCTCCACGCCGCCGGCTTGTCCTTGAGGCACGCTAGCCTCATCGCCGCAAGCGCCGTGCAGTGCTCGGGCGGCGGCGACCGCTTCGGCGCCTCCTCGGCGTCGTCTGTGGCGGTCTCTTCTTGGGCGGTGATGAAAAGAGATGATCGTTAAGTCTAACGCGGTCGGAAGGTTGGAAGATCTAAAGATCGATTCCTACATACTGCCGTGGAAGGCTTGATCTGATCTTCTTCGCGGAACCTTCCGCCTCTTCCTCGGGGGCTCCTTGGCGGCTTCTCGCCTTGGCCTTGGGTGTTGCGGCGAGCTCGGCTCCCTCGTGGTGGCGCTCTCTCAGCAAGCAAGAAGTTTTCCTTGCGTGCGACTTCTTCTTCGAGCCTCCTGCGCTCGGCGACACATGCGGCCGATCCATGCGGCGAGGTGAGCTTGCGTGTAACGCCTAAGCCGAATAGCCATGGTCTTTACCTCTTCGTCGCTCTGCTTTCGGCGAGGAGGAAGCGCTTAGTCTCTTCGATGGGTGACCGCGCGCCAGTTGAGTGCGCTTTCGATGCGCTCCGTCGCCGCGGTGGTCTCTTCGGCGGTGGCGGCGCCGTGTCGCATGATGAGCTCAGCGTCGGCTCGGTACCACCTTGGGCTTCGTGGCTATCTTAGCCTTGCCGCTTCTTCGCCTTCTCCTTCTCGGACCGGAGAGTTCCTCAGCGATCCTCCAAGGATCGGTTGGTCCTCCTGCAGCGTTTTGAAAGCGGGCGTTAACATTTAAACAACGTTGCAAGTCTAGCAACATAAGTGAGGTAAGTAATTTACCTCGTGCATGCGGACAAGCACGTTCTTGCTGGCAGTGTCGCCACCTCGCGGTGACCTCCCGTCCTTCTTCGCCGCCTTCAAGATGGCGTCGACCCTTCGGTCACCCATGCGTCGGTTGGCTTCTCTGCCCGAGCGAAGGATTGTTAGTTCTGTTCGGAGGAAAGAATGTATTTAGAGGTTGAGTCTTAAAGGCACTTACCCGTGCTCTCCCTTGTGATGTCTTCCCATCCTCTATCTTGTAGAAGGATATGACCTTCTCCGCGATGGGCGGACCACATTATTTGTGAAGTCCCGAATAATCTCCTGCCCGTGAGCCCAAGGCTCACGAGGAAGCGATCTTCCTGTCATGTACCGATCCTCGGCGGTCATCTCCGCCGAGGCATTGGCGTCCCTTTGCCGGCGCCTTCCGGTGAAAACGAGTTCTTTGTCGCGCTCCGCTTCTTTGTAGAACCACCTCGCCCACCACGCGCCCATTGAGTCGATCGAGAGGTGGGCGAGTCTGTAGCGTCATCGGCGGTGGCGGGAGCTTGAGGTAGTAGCACCTCAGTAGCGCAGCGGCGGGCTACTCCTCGTTCTTGTAATAATGGAGGAACAGCCCAGCCGGCGGATCGATGCCAGATAGCCCTCGCGGGTGTGCAGATGGCCATCTGGAGGATGGAGTTCGGATTGAGGTTCGCCACCTCAATCGGCGATGTTTAAGAAGGCCTCGATGAAGTCGCTCTCGGGAGACCTCGGCGAGCAGTCTGAACTGTTCAAGTAACGAACTCTCCTCGGCGGCTCGGGAGTATCCTCTCTCCCGGCGACCTCCATTACGGTGTCGATGTGGCCCTCCTCCTCCCGGATCCTAAGGTCCTCCTCGGTCAAGCTAGTGCATGTGAATTTGGCCATAGCGATTCCCGAGTACGGACGAGCGGTCGATGATGGAGTTTGGGTACTTGATCTTTGGCGTGGTTGGAGCTAGGGCTTAGAGAGGAAAGGCGCGAGCAGTGGTGGCAGCATGGCGGTTTGGGTACTTTTATAGTCCGTATAAGCAGCTCTGCAACGGTTTTGTCCCGAGCGGCTAGTTTTACTACAACGGCTAGGTAAAACGGTGCTTTGTTTTCACTGCATGCAATGACAGAAGTTTCCGTTGGAGTGCATAGCGGCTATTTTTCGGTGTTTGCACCGAGGGTGGGTACTCTGCTCGACGGATGTCGTTCCTGTTCGATGCAACAGAGTTGCTTAACACCGGGGAGGGTTTATTCGATCCGAACATGTATTGTTGGTTGAACCATAACTTTGTTCGATGCCGCCACTCTACGTCTTTATAACGAAGAAGATTTCCTCTTCGTGACTTGGAGTCTCAAGAGGAAGACCCAGCTCTAGTGAGTCCTTCCACTTGAGTCTCGGGGCTAAATTGTCGGGATTAAATTACGGCCCGTTGCCATGGCCCATCACTGACGGCCCAATCGAGCGACCTACCAGGGCCCGGCTCACTGGAAGGTTCTATCGAGCCCATGTGCATCTGCCGAAACGACTTCTTGGGCGCACGGTGCGTAACGGTCTAGGATTCGTGTTGAGTCCTACTCGAACAAGAGTTACTGCGACTACGTGAAGACCCGACGTTGGTTTCCGGATTGGATTAGGAGTCGTGATCCCCAAGATTAGGAGGTTACCTTGTCTACCTCGGGATGTATTTGGCATGTTTGAGTTCGTTACGATCTCGTAGTTAGCCCGGCCCGATATTCCCTCGGTAGGTCGATTTGCTCTGCACTATATAAACAAGGCCCCTACGGCGTATAGAGGGGACTTGATCGCTTTTGTATCGCTAGACATCGATCTTGCCAGGTACACCATAATCTCGCCGAGACTTGTTCGTCTCGCCGAGCCACCTCTTGTATTCATCTTTGATATATAAGAAAGGCCGGGCGTGGGCTATTATCTCTCCCGAGAGGCTGAACGGGATAAAACCCCGTCTCTGTTCGTTCTTTGTTAGTGGTTGTTTGGCGTGTCTCCTATCTCAATCTTCAAGAACCTTGGTTGACTTGGGTCAATATCCCAACCGTCGACATAAACCAACTGGTCCAGCAGTGATGAATTCCGTTTGTTTTATCAGAGAATTGTTGGGGAAGTTCAGAATTTTTAGACACCTAATCTGGGTATATCTTCCTTCCACGCACTAAACGAACATTAAGGATTTGTTCATATGTTCTTCTATTTCCTATTTAACGCAACAAGCTAATTAGTGACCCTCTATCTTGGATATCTTTTTTACTTTTTTGAATCACTAGATCTTGTAGAGCACATGACCCCAGAAGATTAGAACACTTCCATGATTCAATACTCATAATCCCATTGCGCAGAATCAGTACATAGCTCCGAGGTTCAAACCGCACTTCCCCTCCGTTGGTTACTTTCGACCTAGCTCCCAAGCCCAACGCAACTAGCATAGAAATACTGAAAAACACAAAAGCAAGTAATGAGGTCACGAGGAGCGGATCTCTCACCGGCGAACGAGGAGGCCGACGTGGAGGTGCACGACGCCTAGGCCTTAGGTTAGAGCGACGCGAGGGAGGAAGAGGTGGTGAACGTGGAGGAGGACAAGACAAAGCTGCTCCAGGAGAAGTGGGGAGGCCGAGTCGCCCATCGGGGCTGCCTTCCGAGGGCGGATAGCCGGATACCGCCGCCGATAGCCATCGCCGAGATCCTCCCGGAGTGGAGGCTTGGCTAGTGGGAGAGGGACGCTGTTGGATGAGCTGTTTGGGCCTGCCCTTCGGCCTAAGTGAATCTCGGCCCATTCTAGCCTGCTCGCTTATTCTGGACCACGAAACCACTTCTCGCCTGAATCTCGGTCGGATAAAATGAATTCAGCCCACAAGTTGAAGCAGCCCATTTATTTATCGTTGTAGACTCCTCCCTGCGACATTGTTGAACCCAAGGCCACAAACAAGGCCCTAAGCCGCAACTGCTTGCCCACTTCCCTCCCCAGTCCGGCCAAACCAAGCGACCGCGAGATCTCGCCGTCGTCGCCGTCCTCCGATGGATCCGAGCCGGCCGCTGCTGGGGCGGGGCGCCGTCCTCTCCTCCTCCGCCCGCGCCGCCGCTGCCGCCCTCGTCCTCCTCGTCGTCGCTATCCTACTGCTCACTCTCGGCCGCCTCCCCGCCTCCCTCTCTCCTTCCGCCGCCTCTTCGCCGGCATCCCACCGGGAGGTGGAGCACCTGGGCTGCGACCCGACCTCCTCGCTCGACTGCACCGACCCGCGCCTCTTCCACCTCATGATGCGCAGCGCCATCGATGCCTTCCCCGCCGTTCACTTCTCCCGCTTCGGCCGCCCCGTCCCCGGCGACCCCCCTTCCTCGTCCTGCGACATGGCCTGGCACGCCCGCTCCTCCGCCTCCGCCACCGCCAAGTACAAGGACTACCGCCGCTTCATCATCGCCCGAGATCCCATCTCCTGCGCTTACTCAGTCACATCCATCGGGGAATACCACTCTGGGCACCACGCCCGCAAGCCCCGGCCTCGTCTCGGCGCGACCAATGCCAACGCCAACATCTCCGCCCCTCCTCCGCCGCCCGCCATCTCGCGCTCCCAGTTCGCCGCGGGCAAGTACCTCGCCTACCTCGGCGGCGGCGACCGATGCAAGCCCATGCCGCATTACCTGCGCAGCCTCCTCTGCGCCCTCGCGGAGGCCCAATACCTCAACCGCACCCTCGTCCTCGATCTCAGCCTCTGCCTCGCCGCCCACTACGTGGCTGGCATGCCCGAGGAGGGCAAGCACCTAGCCTTCTACATCGACATTGAGCACCTCCAATCCGAGGTCAGGATCGTGGAACAGAAGCAGTTCTGGGCGGATTGGGACAGGTGGGGGGCGCAGGGCCAACTCGGAGCGCACCTTGTCGAGGACACCATGGTCACCCCCTTCAAGCTTTCGAATGCTAGGGAGGAGACCCTGATCGTCAGGAAATTCGGGGATGTGGAGCCAGGGAATTACTGGTACCATGTATGCGAGGGCGAGGCTCGCCACCCACTGCCGCGGCAAGCAATACGCTGGGCGCCAAGCTTAATGCGCATCGTCAATGATATTGTCTCAAGGATTCAGCCAGACTTCGATTCGGTTCATTTCGGTGGCAATGCCGAAAGCCTTAAAAGAATACTGGAGGGCTTCAATGACCAAGGGCGGCAGGTGTATGTTGCGGGTGAGATCATGATGGACATGGCCTTGGTGGAGACGCTCAAGGCAAAGTACAAGAATGTCCATTACCTGAATGAGTTTGAGGAGCTCTGGGGGGCTAACAGCATGTGGTTTTTGGAGATGAAGAGGCTCAATGGCCGTGTTCCCGTGGAGTTTGATGGGTACATGCGCGAGCTGGTTGACAGGGAGGTCTTCCTCAGGGGAAAGAAAAAGGTCGAGGTGCTCTTTTGATTTCTTTGCCTGAGACAAGGTGCTCAAAGAACTTAGCATGCCACTCTTTTATGAGGCAATTCCTGTATAGATCATGTTGTCTGAATTTTGTTGTCATATTCATCACCTGGAGATGATTCAATCAGTGTCTCTTCCAAGTGAATTTTGGTAACCATCCATTGGTGTATGTAGCTCAGTGTTTCTAAGAGCACTTGTATTGTACATTAGTGCTGCAGATTCTCAAGAAAGGGAGCCAGTCATAAGGTACCATTACAAAGGGTGCCAGCCATTAGAGGCACCATTATTTCAGGCTATCCTAACAGTGCAGATTGGCTAATCTCAGTAATTGTGGATCTTGTTGGTCCTACTCTGGCCCCCCGTTTTTCTATTGAAGGTGACACCCTGATCCCCCACTGGCTCCAGTCGTTGCTTCTCTTCCTCCACTTGCTCGAGAAGAACCTGCAGTTCAACCTCCGACAAGCTCTCCAGTCGTTTCTGGAACGAAATCAAATGTCAGTTTACAATGTAACAGCCTCTCTGTGACTGTGTAGGCTCAAAACTATCGAAACATATCGGAAGCTGCAAGCAGCAATGTGCGGAGAATTTCAAAGAGTCACCTCCATGACTTGCTTCTCGTAGTCCCTGAGCTGCTTGGCGTAGGTCATGTCCTTGTTGGCCACCCGGAACATGTACGTCGAGATCCACCCCACCGTCATCCCGAGCACGATCACCAGCTGGACGACGTTACCGGCTTGCAAGGGGTCGACGCCGGCAAGCTGCAAGGGGTCGCGGCCAACGCGAGGCCGTGGCTTGTGTGTGATATCTGATATGTGCCCAGGAGCCGAGCAGTAGGGCCGTTCCTAAGGGAGGGCGAGAGGGGTGACCGCCCAGGGCCTCCGAACAGCAGGGGCCCAAATATCGATTCATGTAGCTTATATATGTATTTATATATGCATAAGAAATATAAAATATCGTTATTCATTCATTAATTCATTTGTTTTCTCATGTTTTTGTTTCTTTATTAACTCAAGTATACCGATGGCTAGACTCCTTAAAATCTCTTATAGTTGTTGTTCAAAGAAATCTGTAATACCTATTTCTGCAACAACATCGTAATTTTGTAATGATATGTTTAGTAGGACCTAAATTAGATATGAATGGAATAATGTACGATACGTGCCATCAATTTAGACTCTAGCTTTAGTTTCAATAATTTAAATTCATTTTCTGTCTTGTTGTCCTTTGACTTCCCATAAACACTAATCCACACTAGCAATAAGTCCCAACATTTTCAACTTCATTGCACATATGAATAAGGACGAGTACATTAATGAGCTAATTCAAGATACCATTCTAACCATATTAGGCCGCATCCTTCCACCGGCACTCGATCATCAAAATTCATCTACTTTCTCCTCACCTTTTAAAGTGTAGATGACATATTTCTAAATTTTAAGGGACATTTATAATTAGTGGCCATGTTTGTAGTGCCATGCATCTAATAAAATTAAAAAGATCGTATATGTATTACTGACATAAGGGCCCCTATTTTTATTTTTGCACCGGGCCTCCAAATTGCGAGGAACGGCCCTGCCGAGCAGCAGCTGCAAGTGGAGAAGAGGTTTGGAGCAGCTCGATCCTCACCTCCAGCCCGTATTTGAGGGCGACGCCGACGAGGGTCACGCCGACGCCGATCAGCAGCACGTCTTTCCTCGTGTACCCGAACGGCGTCTGCACATGCGAACGCCGGCGGCTGCTTAGTACCCACGGCTGCGGTGGCGTTGGAGGGTTGGTTCGGTTTTACCTTCTCCGTGGTGGGTTTCGAGTCATCCGAGCTGCTCCCGAGCGCGAAACGCCGCCTCTGCCTCACTGATCTGAGCAGCTTGTTCGGTCGCAGTACAATCTTGCCTTAGGAGAGCAGCAGCATATAGAAGGAGATTGTGCTGATCAACTAATCGGCGCAAGGAAAGAACATAGAGCTTGCATAGAGCCGTAGCAAAAGTACCGGAATGGCCGGCGGCGAGGCAAGCCGTCCTGCCGGAGCGGTGGCGGCCGCCGGCGAGCGCCGCCCTCCCGCCAGAGTGGGGGGAGATGGAGGCGATGGGAGCGGCCAGGGCTGCGGGCGCCATACTTGCCGGCTAGTCTCCAGACTCTCCACCGCACCCGGCTCCTTTATCTTATCCTCGTCCGGTCGACAAGAGGACAGAGCCGCACGTACGTTCACAGCAACTCATGCTAAATATCGCGCCCGTCTAGATAAGAGTGGCCGTCCCGGCGTCTCTCCCGCGCGAACCTGACGCGCGCCCTCATGGCTGCTTCTTCGGTCTTCACCCCGCTCTCGCCTTCCCTCCGGCTGCGGGGCTCCTGCTGCGCGTGCCGCTCTGCTCCCCACGCCGTGTCGCCGTCGCCGTCGTCGTCGTCGACGGACAGCGCCGTCGCATTTGACGCCGCCGCCGCGCGGCCCGCGCCTCTCGCGGTGGCTAGCCACAGGAGGGAGCTGGTGGTGGGGACGGCACTGAGCACGCTGCTCTTGAAGGTGCCGCTGCCCGCCGGGGCGCGTGAGGTCGAGGTCGGCACGTACCTGCCGCCGGCGCCGTCCAACCCGGGCTTCGTCTTCTTCCGAGCCACACCCAAGGACACCCCTGCTCTCCGAGCTGGTGATGATTCGGTTCTTGGCTTCTTCCTGCCCTCTAAGTCTCTTATGTCCATGCATTGTTTCTTTTTGATTGCCTTGCATTTAGAACAACTAACGGCAGTATGATTTCGCATGGTACATGGCCTTATTTGGTTGTGGCATTGGAGGTGTGTCTTCTCAGTTCAACGAATGAGTTTATCTTCACCAATTCTAGGCAATGTGGAACCTTACGAGTTCATCCTGCCGCCCACCTGGAAGCAAACGCGAGTGGCCAACATACTGTCCGGTAACTATTGCCAGCCCAAGTGCGCGGAGCCATGGGTGGAGGTGAAGTTCGAGGACGAGAAGCAGGGCAAAGTGCAGGTGGTGGCGTCGCCGCTGATCCGCCTGACAAACAAGCCGAACGCCACCATCGAGGACATTGGCAGCCCCGAGAGGCTGATCACCTCCCTGGGCCCTTTCGTCACCGGCAACACCTTCGACTCCGACGAGCTCATCGACACCTCCGTGGAGAAGATCGGTGACCAAACTGTAATTGAACTTCCATTTCACAGCTTTTTGCCCCTCTCTCTCTCTCTCTCAAGGTAGTTGTTTGTTACTGATCATGCTGCTAAAAGTTGATGCGTGTGCACGAATTTTTGCAATGCAGTACTATAGTTATGTGTTGGAGACTCCATTAGCCCTGACCGGCTCTCACAATCTGGCCAAGGCAACTGCCAAGGGGAGCACAGTGGTGCTATTCGTCGCGAGCGCCAATGACAAACAGTGGCCAACGTCTGAGAAGGTTCTGAAGACCATAGTAGACTCATTTAATGTGTGACTGCAGCAAGTGCAATTTGTGCGGTGTTTCACTTCAGCAGAGTATTTGGAAACCTTGGCCTGAGGTTCGTAGTGTTGAGTTTGTTCATCTGAAATCCTAGGTACTATATCTTGCCAAGAGAAATTCTGCTTGTTTTTTGAGGCTTGGAACTGAGTAATGAGCTTACTTGTTTACCAGATTATATAAAGTGATGGTAGTACTTTTAAATGTATATAGGTTCCTTTTATGTACGACCGTTTGGTATCTAAAGCTTATTGAAGAGATGTTAATATATAACAGGGACATTAAATTGTGTTCAGCAAGAGCAATAAGTCTAATCTTCTGCTCGTAAGTTAAAAACAGCATTCCCTTTTCGGTATTGTCGTTTGTATTATGTATGCATTTTTCCAGCTGTTGTTGGGTTAGCACATGTTTTTGTGTGTGAGATTGACGGCCTGTTCATCTCAAAATGTGTTAAGCAGAGCCTATTTAAATTTTTGGTAGAGAAAATTATTGTTACCCAGAACCTGTAGCGAATCTAACTTAGTCCTTTGAACTTCAACTTTACTTTCTCGATCTTTTAAACTTGTATCTGTTTGCACGGTTGTTCTAAAACCGTTAGGTTACCGTTAAATGATGAGGTGGTGTCCACGTGGCCGTTACGTGGTGACATGGATGCCAAATAAATATTAGACGCTAATATGACTGGTCACGTATACAATAAAGTTAAGAATGATGTGAAATTCACTTTGAATTTTTTAAAAAACAAATACATGGATTTTGGAATTCACGGAATCGTTTTTCAAAAAACAATTCAAAAACTGTTTTAAAAAAATTCAAAAGCTCAAATTTTATAATTTATTTTTTGCAAACTAAAATGTTTGAATTTTATTTTTTTCTAACTTCAAAATTTTCACTCTCAAAATCATAAAAATCCAAATGGTTCAACTTTTTTCAAAATTCAATTTAAAATTTCTAAAATTCAATTTTATGAATTCGACATACTAGATATAAATTTGAATGAATTCTAAAATTTTGAAAATTTTAAAACTAAAGCTCGTTTTTAAAATTTTAAACAACTAAAAAACCATTTTAAAGTGTAATTTGGGAATTTTTTAATATCAAGTTTATGGGATTTTTTAGTTTTACCACTGAAATTCTGGAAATTCAAGATTTTGAATTGTTGGATTTTGAAAATTCAAAATTTTAATTTAAAAGCTCTAAATTCAAATATTTCATTTTTAAAGTAAATTTCACATTTTCTTAAACTCTATTGTGCATGTAGTTAGTCATATCAACGCCTAACATCTATTTGGCATCAACATTATTACTCAACGGCCACATGAACGCCACCTTATCGTTTTACGGTATTCCTAATGGTTTGGGAACAACTGCACAAACGGAGATAAGTTTAGGGAGTCGAGAATTAAATTTAAGTTCAGAAGTAACAGCACAATTTTCTTTTTCTAAACAAAAAATAAGGAACACCTGGAAACTTGGAAGTAGCAAGAAATTAATGCAATCATGTATGGTGGTTTGGCTCCTGTGCTCCTTTGTTTGGCCTGTTTACATGTTTCAAATACGTGCGGTCAGAGTTTTAAAATTTTTAGGGAGCGACTAGGGAACGGACGTCCGATGAAACTTGATTCGATCGGACGCCCGCGCATGTCGGCCCAGCCCAGCCTCGCGTGGTTGCATGGCTCTGCATGGTTGCTTGTCTCCTCACATGCATGAGCTGCTCATTAGAACTTGTTAATGCTACATGCACGCATGGTTGCTTGTCTCCTCACATGCACGAGCTGCTCATTAGAACTTGTTAATGCTACATGCACGTGGAGAAAAAACAAAGCCATTAATTTACATGCTGATATCAACGAAGTTCATTTTGTATTTTTTCGCCATCATATTTTTTTATTGGAAGCTCCAATCCACAAACCGTTTTCACCAACGTGTTCCTCGCATTTTTGAACAAAACAAGACCCATGTTGCTATATATATTTTCTTTGGAACAATTTGTCTATACTAATGGAACAATTAATTTGTACTATTGGAACAATACGTCTGTCTGATGGAACAACTTGGTATTTGGCCTCTTTGGAACAATAGGCTAAGCCCAATTGAAACAATGCATTTGATCGATGGAACAACTTGTATACCTATTGGAACAATTTATTTGATGCATTGGAACAATGAGTCTAGCCTTAGAAACAATATATCTTTTCTTTGGAACAATGAGTCTAGCCTTAGGAACAATGAGTCTTACTGCTGGAACAACTTATATATCTATTGAAACAATGTATTTGGCATCTTTGGAACAATAGGCTAAACCCAATTGGAACAATGTATTTGGTGCGATGGAACAATAATGTTTTCCTCTTTGGAACAACAAGGTTTGCCCTCTTTGGAACAATAATTTTTGCCTACTGGAACAACAAGGTTTGTCTACTGGCAACAAGGTTTGTCTACTGGAACAATAATTTTTGCCTGCTGGAACAGCAAGGTTTGCCTGCTGGAACAATAAAAGTTGCCTAATGGAAGAATAAGGCTTGTCCTACTAGAACAGTTGAACTTTGCCTACCGGAACAATAACTTTTGGCTTCTGAAACAATAACTTTTGGCTTCTGAAACAAATAAGGGAGCTACTACTGTTCGGACGTCCCAACAAAACTCTTTCTGTCGGACGCTGCAGCCCAAGGCCTAACTAAAACGCGCAGCAACTCTTTCCAAGTTTGCATGTTACAGCGCACATGCATGTTACAGTACACATGCACAGAGGTTTGCATCTTGTTGGCGTAAACGACGTTAGCAAAAATTCCATTTTCGTTTTTCTTTAAGCGGTCATATTTTTTGACCGAGTTCCAATCCACAAACCGTTTTCACCAACGTGTTTCTCGCATTTTTCGAACAAAATAAGACCCATGTTGCTATATAAATTTTCTTTGAAACAATTTATCTATCTTGATGGAACAATTAATTTGTACTATTAGAACAATACGTCTAATCGATGGAACAACTTGGTATTTGTCCTGCTTTGGAACAATAGGCTAAGCCTAATTGGAACAATGCATTTGATGCGATGGAACAAGTTGTATACCTATTGGAACAATTTATTTGGTCTCATTGGAACAATGAGTCTAGCCTTAGGAACAATATATCTTTTCTTTGGAACAATGAGTTTAGCTTCTCGGAATAATGAGTCTTACTGCTTTGGAACAACTTATATACCTATTGAAACAATTTATTTGATCTGCTTTGGAACAATAGGCTA
This sequence comes from Raddia guianensis, assembly GCA_036346415.1. Classification (NCBI taxonomy): domain Eukaryota; kingdom Viridiplantae; phylum Streptophyta; class Magnoliopsida; order Poales; family Poaceae; genus Raddia; species Raddia guianensis. Next base: position 62,210,998 of record CM070534.1, read on the forward strand.
AACCCAATTGGAACAATGTATTTAGTCCGATGGAACAATAATTTATTCCTCTTTGGAACAACAAGGTTTGCCCTCTTTGGAACAATAATTTTTGCCTCTTTGAAACAACAAGGTTTGTCTCTTTGGAACAATATTTTTGCCTCTTTGAAAACAACAAGATTTGCCCTCTTGGAACAATAATTTTTGCTCATTGGAACAGCAAGGTTTGCTCTTTGGAACAATAAAAGGCGCCTAATGGAAGAATAAGATTTGTCCCTCTCGGAACAATTGAACTTTGCCTCTCGCAACAATAACTTTTGCCTTCTCGGAACAAATAAAGGTTTTGCCTACTAGAACAATAAAGTTTGTCTCTTTGGAACAATAAAGTTTGCCCTAACGGAATAGTTGAGCTTGCCTACGAGAACAATAACTTTGCCTTCGGAACAATAGCTTTTGCCTTCGAAACAAATAAGGTTTTACCTCTTTGGAACAACAAGGTTTGCCCTCTTTGGAACAATAATTTTTGCCCTCTTTGGAACAACAAGGTTTGTCTCTTTGGAACAATAATTTTTGCCCTCTTGAAAAACAACAAGATTTGCCCTCTTTGGAACAATAATTTTTGCCCATTTGGAGCAGCAATGTTTTCTTTGGAACAATAAAAGTTGTCTAATGGAAGAATAAGGTTTATCCTCTTCGAGCAGTTGAACTTTGCCTCTTTGGAACAATAACTTTTGCATTACGGAACAATAACTTTTGCCTTCGGAACAAATAAAGGTTTTGCCTACTAGAACAATAAAGCTTACCTCTTCGGAACAATAAAGTTTGCCCTACGAGGAGCAGTTGAGCTTGCCTACAAGAACAATAACTTTTGCCTTACGGAACAATATCTTTTGCCTTCAAAACAAATAAGGTTTTACCTCTTTGGAATAACAAGGTTTGCCCTCTTGGAACAATAATTTTTGTCTCTTTGGAACAACAAGGTTTGTCTCTTGGAACAATAATTTTTGTCTCTTGAAAAAACAAAGGTTTGCTTACTGGAACAATAATTTTTGCCTTCTGGAACAACAAGGTTTGCCTGCTGGAACAATAAAAGTTGTCTAATGGAAGAATAAGGTTTATTCTACTAGAACAGTTGAACTTTGCCTACTTTGGAACAATAACTTTTGCCTTCGAAACAATAACTTTTGCCTTCGGACCAAATAAAGGTTTTGCCTCTACCGAACAATAAAGTCGCCTCTTTGGAACAATAAAGTTTGTCCCATCTTGGAATAGTTGAGCTTTGCCCTCTTTGGAACAATAACTTTTGCCATCCGGAACAATAACTTTTGCCTTCGAAACAAATAAGATTTTGTCTATTGGAATGATAAAGTTTATCTCTTTGGAACAATAAAGTTTGCCCTCTTTGGAGCGATAAAGTTTGTCTGTTGAAACAATGAGTCTAGCCTCCGGAACATTCTATCTTGCTCTTTGGAACAATGAGTCTAGCATCTCAGAACAAACAATCTTGCTTCTTTGGAACAACTTTTATACTGTTGAAAGAATGTATTTGATCTGCTTTGGAACAATAGGCTAACCCATTTGGAACAATATGTCTAGTTTGATGAACCACAATTTGTATACCTCTTGCAATAATCTATCTTGCTTACTAGAGCAAGAAGTCTAGCCTTCCGAACAATCTATCTTGCTCGATGGAACAATTGTACCAATAAAAATAAAAATGATAATTTTGGATGAATATTTGAGGATTTATTGAACTAACCTTGGACTAATGATTTTTGTGAGATTTGGATATATGATTACAATTAAATCTTGAAAAATGCTTTGGACATATATATGATTGTTTTTTAGAAAGAGAAAAGGAGAAAGAAAAGAAAAGAAAAGCGTGATGTGTTGTGCTACGTGGATGTGCATGCAGTCGCGTGCGTGTGTCTTTGTCTTTGCGTGGGTGTGCATGCAAATGCGTGTGTGTGCATGTGCATGCAGTGCGTGCGTGTGTGTCTTTGTCTTTGCGTGGGTGTGCATGCAAATGCGATGTGGCTGCGTGGAGTCTGGCGAGTGGGCTGTTGTGACATGTATGATGAAATTTGCTGGCGTCCGATCGGTTCGGACGTCCGCGCCGAAGCATTTTCCAAATTTTTATCTACAAATATTTTTTGAATTATTTAGATCGAACATTTAAAAACTTATATGTTTAGATTCGTCTTGAAGAGTACTTTCACGGTATTTTAATTTTAGTGGGTATGATAAATGAACTGTGATAGTAATTAGTGATTAAAGGTATATTTTGAAGGTCGCGTCAATGTCTAGAATAATAATTATTTATGACGAGAGAAATAAACACAATTGGTTTACGGTTTTTTGGGCTGATTTCAAACATAATTAGAAGAATTTCAGCCTGTAGGGTTTTTTTGTGATTGAATAATCCATATGAAAACTTTAGAATCAGATATAAATTCTTCCATATCGAATAAATATTTTTTTTCGCCAAACCGTACTGGAAAAATGAGATAACTAAGTAATTAAAAAAGAAAATTTGAAGTAACTAAGTACAAAAAAAAACACCTGGTCTTTACGTAAATTTAAGGCGCTTGTGTAAAGCAGTTCCGATAAAAAAAAAGGTTCTTTTGTGTTGTGTCAACACCCTGAATTACTTTCCAAAAAAACGCCCTTGAGTTACTTAGCAAGGAGCAACATATTAATGTCAACGTCAGCCTGAACCCTAAGTCTCAGAAAGCAATTTCATCTGAAATTCTAAATACACATTCTATAACACTATTCACTTCATCATCTATCCATCTCTCTAAAATATTTTCACTCATTATACTTTAAAAGAGTGTCATAGGAGTTGAGAGAGGAACGGTGCCAAAGTAGAGGGGCGACAACAATGGAGTTGATAGAAAAGAAGGAAGAAGATGAGAGCATGGCCAGCAGAGCCAGCATCATGCGGCTAGCATCACCAGCTAAATACTCTCGCCATGCGACCTGCTCGTCTGCCCTCCTGCGTTTTGAATTTTTCTCCCGCCCGCCAGGTCACACTGATGCCGGTTGCGTTGATCCGGCACCTGCTGCTTATGCTCTAATTGTCCAAAAATATTTTTTAAAAAAATTTTAGTGAAATAGCAAAATGATGATATATGCCTTGATCCTTTCGGAGTAAAGTTGAGCTGAGTTTTATTGTATCAAAATTTGTTATTTTTATATTGCCTATATGTTATAATGATTTGTAACATTTTTTCAAGACTATTTTTAATTATTTTTTCAATCTTTTTACACCCTTTTGAGGACTCTTGACTTTTACTATAGTAAAATTCAATTTTACTCGACACCGAAAAGAACAAGACGAAGGCCATAGAGAGCGACATTTAAATTTTGAGAGCGACATTTAAATTTTGACATCTCTATACCGGCATTTGGGTCGAAGTCGAACCACACCTGCTCGAAAGGAAATTTCGTCTCACCCCCTGCCACCGAACCAGGCATGGCACCCACGCCCGATGGTTGACATGTAGCTACACCAATCTTGAAGTAAAAAAGTCCCCAAAACGCTGGCATCCTCAAGCAAAAACGCACTTGATCCAGCCGAAACTACTCGCTAGTCTCTAGCCTCGCTATTCTCTGGATCATTTTAGGCAGCAAAAATCTAGGAAGACATGTCATACAGATAGCAAAAGAACTTGTGTTTGAAACCATGAAAGATAAAAGATGCAGTGCAAAGTAAGCCTCCTCCAGAATATGATTCGTGTACAAAAGTATGCCACTTATAAGGGCATTTCTCCATCGACAATAGTAATTTAAGGTCTTTGCCTTTAATAAACAAAAGTATGCCATATATATATATAGCTACGATTAGCCATGGCAATACGGATGTTTTAATTGCTTGGCGTTAGGTTTGCAAAACCTATGACCGATGTGAACGATCCGAACCGCTCATTTTGATCTTCTAGTTGATATGAGCTCACAAACAAAATTTTACATTTTTTAAATTTTTTTTACTATTTTAAACAAATTTTTTAAAACTCATGATCTAAGTTATTACGGAGCCTCAAAAAGGCTGGTTTTCAAAAATCTGTTTAAAATAGTAAAAAATTTAAAAATGTAAAATTTTGTTTGTGAACTCATATCAACTAGAAGATCAAAATGAGCGGTTCGGATCGTTCACATCGGTCATAGGTTTTGCAAACCTAACGCCAAGCAATTAAATATATATATATATATATATATATATATATATATATATATATATATATATATATATATATATATATATATATATATATTAAAAGTATCTGGACTCCATGGAGCCTGTGCTCGTGCCTTGTATAGAAACAATTAAATGTGTAGTTATTGCATTCACACCTTTGTATGGTAAATGACAACGTTGTTTTGCATGTATTTACTTTGTATGCACGAATCTTGATGAAATCCGACGGCAACAAGGAATGGAGCACTGACTCCATGGAGTCCCATTCGGCTATATATATATATATATATATATATATATATATATATATATATATATATATATATATATATATATATATATATAAGCATCTATATATGCCAACTTTTGGATTTGCCTTCGTGGGCATGTCTTGACCTTTGGAGATGGAAGAGGTCACACCTAAAATTAATCCTTTTATACAGTGTTATGATGGCTTTATGATTGACTTTAGAGGCTACAATGTTAAATTGTAAGTTTACCTAGCGATCTGTGTGATGTATCTAGTGGTGATATGAGTTTGTAAATTAGTTTATCGTGGAGGGTTTTAACAAACTTGGATAAGAATAATCGGAGAGCTCAAGCGTGTAAATGAGGGAAGTGATTGGTGTTATTCGCTATTGATATATACTGATTTATTTGGTCATTTGTAAAGATTTCTTGGTGTGATGGTAAGCCTGGAATTCGGGGACGAATTCTTTTAAGGGGGGAAGAATGTAATGCTACTAAAAAAAATAAAAAGAGAGGATGGGCCAGTCCAGTCGGTCCAAATCTTTCCACCGCCCCTAGCAAGGAGCCAACCGGCTGTCTCCCTCTCTCTAGAACTCTCCTCTGGATCTCTCTCCTTTTTTTTTACCATGTATTTCATTGGTCTCCAGCCTTTTTTTCCCCTAACCCGAGCTTAGCTCTCTCCCTCTCTCTCTCACTCATGCTCTCGTCACTCCAGCCGCTGCCGCTACCCCCAGCCACGGCCGTCCCTCGCGCCGCCATTGCTCCCGTCCGTCGCCGCCGCCGTCTCAGCGGCGCTTCTCGCCTTGGTGGCGGCGCCCGTCCAAGACCGCCGCCCATCTAGGTGCCGCCCTAGCTGGCCATGGTCGCCGATGCCTCCCTCAAGCTGCTGCTCTAGCCGGCCAATAGATCAAGAGGGGAAGCCATCTCGGGTAGAAGAAGAAGAAAGGAAGGAAGAAGCGGGGAGAAAGGACTAGGGTTTGGATCTCCACCTTTGGGACTAGGGTTTGGATCTCCACCTTTGGGTAACGAACTAAGCATCCTCTTCCTGCAATTATCCATTATTCGAGCTGATTAGGTTAGGTATGAAAGGGAATTGGGAGCTTTAGGTGTTGCAATTGCATTTGGCGATAAATTTATATGTGCAGTAGCTTGCAACCCCGTTTCAGGTAATTTCTAGTAGGATCGGAAGGATGGCCCTGTAGAATGAAATGTAGTTCATGTCCTTAGCTTTCCAATGAGTCCTTGATTGTGATAATCGACCAAGTGGTTTGGGAGTTACGACCTTAACAGTGCTGCTGTCCAGACTTGGATTACGGTGAGATGTCGGTTTGGTTTTGGATAACTGGACCGGTGGTGGACTATAATCCTAGGCACCTGGGCTTTGAGAATAGTAAGCGTAGCTTTGAGAATGGTAAGCATAGATAAAAGAGGGTTAGTGCTAGCTTTTGCTTAGTAGTGGTTTATATATGATAATGAATGTGATGTTTGCCCTATAGGTGGAGCCGCTTCAGGGGTCAGTGTTGTCATCGTCTCACCTCTGCTTCACTTGGTAACAGAGGCAAGTACATAATGCATTGCCTATGGTAATATTTGTGACTGATGATGTGGATGTCGGTATATGGCATCGTGTGTTCTTTATAAGTTGCTTTAGTACTCTTGACGTGATGCTGATAATTATGGTAGTATGTGTGACTGAATGATGCATTGCTTATGGTTGTATGTGTGACAGATGATGTGGATGTCTGTTTATGGCATCGTGCATTCTTTATATGTTGCTCTAATAATCTTGACGTGATGCTGATGCATGGGTGAATGACGATGATGGATTGATGATGGTAACGATAATTATCTGTTTTATGATTCATGCATATCATGGAAGCATGCATACGAGCCAGGACGGTGAAAAAGTCACATAGCTAGTCCCGGGTGCCATGTGCCAGGTCGGTGAGAAAGCCGTATGGCTAGTCCGGAGTGCCATGCGTCAGGTCGGTGAGAAAGCCGTATGGCTAGTCCGGAGTGCCATGCGTCAGGTCGGTGAGAAAGCTATGTGGCTAATCCGGCGTGCTCTTGATAAGTCCTACAGAGGTAGGCACCCCGCCACGGGATGGCGGGGAAATGAGTGTGACATCGACGGGTGTACACTCTGATTCCGGTGCACACTATGTGGAGACATTGCATTGCATCACATTGCACTGCATTGATGGATATTTGGATGATGAGCTGATTGGTCGAGATTTCTTATGTCTATGTTGTATGACATTGTTATTGTGTACTTGCTGAGTTTCGACTCACGCTTGTGTCTTTATGTTTTAGGTGATCGCCGGAGCATGATGCATGGGAATGGGAATAGTTCACTTCTTTACTCACCCCCCAGAAGTCATGAATAAATGTTTGTGATCTGATAATCTAATCAACTAATTGTAACATGAACTTAACCTATCAATCTAGTTGTATGTGTTATATTTTTAGCGTGGTACCTGTATCTGGTTTATGGATGCGAAAAGCCTAGGTTGAGGATCCATGCTTTACTGGTACCGTGGAGCTTCTGAGTGCCAAGTGGTGGCATTTGTTCTTTATATAATGTGATATCATGCGTATGTCATGTAATTATTGTGCTTGGATGTCCAACTTCTAGACGCTATGCTGTCGAAATTTCTAGTAAATGTCAGACTTAGTAGCGTCCTGGGTCTTGTTTAAGACCGGGGTGTTACACTATATAGGCATTTCATACACAAAATATACAAAAACATGCCCTCTGTATGAGCATTTGGCTTTCATATACAAAAGTATGTCCTCTATATGAGCATTTCACCTGGAGAATCTTGCTTGAGCTGCCTCGCTTTCATCAAAATCCAGCCTTCGAGAAGCACATGATGGGTATCCTCCCAACAATAGATTTGTAAATTCTCCTTGCATGGTGTAACATCCCAAATTTTTAAAACCAATTTGGCACGTTAATAATTTCTTAAGTGCATGATTTAAAAATGTTAAATCACTCATTATTGCATCATCACTTCATGCATTGCATCTAAATTAGAAAAATAATTTAAACTGTCCAAGTCTATGCCTTTGGTGGAAAATATGGTAATTGTTTTAAATAATGTTTTCTATAAACCAATGTCCCTTGTGAAGTTATTTGGAATTAAATTATAAATTTTGGGGAAACAAAAGAATATTTCCTAAAAGTATTAATTTGCTAAAAAGGTTTTGGAGAAAATAGGTTCTTTGGAAATCAGGAAATTCAAAACATCTATTTCCTTCCTCGGCCCAAGCTTCGGCCCGGTCGCCCCCTTTCCCTCTTTCTCCTGCGCCCCCTCTTCTCCTCTGTTGGGCATTTCTTTGCCTCATGCCCAAATCGCCGCGGCCTCCTTCCTTTGCCCCTGCGCGCCGTGGTGCCACCGCCAGGTGGGCCCACCGTGTCATCCCCTCCTCCCTCTTCTTCCTCCCCTGTTTCTTTCCTCTGTTAAGCCCACGAATCGCCACCATTCCTCTCTCTCCTCTCTCCGGGGCCTCGCCATGGCTCCTTTCCCCATGCATCGCCGCCCTACACTCTTCCGCCAACCCTCTCCGTCCCCTACCCCTTTCTTGTCTTGTCGCCGGCCAACCACCTCGGTGCCGTCGGGTTCGAGCATTCACTTCACGGCACCGGCCGGAACCGGAGCCGACGAGTGCCAAACCGCGCGTGGCATTGAATGTGTCCCGGGCGGAGCTCGCCTATAAGTAGGAATCGCTCCCCTTTGCTCTCGCCTTTCGCGCCACAGCTCTGTTGAACTCCGAGCGGTCGTCGTCTCCGCCGCGTCTTCTATTCTCCCTTCCCTACCTCGCTCTCGTCCCGTTCGGTTTAACATCACCCCGGGGATTGACTCGCAGGTCGCCCCAGCGAAGCTCTCGCCAAGCGAACCGACGCCGTGTGATCCGCGCGCGTGTCCCGGAGCTCGCACCGTCGTCGCCGTCGCGGTCTCATCGCCTTGCCATCTCCCTCGACCCGGCGAGCTCAAAGGTAGCCCCTTGTTCCCTCCTCATTGTCATCCCCGGAGTAATTGTGACCCGGCCGTGTGTTTCATCGCCGCCGCAATGACCGCCGTTGCCGCCGCCACATAATGTCGCGTTGCTCACCCCGTCCTCCCCGCGGGATGGTTAGACCCTCATTTGCTTCGCCTCGCTCGCGTCTCGCCTTGTACCTAATCGCCTCGGTGGCGGGAACTCGCCGTCGTTGGCGGCGTCGCCGCGGCCGCCTCCTCTGTTTTCTTCCCCTTTTACCTCTGCGGTGCCACCGACAGTGGGACCCATTTGATCGCCCTCGCCTCGCCCTCGCTCTCGCGGTGCCGAAGCCTTGCGTCATTCTTGGGTTGTCTGCCGAGCCGCCCACCGCTGCTTGGACCTTTCCCTTTTATTTTTGTTTTACATTTCTGGTTAAATCATTTTATTTGGTACCTAAAAGTATTTATTAAAATAGCTTGTGCATGCTAAAAATTCTGTAAAAATTAGTGAAACCTCTTTATTAGTTTCTGAACCTGGGAAAATTGTGTATTTGCATGTCATGCATATGGAATCCATTTTTGGTTAAATAGATAAGCTCTAGGTGCATCATTAATTTCATGTGCTGTAAATATTCTATAAAAATTCAGGAAAAATACCTTGGAGGTTGCTGGACCTTAGAAACATTATTTGTATGCATGGCATCCATCCAGCATCTGTTTTGGTCATGCAAGTAATTTTGAGATGGCATCATTCCATGTGTGCATTACCGTTTAGCATCATGTTTCCTTTAAATGAAAATGCATAAATCATGGAATTGCTGCATTTCCTAAAAAACAGCATGGCATAAAATATTTTATTTATTGTGTGTTGTATTGCTTTGCATGCGTGTGCGCGCTTAGGAGGTCAAGCTTCCGAAGACCTGATCGCCGACGTCCCCTTCGCTTTCCCCGGAACCGATCAAAGCAAGTCCCCCTTTGATCATATTGAGAAGCCATTTTCGGTTATTTAGAAAATGTTATTAGACTTGAAATTATGCATGCTAGTTTAAAAGTTAAATGCCGTATTTCCTAGACTTAGTTATCATGACCGAACAAATAGAAAGGTAAGAAATATGGTAGGATTAAACCTAAGGCTAAAATATGAATTGCTCTTATTTATATGCTTTGATTGTGGTAGGATAAATGCTTAAAATCATTTATGCGGAATGATTCAATCATTTGTGTGAAAGGTGAATGTTTTGAGAAATGGTTGGAAAAGGGTGATTTAAAGATAGCGCATCAGGGGTGATGCTGAGTAGGAAATGATTTTCCTCTTACCCCAAAATCTTTCCGACTAGGGAGATATTTTGTCGGTTGGTGCAGAGGGCACCATGTTTTGAAACTGGGCTAAAATATCAAATCTCCCCTAGTCTAAGGACTGCTCATCCTATGATCCTATGAACTGAGCCATAACAGTACGACCTCGAGCCCCGGAATGGGACGGGCCCGATCGTTGGCCCTCGTGGTTGACGGTCTTGTGGCGAAACACCGTCTGGGTGCGTAGCCTCTCGAGGGTAAGGCGTACCCACTCTGCAGAGTTAAAACCGCTATGATAGCCGTGCTTTCATGTTATGAGCGCTGAAGGACTGATTATATGGTAGTTGTTTCATTTTAAAACAAATTTAGAAAAGGGGATTTTAAAGAAAGGATTTGAGATGAGTAAGGATTTGAGAAGGATTTCGTTTGAGCTAGGTGCCACCGGCGATATTCCGGATTGGGTGACGGCCTACCGGAAAGTGTCGCGCGGAATGGACCTAGCCGTTTTGAGAAAAGAAAAGAAGAAAGGATTTTGTTCTCGCTATGGCACTTGAGGCCAAGTGGCGAGGACCGCTTTGAGAAGAGCCCAAAGAAAGTGATTAAGATTTACTTGTTTATAAATTGCTTTGTCAAAACTAGGCTAATAAATGCATTTCCATAAAATAACCTAAGCCTTCCTTGTACGGAACCGCATTTGCATAATTCTGCACTTGCGAGTACAATTTGTACTCACCATCCTTTTCTCCCCTCTCTTTTCAAAATTTCAACAGCTGGTCCATCCGAGTATGGCCCGCCGTCCGAGGAGGAGGACCCGGATTACGTCGAGGAGGCGTTCTCCGATGAAGAGTATGAAGATTAGGGTTACGCGTTCCTCTGACCTCCGTGCTCGTGGGATGAATAAAATTCTAGATGTTGTATTAGGTCCATGTCGGTGTACTCGATTTGCGGCTGCGAGCCGTTGTATGTTGTTTGTAATGGACTATGTTCCGCTTTGTAATAAAATATCGCTGGCACTGCTCGTTTACAGATATCTGTGTACTAGCCATGATCCTTGGGACTAGTACGGGTTTACACAGGTGGAATCCGATCTTGTAAATCGGGTGCCGACACATGGTAGGAAAGGATACTGTTGAACAATCAAGAGAAGACATGTCATCTATCCATATTGGTATTGCCATGGCAGCATTTGTATTTGTCTGCAGTGGTTCCTAAACATTAGACTGGGAAGGTCCATGTGCTAATGTATTTTCGGAGGGACTTGGATCTTTTCCTGAGAAGATTAGAAGAAACGAAGGATTACTATTTAATAAAATTGAACAACAGCAGTGTTAAATAAAAAAGAGTTACCTCTATTTCTTTGCTTCTTTGTTGATTTTTTGTTCCCTCTCTCAAGTATATTTTTTTATCTTTTTTGAATTGCACCTTTTTATGCGATGGAACTCTAAATGATATTCGTGTCTTTGCAACATCTTCGGTACACTCAAGAGTACAGTGTGGAACCTCATTATCCTCAAAACTTATTTTGCTTAGTAAATCTTCTATTTCAGAAGCAACCTTATCTATGCCATTTTCAAAGTGATCGGCAACCTCTTTTGAAATTGAACACTTCAATGCAATAGAGATTGCCTTCCGAGAAATTCGAGCACAACGTGTTTGTAGGCTTTCTGAATTAGTCGATGCTTTTTTAGAAAATGATCCCTTTTTGCATACTTTGTCCATCGATTTAGTATGTATTGTGGTGGCAAGATAAAAATGTTCTTCTGGTTGAAGACTCGTAGAACATGCTTGCACAACATACCTACATATGTTAGGAAGTATTATTTTTTACAGCCAAAAAAGTTTTCAAATATCACATTAGGTTGATGAAACACAAACCTGAGCAAGTATACTTCTTGCAAGAACATGATGAATGCATACTTTCTGAGTCAAATATCACATTAGCTTCATCCTCGTCATGATTAATTGATGTTACCATGAATGTGCTGGTTGTCCCCTCCTCCTGTATCTGTGTACATGACAATGGAAATTGTTTTCTGAATTCATCATCAAAATCAGCAAAGAGAATCCTTGTGTATCTTTCAGATGCAGTCTTCAACATTGGCAAACTAGACACATATGGGTCTAGATTGTTGTATCTTGACTTGAAGTACTCACGCAACTTGTTACGGTGGAGACGAGCATTGCATTTGTCATATCGAACTAATAGTTCTGAAATTGAAAGTTTTCGACGAAAAGTTTTTTGAAGACATTATTCATACTTTCGCTCCTCTGCGCTGATGTCATGTCAGCACAAGAGGAATCACGACAGTGGACAGTAGCCCATTTCTCACGAAGTGAATATAGATTTTGAATCTATGCATTGTCTTGAAGGTTGCAAGGGGCCAACAACTCTTCCCATTTCATTTGGAAATGAGCCACCGATCTTTCTTCATATATGCAATCTTAAAGTCAGAAAGAAACTAAGGATGGTTACTGATAACATGGCTAAGATGTTTAGCTGCATTTTGGTAGATATGCCATAAACAAAGGCGATGACTTTTGTTTGGCAATACCATCCTAATTGCCTTTGCCATTGCAGAACATTGATCAATGAAAATTGAGTTGGGTTGCTTGCCAGACATTGCTTTAAGGAGGGTATTGAGAAGCCAAATAAATGATTCAGCAGTTTCATCAAACAACAATGCAGCTCCAAAAAGTATGGTTTGCTTGTGATGGTTGGTTCCAACTATTGGAGCAAAGGGCATTTCATATTTGTTTGTCTAAAATGTTGTGTCAAATGACAACACATCGCTGAAGCAAGCATAGTCACTGATGGATTGGCAATCAGCCCAAAAGAAACTAGCAACCCTACCATCCTCTTTATCTAGCTGAATAGAATAAAAAAATGAGGGATCTTGGCTTTGTTTGTTCTCCAAATAATCCAATAAAGTTTGAGCGTCTTGAACTTCCAAATACTTTCTCCTCTGATGGCCAATATAATTATTGCAATCCATTGGCAAGAAAGGTATATTTTCATCTCCACCATACAATTGTTCAAAGAAGCTATAAATTTCTTCCGGTTTAATTCCAGCTTCTCGCATTTTCCAATAATATGTTGATCACCCTCTTCAATATGGCGTTGTGATCTGAGCATATGTGACTTATTTGGACTTACAAAATACAAAAGCATGATTATGGTTGAGTTCAACTCTTCGTAGCGTCCAAATACCGTCTCTAGAAATTATGAATTGAACAAATGCCTTGCAAGATGACCTTATTGAAGCACGCTTCTTCTTCTTTTTTTGGGTTGTGTCGACGGTTGAGATATCGATCTCAAGTCAACCAAGGTTCTTTAAAGAGGAGATAGGAGACACGCCGAACAACCACGAACAACAACGAACAGGAGACAGGGGTTTTTATCCTGGTTCAGGCCTCTCGGGAGAGATAATAGCCCTACGTCCAGCCTTTCTTATATATCAGAGATGAATACAAGAGATGGCTCGGCGAGATGAACAAGTCTCAGCGGGATTATGGGTGTACAAGTGAGTAGTATGCGAAAATCTATCTCTCAGGGGTCCCTCTAAACGCCGTAGGGGCCCTATTTATATAGTGCAGAGCAAACCGACCTACCGAGGGAATATCGGGCCGGGCTAACTACGAGATCGTAACGAACTCGACGTGCCAAATACATCCCGAGGCAGATAAGGCATACTCCTAGTCTTGGGGATCACGACTCCTATTCCAATCCGGGAAACCACGTCCGGGTCTTCACGTAGCCGTGCGGAACTCTGTTCGAGTCGGACTCAAACAGGAATCCTAGGCCATTACGCCCGTGCGGTCAGAAGTCGTTCGGCAAGATGCATATGGGCCGATATAACCTTCTAGGGATCGGGCCCCGTAGGTCGTTCGAATGGGCCGTCAGGGAGTGGGCCATGGCAATGGGCCATAATTTAATCCCCGACAGCTAGCCCCCGAGACTCAAGTGGAAGGACTCACTAGAGTGGGGTCTTCCTCTTGAGACTCTAAGTCACGAAGAGGGTATTTTTCCTCGCTAAAAAGCGTGTAACAAGCGAATCGAACAGTTATGGTTCAACCGAACAGACTTGTCCGGACCGAACAAACCCGATCGAGGCCGAGCAACTCCGTCGCGTCGAACAGGGAACGACGCGTCGTCTGAAAGCGAGCACTCACCATCGGTCGACATCGAAAAATAGCCGCTAGCGATTCCAACGGTAACTTCTGTCATTGCAAGTGAAAACAAAGCACCGTTTTACCTAGCCGCTGCGAAGAAAACTAGCCGCTTTAGGACTAAACCGTTGCAGAGCCGCTTATACGGGACTATAAAAGCACCAACCGCCCGCTGCCAGCCACTGTTCTCACGCCTTTCCTCTCTAAGCCCTAGTTCCAACTGCGCAAAGATCAAGCACCGAACTCCATCACTAACCCCGCCGTCGATCCCCGGAACCGCTATGGCTAAGTTCACCGGCACTAGCCTCGACCGAGGAGGACCTGAAAGTCTGGGAGGAGGAGGGCCACATTGACACCGTAGTGGAGGTCGCCGGAGAGAGGATACTCCGAGCAGCCGGAGGGAGAGTTCGTTAACTTCAAGCATTCGCCTTGCTCGGGTTGCGATCTCCAAAGCGACTTCGCTGAGGCCTTCTAAACATTAGCGGATTGGAGGTGGCGAACCTCAATCCGAACAAAGATCCTCCGGATGGCCGCCTTCGCACACTGTGCGAGGGCTATCTGGAATAGATCCACCGGTGGGCTGCTTCCTTCACTATTACACAGCTGACGAGGAGCAGCTCGCGCCGCGGCACTGGGTGCTACTACCTCAAGCTCGGCCACCGCCGACGACGCGTACCCTCGCCCACCTCCGCCGACTCAATGGGCGCAGTGGGTGAGGTGGTTCTACAAGCGGAGTGGCGACAAGAAGCTCATCTTCACCGGAAGGCGCCGCGAAGGGGCGCCAATGCCTCGGCGGAGATGAGTGCCGAGGATCTGCACGCGACAAGGAAGATCGCTTCCCTTGTGAGCCTTGGGCTCACGGGCGGAGATCATCCGACTTCACAAATGAATGAATCGCCCGTGGGCGGAGGAGGTCCTATCCTTCTACAAGATAGAGGATGGGAAGACATCACAAGGGAGAGCACGGTAAGTGCCTTTAAGACTCAACCTCTTCGTTGATCGCTTTCTCCAACAGAATTTAACGATTCCATCTGCCGGCGAGAGATGCCAACCGACGCATGGGTGACCGAAGCGGGTTGACGCCATCTTTGAAAGGCGAAGAAGGACAGCGAGGTCACCGCGAGGTGGCCTACACTTGTCCGAGGAACGTGCTCATCCGCATGCATTTGAGGTAAATCTCTCATACCCACCGTGTTGCTAGATTTACACCGCTGGTTTTAATGTTGACGCTCGCTTTTCAAAATGCGCAGAGGACCACCGATCCTCGGAGGGATCGCCGAGGATCACTCGATCTGAGAAGGAGAAGCCAAGAAGGGCAAGGCTAAGGCGCCACAAAGCCCAAGGTGGCGGCCGAGCCGACGCTGAGCTCGCCAGCGCCATGGCGGCCGCCACCGTCGAAGAGACCAACAAGGCGACGAGCGCAGCCGAAAGGCATCAAGCGGGCGAAGCGGTCACCAATGAGAAGAGACTAAGTTCTTCCTCCTCGCCGAAAGCAGAGCGACGAAGAGGTAAAGACCATGGTCCTCTGGCTTCGCGTTACACGCAAGCTCACCCGGCCATATGGCGCGGCTACAACAACAGTCGCCGAGCAAAGGAGACTCGAGGAGGAGGCGTGAAGGAGAAACTCCTTGCGCAGACGAGAGGAGTGCTCACCACCAGAGAGCCGAGCTCATCGCCGCCAACGCCTAAGGCCAAAGCGAGAAGCCGCCAAGGAGCCCCGAGGAAAAGGCGGAAAGTTCTCGCGAGGAAGATCGGGATCAAGCCTCCACGGCAGTATGTAGAAATCGATCTTTGATCTTTCCACCTTCCGACCGCATTAGACTTAACGATCAACTCGCTCATCACCGCCCAAGAAGAGACCGCCACGGACGACGCCGAGGAGGCGCCGAAGCGATCATCTTTGCCCGAGCATCTGCCGACGCGTCACACGGCAAAGGAGGTCAAGGCGAGCCTTAAGGACAAGCCGGCGACGTGGAGCTCTTGCCGCCGAGCCCCGCCGAAAGCGGATCGACGCTACCAAAGACGCGTGAAGCGGCTGGAGGCGAAAATAGCGGCGGTGGCGCCACGGACTCGGGGCCAAGGCGATGGCCGGAAGTCGCCAGTATGGACCGAAAGCACCGGTCCTGCTCAGCACGTCGCGAGGGCAGCTCACCTCAAGCGACGGGATTCTCCGCCGAGCAAGGTGAGACCCCACTGCCGTGGAGCAAGAAGAAGCCCCCGAGTAGGTCGAGCGAGTCGTCCTGCCGGTGGAAACGACGGTGCCACCGAGCGGAGTGGCTCGAGCCTCGCCCGAAGACGTTCGGGCGGAAGAGGAAGAGGAGAAGGAGCGCGGAGACGAAAGCGCCGCCTGTCGCTCCCGCTCCCGAAAGCAACAAGGCCCCGCAAGAAGAAGGAGCGAACAAAGGGCGACGGCAAAGACCGCGCCGCCTCATCCCGCAAGACGAAGGGGCTTCGTGGACGATGGCTCGAGGACCGCTGCGTCATGGATCAAGCGCCGACTTGGCAAGGTAGACACCAAGACCAAATTTTGTTCAACTTAGCCATATCATCGCAACGTAGTTAACTTGTTCTTCCTCTCGTGTCTTCGTGGACACCATGGCGGAACTCGAGGATGGGGTCACCATCGAACGGGCCGCGTCTTGGCATCCTCCGGAGCATCTTCAGCGGGGATCCGGGCAGAGCGCTCATGGCTGCCCAAAGCCGAGCCGGTGAAGGCGAAGCGAAGAAGCTCAAGGCTGCCGACCAAGGAGAGGCATTCTCCGAGGCTCTCCTAAAGGAAGCCGAGGAGCTTGCTGCATAAGCCGTGCAAAGAAAGCACCGCGGAGGAGATGCCGGGCCGCACAAGTGGCTTGAAGAGCAGCTTGTCGACGCGTCCCACCGGCGGAACCAGCTCATGGAGGAAGCCAAGAAGCTCAAAGCCCACTCGCCAAGGAGGAGCAGACATCCGCTGGACTCTGTGCTAAGATCTCAACACCGGGCTTCACAGAGGAGATTGAGGAGATGTGGGATGGCGGTGAGGGCGATCACCGCGAGAAGAAGGTCAAGGAGCTGGGCGAGCAGCTCAAGACCGCCGAAAGCAATGAAGTTAGCTGTGAGCGAGGCTCGACCACCACCAAGGGCCAAGACCGAAGAAGTCGAGGCTCTCCGTGCTGAAGGCGACTTGAGCAGCCAGAGCAGCAAGGAGGAAGCCGATCGCCTCCGAGCCGAGGCTGAGAGGGGTTCAAAGCCCAAGGGAGGTCCTGCGCCTTAAGGAAGTGATCGAGGAGCTCAAGGAGCAACTCGCTTCTAGGTAGTCAGAGGGTCAGAACCCGAGATGGACTTTTGTACCGCAAATTTTGTTAATAAAGGCTTACCCTTTTCCCTCGCAAAGAGAGAGCAAAGAAAAAGACAAGAACTAATGTAAACTAAGAGAAAAGCTAACAAATGCTAGGGAGTTTAAGAAAACCGGTGAGCGCTTAGCCTAACTCCCACTTCACAGTATCATCGCTCGAAACTGAGTTTGCGAACCCAACAGTGCACAAGAGAAAGAGCGACACCCTAGCCCCCAAGACGGACGATGCTCGAGAACCTAAGCTATGCGAACTCGAGCACGTCGTAGGGAGAAAGAGCGACACCGCATTTTGCTCGATTTGTTCCATACCGCTCGTTGACGTAAGTTAGGCGCCCGAGAGTAACCGAACAAGGAAAGTGCCTCTGCGCCGGGGCTTACGAGAGCGAGCTTTACCAAGTGGTCGCGCCGAAAGCAAGAAGTGCCTCTGCCATGGAGGGCTTACGAGAGCAGACTTAACCGCAAGGTGGAAAGGCCGTGTTACGCAACCCCGAGTTTAGGAACTTGTTGAAACCAGATACGGTAGGGAACAATCCTTAAGATTGCGGAGCCAAGAGTTCGCAAGACCGGGCACCATCAAGTGTTACCAGAGAGAAAGTAGTCTCGAGAAGACAAAAAGGAAAAGGGCACAGAGGCCACGAGGATTCATCAAGAATTGGATTGAACTTACATGGTGCCCGAGAGACTTGGACGAACTAAGGCGCGAAGTTTACAAAAAGCGCAGCTAAGCAAACACGGAAAAGACCTACACAAAGAACTTACGGTCGGGTCGATGTTCCAAGTGCTGGTCACTCTCTCCGCCCTCCGTAGCTGTGCGAACAAATTCGGCGAAGCAAGAGAAACGACCGTGAACGGGCCTCCCAACGAGGAGTTAACTTGTTGGCATTGGACAAGTTCTCGACACGGCGCGTAACGAGGTCGTCCGCCTTCAAAACCCTTGGTCGAACTGACGGCGGCGTCTTGGGCAAGAGCTTGCCGGTAGCGTGCCATTCGACTTGTGCCCGGTCGCGTGTGCCTTCGAGGAGATCGAGATCGAGGAGACGCTTGCTCGCCGCCAACTAGGTTGATCGAGCTCGTCGAGGCGAACCGAGTACAACTTCGGTGGCGTGATGGCTTCGCACTATAGACCAATTGGAAAGGAGTTTCCCGCCGCCTACCGTCAGAAAGCGAATCGCCTGAGGACGGAAGGAACTTCGTCGACCAGCCTTGCTTGTGCTTTCGGCGAGAGCAGCGAATACCCGCCGCTTGATACCCCGACTATCTCGTCTGCTAGCTCGCCGACTATTCCATTGCTCGTGGATGTGCCACGAGGCGAACAGACCTTGGTGCCCAAATGCTCGCAGATTCTGGAATAGCTCGCTTCAATCGGGTACCGTTATCGTGATCGCCTTATGGGGATCCCAAAGCGCGACCACGCCGCTTTTGAAAAAGCGAACAACCGCTTTGGCGTGAAGAGACGACACAGTGCTCTGCCTCAATCCACTTTGTAAAAGTGTCTATGGCGACGAAGCGGTGTGTATAGCCCTTGTACCCTTAGGGAATGGGCCGAGCGAGATCCGCACTCCCATGTGGAAAAAGGCCAAGATGGGGATTGTTTGGAGTTCTTGGCGGGCTTGTGTGCCTTCCGGGCGTGAAATTGGCAAGCCTTGCACTTAGTCACGATATCCCGGCATCTTGTAACGCAGCGGGCCAATAATAGCCCATGCGAACGCTTTGCCGACCGTAGTTCGAAGGAGACGTGGTTGCCACAGCACCTCGTATGTCCCTAAGAAGGAACACACCTTCTGCCGCGAGATGCACTTGGAGAGAACTCCCGAGCACCTCGACGGTAAAGGTGCCATCCATAAGCTTGTATGGAGCGGCACGCCTTGTAAGCCGAACGCCGCTTCGGCCGTCGTCGGCGAGGTCCCATCTGCAAGGTACCGGACAAATGGCGTTGTCCAATCCGGCACTGCCGATGACGGAGACAAAGACCACCTGCTCTGTTGCCTCGTCCGGAGACGTGATTGAGGGCTTGTGAAGGTGCTCGACGAGCACCACCGAGCGAGTTCGCGTGAGGATCCAAACTTGATAGTTGGTCGACCGGAAGTTGTCCTTCCGGCACGAAGAGCACTTCAAGAATCGAAAATGCCGCCCAACTTCCTCACTTCAACCGTATCGCGCCATTGAGTTATCGCAAAGACCGATACTCCTTGTTAACTCGATTGATGACCACCGTGAATCTTCCTTCACAGCTAACCGTTGGACACCAAGCGACTTGCACGCTTAGTCCCATGAGGAGGGCCTCGTACTCTGCAGCTGTTGTTAGTCGCCGCAAAGTGTAGTTGGATAGAATATCGAGTTGCTCTCCTTGAGGAGATGAGAACAAAACCAGCCCCGAAGTTTCCAAAGGCGTGAGCCATCGAAAAACATGGTCCAAGAGGGTTCATCGGGTTGCTCGAGCTCCTCGATTTGGGCGGCAAGTCCATTCAATGACAAAGTCAGCTAGGACTCGTGACTTGATAGCGTTCGGCAACAAATAATGATCAAACTCGCTAGTTCCATTGCCCACTTGGCTATACGTCCGCTAGATTCCTTGTTCCGTAGGATTTCTCCCGAGAGGGAACGTGGTCGGGACCAGTATTTGATGCGCCTAGAAGTAGTGGCGAAGCTTCCTGGAGGACATGAGCAAGGCGTAGAGTAGCTTCTGGACCTCGTGGTAACGCTCCTTTGATCCGTGAAGTACCTTGCTCACGTAATAGATTGGTCGCTGTAGGCCTTCCTTTCGACCGCCAAGACCGCGCCACCGCTTGTGGTGTGCAACCTAGGTACAATAGGAGCTGCCGCCATGCCGCGGGTAGTCAAGACGGAGGATTGGACAGTATCGCTCAGATCCCGGAAGGATCTATCGGCTTCTTCCGCCCACTCGAAACCATTGTGCTTGCGCAGGCCTTAAAGAAGGGCACTCGCGTTCGCTTTGACGGAAATAAACACGCTAGAGCAACCATCCGTCCAAATGAGGCTTTGTACTTCCTTTATGGTAGTTGAGCTCAGATATTTTCAATGGCCTCGATTTTTTCGTGGTTGGCGTAAATACCTTGCAAACCAATGACATAACCGAGCAACATTCCGATCGAACACCAAAGATACACTTCTCTCGATTTAATTTTATTCGATGCTGGTGAGATTATGAAAAGTCTCTACCGTGTCTTTTACATGATCCGGAGCATACTTGTTTTTACAACTATGTCGCCGACATAGACCTCCGTGTTTTTTCCGCTACTGTTCGGAAGGTTTTCTCCATTATCTTGAACGTGGCACCAAAGATTGCGCAGACCGAAAGACATGGTCGAGCGCGTAAAGTGCCGAAAGGGGTGATGAAGGCGCTTTCTTCATCCTGGGAGATGCTTATTTGGTGGTAACCGAGTAAGCATCTAAAAACTCAGAGTTGGCGTCTGCAATCGATCGACCACCGGGTCAATACGAGGCGGAAATTGTCCTTAGGACAAGCAAATGCTCAGATCCGTGTTATCGACACACATCCTCCACTTGCCGCCTTTCTTCTTTACAATGACAGGTTGGCTAACCACTCGGTGTGATCAACCTCGCGGATGAACCCAACAATGAAAGCGCTTGCTGTCGATCTTTGATGATCCCTGCTTGAATTCAAAAGCGACGAAGCTTCCGCGAACAGTTTTGTCCGCCGACACCAGCTTTGTGCTCGACATACCTCCTTGGGACTCGGGCATGTCGATGGCTCCCGGCGAATACATCTCGTGATTAGCTCGGAGGAAGGCAATGAGCTCGCTTCCTATTTGGGGTCCAGATTGGCCCTAAGTGAACTGCCTTAGAAGTATCATCAGCGGCAATGAACTTCCTTGGTTTCTCCCGGTGAAGGGAGACCTTAGGGCGTCTGTGACTTGGTCTGCGGAACTTGAGATCATGCGCGGAAGCCGGTCGACGAGGGCAAGGGATCGCTCGTCGCAATCCAAAGGCAGACTTTGTAGTTGCCTATGACCGTGAGCACGCCGTTAGGACCCGGTATCTTCACGCAATGGTAAGCGTGGGGGACACGCCATAAACTTACCGAGAGATGGCCTCCCAAGATTGCGCTTGTACGCCGACGGAAGTCGACCACGCCGAAAGTGATCAACTCGTCCAAAGTTGCTTGGGTTGCCAAGGTGACAGAAGGACAACTCGCCTAACGGCTTGATGTTTTCTCCGGAACAATTCCGTAGAAGGGCATTGCGATTTCCTTCACTTTGGAACGAGGAATTTGCATCTCGCCCAAGACTTTAGCGTAAAGCAAGTCCAAAGCGCCCCGCCGTCCACTAAGACACGGCCAACTCTCGCGTTCGATGGTCGGGCGATCACCGAGGGGAGCCACCGAGGCTTGGTCATCCCAAATGGGCAATCCTCCCGAGAGAAGGAGATGGGGACCTCACCACTTCATCGATTCAGCCGAGGTTTTGCCTTTTCGACGCTAGGACCTCTCGAGCGGCTTCCTTGAGGTCTGCGCCGAGAGGTGTAAGCCGAGGAGCCGCCGAAGATGACGGCGATATGGTTCACGGGCTCTTGATATTCATCGTCATCTTCCCGATCACCATCGTCGGTTTGGCGTTTGGCCTTACCGGCATCACCATGTTCGGGCAGGGTGGGCATTGGGCCCTTGCCGTTGTAGAAATCTTCGAGCTTCGCAGCCCAAGTTCTACAGTGGCGTATATCGTGCCCGTAGTGCTGGTGGAACTTGCAAAATCGGTCGCTCGGACCTTTCTTGCCTTGTCCGCCTCCCTGAGCAGGCTTTTTGCCCTTGTAGTTATTGTTGGGCTTCTTCTGCCCATCCTTGGGAGGAGGTGCGCGATCTATACCAAATGACGGTATTGTTCAGATCACCTTTGTTCTTCTTCTTCGGGACTTCTTATCACCGTGAACATTGTCGCTTCTTCTTCTTCTCATCCACACCAGTCAAGGGCGGCTTTCGCCTTTGTCGAACGCCTTTTTGATCGAACGCGCTGCCACGTTGGCATATGGCCACCGCCTTTGAACAGGTCATTGGCGGTCCAGTCTCATTGATCTCTAGATCTGGGTGAGCGCTTCGTCATGACTCCGTTTTTGAAGGCGCGACAATGATTCATCCGAGATGTTTAGGATCGTGTTGCGGATCTTAATGAAACGCTTCACGGTTGCGGAGGGTCTCCCGCTCATCCGGATCATCCGGTGCAGATCATCCTCCTTGCCTAGACGCACGTAACACCTCTCGAAAATTAGCAATCGAGGCGCCACAAAGTCGGGTTCCATGAGCCGATGGAACCTCTTGTCGATTGAACGACCACGTCCCGAGCAAAGACCTCAAGGACACGGAGGTAATTAGCCATAACGAGCTCGTCACCCCGCCGCCATGATGGCCGTGAGCGTGATGGAAAGGAATTCCTCCGGGTTCGAGTCCCATTGTACCTCTCCATGTGACCGGCTTGAATTTTGAGGGCCACCGGACAGCCCAAGCTCGTCGGAGAAAGCCCCGCAGCCTCAGAGCATATGACCGCCACCTTCCCGGCAGAACCTAGTCTTGAGAAGACGTTATCCCGATCGCGCGGAGGAACTCTGCTGAACGGAGGACTCGGCCGAGAAACTCTCTCCGGACAATCCACCACGCCTTCCTCGTGGTGGCGACGACGCTCCTCACGAGGGACCATCTGTGATCATCGCGCGCGCTTGCCCCCGTGGTCGCGATGACTACGAGGACTTGGCGAGCGACGGCGACCACGGTAGCCCGCCATGGACAAGGATCCTTCGATGGTGACGGGTCACGCGATCGATCGAGCCGTCCGAATCATTCGGGCGGTTTAGCTACGCCGCTGGAGGAGTTGTTGACTTCTCCTAGAGACTTTAGGCCTTCACCGGCCGCTCTAGGTTAGTCGCAACAAAGACGCCTACGCGGCGAGATCGCTTTGATTGGTGGATCTAGGACTATTGCCATAGCCTCGAGCCGTTCCCGCTTTGATCTATGGGTCCCGGATCCTCGAACCATCCGCTGCTCGCCCGATCGAGTCCGGTCACTCGGGAATTGACCCAACAGAGAAGCTTCACGGGAGACTTAGCGCCGAGACGAGGTGGGTCGCGACGCCGCCGCTACACCGTCACGAAACCGCTAAGGTCCGATTGATGGAATCGCCGAGGTCGCGCGAATGACATCTTGCTCGTGAGCGCCGTGCAACCTCGTCTTGATGCCGAAAGCGAGTTAATCGCCTCGACCACCAATCCGCCACGCCCGCGCAGATCCTCGAGGTTCCTACATCGCCATGTTAATGCTTCGCGGGGGCCATGCGAAGGTATGCTAGACGGTGTCATCGCTGTGTCTCCACAGTGGAATCTACCGACATAGCCTTGGAATCGACAAATCTAAACCGTCGTAAAGATCATCGCCTGTAGTCGCTGCCGATGACGGAGTGCGATTCGAGGCTATCTCGCCATATAGGCGGAGACATCTGCCTCGGATGCGAAAAGCGTTCGAGACCAAACAGATCGATCTGAACTGACAGGGGATGAGACATCATGTCCTTCTGAGTCGTAGCCCTCAGGAAGTATCTCTGTATCGCTGACGGAGTTCGACATGCTCGATCTGCGTATCCCCACGGACGGCGCCAGCTGTCGACGGTTGAGATATCGATCTCAAGTCAACCAAGGTTCTTTAAAGAGGAGATAGGAGACACGCCGAACAACCACGAACAACAACGAGCAGAGATGGGGTTTTATCCTCGTTCAGCCTCTCGGGAGATAATAGCCCTACGCCCAAATTTTCTTATATATCAGAGATGAATACAAGAGATGGCTCGGCGAGATGAACAAGTCTCAGCGGGATTATGGGTGTACAAGTGAGTAGTATGCGAAAATCTATCTCTCAGGGGTCCCTCTAAACGCCGTAGGGGCCCTATTTATATAGTGCAGAGCAAACCGACCTACCGAGGGAATATCGGGCCGGGCTAACTACGAGATCGTAACGAACTCGACGTGCCAAATACATCCCGAGGCAGATAAGGCATACTCCTAGTCTTGGGGATCACAACTCCTATTCCAATCCGGGAAACCACGTCCGGGTCTTCACGTAGTCATGCGAACTCGCTCGAGTCGGACTCAAACAGAATCTTAGGCTATTACGCACCGTGCGGTCAGAAGTCGTTTCGGCAGATGCATATGGGCCAGATAGAAACTTCCAGGGGACTGGGCCCTGGTAGGCTGTTCGAATGGGCCGTCAGGGAGTGGGCCATGGCAATGGGCCATAATTTAATCCCCGACAGGTTGGATTAGTACTTTTTGTACCTTCATTCCTACAAACCATATATTGAACACATGTTTTATCCCTTCTTGTTTTCCGGTGGCATTTTCGGATACTAAACCAAGTTTGCGCGCATATGCATTATAGAAGTCATAAATATCTTCTTCTGATTGAAAGGTCATGCCCACTGTTGGTACAATTACAGAGCTACCGTTTTGATCATCCACTTGCCCCTAAAAAGCACAAATAAAACTTGATGCATTTTTGTTGGTTTTAAATAAATTCACTTTAGACAAAAATTATACTAAAGACAGAAACATCCTAATGGAGTTGAAATTTGCCTCGATCAAGAATCAATCTATGAGAAATACCTTACGATTGAATTTAATGCTTCCTTCGTTAAATTTATGAGGACTCTCATTGTCATCAGAACTGATCTCTTCATCAACACTGGTCTCCTTGCTATTTGTGAGTTCTTCGGTCGAATTCGACATCAAGACAAAAAAAAAAATTTGGTGAAGCTGTGGCCAAAAGATGCAAATTCTTGCAAGGGGAAAATCGCAGCAACTTCAAACCACCAAAAAGAAATCACCATTATTAGACCAAATGAAGCTGCAAATGACAACCTTACCAGATAGGAGCCAGGACAGTGGCAGCTGCGCTTCTTGTGGATCGCCGGTTCACCGCGTCGGCGACGCAATCACCGCGGAAACTCAACGCGGGAACGCACTGCAGCAGTGCCCTTGGCTCCTGTGCGCTAACCCTAGCTAACCCAATGCTTTGGGGACTTTTTTGCTTCAAGATTGATGCAGCCACGTGTCAACCATCGGGCATGGGTGCCATGGCTGGTTCGGTGACAAGGGGTGCAACGAAATTTCCTTCCCACCTACTCCTAGAGACCAGAGACTCCATCATGCGTGGGCAGAGATGACAAATATGTCATCTCCTCATTATCTCCCCGTCCCAATTCCCAGACACGCACAGACAATGGCGTCAACAGCGGTGGCTCGGCACGTGGTCGCGGTGCCGTACCCCGGTCGCGGGCACATCAACCCCATGCTTGTCGTGTGCCGCCAGCTCGCCGCCGCCGACGGCGCCCTCACCGTCACCGTGGTCGTCACGGAGGAGTGGCACGCGCTGCTGGCCTCCGCCGGCGTCCCCCCCACGCTGCCGGACCGCGTCCGCTTCGCCACCATCCCCAACGTCATACCCTCGGAGCGCGTCCGCGGCGCCGACCACGCCGGATTCATCGAGGCCGTACATGCCAAGATGGGGGAGGCCGTCGAGCGGCTGCTCGACCGCCTGGTGCTGGAGCGGAGGCCGGAGGCCCTCGTCGTCGACACCTACCTGACGTGGGGGGTGTCGGCCGGCGCGCGGCGCGGGATACCGGTGTGCTCGCTGTGGACCATGGCGGCCACCTTCTTCCTGGCGCTCTACCACTACGAACTATGGCCGCCGGTGGATGACCAAGAAGGCGATGAAGGTAGAGTACCGACCACAACCCTTGAATTTTCCCCGTAGGGTGGATGAGTCCTAGTCTCCAATCCGCCATCTTAATACGTTTTTTGAATTAATTTTATATGCCTACGACAATTTTTTTTCTCTCAATTTGTTTTTAGACGTCTATGACAAAATTGTGACAGATGGTTAGATGGATTAGGGGAGGGATACTGGGGACTATGATTCGTTTTAGGTCAGACAAATAGATCTGCTTCAAGAACTTCGATGATGCAAAGACTAACTGAATCATTATCTATTTAAAAGTTTGTGGCTTCGAAATATTCAAGCTAAAAACCAATTAATTCAACCTTTTTACTTCATAAATGCTTACTCAATATTGTGTGTGCCTACCTCAGCTGAATTTCTCACAATGCTTTAAGCAGAACACCAAAGTTACAGCTTCCTTGAATAAACATGTAGGATGAGAATTGCAGGTATTGAACATCAATATCCTTAATTTTGTGAAGAAAACTACCATTAAAATTATCTCCTACTACTGTTGTTCATCCGTAACAGCACCGGACTGACTTTTATTTAGTCAAACAAAAATATCAGACTGATTATTATGATGGTTATTTTTTATGAATGTTTGCCCGTGCATGTTCAGTTACCTTTGATGCCAAATACAGTATTTTCATCTGAACGAGCAGGATGTCCTGCGCATTTGCGGCTTTGCGCAGCTAGATTTGTGACTATATTTTATTTCACATGGACTCTTATTTCTATTATTTTCTATTTTAAATTAATGCAATTTTTTTACTGTGGATGATATGAACCCTTTTTTTATCTGACTTGGACTCTTATTTCTGTTATTTTTTGTTTCGAGTTTCTATGATTGTTTTTTTGTTGTAGTTGTCAATACGATGGCATGGAATCCTATTTCTGTTATTTTAAATTCTGGTATTTTTTATATTTTTTGCTGTAGTTTTATGAATTCTTTCTTTTAATCTAATCCGTTGTAATTCGGGCCTACGATAATCTAGGGTGTAGATCTTTCTTTTTCTTTTTGATTAACGTGGGTATTTCTAGTATTTTACGATTAATGTGGTGGTTCCGTTTAACTTTGTTTTTTAATATATAATAGATTTAATGAGACTCACAAACATAGAAATTTTTAATATATATTTGCTTAATTCACAAACACACATTATTTTGGACATCGATAGAATCCCAAAACAAAAACCTGATCACTAATCTATATTGCAATGTGTAAATAAAGCCTAATAATGTTATAGTATTACATCAAGATAAATCTGTATAATATAATTTTTCATATATCCAATCTAAATATTTAAAAAATATACCGATAGGTAAGAGTTTCAAAAGTCTGACTGCATGTCTCCTAACATGACATGTTTGTGAACTGGAAAGAGTAATAATTAATGTGCTTTCCAATTCCATTTCAATTTCCTGGATAAGATATAAAGTATTGCTTTCACAGGGAAAGATCACATGTTAACAACAAAAAAAAAAATGGGAGGTTCCTTTTTCAAGGATATTTTTTTCGACAAGTACCTATTCAAATTCCAGAAGGTGAAAGTATACAGCTAATATGCAATGCCTTTCTTTTTATTCAAATGCTCATTCATTGCTGTCAGTTACCGTTTCAGTGTGTTTGCAATCACATCTCCAATTGCTCCCTTAGTAATTGTAGATCACTGAGAGTTCTCCTTCTATCCTCTGCAGAACTGACCAGCAAGTCCTTGGAGCAATATGTTCCGGGCCTCTCGGCAGTAAGATTGTCTGATATCAAATGTTTCCGCTCCTGGGAGGGGCCATTGAAAATAGCGGTAAAACTGTTCGTTAATCTGCGCAAAGCACAGTGTATCCTGTTCACCTCCTTCTATGAGGTTGAACCCCTTGCCATCAACAGAATGACGCAAGTGGTTCCATGCCCCATATATCCAATTGGTCCTTCAATTCCACATATGACACTGAAAAGTGACTTGGGCAAGATACACGATGAGGAACACTCTAACTGGCTGGATGCGCAGCCAAAGAACTCAGTGCTGTATGTCTCATTTGGCAGCTATGTTTCGTTGTCATGCTCACAATTGGAAGAGATTGCAATGGGTCTGCATGACAGTGCAGTTAGGTTTTTTTGGGTGGCCAGAGACAAAGCCTATGACCTGCAGCGAATGTGCGGTGACAAGGGCTTGGTGGTGTCGTGGTGTGATCAGCTGAAGGTCCTGTGCCATCCCTCAGTTGGTGGTTTTATGAGCCACTGTGGATGGAACTCGATGCTTGAAGCCGTGTGTGCCGGGGTGCCTGTGCTTGCCTTCCCTATTAAGTGGGACCAATTGGTGGATGGCTGGATTGTAGCTGATGAATGGAAGATCGGCATCAATCTGAGGGAACAGAGAAATAAGGATGGCATTGTCAACCGGGCTGCAATCTGTGCCGCTGCGATGAAGCTAATGGATTTGGATGACGGTGCTAGCCAAGAAATGAGAAAAAGAGCCGCCAAATTGCGCGAGGCATCCTGTAGTGCTGTTCAGGAGGGTGGTTCATCACATCGTTCCTTGAACGGTTTTGTGAATGATCTCATCAAAGGAAGACTAAATGTTACAGACACTTCGCAGTGATTTTTGCTTCATTGAGTGCAGTCGGGGGACGAAAAAAAGTTGCTAAAGGGCAAGAAAAAAACACACTCCATGTAACGAGTTGTAATTTGAAATTAAGTTCAGGTTGGGCGTTCTGCTGAAGTAACAGAACATACAGCATAGGTGTCATTCTCTTCGCCTTGTGTTAACTTCTCTTATTTTTTCATCTTTAACGAAGGTGTTGAGTGTTGACTGCCAAAATTGAAGGCCCCAATATACCATTGTTTGTTTGCTGTCTGGTGGTATATGTTATGTGTACCTTTTGTCGAGTTCATGATCTGATATCACGAGTCCTTGACAAATTTGTGTTCCCCTGTGAAAATAGGATTAGCTGATGATTTACTGTTCTGAACGTTACCATTTGAAAATTTGTTACTCCCTGTCTGTATGCCACGTGGATCTAGACACTAGGAGTGGCAAGTCGTATTGATTTATCTCTACATTGGCAAATCATCCAAACTCCAATCAAAATTGAAAGAGGTTTGATTGTGTCAAGAACACACCAGTTCATTGATCCTCTGCAAATGCAATGTGCCCGATTATCGGTTCCCCCTCCGGTTTTCCATGAAAAAACCGCTAGAACCCGGCCGGTTTTTTTACAGCAGCTACCAGCTCCAGGACTGTGTGTACAGCACATACAACACATAGCTCAGGCTGCTCAAGGGTCAAGGCGTTGCCACGGCTAAGCCACACGCGCACCCGGCCACTCGCCGCGCAGAGATGGCCGCCGCCGCGGCGAACGAGCCGCGCCGCTGCCACATCGTGGCGGTCCCGTTCCCGGGGCGCGGCCACGTCAACGCCATGATGAACCTGTGCCGCCTCCTCGCCGCGCGCGGCGCCGCGGTCACCTTAGTCGTCACCGAGGAGTGGCTCGGCCTCCTCTCCCCCTCCGGCTCCCCGCCGCCCGGCGTCCGCCTCCGCGCCATCCCCAACGTCATCCCCTCCGAGCACGGCCGCGCCGCCGACCACGCCGGCTTCCTCGACGCCGTCGGCGCCAACATGGAGGCGCCCTTCGAGCGCCTGCTCGACCGGCTCGGGGAGGGAGAGGGCCCGCCGGTCGCGGCCCTCGTGGCCGACGCCTTCCTGCCGTGGGTCGCCGGCGTCGGGAACCGGAGGGGCTTGCCCGTCTGCTCGCTCTTCCCCATGTCCGCTGCCTTCTTCTGGGCGTACTACCACCTGGACCGCCTCCCACCGTGTCTTGCCGGCGACCACGGTCTGGCCTCCGGTGCGCTCGAAGGTGAGGTTTCTTGCCTCCAAGCGTTCCCTGTCCTGATCAATGAAATAACCTGCATTCGAATCAATTTATCAAATTTGTGCATCTATGCAATGAATTGGGAGGTTCCTGAGTCTTGTTTATGATTAGTTACATAAATTGTTCATGTTTATGGAGTCTACATACTTGATAATCCTGCCAAAAAAAATGCCGGTCATAGGCTGTTACAAACTATTGCTATACCCAGAGCTAGCTCTTAGCTTTTTTACTTATATATGCACATTGTAAAGCGTTTGAAGTGTTAGGATTAATGCAACTCCATGCAAGGGAATGGGATCCTCCGACTTACTGCCCTCTGCAGTTGTATCACTGACATGTCGGCCCCACATGCACAGGGTCCACATGTCAGGGACCCACCGCCCTCTATAGTAGCAAGGGTTTGGTAATTGGTTTTGAAATTTTATCACAGGTCACCAGTAGGACTGATATTTCCGATCTTCTGATTTTTCGGTAGAATCCAGTTGGTAATTTCAAACAGAAAAGTTGTGAGATTTATGGGCAATGAAGCACCTTTTTTTTTTTACCGTGATGCTAAATTAATGGAGCTTGCAGCTAAGATCGGATCCATGCCTCCATGTGCAATGGTGTGAGAGGTATGGGCAAGGAAACACCTTTTTTAGCGTTCAAGCCCTTCGAGGACTGCTTTGTAATTTTGTTCTTTGATAAGGGTTTGTGTGTAACTTGGAAGCTTCATGAATGATATGGGATCTTGTTCTCAAAAAAAAATATGAAAAAAAATGTTAGGATCACATGTGACTGCAAATTCTTACAGATTAGCTTTTGTCACATTCGCCAGCAAGCAGAATCTTCACTGGTCACCATAACCACATTACTTATTTTAGCCCGCAATAAAATAATTCACCAAGACAGGGCATAACTGCAGTCAGGATGTGCGCTCAGGTGGCAATTTGATTTGAGAAATGAATTAACTCTGTCTTGAATGTGGCGATCTGGTTGGGATTTTGTTGAAATTTGAACTAAACAAGCGAGGTGGCCCGCGCGTTTGCGCGGCAAGATTTGTTTTGGTATATAGTGTTTATCTCTAACTCATAATCTATCTCTAATATATCAGATCGGATTTAGAATTTATCTCTAATATATTATATCAACTTTAGTATTTCGTATGAATTTCTAATATTTTCTTTTAATCTAAGCCGCATAGATCTTTTATTTTTTTCTTGATTTATGTGATAATTTCTTGATTAATCTATGCCGTTATAATTTGATCCCACAGTTGATCGAACGGATAAAATAACAACTATATTATATCATCTTTAGTATTTAATCCGAATCTCTAATATTCTTCTTTTAATCTAAGCCGTTATAATCCGGCCCCACAAAATCAACGGCATAGATCTTTTATTTTTTTCTTGATTTATGTGAGAAATTCTTTGATTGATTTAGGCCGTTATAATTTGGTCCCACTGTTGATCGAACGGCTGAAATAATCTGGGTGATGTGGATTAACGTGGTGGCTCCGTTTTCCTCTACTTTAATAATATAACTAGCAAGGTGGCCCGCGTAATTACGCGGCTAGTTTGTTTTAAAAAATGTTTAATGCCTTTTTATAGAAAAAATACAATCAAAATCACTTGCGATAAGAAGATTTTAAAATATTCATTCTCTTTTTTATTTTAGCTTATATAAATATGTATTTTCTATATGTAAACTATAAGTCATCCATTAACACGGTGTTGTATGTCCCAAGCATCTGTAACATATAGCAATATTTTATAAATGAAATATTTGAGCTACCACAAAGTTATAAACAAATGAGAAAAATACTTGAAGAGAAAATGGATTAAGTGATTAACTAAATTTGGAGTGTCACATTAAATTCTTAAGTTTAGTAAAACACATCAAGATGAGAAATCAGTGTGTAGCTAATTCCTACTACATTATGCAATATTGAAATGACAAATATAAATCTAATTTACATACTTTGGGTTCATTTTCCTTGCTCTCTTAGGTCTTGTTTGGTATGCTTGACCCTCTAGATTAATCTTCCGGTGTTCTCATCTTTGATTTGGATATCTATGCCATCAATTATTTTAGCCAACTTCCTTGCTGTTTTTAGACATGAACCGTTGTTGTTGCTTGGCCTTTAGAAGGGTTTTTGTCGTCCCAACTGTTATAAAGGCCCTCTCCGTCTTGTGGCTATTTAACCGCTTGTAAAGGCTCGCTCTTGGTTTTTACTACCGCTTGTGATGCGATGCTCAGTTGTGTAGTAGTGTCATGTTCACGATATTGGTTAATTATCCGAAAAAACAATAGTAAGTATTGGTCTTTTGGTAGGTTACTATACTTGCAACCGTTGTGCGGTTGGGGACACGAATCATGTTGTTGCTTGGCCTTTAGAAGGGGTTCGTGTCCCCAACCACTTCTAAAGGCCCTCTTCGCTTGTGGCTATTGAATCGCTTGTACAAGCTCGCTCCTAGTTTTACTACGGTTGTGATGCTCGGTTCTATAGCAAAGGTGTCATGTTCACCGATATTGGCTAATTATCCCGAAAAACAACAAGACGTATTGGTCTTTGACTTCGTTGATTGCTGGTCTGCAAGTTTTTTTGGGGTGATAGCCTCGTACTGCCACGTATAGGATACGGTATAATCATCTAATACAGACTTGGCATTATCCAATCTTGCGGATAGATAACTATGGTTTATGTGATCTTGGATGCCGCATTATTTTATTTTGTATATATAATAGATATAAAGTATTTTTTTAATCTAGATCATTATAATATGGTCTCACTATTAATCAAACGGTTAAAATAAATATGGTGTCCCACACATTTGCGCAGCTAGACGCGTTTTATACTCCTATTCTAAATTTTATTCCAATATTTTTCCTTGTAGTTAATTTTAACTCTTTTTTTCGTAGTTCTGGATACATAGTCATTTTCTATTATTTCTATATTACCCTATCTATTTCTATATTTGTTGTACTTGAGATGGGCTCATTTTCTAGTTTCTATTTGACACGGACTCTTGTTAATTTTTTATTTTTATTTTGTTTTTTTATTTGATATGGACTTTTTTTAATCCAAGTCATTATAATTAGGTCCCACAATAAGAGGCGATGTAGTTTTTTATTTTATCCAATTTATGTGGAAATTTCTTTCGCGTATTTATGCGCCTAGACATATTTTATATTTCTATTATAAATTTTATTCAATTATTTTTCTTGTAGTTAATATTAATTCTTTTTTGGTATCATAGTAGCTGATGCATAATCATTTTTTATTGTCACTATTTTAACTGATCTGTTTCTATATTTGTTGTAGTTGAGATGGACTCATTTTCTAGTTTCTATTTTAAATTTTTATTTCTTATTCGATATTGGACTATTTATTTTAATCTAAGTCATTATAATCAGGTCCCACAATAAAAGGGCGATGTAGGTTTTTTCTTTTATCCGATTTATGTGGAATTTTTCCTACTATATGATAGATTTAATCTGAACCGTTATAGTCTGGCCCACTGTAATCAATGGCAGAGACAATTTATTCTTATTATCTTATTTACATGAAAATTTCATCCAATATATAATAGATTTATTAAGAGTCAATATAATCTGATCCCACTACAATTGATGGTGAAGAAATTTTCTTTTCCTTTTATTTATGGTGAAATTCTCTAATTAACGTCATGGCTCCATATTTGCCCCTGCTTTATATATGAGTTTGGAAAAAAAAAAAAAAAGATCCCTGCACCCATCTACCCCGTCATTTGTTAATCATGCATGGAGTTCGGATATGTAAAATGGTGGCTTTGCATTTTTATAGTTATAAGTTATGAGACATACTCCATTTTACAAAATTACATATAGCGTATACTCCATTTTATAAGTTATGGAGTATACGCTATATGTAATTTTGCAAGAAAAATATACACGGTATGAAAGCATATATATGTACGTACGTGTTGGAGATGAATCCTTGCACGTTTATTTATTGGAGATGAATACGTGTGTGATTTGTACCGCATGCGCTTAAATTATTCTTCCTAAAGTATTTTGTCAAGATATGCAAGCATGCGTGTTAAAGATGAAATCCTCTGTAAGGTTTAGGTATTGGAAATAATTTTAGATATTTTTTTAGGGAACGATAATTTTAGGTGTGTTTTCAATAATCCGCAAATTTAGGTATTGGAAATAATTTTAGATATTTTTTAGGGAACGATAATTTTAGGTGTGTTTTGGATAATCCTCCTAAGTATATTAGGAGAAAGTACGTGTTCCGGTGTTTATGTAGACAAAAATTTAGTTGATCTACACTCTTGTCGATCATAATGTAGACTGCAATATAGATACACATACAAACTCTATTTTTATTTAAGAGTTGTGTATGGGGTTTTTTTTTTGTTTTGAATCTTTTTCATGTGTATGATGTGGACTCGATCTAATTTAATTTAAGCCATAATGATACGATCCCACTATGATCGATGGTTGAGATGATCTTTAATTTATTTTTCTTTGAGTAGGTGTGTGTGTATCTCTATATATATACATTGCGGTGTATATATCCATCGATATATAATCCTTGAGAAATTGATGCCTGTTCATCGTCTGCCTACACCGTGAGATTAACATGTACGCTTAGTGTAGTATATCATGTATGTATCCCTCGTACGTGTACACATATTGGAGATAAATTTTTTATATGATTTTTACTTATAGTTAATTAAACCTCCTAAATTTTTCTAATGTTATTTGGTTAATTAATCGACAATACAATAATATAATTTGAACCCACACTGATTAAGAGTGTAGATTTTTCTTTTTGTCTGTTTTGATCTAGCACGAAAAGAGGGAATCGTCGGTGTGTTTAACCTGAAAAGCGTGACTTGATCTGGTGATGAATGATGATATAAGAGCTTGATTTGATCTTGGAAAAAAGCAAGGAACTGTTGGCGTATTATCCTAAAGTTTTTACTTGGTCTGACGTGATTAGATGAGAAAGCGGAGGATTGAAATTTGAGGACCGTACGGTATTGGCTTGATCATATGGCAAGTGTATTTCGTACACTTGTTGTATACTACATATTTAATTAGATAGATATACATATGAAAGGTCCTGCGCTATTTTTGCTGTATGATATAAAAGCGTGACTTGATCTGATGCGTACATGATTTGTTGTGTTATAGATATACATATGTAATCCCTATATATAAATTCCTTGTTGGTCTATGGATTGAATCTTAGCTCCATTGGACATGTTTTTATTAGATATATCTAGACCGTTATAATCTGGTCCCACCGTTGATCCGACAGCTGAGATAATTTGGGTGATGTGGACGAACGTAGTGGCTCCGTTTTCCCTTCCTTTAATTATATAATAGATAGATTATATCTAATCTCTCTTATCCTAACAGGTATAGACATACATGAAACAACTAAAATTAAGCATGAAGCATGTTTGGTAAATTATTATTCCGTTTGTACCAACAGAAATAGCCCATTTCGCATCCCTGTTCAATCCCATCCTTTCATTTCTCAGCCAAACCACTCCACTGATATATCCACGACTCTGTAGCCACTCCACTGATATACACGTAATTGTACCTCGTGGTTTTCATTTTGCGGTTTTCTTTTTTGTAACAGTGACAGGAGGACAGGAGGTAATTGTTTTGTCTAACTCATTCATATGGCAGCTTGCATCATTATTCACTCATCTTTTTTTCTATGCAGATAAATCTGATCAAAAACTTGACCACTATATCTCCGACCTGGTTTCGAGTTCAATAAGGTTATCTGATCTCAAACCCTTAATTCACAACAAGAGAGCGGTAAAGCATGTCCTAGCAGCTTTGTCTAGCAGCAGCAAAGCACAATGTCTCCTCTTCACTACTATGTACGAGCTTGAGGCCAGTATCATTGACTCACTAAGATCACTGTTATCATGTCCAGTGTATCCAATTGGCCCTTGTGTTCCTTACATCACCCTTGATGACCATCATACGAAGTCCAATGGAGAAACTACCAGCCCAGGAGACTACTTCTCCTGGTTGGACTCTCAGCCTGTGAACTCGGTGCTATACGTCTCCCTTGGCAGCTTCCTCTCCGTTTCAACCTCTCAGCTTGATGAAATTGCCTTGGGCCTTGCAGCAAGTGAGGTCAGATTCTTGTGGATTCTTCGTGAACAAATTCCTCGGGTGCGAGAACTTGTCGGTGACACCAATAGGAGCATGATAGTGCCCTGGTGCGAGCAGTTGAAGGTTTTGTGCCATCCTTCAGTTGGGGGCTTCCTGACGCATTGTGGGATGAACTCAACACTTGAATCTGTCTTCGCTGGTGTACCTATGCTCGCCCTGCCACTGTTCTTTGATCAACCAATTGATGGCCGCCTAATTGCGGAAGAATGGGAGATTGGGCTGAAGCTTAGGGATCGGACTGATAGGGATCACCTGATTGAAAGCAAGGAGATTGCAACGGCTG
The DNA here is from genome assembly GCA_036346415.1 of Raddia guianensis. Lineage (NCBI taxonomy): Eukaryota > Viridiplantae > Streptophyta > Magnoliopsida > Poales > Poaceae > Raddia > Raddia guianensis. The sequence continues at coordinate 62,247,265 of CM070534.1, forward strand.
TTAAGAAACTGATGGTCAGTGATGAAGCTGAGACGAAGGCAATAAGGAGACGTGCCCTTGAGTGGAAAGAGGTTTCTCGCAGAGCAGTCAATAAGGGTGGATCTTCAGATCACAATCTCAGTTCATTGATGGAGCTTGTATGCTCTTCACAATAATTGGGACTCCTGTATTTGCCTATTTGGTATGTGCCAAAATCGACTAGCAATGCTTCAAATGTTCAATGTTATGCTTGAAATGCAACTTTATCCAACCATTTTGTTTGTAATAGCTCTGTTTGGATAGCGTACCCTATTTTATTATTCCATATAATACTCTCACTTTTATTAGATAGAGATTGCACCTCAGGCCTGCATGCCAAAAAGATTGCTTTAATGGAAAATTTTCCCCTCCTTAAAGATGTTCATCTTACACTCTACTGTAGGATATTATGGCAAACTAAGAATCTTGTGAGGTAACCTGAAGCTTCACATTTACTGGTCTCCCTAGAAATTGTTAGAGAACCTTATATATTTTGCAGTAAAGAGGGAAAATAGCACCATAAAAAGTTTCTGAACAATGCAGTTGAAAATTGAAATCATCCTTATAGTTTTAAGATTACTACTGAAAATTTGATCTTGAAAACTTGAACAATCTACATAGATCTACATTGTATGAGTATGATATAAGAGGACAAGGGGTTATTGGGGCATTGCTCTTTTATTTGCTCGGTTGCAAATATATATTGTACTTATTCCTCTTCCTTGATGAATGATAACATAAGAACAGAAAAGTATTTGGGCATTTACTTCGGAATAAAACATAAAAAATCAAAGTTTCACCTTGGTAAGCAGTGTAATTTTAGTGTTACTAGTGTGTAACTTTAAAGTAACCAATAGTCAAGAAAATTTCTGGCGTTCGAGAATTAGCAAATATGTAAATTGTTTCAGAGAGACTTCCTGTGGGCGGTCCTACCACTCTTTAATATACACGAGCTTGCTTCAATTCCAGACAATAATAGCAGAAGGTAACACAAAAAACTTGGAAACATGAACATTATAAAATCACCTCCCAATTCGGTAAGGGATAAATTGATAATGCTGACTTGAATTGACTAATTCAGCTCCGCCTATTCAGCATTAATAGAAGTACTTTTATGTTTCTACTAATGGGGGCTTTCCCTTCAGGGGCGGTCCACAGGGTTCATAATCCAATTTTTTGATTCAATAGAAGACCAAAGAGGTCCATACGGTACCCAAATAGGGATAGATATGTCAAAAGCAGATCCTCTGCCGTTACTAGATATGTTAAAAACAGATACTCTGCGGTTACTACACAGTACAGTTGGGTCACTGACATGAGGTCTCTACTTGCCTTCAGATCCACATGTCAGTGATCCAACTAGAGGGAGGAACTGCAAGGGATACGGCTTCGGCGAGGACACGGTGCTCTTACCAGCAACGCACTGCTTCTGCAAGTGGTGACAATTTAGTTGCAAGTCTCTGGAACAGGCGCGGATGGTCACAATCAGTTGTCAGCTTGCGACGAGATGGCCATGGCCGGCGATCAGCCTCAGCCGTACCGCCATGTCGTGGCTCTGCCTTATCCCGGCCGAGGCCACGTCAACGCGATGCTGAGCCTGTGCGGCCTGCTCGCGGCACGCAGCGACGGCGGCGGCGGCGGCGGAAGCATCGCCGTCACGGAGGAGTGGCTCGGCCTGCTCGGCGCGCCGCCCGAGCCGGCCCTGCCGGAGCGCGTCCGCGTGGCCACCATCCCCCAACGTCGTCCCCTCCGAGCACGGCCGCGCTGCCGACTTCTCCTGCTTCCTCGACGCCGTGAACACCAAGATGCAGGCGCCGGTGGAGCGGCTCCTGGAGGAGATGCTGCCGACGCCGGGGGTCGCGGTAGTCGTGGCCGATATCCTTTTGCCATGGGCGGTGCCGATGGCGTTGAGGATGGGCACGATGGCCTGCTCGTTCTGCCCCGTCTCCGCCACCCTCTTCGCCGGCTTCTACCATTTCGAGCGCCTCGCCGCCGCGCACCGCACGACGGGCGCCGCCGGCAGCTTGGCCGTCACAGGTCAGACACACCTTTTAGTATGCGTGTGTGTGATCATGGTAATATTTCTCCATCTCGATGAATTTGCAGACCCGAATGATCTGCTGTGGAATGAGCCCATCCCGGGCCAAACATCCGTCACATACCGCAATCTTGAGGCAGCCATCTCCAACGAGACCAATCTGAGGAGATTCATGGCGAGAATGCGCAGTGTCAAGGCAGGTCTGGCCGTGCTCTTCTCCTCATTCTACGAGCTCGAGGCGGGCGTCCTAGACTCCCTGCAGTCAGAGCCTTCGTCCCCGCGAATGTACCCGATCGGCCCGTGCATTCCCTACATGACGCTCCAGGAGCAGCCGGCGATGGGCAGGACGAGAGACGAGTGCCTAGCATGACTGGACACGCAACCTGCAGGCGCCGTGCTGTACGTATCGCTGGGCAGCTTCCTCTCGGTGCCTCCTTCCGAGCTCGCCGAGCTCGCCATGGGGCTCATCGCCGGCGGCGTCAGGTTCTTGTGGGTGCTCCGCGACGAGCTGCGTTCGCAGGTGCAGCCTGCTCGTGCGGTGGTGCGATCAGCTGAGGGTGCTGTGCCATCCTTCGGTTGGGGGGCTTCTTGACTCACTGCGGCATGAACTCCACACTGGAGGCCGTGTTCGCCGGCGTGCCGATGCTCGCTCTTCCCATAGCGCTCAATCAGCCGACCAATTGCCGGCTTATCGTCGACGCGTGGGAGATCGGGTTTAGTCTCAAGGAGAAGATGCGAACGGACGGGATGATCCGAAGGGAGGAAATTGCTGAGTCTGTCAAGACGCTCATGAGCTCCGATGCAAAAGAGAGCAGGGAAGTTAAAAGAAGAGCTCTTTCATGGAGAGATGCCTCTCTCAGAGCGGTCGAAGAGGGTGGATCTTCGTCCAGGAATATCAACTCTTTGTTAAGCTGTATTTTCGGGGTAAATAGACTTGAAAAGCCTTGAATATCTTTCAGATAATTCGGATTACCTGTATTGCTTGTAACTTCTGCTGTTCGGTATTACCTCTATGCGTGCCTGTATTACTAACTTATGCATTAGATTACCTCTATGTTTTACATTACCTGTATTACATGTACGTCTCTGATTAAAATTGTGAGTGTTTACTGAAATCACAGCTAAGGCCAGTGGCAACCATTTCATGAAGATAAACATAGAAATTGAATGTGATCATTGTCTGAATCGTGAGTAAACTTTTCCAATTCATCGTTCATACCTATGAAGAACTGTCACAGAAAAAATTCAGATAAATTGTTCATTGTAACACTCAGATTTTGCAATTTATGGCAACCATTGTGGCAATGTGATCATAGTCAAAATCGTAAGGGAGACAATTTATTCATATATAACTGTCACAGATAAAATCCTGATAAATTGTTACGCTTTCAGATGTTTGTGACAATCTTAAGGGAGACAATTTATGAAAAAAAATTATAATTTGCAAATGTTTCCAATTCATCATTCATGCTTATGAAGAACTGTCACAGATAAAATTCAGATGACAGATATATACACCAAGGTGTATTAAAGTCAGATAATACTCCTGACTCCCGACAAGCCATCAAGTTAATCCTTAGAAACAAACAAACATAACAACCTAAAGAAGCAAACAAAGCCTAGACGAAGCAAATTTCCATTTATTTGAAGAATTCAACTGCTGGTGGGCGCAGTGCTACCCCTCCGAACTGCTCACTCGAGTACTTCTTGTATACCACCCTCAGCTTGCTCTCCGAGCCAGTGGAGTGTGCGCTCACAAGCATCTTTGCATGCTCCCTGAAATCACAGGAAAGGTCAGTATTAGGCACGACCATTAATGTGCTTAGATTCAGTAAGGCCAGTGTAGTGCTTACATTAGCTGTGATTCAGTAAACCCAGTGTGGTGCCTCAGTGTGTCAGTCCATAGAGGGCTCCTCTTCAGGGTGAGCCTGGCTGCCAAGACGGCGGAAGCGGCAACCATGGAAAGCAGGGACGTCACAAGCCCGTACTGCATCAGTGACAACTCGGCAAAGAAGAAGACCGTATTCTCCATCTGCAATCAGCCAAAAGAATTTAGGTACAAAATCTCTGCTTCAAAGTGCAACCATGCAAGACAGAGAAAACAAGAGCATGCATGCTTATTTACCTCCTTATCATTTTTGTCTTTAGAAGCAGCCTTCAGAAAGCGCACAAGGAAGACGTACAGTGTAGGAACGGTGAGGTTCCATTCAAGCCTATTCAGAATCTGCTTCTCCATTGAAAGAATATGTTCCCTGCTGTAAGCACTATCTGATATCAAGATGAATTCGGTCACCTGCAAGTACAAAGAATAAAGTTAGAATGACAACACTGCAAAACAAAGGGAGAGAGAGGCTTTCTGTCTCTACCTCTGGGGCCCAGATTTCCTCGTACTTGCAGGCGATCAGAATGGCTGAAACGCCGACAAGCTGCAGCTCCTTTCGCAGCACGGGCTGCATCGACAGGTATCGGTCAATGATGTACATGGTGAGGTAGAGTGTCTCCGGCATGAGCTCGAACTTGTGATGCACTTCAATGATCCAGTCTGCTAGTATTGCTCTCATCTTCGAATTGATCTCAACCTGGGAGTCAATGTAGTCCAATGGGCGGCACTCATTCTGCAACAATGCAGGAAAGATTACTTTCAGAGATAAGCATACACGGATGGTCAATCCAGATCAAGCATGTAGCTCTGCTGTTACCTCGGCAACCTTGTAGAACTTGTAGATGTCTTCAATGTAGTCCACGACAGCCAGTTGATTGTCGCCGTCAAGCTTATCGATATCTTCAATCACTTCTTGAGGTTTATCAGTAATTCCACAAGCAACCTGGCATTAAAACGGAGAATCAGACTACTTAATTACACAGGTTTATGATATGCCGCTAGGATGCAAAATGTCTTTTGAGATGTTTTTCACAGATAGATCACCTTCGAGCGAGCTGTGAGCACAGAAGTGAGTGTGTTGATGACCTTCTTCCTGGAGTACTTGCGGACGGAGCTGGAGCTGCCCTCCTGCTGCCTCTTGCTCGCGTCGGAATCAGAGCTGATCTCGATGACATGCTCAGAGGGAGGAGCAGCAGGCTGGGAGACGACCTTCCTGGCCGGCCTCGCCGCAGGCTTCACCTGCGGCACCTTGATCGCGGCGGGGTTGGCCTGCGCGTTCTTCAGCAGCTGGGCACCGAAGCTTCTGGTGACGGGGCGGTGCCCCGGCTCCTGCTGCTGCGGCTTCCTGTTCCCAAGAACCACCAAGTTTTTCAGAGAGAGAACGGGAAATGGCGATGCTGTATAACTGAGGAAGTGCTCGGCTGTTTTGTACGGTACCCTTCGTTCACGCGGACGTTGACGAGGTTGCCGATGTCGCCCAGCGCTCGGCGGTTCTTCGCGTCGGGCCTGCCGGCGACGGCGGCCTTCTGCTTTCCCAGAGCGGCGACGACACCACCTGCGGGAGAAACAAGGAGATTCGCCATGAAAATCGAAACTTTTCTTCAGAATATGAATTTGGGAGCTGGTGTAAGCAGGTAAGAAGTAGTGAATTGTGCAATATGGTTCGTCAGAAAGAAAAGAGACCGAGTCCAGAAACCCCTGAGAACACACAAATCGATTCTTGAACAAGTAACCCAAGAGAACGTAGGGAAGAGATCTCGAGGAAGAAACCGTGCGGAATAAATGAATCAAGAACTCGAATCAGACAGGGCCGGCCAATACCAAGACCCATCTTCCTCGAAGCAAGAACCCCACGATAAGAAGTCTCGAGCAAGAAACCGTGAGGAACAAAGGAATCAAGAGCTCGAATCAGACAACCAATGCCAAGAACCATCTTCCCCCAATCAAAAACCCCGCGGGAAGAACCAGAAACCCAAGAAGTCAAGAACACGCCCCCGAACCACGGCAAAGCACAGCGATCCGAGCTCACCTCTGTTCTGCGGCTGCGGAGCGGCAGCGGCGTTCTGGTTGCGCGTCGCCATCTCCTCCTCCTCCTCACCGCCCTGGCCGAAGAGCCCGGAGAGCACCGAGGCGAAGAACGACTGGAGGCGCGCCGCCCGCGTCCCCTCTTCCCCGCCTCCGGCGAGCGCAGCCACCGCAGCAGCGCAAGGCCCCCTTCTTCTTGCTCCCCCTCGCTACAACTCCAGCTCTTCTTGAGTTCTTGGCCTCGGAATCAATCAATGGCGTGTGATTCGATGGGTACAGTTCTTCGCGTGGGGAGGATCGGATATAACGACGGGCGCAGCGCGGTGTCGGACGGCGTGGCCTCTTCTACCGAGCGAGGAGCGGGGGTGGAGCGGCTTGGCTTCAACGGTCGGGAGGGATTCGAATCGCAACGGTCGGGAGGAGGGCGATCGGACGGCCAGGATCGCACGAGCGCCCCCAGGAGACTAGCCGTTGTGGGTGCGTACATGGCCAGATTCTCCTCCGGTCGCTTCCGAGCTGGAAAGGGGTTAGCCTTTTTTACTGCCTGCCATTTCTACTTCTACCATGATTGCACTGGGTTATTTTCTGTGCTTGTGATTAACGTGGTCGGACCAAATTAAGGACTTGTGTGCTTGCAATTAACGTGGTAGGACCAAATTAAAGACTTGTGTTACTGAGATATTGCATAGTATACCACTACAGAAGTTTGACAAGGTTCAATAGCTAGCGTGCTGGTTTCAATAGAGAGGTTCTGGGAAATTGTCATTAGTCCATGGATTGGAATGGTTGAAAGGCATGTGAGTATGTGGTCCAAAGTCCGAACGAGCGCTGACAAAAAGCCCAGTACTACAACTCTACAAGGCACTGGCGTTGGGATGAAAGATATCTTCTTCAATGGGCGCATGTGAGACTGACAGTGGGCGGACGTCATGGAGAGAAATTTGTGGGGGACATCCACGATGTATACAATGTATTATAATTTACTATTCGCTCCATTCTTTTTATTTATCGTTGTTGTTGACTTTTTGACATGTCTCCGACCATTCGTCTTATTTTAAAGAAACTATTTAAATATTATTTATTTTTTATGCTTTATTTTATCATTAAAAGTATTTTAAATATGACTTATATTTTTGCATACTTACACTAAATTTTTGAATGAGACGAATGATCAAACAACGACAAATTAAAAGGAACCGAGAGAATAGGTGAGTGCTTGTGACATGCTACGGAGTGTTAAAAAATTGGGCTTCTATTACATAAGTCATCAACAAAATAGAATAATAATTAACCTAAATCAAGATTTCATGTCCCCTGCGGGCCTGCGGCCCCTTTATACCCTCTCTAAAACACTATTTATGTCTCCATTTAGGTGACCAACAGCCTACAATGTTGCAGGACACAACTGATTTAGGTTACATCATTACTACAATTTCTTCTTTCCCATAGTCTAATCCAACGGTCTTGAATATCAGGTAAATCCATTAGTAACGCTACAAAAAGTATTTGCAAAAGTTAATGAGTGTCGCCAAATTGCTAATATATCTGCAATATATATGGTGAAGCATGATTTACCTTGGCCTCAAGTCATGGGCAGCTCCAAAGTTTGGATCAAAGTACACACAACTAAAGATTGTAGTGTGCAAGCTAGGATCTAGAAATAAGAAAAAAACACGCATACACACCATGTAATTCAATCTATTTGCATATTAATTACACATCAGATTATTGCAAAATGAGGTGTGACATGAATTCACCAACAATATGCTTCGCTCACAGCACACTCATTTCAGCTTCGGATCCATCTAGTACTCAATCAGCTCACCAAAGCTTGAAAAAATAAAGGATAATCAAGGATATTCAAGTAGAATAACACAAGAAATCATTATATAAATGAACACATAATGACCAACATGAGTCATCCTTGGAGTTTATAATTTCAAGAAAGAATTTGTTATTTTCTACTACCTTCATTGACACATAAAACTATACTATTCCTTTTTTTTACCTCAAAATTGCTATGTGGTACTCCCTCCACCTTGAAATAGTTGTCGTTTTAGACATGTCCTAAGTCAATGTTTTAAAATTTTATCTACAAAATACTTCTAAACCATTTAGATTTGAAGCATAAAATTCATATAGATGAATTTGTTTCAAATAGAACTTTCATAAAAGTATAATTTTAATGCATGTTAAAATTAAATTACAATAGTTTTTAGTGGTCAAAGTTGCATTTTGGAGACCGTGTCAATGTCCAAAACGATAACTATTTCATAACGGAGGGAGTATTAGATTTGTTGTTATTTACTTCCTTCAATGAAGCGACTACTAATTTTCTTGCAGAGGTATATGCCCTAGACAAGATCCAGTTGTACAATACCCTTATAATTCACATCCATTTAGGAGGGACCTTGAACAACAATCACATAAATGGAGGGCCTTTTTTTTTTTGCAAAAGTGCATGAGAGAGAGGAGGTGAAAGGACACGCAGAAATCCCGTCAAAGATTAGAGAGCAATGGATGTGCATGAAACTACATATACACGTGGATTACATTTTCGAATACACAAGCAGTGTAAGATTCATTAGTTTTATAAATGCATTTAGTTCATTTTCTACAATTTTGCAATGCTTTAAACAAATACTTTAGAATTGTTCAAAATACACTTTTTACCAACCTAATAAACTGAACTTTCATCTTATCGTATTTAGAGATTATCGTATTCATGTTGGATTCCATTGCAATGTACGTGCACTTGACTATCTGAAATACAAAAGCTCGGCTTGAGCACCCTCTCTGAATAAGCAAAAGAATTAAAATGCTGGAAAAGGCAAAAAGAATTAGAATAGTTAACATGTCATAGTTCCTCGACTATTGTGTTAAATGTGGAAGTCAGAAGTATGTGATATGTTTCAGTCTTTTGGTAAGAAACAAATGAATGAAAAGATTTTACGCAAACATCAGTAACACAGCCCAGCAACTTGAGATTACTGAAAAAATTGAACCAGAGGGAAAACTTAATAATCATGCAGAGACTCTACAATTTTCTAACTGTTGGCATCGACTGATGATAGCTTGTTTGGTTATTATTCAGATGTTAGATGGCTAACATTGTTACTTTGGGAAGTGACAGATAAATGGGTACCACCAAATACATAGGAAAATGATTTGTGCACATGTGGAGATCTTGATATGCTAATTATAAATCATCAATAAAAACTAACTCTTCTGTCAGTGAGATTGGTACCATGCTAAAGTAAGTCACACTTGCCCAGAACAGAAAGGTAAATAGCTTAACCATGACAGGAAAGAAGTTGCATCTAAGGCCATCTTCAATGCAAAACGCTTATAGCAGGTGCTTAAGGAGAGAGGGTGCTGCCATGTCACTAAGCTTTTATGTAGAAAAACTTATTTTCAATGCATAGAAGCTTATATGGATGTTTACGTACTCTCTAAACACCTCTCTCAGCATGGTGCTTAATTAAGCATCCATATCCCTCTCTAAGTACCCATGCAAGCACTTTCTCTATCCTACATGGCAAAAAAAATCTGATTTTTTTTAAACACTTGTCTAAGCACCTGCATTGAAGATGGCCTAATGGTGTAGTAGTGAAATTCAAAATCTTTCAAAGCTAAAGATAGCTCTATGGCGATGGCTATATTTTCAGAAAAGTAACTCTAGTAACATGGTTATTGCAGAAGTAAAATGGACAACCATGTCTCCTTGAATTCGTGAACAAACATTAAGACCGAATAACTAATTTCTCCTTGCATTCGTGAACAAACAATAAGTTCAGATCGGGAGGATAGCAATTGCTGGTTCTCCTTTCTCATTTTTTACTGCTATAATAGGCATGCATATTTTCCATTCTTATATCTCTGTGTTTAGGGTTTAGGGTTTAGGGCTGTAATAGGCGTGCAATTGCTGGTTCAGATCGGGAGAAGCTTCAACTCCATAAAGATGCAAATGAAAAGAAGGTATGAGTAGAAATCAAGATCCAAGTCGTTCTATACAGAGAAGCTTCAATTCTTCGATACTTGCTAAGATATTCGAGCAGCAAGAATGCAGAAACCTTGCTGCTATCTTCTATTCTTCTCCTCCACCAAGCTGTGTACATTGCAATTCAATCAAAAGCCATACATGGTCAGACCACAGAGCATGATCTACAAGAGGGAGAAGGCATCATCTACAAGCACACACCAACCTATGATCATCTGCGCCGAAAGAGGAGTGGGAGATATGAAAGAAGAGGAGAATGACGACTCGCTGGTTATGTAGAGTCGATGGAGGCAATACAGCCCAAAGTGGCCATGAGCACACGTTCTTCCTGAAACCGCCAGGCACACACGGACAGTCAGCTGGGCAGTGGAAGTGGCGGTTGCTTGCAAACCGCCGGAGAGAAGGTTCAAGGAGGGCGGATGACAGGAGGGGGTCGGGGTAGGGGACGTCGGCGGTTGCCGGGGGAGCGCGGAAGGCAGTAGGTGTTATGCCATAAATTAATAAAAGGAGAGAAGTTAATTGGGCCGGTGGTCCAAGCTAGCCCACCACCGACCTTGGCTATAGATAAGGCAGTTGTTCAAGCTTTGCCAACATATGCAATGAGTTGTTTTCAACTTCCTAGTAGCCTCTGCAAATCCATCCAACGAGAGATAGCAAATTTTTGGTGGGGGCGAGGTTCTGGAGGTCGTTCGATACATTGGAATTCTTGGGAGACATTGACCAAATCTAAAGAAGAAGCTGGTCTGGGTTTCCGCGATCTCCATGCATTCAACAAGGCACTATTGGCGAAACAAGGTTGGCGTATTCTAATGGATCCTTCATCTTTATGCTCCCAGGTCTTGAAAGCAAGGTACTTCCCACGCTGTTCATTCATGTCTGCTGCTTGTCCAAGTAATGCATCTTATACTTGGCGTAGTATATATTTTGGAAGAGATCTGCTTGAGAAAGGATTAATATGGCGTATAAGGGATGGACAGAGTGCAGGTATTTGGAAGGATGATTGGTTACCGCGTGAATCCATTCGCCGTCCGCTGGCGAAGAAGGTCCCTAACAATCTAGAGCTTGTAGCTGATCTGATTGGTACTAATGGATGGGATGAGGAGAAAATCCGCTGGTTTTGCTTAGAGGATGATGCAAATGACATCCTGGGGATCCAGCTGCCACCGACTCCTTGCCCTGACATTCGGGCTTGGTTTCCTACTGCTTCGGGTCGTTTCACAGTGCGATCCGCTTATTTCTTAGCTCTCAGATGGAAAGCATCTCTGATTTCTCGAGGGTATTCCTCTGGTAGCTCTTCTAGGGGAACTTTACAACCTCTTTGGAAGAAACTATGGAAATTGTCGGTGACTCCGAGACAGCGACACTTCATGTGGAGGATTTGTCAAGGATCTTTGCCTATAGGCCACAATTTGACAAGGAGAAAAATTGTTGACCATCCATGTTGTTGCTTTTGTGGAGAACCGGAATCTGAAGCTCACGTGTTTCTTTTGTGCCCTTTTGCTAAGGATGTGTGGGCTACGCTGAAACAGCTTTGTGTTGAAGCTGATCTTGATTTGTCTTCATCTTGGACAAAGTCTTCTACTTCTTTCAAGCATCGGATTTTGGGTCTTTTAGACCAGTGGCATGAGACCAATATTCAAGTTTTGGTTGGGGATTAGATGCTATTTGGTGCGCTCGAAACAAGCTTTGTTTTCAGCATGAGGAAATTTCACCCAGCAGTTGTGCTCGAAAGGTTCGGGCTTCTCTTGATTTTTGGAGAAACCAACATGATCATGTTTTAGGCCATAGTAATGAAGTGGTGGATGTTCAGTGGAAAGCTCCTCCTCAGGGTGTTCTGAAACTGAATTGTGATGCAGGTTTTTATGGTCTTACAAAACAAAGCTCAGCTGGTGCAGTTCTTCGGAATCATGATGGTCTTGTGTTAGCTGCAGCTCTTCGTTTTTTCCAAGCTTCTTCCCCTGAGGAGGCAGAAGCTCATGCAATTCTAGAAGGCTTTAAACTGCTTGAATGCTTCCTGTCTCATTCAGTTCTTATAGAGACAGATTGCTTGTTTCTGGTTCATAAAGTGCATGACAGGGAAGTGGATCGTTCTCACACCTGTACTCTAGTGCAGGAAATTAAGACAAGATTAGGGAGTAATCCTAACTGGAAGATGGTTTTCGCTAGGCGTGGTGCAAATCAACTAGCACACTTTTGGGCTTCATTGCTGGACAGACCAGAGTTAGAAGGGGTTTGGTCTCCTCCTCTTCCTGCTAGTGTTGCTGCTGTTTTTAGCTCTTTTAATTCCTCTTTTTTCACTGTGAAGTTAAGCAACATATTGCCACTGATGTAAACCGTGAGAGGCTTGGTGTTTTGCCGGCCCTTGTGTAATTAAAGTTGGCAGTGTTATCTCAAAAAAAAAAGAAAAAAAAAAGATAAGGCAGAGAGAAGCAGCCATCTCTCCCTCATCCCTCTGTTCTTTGATCCAGCACGTCTCTCCCTCTACTCCTTGCTCCTTGCTCTCTCTCTCTCTCTCCCGTCACTTCGTCCCTCCTACCGCTGCCCGTCGCCACCGTTGCCGGCCGTCGTCGCCGTCGCTGTCCGCCGTCGTCCGGCGCTGCCTTGTGCCACCCTCCTCTCCCGTTTCCCCCTCCCCTGTGGCTGCCCATCTAGGGTTGCTTGTGGGGAACAGCAAGGAAGCTAGATGGAAGGGAAGAAAGGGAAGGAGGTGAAGGAAGGAGGAGGGGGAGGCCGGCCAAGTGAAGGAGGAGGAGGGAAGAAGAAGAGGAGAGCTAGGGTTTCATCCAAACCCTAGTAAAATGTTGGGAATCTAAGGTGAATTTCTGTTTCTAGCTCTTGTATGGGTTGGTTTAGGATGGGTTTTGGGAAGAAATGAAAATCCTGGACTTGTATTTTAAGGGAAGTTTGTGGCCTGTGAGTGCAGTAGCTTGTCCAGTAGAATCTGAGTGTTTCGGCCAGGATTTAGGGCTCGTCCTTATTGAAGAAATTGTAGCCTATCTTTCTAGCTTTCCAACGAGCCCAAGAACGCGTAATTTGGCCTAGCGGTTTAGGAGCTATGGTCTTCGGAGCGCTGCGGTCCTGAGAAGGATGTGACGAGGTTTGATTTGGTGAGGGCATAATTGTTCGGCTAGTGTTATAGGGATTGGAAAGGGTAAGGGCTAGATGGAATACTAGATATGTATATTTCTTAATGAGAGTATTAAAACAATTGATTGCCATGCTTGAATATGTAGGTGGTGCTTTGGGGACCAGTCGACGCGTCTTGTCCGTCCACTCACTTTGGTAACCAAGGCAAGTACATAATGTCATGACTACGATAGCGTGAGCTTGATTGATGATATGTGGTATTTATGCTTGATTTACACACTGAATGTGTTGATGAATGGTTGTGAGGATGTTGATGGTAGCCTGCTGCCGTTTGTGCTTTGTTTTTATTACTGATGTTATGATAGAGCTGATTGAATGGATAGCGACGATGGATTAGCAAATGTATGGATGAACAGGGATAGAAATGAAAGAATGGATGAGAAATTATGGAATGATGATGAGGCATGACGGTAATCCCTATTTCTGTTGCATACAATCATGAAAGCATGCATACGAGCCAGGGCGGTGAGAAAGTCATATAGCTAGCTAGATCGGTGAGCCACGGACCCGGTCAATGGAAAAGCTATATGACTAATCCGGCGTGCTCTTGATAAGACCTACAGAGGTAGGCACCCCCACGGAATGGCGGGGAAGACTCACTTCGGTGAGCACCTCCACGGGATGGAGTTAGAGCGATACATCGACGGGTGTACGTTCAGATACCAGTGCGCACAATGTCAAAGATCATGATGCATCGCATTGCATTGCATTGCATATATCAATGTGTTGTCTTATTAGAGCAGTGATTGATGATTATGTTTATGCTTAAACCTCATTATTATGTGCTTTGCTGAGTCCTGGACTCACACTTGCCTTTTTGTTATTTATTAGGTGATAATTGAAGTAGCACCTGCGGGAAACGGTGTAGTTCACACGTTTACACATCACTCGAGCCAGTCAACCTAATACCTAATTAAAGTGATGTACTATCTTAGAGCTTGTATTTAGTCTAATAGTGTATATTAATCTAGCTGAAGGTTTGCTGAATTGGGTGGTTCATGCTCCTTGAATCGGGATGGTTGTCTCGTTGAATGTGGTGATGGTTTTTAACAAGCGGTGGCCTGGATTCTTTACTGATTGTTGTATGTTGATTTATATTATTCTGCTGTGATTTGCTTTGTCTGGAGGTCCCAATTGTAGGGGAAGTTCTGCCAAAATTTAGAATTTAAAGGAGTTGGTAGCATCTTGGGCCTTGTGGAGGCCAGGGTGTTACAGTAGGTGGCGGCGTGTCGCCTGAAAGATTGGAGTAGGGCGGCGCGGTGGAGGGTGCGTGTCGCTAGAGAGGCGGGGGAGGCTGCAGGCTGCAGCAAGAAGAGGGCAGGGGAGAATGGATCTGCAAGGGGGCGAGGCACATCCATCGCGACAGCATAGCGGATAGCCAACAAGGCGGCGGAGCCATGGCGGAAAGAGGAGGGGAGAATCCGTCGTGGCAGCGGCATGGCGGGGATCTGAGAATGAGAGGGGTGGTGCACGGGAGAAGGGATGAGAGAGCCGAGCCTGTGGAGCGGTGGTGGAAGAAGCGTTGTGAGAGTAATTCAAATTCAAAATTAACATGCAATACTCACTTTAACATGCAATACTCATCCCAAAAAAGTAACATGCAATACTCATATAAAAAGTAACATATAAATTAGTTATTATGAGAGTAATTTCCCAAAGGGTGGACAGGGAAGCGTTGTGAGACCATCTCCAAACATATCTCTCGACGATTTTTTTCTTTTCATGGAGAAGAGATTATAATTTTTTAAAGATGTTTAAAACCTTCTCTTTATGGTTCTTTATAGAAAAAATTTCTTCGTGTATTTGTCAAAAAAAAAACTTACGAAATTTTTCAAAAAGATGTTTTTAAAAATGGTTGAGGATGAAGGAAAATAATGTGTGCTCGACACATTGGAGCCGACCAGCTCCCTCTCACCTCTGTCTCTCTCTTCGTGTGTGTGGTTGGAAAATAACAAAAAAAATGAGAAAGAAGAAGAGATTAGAGAAAGAAACTTGCGACATGAGATGGGTTTCGCTGCGTGATGGCCCGCGTCCGAGCACGTCGAACACACGTCCAGAAGTATTTCTGAGAGAGAAATTGATCAAACCCTACTAACTCTATTGTTCTGCTAAAATAACTATATTGTTAAGGGAACCATCAGTAGCCATTGTGAAGTCACATTTTAGTTGAGTTTACCAGATTGTTGTCCAATGGCATAGATTGAACAAAGTACGCGAAAACGTGAGTTAGGGGGATCGTCAAGATAACTTGCAAGAGCCCTTCCAGTGATCACTTTGCTTGTTCCTTAAATCGTGCCACGCTATTATTTCAAGTGAAAGGAAAGAGATAAGATACTTTGCATGATAAAACCCATGATTAAGTGGTCTCGCCTTTATTAAATTGGTTCAATGCACATGCCTTGCCATATGCCTATATAAACCTATATATTGCCCATGATATCACAATTCCTAAATATCATCAATAATGTCTTCATGAAATCAGTTACACATCATGGTTCTCTCTGTACATTTCTCGAAAACTTAGGGAAGCTCACCCTGAGCTTTTTCCTTTTACAAATAGCACAAGATGTAATACACAGCCACCAAGTTGTACAGCTACGGGTAGGCAAATAAAAAGAATGCCTTCACATGACGTATCAAAAGGAGAAAGCCTCGTGTACAAACTCTACTCTCACAAACATGAATTGACAAGTGCCTAACTCACACCCTAATTATGTATGTATTGCTGTCAAACCGTGCATAATTAGTTCATCAGCTGCCACCATGAACTTGATCACCTGGTCCAGTAAGCACAACCTGCACAGATGGACAAAAGGCTGTAAAACACCTTGTTTTTTAAGTTTCATAAAACTAAGCAAATTCTTGAGCACAATAACACCAAATGTCAAAAAGTATTCAGAGACTTGCTTACATTGCAATTGGAAGCGAATTTACGAGCAAGCATAATTGCAGCATTCCTGTCTCTGTCTGTTTCAAATGCTAATGTGTAGGATAGACCTTTCCTGGCTTGCCAGAATACTGCCCTAGCCACAGCATTGCCACCGCCACGGCTCCCACATAACTGGTGATTGGCCAAGGAAAACTAGATTATTCCCCCAGCATAAGGCCTCAAATGTTAAGCTTGGGGTGTAACATTACAGTTGGCAATTCCAATAGAACCTTTTGCATATTTAGTGAACTAACCCATGACAGAAAATGTTTATCCAGAAGCCATGATAGGAAAAAAAAAATCTTTGAAATGAACAAGCACAGATACAGGGAGAGATTTACTATTACGACCTTGCACGTGTTTAGGGAGCAAAACGTTACAGATAAGTATTATACACTTTGAGCAGACTTTACCTTCATTATGGTGGAATATGACTCTTTTGCTTTCGTAGACCTTCCTTTTCGAAGCTTTATTCTCTGCTTTCCAATATGAAATACATGGATGGTGTTCGATGAGTAGTCATTCCCATTCATTTGGGTGACTACCACCTACAACGCAGAACAGGTCCAAACCTCAATTGAGTATATATTAAGTTAAAGCTCAAGTAAACACAGCTTCCAGTTTCACTTCAGTTCATGGGGGTAAATGAAAGGCCTGTTTAGATATTGGGGATTGAGGTGAATTTTTTTTTGGACCTGAATCCCCTCATATCCAAATAGGCCTAGGTAGAAAGTTTTCTTAAAATCATGGGAGTTGGCTTCTAAAAAATTCAAAGAGAAGGTATGTTATAGGCAAGAAGAATTCATACATTGAACTCAACATCTGTCTTTCTCATTAGCGAGTCAACGTAACGGTCCAGTCCGGCAGCTGTTTAAAAGTATGACAAAGTCAGCCATTTAAGTGAAACTTTGGTGGCAGTACAAGCTTGTATCCTCACGTTGTTGCCTTTGTAAGATTGTTGTGGTGACACCACAAATGCAATTAAACATAAAACTACAATGAGAGGGCCAGATAACAAATAGCAACGGAGACATACAGCATGACAACTTAAACCATAAATTACCATATCAAATGCAGAAAAGTTGTAAGGCTCAAATGTAGAAAGTATACACAAATATAGAAATGTGACCGCAATTAGAAAAAAAAATGACTGGGTCTGGGATGTCAGAGTTGACTTTGCAATAAGAAAACTAAACAGTTCAGAGCTATTTTATGGAAGAAACACATTTACCCACATCAGCCAGATTAAAATATACATATATAAATGATGTTGAAACCACATTAAAAGAAAGTTGGGGAAAGTCCTAACCAGGATTTATCGGGCCATCTGTCTGAACTGTAATTTTCTCTGTGTTTAAAATTATCTCGGCTTGCAGCAATCGGCCAACATCAAATGGTTCTGGAGCATAGGTAAGTTTTATCGCTCCTGCAGCAAGATATTAAAATATCGGAACGTATACATTTAGCAAGGAAAATTAACTCTTGAGCTCCATACATACACAAAAATGGTAATAGCGGATATCATGAAACATAGTTTACTGAAAAATTTGCTAGCAAATGATTATTCCTTGGGTGCTATCGGCTATACAACCATGCCATTATAAAATTTACGCTTTGCAGCTACTCATGACAATGACATTATGGGGCCAAGAGGCTAGGACCCACATGTCATTGTCACATGGAGTGGCATTTCTGTGAAGCATCAACTTTATAATGGCATGGCTGTAAATTTCCCTTCCTTCAATGGACTTGTAAGTTTAGATAGCTTTATTTGCTATTGAGTATTAACATGATTACATACCTGATATGGGCTCTCTACTGTCTCCAAAAATTACACGGTACCACTGAGCCGGACAGCTTGATATGTCTAGAGCATTATTAACTCGTGGGATAATACGAAATTGTGACCCAAGCGTATGAGAACCTTCAAGCTCCAAAATATCAGAGCTATCTTCTTCGAGCCTCTTTATCATGGCAAGCTGAAGATATAAGTGTAAGTGAGAAGCGCTTGACATACATTACTTGATCATGACTTAAAATAATATGAATCATGTGTTGACAAAAAAAAACCTCTTTCTTTAGCTGACTGCAAAGCTGAGTTTTTTCTGATATGAGTGTCCGCAGTGCCTGGAGTTCAAACTCCATGTCCATTACCTACGATTTTTTGCATGGCCGATATTAATGCTGATAGATACACGAGGATAAGCAAATAGCCAGAAGATGCTTTATTTCATCACTGGCTACATGAAAGATAAACGATGGAAATGATATAGCATTGACAATGAAAGATGTGACAATTTGTATGAAAGGGTTATATAAGGAGGAAAAAACATATTTGAACTTGATAGAGGGAAGAAACAAAGAAGTAACATCATAGATTAACAAAACACAAAAAAAAAGTAACTCCATACATAAAAAATGAGGCAATGATGCAAAACAAACCTTGCTTGGTTGGTGTAACATTTTTATTCGTCTAGCCTCTCGAACCTCTTTCCTTAGTTTCTCTATCTCCTGATATGAGAAAAATATATTGAGATGCAAAATAACTGTGGCAACTGTTGGAGTGTGTGGGTGAGCCCATGTATCAGGCCCATCTAGAGGCCCATGTACTCTACTATATTACCACCCTTCTAGGGTTTGGAATAACAGATCACTCTTTCTCTCATTCTAACATGGTATCAGACTTCCTCTCCTCTTCTCCTCCCTCCTAGCGCCACCAGGCCGCCGGCCGCCGCCGCCATGGCCGGCCCTTCCCCACCCTCCTCTTCCTTCCTCCTCCTCCTCTCCCGTCCTCGGCGCCGTCCTTGCCCATGCCATTGCCTTGCACTTGCTCCTGACAGGC
This sequence comes from Raddia guianensis, assembly GCA_036346415.1. Classification (NCBI taxonomy): domain Eukaryota; kingdom Viridiplantae; phylum Streptophyta; class Magnoliopsida; order Poales; family Poaceae; genus Raddia; species Raddia guianensis. Next base: position 62,266,146 of record CM070534.1, read on the forward strand.
ATGCCCTTGTGTGGCTTCAGCGTGGGCGCCCGGCCGCCGGCGCCCGCCTTGTGGCGCCGCCCATGCCCCGCCCGCCGCCGCTGGCGCGCCTCCCATGACCACGCTTGCGCCTCTCCCATCCCGGCGCCTCACTTTGGCCGCGCCTGCTCTCTCCATGGCGCCTCTGCTGGCGCCGCCCTGGCCAGCCTCTGCCGCCGGCCAAAATTGCGCCCGTCGAACCCGCGCCAGTCGCCGCCGCCGCCCATGTTCGCTTGCCGTCGCCATGAAGCACCGCCACCCTGCCCTGCCTCGATCCGGTGGTGGCGCGGCACAAGTCGTTAGCCGTGCCCACCGCCAGCCGCCGCCGCGACTCTGCGTGACTGATCACGGGCATGGCGACGGCGAGAGCCCGGCCGACCTGCCCGAAAAGCGGCGGCCGGCCGTGCGCCGGGCCGAACTCGGGCCTCGGTCTGGCTCCCGGCCGAGCCGGCCCGGCCCGAAATAATCGCGACAAGCCATGACCGGTCGGGCCCGGGCTTCGGTAAGACTTCGGGCTTGGTAGGTTCGGGCCAAACCGGCCGTCGTCGGGCCGGGCGGGCTCGGGCTTAGTCCCGGGACCGGGCTTTACCAAGCCGGCCCGAAACCCGGCCCGCCGGCCGTTGATCGAGTCTACTCCTGCGCTCCGTGATCCTTCCGCCGCCGACATCGCCGGCAAGCAGCTTCGCCGCGCAAACTCGCTTCGCCGACGCCTCGCCGCCAAGTCCGAGGTCATGGCGGCCAGAGCGATGTCGCGCGCCATTTGTTTGGGGCGTGGCGCGCCGCGGCCGATCTACTATTACTTCGCCCGACGCCGGCGCGAGCTCCACTCTCCGTTCCGCCGACCGCCACCATCCTTCGACTACTGGCGAAATTGCCGCCACCTCCCCACCCGCCCGCCCCGCCTCGCGGCGTTCTCCCGACCGGATCCGGCCGATGCGATGGTCGCCAGCTCCACTCCAGTGCTGGCGTCGAAACATCCGAGCCTAGTCCCGTCGTTTCGACCGCGTCGTCTTCCTATGGGCGGTGGGACTGGTCCTCTCGCCTCCGCCTACGCCTCGGCGACCACGTCCTCGCGACACGCCGGTCGCGGCTCGGTCCTGGCGTGGCGGCGTCTCGGCAATGCGTCGCCGTCTTGATCGTTGGGACCCTCCTCGATCTCCGGGACATCGTCCGGACCACGGTAACCTTCTGGCGTCGAGCACTGGGCCGCCTCGAGGGTCGGGCTTTTAACGCCGAGGCCAGCGCCTCAAACTCGGCGCGACCTTCCGCCGCTTCGCGGGTGACCTCTCCGTTGGTGAAGTACTTGCCGGCGGATGAAGGGCATGGCCGATGCTCTTCACGACCTTGGTGGCCGGTGGAGGACGGATCTCGGTCTCGATGTCTGCGGGGCCTCAGCGGCAACCGGCCACTGCGGACATGGATCGCCCGGCGGCGCTTCTTCCCTTCTTCCCGCGAGTTCGGGCGATCTTGTCACGAGATCACCAAGGCTACACTTCGTGGTCTTCCTCGCCTACGGCCCTCGTCGCCGCTCCACGAGCACCACCGCCCGCTGCCTACTCATGCTCGGTCCTCCTCCGGGCCAAGCGAAGTGGAGGCCGTGGCGATGGGCGTCATCGCCGAGGAGGCGGGGTGGTGCGATCGCGAGGCACGCCCTACCTCTGCCGCGCGCGCTTGCTGCCATCCTTCGCCAACCCACGGTCCGGCGCGTCTCGATGTGGCCATTCCGAACCCGGGGACCTCGACCTCGAAGAATGGCCCGGCTGTGTTCATTGAGCTCTCCTCTCTTGGCGCAACACCCCACACCGCCACTGGCTCCACCGGTGCAGACCGCCTCCTCCTACTCCGCTCGCCAAGTGGGACCGAGCCAAGCCTTCCTTCGATCCTTGAAAGACCATTGGGTGACACCACCGATCGATCTGATTGGGTGGTCGACTCAGGTGCCTCCTACCACACCACGCCGGACGCTGGTATACTTTCCTCCATCCGACCTCCCCATCCTTCTTGCCCCTCTTCTATCATGGTCGGCAATGGTTCTTGTCTTCCTGTCACTTCAGTGTAGAGTCGCGAGCACCCATGGTCCTTTTCGTCTTCCCAATGTTCTTGTTGCCCCAAACATAGTTGATAACCTTCTTTCTATTCGCCAATTTACAATGACAATTCCTGTTACGCCGAATTTGACTCCTCGGTCTTCTTGTGAAGGATTTGGCTTCGGCGTCCACTCCTCCGATGTGACAAAGACGGGCCCTTTACACTCTTGACTTCCTTCTTCCATTGCATCACCTTCCACTTCTTCGTTCATTGCTTCGCCGCCACCACTTCTTCCACTACACACCGCCGCCTTGGCAACCCCGCCATGACGTTTTGGCTCGGCTTAGTCGTAGAAGAGATGTTACTTGTACTAGGACTCTTGATGAACATCTTTGTCATGCGTGCAGTTGGGCGTCATGTTAGACTTCCTTTTCCTACCTCTTCTTCACACGCGGCTCATATTTTTATCTTGTTCACTTGTGACTGTGGACTTCTCCTACATCTCGGCATTTACGGCTTTAAGTACTATCTGGTGATGGTTGATGATTTCTCTCATTATTCTTGGACTTTTCCTTTGCGCTAAGTCCGAGGCTTTCACCATGATCTCCCACTTCTTCGGCAGGTGTCCACTCGATTCGGCCTCACCATTAAGGCCGTCCAATGTGACAACAGCGTGAGTTCGACAACAACGCCTCCGCCTCCTTCTTCCTATCTCGCGGTGTCCAATTGCGCGTGTCTCATCCTATACCTCCCTCGAAGCAGCAAAGTGGCGGATGATTCGCACCACCAACGATGTCATGCGCGCTTACATTCCGAGCTTCTCTCACTCGCTCGCTTTTAGGCGAGAGAGTCTCCACATCGCTACCTACCCGCTCGACCGCCACCTCCATCGCTTCTCAACTCCCACTCCACACCACGCCTCTTCAAGATACTCCTCGCCACGATCACCTCCGTGTCTTGGTGTGCGTGTTACCCTAACACCTCCGCCTGACTCCCACAGCCGGCACCTCGCTCGACTTCGTTGTGTGTTCCTTAGTTACTCCCGACCACAAGGTACCGCTGACCTCACTTCGTCGGGTCCTCGTCTCCGACACGTTGTTTTCGGCGAGTCGGATTTCCTTCTCCACCACCTCCACCCCCGCTCCAGACCTCGAGTTGGAGTCCCGTTCCGATCGACCGGTGGTTCGACCACCCTTGTCTGAGTCTTCTGCGAGTTCTCCACGGCGTGTTTTCTGATCTTGTGAAACATCGTTCCCATTGGGCCGCGAGGCTGGCGCACCATCACATTGCGCCATCGCGCGGCCCGTGCTGCCGTCTCAAACCTCCCACGCTTTACGCTTCGGCCGTCTTGGCGTCTACCACCGTCGTCGGCGCCAATACGCCATCGACACCGTGGCGGCTTTCACGCCGGGCCGCGCCCGTGGTCCTCTTCGCGCCACGCGGCCCTCGAGTTCTGTCGTCCTCGGCGCCTCCACGCGCTTCGCCCGACCGTCTTGGCGTCTACCGCGCCGCCCGGCGCCACCCTCGCCGCCGACACGGCTGGCGGTGTCTCTCCGCCGAGCCGCCTTGCCGTGCCCGACAAGGCTCGCGATGACAATGCGTCGGTGTACCGCCCGCTTGCCCTCCATCGGACCTCGTCATGCTTTCACTTTATGGTGACGCGACAGCGGTAGTGTTCTTCGTCCCAGATCTCTCTGCTGCCGCCGCGAGCCGCGGATCTCTCGAGTACCCTCTTCCGTCCGTGACGCCCTGGCGGATCCTCTTTGGCGCCGCGCGATGGAAGAGGAGTACGCGGCCCTTCTTGCCAACCAGACATGGGACCTGGTGCCGCGTCTGTCTGGTTGCCACGTGGTCACTGGCAAGTGGATTTGGACACATAAGCGGCGGCGGATGGTACCTCGATCGCTACAAGGCTCATTGGGTTCTCCGGGCTTCGCACAGCCGCTGGCGTGGATTATGATGAGACTTTCAGCCCGGTGGTGAAGCACCTTTCTGATCTTGCCAGATTCTCTCGCTGGCGCTCTCCGCCTCTCCGGCATGTGCATCACCGGATGTGAAGAATGCGTTTCTGCATGGCACTCTGACTGAGACAGTCTACTGCAACCAGCCGGCGAGGTTTGTGGATCCGGTTAATACCACGAGATGGTCTGCCGGCTCAACAAGTCTCTCTACGGCTTGAAGCAGGCTCCTCGGGCTTGGTACTCTCGGTTTGCCACATTCCTAGTGACTTTGGGTTTCACTGAGGCCAAGTCAGACACTTCTCTGTTCGTCTACAGCTGCGGGGATGAGACTGCATATCTGCTGCTCTATGTGGATGATATTGTGCTCACGACCTCCATCGAGACTTGCTTGGTACAAGCATCATCACCTCTCTGCGGCAGAGTTTGCTATGAAGGACCTTGGTGTGCTCCACCACTTCTTGGGTGTCACTTTGTGAGCCCGTCCTTGGGGCTTCTCCTCGCGGTGCGATATGCTCTCGATATCTGGGCGGGCGAGATTCATCGACCGCAACCCTTGCTCCACCCCAGATTGACACCAGGCCAAATCGTCGAGGTGAGGTCCCCGATTCTTGACCAGCGCCTCTGAGGAGCCTTGCGGGTGCCTGCGATACCTCGCCTTCACCCGTGGGACATCACTTATGCGATTCAGCGGTCTGTCTTCATATGCATGATCCCGGAGCCGCGCCTCATCTAACAAGAGGATCCTCCATTACCTCCATGGCACGGTTGACCACGGCCGCTTCTCCACGGTCTTCCTCCATCGACCTCGTCGTCTACACCGACGCCGATCGGGCCGGTGTCCGGACACTCGCCGCTTCCACTCCGGCTCGCCGTCTTCTTGGCCGCAACCTTGTCTCTGATCGCGTCAGCGGCCGGTTGTCTCCATTCCGTCTTAGAAGCGGAGTACCGTCTTGTCGCCAACGGTGTGGCGGAGCTTCACTTCCGACAGCTCTGGTGAAGCTTCGCGCCCGCTTCGCCGAACACGCTCGTCTCTGCGACAACGTCGGTAGCGGTGTACTCTCCACCAACCGGTTCAGCGCCACGGACCAAGCATGTGGAGATCGACTTGCACCGTTCGCGGCAGTCGCCATCGGCGATATTCGGGTTCTCCACGTCCGACCACCTCCCGGTTTGCCGACATCTTCGCTGAGGATCGCCTCCTCGACCTTCTCCGAGTTCCGTTCTAGCCTCAACATCGGTAGTGGCTAGTGCTAAAACTAACATGGGTTTTGGCCTGTGTGTTTTCTTTCTTCACTGATCTCAAACTCATTGCGCGGTAGTTCAGATGCGAAGTGTTGGAGTGTGTGGGTGAGCCCATGTATCAGGCCCATCTAGATACCCATGTACTCTACTATATTACCACTCTTCTAGGGTTTGGAATAACATATCACTCTTTCTCTCATTCTAACAGCAACAACACTTTATTATTAGAAGATTGTGGCAACAACTTTAATCACAACAATACGACAGTCACATGTCCGTGCATTTGCATCATGACAAAGCCAATGAAATGTAGTACTAAAATACTACAGAAAACAAAGTTTCCGTAATATTAGAGAAACATCAAAATTCGCTATGAAGTGAGAAAGCACCTCCTTCTCCCTGCTACTAGATGCTGAATCGTGCTCATGCAATGTTTTCTCAACTTGTGATATTGCAGCTCTAGCCTTTTCAATTTCAGCAAGTGCAAGGGCTCTTTCTTCTTCAGCCACCTTTCGGGCATCTTCAGTAGCCTATAATATACAGGAGAACAACAAAACAAAGTTACCATACTAACAGCAAAGGCTGATAGGCATTCAGCAGATTGTTGTGGATCATCTGATATTTGCATATGCAAAACTGTATAGACAATGGAGATGATTCAGGTGAGTGAGAGATAGGACAGCTTTCCTTAAATTAAAGGAATTTTTTTATATAAAAAAGGTTCAGCTCTCAGAAAATTTTCATCGAAATTAATATTATGGCATATATAGTTTTGGTAATCAATAAGGCTTGTTAGGTCACTGTTTCTGTGCTAAGTAACCAAAAAAGAATTAAGGCCTTTCTTAAAGAGCAACAGATGTTCCTAGGCTGTTATTGCTCTAGCCAAGAATAAAGATTTATGAATAGATTTCATCTGTCATCAAATGAAACACCAACTCCCCAATGGAATCATGTATGTCTTAATGAGTTATGTATTAATGTAGTGACAACTAAAATACATATTGTTTATCATTTATGAAGCCTAACATCTTTACGGTCTCCAGGTCTGGTCCATTACACAGTTCAAACAGGCACCAACAACTAATTAGTAATTACATAATCAAGGAATGAAGTATACCTGCTTAAGAAAGCTAGCCAACTTTCTTACTTCAGCCTTCTCATAAATTAATTCCCCTTCTCTTTGAGTCAGCTGGACTGCTAGTGCCTCCACCTGGTAGCACATCACTTGTCAGAATAACTCTCAACTAACAGTGAGAGAGAGAGAGAGAGAGAGAGAGAAAGGAGCATAAGATTAACAAAATATGAAAAATGGTAGATTTCTTCCACAGCTATACTTGATCCTTTAGTAGGTGACAAGATTAAATTCAACAAAGTACAACAGAAAATCGTCGTCGTTTTTTTCAGAACATAAAATACTTTCAAATTCTGAGCATTTTCACCAATTAGCAAATGCTCAAAGCATCATATATAAACATAAAGACATAAATAACTGTAAAGTACAAATAGTTTTAATTGTGTTGGCAACAGTACAGCAAATAAAGTTTTAATGCCTATATAAGACTATAGACTTTTTTGGTGCTATCTATAGGATCCTAAATTCAAGGAAGCACAATTACGGGAAAATCATGGTCTAATTAACAGCAAATGATTGGATTATAAGAAGCTAATATTAGCAATGCAGAAAATGTCAAGAGAAGAGATCAACCAGTGAGATTGCTTCATCAGCGTCATCTCTATTTCGACCTGCTACACGGCCTTTCAGTGTGTCTAAAACATCTCTGAGCTTCTTCAAAAGAACCTGCCTGTCCAATGAAGCTGCTTCTCGCCGCTTAGCCTGAAATTTGAAGCACGAACATCATGACAAAGTTACTTGCTTAACACTAGCATGTGAATATTTATCCTAATTAGTAAGGTAAGGTGTCGATTAAAGAATGCAGCTCATGTTATGCCCATACTATTATAATGACTTTCCATGTGTTTATCCATTTGATTCCAAACAATATGCTGCTTTGAGAACAGAATCAATTTCAGGAAAGAGAAGCAAAATAGACATGAAGCATGAGAAAAGAGATCAACAGTGACTGAACGAATAAATGTAAGCTCTGCAGAATGCTAATGATGTTACTGAGGTGATACTGACAGTCACTCGGCTACTGGCAAATAAACTGAATATAAAATCATTCTATCAATTGTGGTGATTTCACTAACACCTTTATCTATACAGATACAGAAGTTAAACTGTATCATTCTCGCGCAATGAAAGCATGTGGAATTTTTATTTGAGTGTATCTTGTATTAGCAATGTTAGCTAATTACAACAGCTTTCATTTATAAATTAGAATTCCCTCATGCAAGTGTTGTAAAGTGAGTAAATACCTCTTCTGATAACTTGGAGGCACCAGATAGACCCTTCTCAAATTTCTCCTTGAGATCACGCACTGAAAGCCGCCTTCGCTGCTCTAGCAGCTGCGCTGTTTCCTTTGCAACAATCTCCTTCAAAGGCACAACCTCATGTGTGTCCTCTGGGTCAATGATCTGGTTGTTCGGCCCAATCCTGTAATCCGGGAAATGGCCCTTGGGGAAGTTGACATCAGACGATACCATATGAAGCGCCTCCTTCTGCATGCCGTCTCCAGAGTCATGCATGACCCTTGTCATCTCTCGTGCTCTGGTCCAAAACTGAACAATAATATATATTCTCAGTGCTTGCTACACTACATATAGTTGTATATTAGTAAGAGCCAGTTGATGATAGATTTGTCTTGTGCACAAGCAACTTAGTTCATGCCTACATAAAGCCTCGAGCTGGTGTACCTTTCCGAATCTGATATGCTTCAATTTATGTTCTTTTAAAAATTTGGAATAGTACGCATTTCAGAAGCACATCCAAGCAAAATACCCAGGAAGCGATTTCCACGCATCCTAGTAACTAGCACACCAAAACTTACTAAATCAACATCCAAATATACTTTGGAATGAATAGTTGCAGCCCCATAAAAAGTTTTAAAACTAAAAAAGATGAAATTTTGTAATTTAAGTACCAAGGCTAGGCAGCTCACTGACATCAAATTACTAACATGATAAATCGCCAACCTTCGAACTAGGGATAATTGACAAAATGCCCCGAAGCCCGTCGAGGTTTGACAAAATGCCGAAAATTCGTGTATCTTTAATGTTTTGCCCTATGAGGACTATGTTGTGAAATTAATCTTACAAACTAGTCCGGTGAGGCCACGACCAGGAGGAGGAGGACTGGTCCAGTGAGGCGGTCGTCGCTGGAGGAGGATGTGGGGCTACGGTGGCTGATTTGGAGAAGGCGTCGACGGCTATGCCAGATAGGGCGTGCAGGATGGATTTTGGGGAAAAAGAGAGACCCGCGACCTCGCCGGAGCTGCTGCTCGCCGGATCCGCGCCGAAGCCGTCGTCGTGCGCCCTCTGGCGACGGCACGGTGGTGCTGGGGAAGAGGCGACGGCGCGCTGTTGCCGTGAGAGGAGGCGGCGGTCCGGTGAGGCCACGTCCGGGAGGAGGACGGCTGGTCCGGTGAGGCGGCCGGCGCTGGAGGAGGATGTGGGGCTGCGGTGGCTGACCTGGAGGCGACGGCGGCGGCGACTAGGTCAGATGGGGCGCGCGGGATGGATTTTGGGGAAAGAGATAGGCCCGCGACCTCGCCGGAGCAGCTGCTCGCCAGATTGGCGCCGAAGCAGTCGTCGTGCTTTGTGTTCTATGGGTTGTAGCAAGGCCGCTAAGAAAAGATCCTCAGTACGTCAACCCAAGCAAGATAGGGCTTCCTTACCGACGAGAGAAGAAACCAGTCCAACCCTGAATGGATCTCCCCTCCACGCCAGTCCGGTGGAGCGGAGGAGGAGAACGGCGACGGCGACGACGACGACGACGGCAGGGAATGATTCCGCCGCCGCTTCGACCGTGCTACTCTGCCTGGAAGTGGGGGTGTCGTAGGGCTTGAGAATTTTTAGACTTTGAGACAAGACGGGGACAGGCCAATCGCCGCCGCCCGTCGCGAGGGGAGAAAGGTGAAGAAGGCAGAGGATGCGTCCAACAGTTGGGCGGCGATGGGGGGAGTCGCTTTCACACAATAAAGTATTCTCGCGGGGTCATTTTACAAATTTGCGTGGGTCAAGCCGTCGCCCTGAAACTGCGCCTGAGGCCTTCAAGTAGAAGTGTAGCTGTAGGACCGAGCCTCCGTTTCCAACCTGCAAGGTATCCTCCTCTGCGACTTATTAGAAGGTAGGTTAAATTAAGGCCTGGCTTGTTTCAGCTTAAATTAAATTAAATTAAATTAAAATTTGTTATTTTTTATAAGGCATGTGATGTAATACCTTTTAGTTAGGGTTTTAAATAGTTCAAAATAACTTTTTCATAGACCTTTTTAAAAAAGTCACAACTTTTTCAGATTAAGGTCTTGTTCTTTTGAACTGATCTGAACAGCTGAACGGTTGAACGGCTAAAATAATTGAATTTCAAGAGCTTGTCGAGGTAGTCACGAGATTCGGATCCATTTCGTTTAACTTGCTTTTTAAAGCGTTAGGACCCCCTTCAAAACAGTGAAAAAACTGACTAAAAAAACTTAAAACATATGTCTTTTTAAATATAGATAAGTCGTTAAGCTGTTAAGTCGTTAAGCTAATAAGCTGAAAAGAACTGGGCCTAAAGCTTTCAACAATTTTCAGCTCAAACAAACGAGACCTAAGATAAACAAAAAAGAATGATATCTAAATTATGTACAATTTGTAGGGTTGTTGCATGAAGAGGCACGATGGAGCACCAAAAGCCTTACGTGTCGAGGAGGGTGCTAGTACCTAGCGGTAGTGGTGGTGGAGCGTCGAGGACAGCAGAAGAAGAGAATGACTAGGCAAGAAGATGGTGATGAGTGAGCAAGAACGTAGTTGGACAAATTTGGAGTTGACTCTGCTCATTATCGTTACGACTTACGGGGCTTGAGCCAAACGTAAGGTTTTGACTTGGACATGCTAATCCCATCCCAACATTACAGCAAAGGGTGGATAATGGTCACAGGTCTAAGCTCCCTTACAACATCGTCGAATTGGATGTTGTCTTGTGGCTTACCTGCTCATCGTTGCTCTATTCAAGAATGGTAGCAGGAAAAAGGTAGTAGAGAAGAGACGGTGAGTGGAGATAAAGCAAGATTATCTTGAATAGGTGGTCATGTGTGAGTGTCTAGATAGAGTTATCGAGAATGAATTAGTGAAAAACGTGGATCCCACGAGAAATTACTCCTCACCTGAATTAGTTGGCAATAGCCATGTGTCTGTTTTTTTTTTTTTGTTCTGTGTCGAAGAATCGGTGTAAAGCAATATCGGAAAAAGTTGCATAGTATTTTACAAAATAAAAATGGAATTGCTTATGGTCGGGAGTTCGACCCAATCGGATGTTTTGATCCGACCCAACATCGCTGGTGAAGGTGATTTGTTCATGTGGTTCAAAGTGCATGTCACAACAGTACATTTCACTTGTTCCCTTAGTTCAATGTGCACATTTCATTTCTTATAGCACACTTGTCTTTCTTATGTAATTCAAAGTGCATATTCTAGCTTTATATCTCACTTGTTCTAGTAATTCAATATGCATGTTTCTATATGTAGCATATTTTTTTGGTCATGCAGTTCAACTCATTTTATTTGTTCTAGCTGTATATTTCAGTTGTTCCATTAATTCAATGTGCAGATTTCAGTACATTTTTAGCTGTTTCAGAGTAAACCATGGGAACAAATGGAGTGAAGTGCCAGAACACGTGAAACAAGTGTCTGATTTTTTTAAAATGGATTTGACGTTCCATGTCTAGTTATACCCAAATAAAAATTACACATCCCTAATATTCGTAGGCGATGGCCGTGCCAATGACAGGTTAACCTTATAAACCAGCTCTGATGCACACAATGTTCCAAAACAATTTGCAACTATCCGTGGACCGACGTTCGCACTTGGCAGCGACAGTTTCATTCGACTCCCAGGTCCCTGTTGAGCCGTTGTCCTTGCGGTTGCGGACTGGACGATCGATACCAATACCTGCCAGCCTAATCCCTTTTCCTTTCACACTGCAATTAAACAGTATCCCAAAGAAATTCATGCGAAATCCCTTCAAAAGTTTATGCGTCTACAAATACGTCCTTACCCTGCGCCTATTTTTGTAGATCGATCGACACACTGTTCATTCGATCGATCGATCGATCGACACACTGTTCAAGTGTTCATTCCCATGTCATCTCCTCCTACTTCGCCAAGTCGCCAGGTAAACAGTTGCTCATCCTGTGGGCTGTGGTCGACTGCGAGGCGGCAAGGGCAAGGCCGGCGGCCGTGACAGCTACCCAAAACCATCTCCCTTTCGGCCGGCGACGCGTAGACATATATGCTTGATTCTGCATGGAAGATAAGCCAGCGACTTGTTCATGGCCGGTGCAGGTCGGCGAGGCGCTTTGCGGCCGCTGGCATCGACACGTTGCTGCGATTCTAATAATTAACTACTTGATTAATTCTCCTCGAGTCATCAGCAGCAGCTACTAGAACGGCTCATTGCATATGACTCATCGTCGTTTTTTTAAAAAAATCAGTCTTTTTGTGCTGCTCCGTTTCGCTATATTTATTCACGTCCACCATTACACACAGATAAGAAAGCATAAATTTAAGTGAAAACGTAAATGGGATGACCATACTATTTCTAATTAATAAATTTTATTGACTTCATGCATGAATTTAATTAGTTACATGTATTTAAGGTATATGAAAAAATAATTTGATCAGTTTTACAATTAAAATGGACCACAAAACATCCTTAGTTATCAATTGGACAAACTACTTGAAAGAGATACTTCCAAAACCATAGACAAATACAATGAAATGGAGGGTAGGAAGCAAATTTTTAACCTGTAAGGTACCATTTGGCACGACCATAAACCATTTGGCTTAAGGTTTCAATTTAAATTAAGATTAAAAATTGGAAAGGACCCCTAATGTCTAGAGAAGGTCGCCTTACTCTGCTCAAATCGATTTTTCCACCATGCTCACCTACATCCTCACAATGATTGTAGCTTTGCATGTCTCAAGCAGATCGACAAGATCAAAAGATCCTGGCTCTGAAAGAGGGCCCACCCGCACCTAATGGTCACCATCAAATTAACTGGAAACTCACCTGCTCGTCAGTGGAACAGGGTGGCCTAGGCATCCTCAACATGGCTCTTTCGCGCATGCTCTCCATCTCCGCTGGTTTTGGATGAGAAAAACCTCAGCCTCAAGACCTTGGATCGGCACTAACCCTCCTTAAAGCCCTACAGACCTCCATTTTTTCCCGGTGTCCACCACTATTTTGTTTAAAGATGGCACACCGGCACATCCTTCTGGTACAACAATTGGCTCGACGCCCGTCTCCCAAAGACCTCGCTCCCTAACTCTTCACTATGTCAACCAGAAATTCTCTTTTCTTAAAAAAAAATAAAATTACTACTATATATTTTTTTTTAATAAATTAAATGTTGTCGCACTTTGTAGAAATTTGTGGTTTTTAGTAGTTTTTCTTAAATTTTTCAAAAAAAAAATTAAAATATTTTTTTGGGCTCTCCATTATCAATTATCGAACAACTGCTTTTTGATTATAATCATTCGTTGAAAAAATAATGCTAATGGCATAATCAATACTATGCTTATTTGGTGTTCATTTATAATATCTAACACTATAGTAGTAGGGTAGATAATAAAATATAAAAAGAAAAGTGTAAAGATACAGTATTGAGTAATATCGAAAAGTAGTTGAACAGTTAGGCCAAGGTTAGCGTAAAAAGTCGAACCATTGATTCGTTTTCCTCGCCTCGTGTCACCTTGAAAGAGAGAGGGGGGAAAGCAGTTCGGCGGCGGTATCGATCCACGAAAGGGGTTGATCCGTTGATATCGCGATCGCGATGTGATTCGTCGAGCTTAGTTTAGGAGGCCGGGGTTTGATGATGACTAATCTCGGCGAAAATTTCTGGACAGCAAGAGAGATTCACGAAGCAAGACGACGATGATACAGAAACGACTCATAACCCATTAATGGCCAGTGTAAATGCCTCACATAATCAGCCCATTGATCCCGCCAGCGACGGACTGTCACGATAGTGACGGATTAGCAGAGCGCGCATCTTGGCTTGCATCTCCTGTTTCATCCACCAGGTCATCGAATTTCAGCCAAACATCTGCAAATCGTACCGCCATCTGGAGTAATGTGTTGGGAAACCACCTAGTGGGCAGCCCGGCCCGTGCCCAGGCCAGTGCATGGCACGTCACGGCACGGCTACGGCCGGCCGGGCGCCTCCACGCGGTGGGTTCGCATTGGATCTGGCTTAAACCTGCGATCTTATAAAATAAGAGGTGGAAGCCTATCAGAATAGTGAGATCGAGAAATAATAAAGAAGGTTTCCACCCTATATCTCTCGTGCCTCTGTGTTCTTGATCTTTCTCGTGATTGATTGTCACTTTTATCGCCGACTACACCGTGCGCGAGGTTTCTCAACACGTTATCAGCACGCTCGCTCCCTGACGTGCCGATCAATCCGCGAGGAAGACCGATCTGCATCTACTTCTACCACGAAGGTATTTTTGGGCGCCGATTACCCAGTAGATCGTAATCTGCGCTTGAATTTGATTGCAGATCGAGAATCTATGTGGTGTTTCCCTAGTAGATTGAAAATTTTTGCAAAGAATTTAGTAGATTCGTTTTTGGGGAATTTGTAAAAACAATCCTGAAGATTGATCTCGGCCTACGCCGCTTGCTACTCGCATTTTGCCGCGCCGTAGCCGTCGTGCCATGTGCTTCGCGCGCGCCATGGCATTGTCTTCCTGCCTACGCCCGTCAGCGCGCCCGTAACCTAACCGCCGTCGGCCGCCTCATTCCGCTCGCGCCCGTCTTGCGCCCTCCCGCGCCAAGACGCGCCGTCCGGTCTTTCGGCCTTCTTCGCCGCAGATCTTGCGTAGCGTCCGCCAGCGCTTGCTTCTGCGCCACGCCAGCCGTAGCCCGCGCCAGTCTTGACCTCGCGCCGCCGGCAGCAGCCGCATACTGTCGGCGCCAAGACGCTGCAACCGTCTGGCCGCGCCGACGCTTTTGCACACGCCGCCACCTTTGTCGTCGCTGCTGCCGCCGCCGTGTATGCCGCCAGCCCACATCTTTATGCGCCACCAAACCACCATAGCGCCACCACTTATGCCATCCATCAAGGCCCAGCCTGCTGGCGGCTAGGGTTGAAACCCTAACCGCCGGGTGACTGAACCGATGTGGGCCTAATGGCCTCAATGGCCGAGCCGCTCTCTTTGCCTAAGCTGGCCCAGTGTGAAGCCGAGCGCCTTAGGCCCACAGCTAAGCCGCCAGCCCTAGCAGATGGTAGTAAGGCCAATTTGGGCCGAAATTTGGCGGAATTAGCATGAGAGCCCAGAAAAATTTAAAATTGGCTCCGAAAAATTCTGAAAATTACAGAAATTCCCGTTTGGTTTTTTTTGAAAATTATTTTCAAACCAATAACAGACTACGTATGCCTTGATAGCGGAAGTGTCTTACCGGACCGAAAGGTCCAGATTAAGCTGAAATTTTCCAAAGAAATTGCAAAAAGCCACGGAATTTGTGAAATTGCCCTGAAGTTGCAGAAATTGCAGAAAACCCCTTGATTCTTGTAGAATCACCCGTGATTTGAATTTTGGCATGTTTTGCAATTCAGAGATTTAAATTTGGCACCCCTTTTCCGGAAGAAAGAAAAATGCATTAAAATCTCTTAGAAGCTTGAAAATTATTAGAAGTTTTTCCGATGTCTTCCGAGATTTTCAAATGTATTAGAAACTTAATCTTCGGCCTTTTAGCATCCCGAGAACTTGAAGTAAGTACCCGGCTTTGAATTTGAAGCATTATTTAATTTTGTAATTATTTATGTGCAATCCTTGTGTGCATTTGCCATTATAATTATCAGTAATTATTTATGCCTTTGAATTGGTAATGGCATGTTAGAATATATATTACTGGAATACATGAGAATTAATTATGTCACGCACCACATTTAATTAGATTACATGAAGTAATCTTACGAATTAATCCTGAAGTATATATGTCGAGTATAATAAAATATAAATTTGAGGTATTGGCATTGCATATTCAGAGCAACCTCACTTGGGCATTGGATTATAGAATTGTACCCTGTAGCATGAAGCTCGGGCGTATCGGGCTAGAACTCGAAAGGATTAAGCGATGTCTTGAAACAACCTGCATTGCACTTTCTTAGGCACCCCTCTATGAACATATAGTATTGGTGTATGAATGAGCAACATACCGCACTTAAGAAGCGGTTTTGGACGCTCTAGTATACTATCCTTTCTATTATATGAGAATGGGGCATGTATGAGACTGCACATTATGAAAAAAATGGTCAATTCCTTTTTTTGTGACAAAGAAGATCACATCCGAGGAGTAATCTCCACTCTCACCTAAGTATAACTCCAAGTGCTTGCAACTTTTGTTGTATAGTCACGGAGAAGTTACTAGGGGGAGAAAGCCCAAACTTTAAAGAAGGACATAAATGGGAGAATAAGAATAATTGACCTATGAAGAGAAAGTCCAATGCTTAAGAAAGATAACACAAGGAGAAGTCGCATTTTATTTCCATCATTAAAAGGGCAGAACCCTGAAGGCATAATGTCGGGAAATTATGTGGTATTTGGAAGATTGGTCTATGATTTGCCATGATTATGCATTCAATTATGGCTTATCGATCAAAGAAGCAAGAGAAGCAATGGCAGAAGTTTAACTTGCCATTGTTGATGGGATCTCTTGCAGAGACCTCCTAAAATCCCCCCTTGTTCTAATTGTAATCGCACATGAAGTGCATGAGAAACGAAGATCTCGACATATGTTATTGAAACTAGAATAGCCGTCTCTCTGTCGTCTGCATTGCTCGCCGCCGTTACATCTGTGTGGTTGACTATGGGGCCTGTCCTTTAGCGATAGAAGCATCTGGGCGTAGCCCCTATTGTCAACTATGCTCCCGTACCATTGCATCGCTCGTGGCCCGAGTCAATCATTGCCATGTAGGCGGCCCTAACACGGCCTGTGCCGCACACTGATTGGGTCATTCTGATCTCGGTCTGCTGCTGGCGCATTTGGTGCAGACTTGACAGGCCATATGTTGTGCCGGTCGTAGACTCGCCATGCCATCTTGGCTTGCAGGTTTCGGGAGCACACCCACACGTAGTGGGTGCATATTTTGAATCGCATTTTATGAATTTGTACTCTAAATTGTGGTTGCTAGCAGACATATGAATTTTAGCATGAATTGAAAGTTCCTGAAGAACATATTTGAATTGAAACTTTAGAAGAGCACACATTAATTCTCATAACGGGTTTTTGCATTTGCCCTTATTCCAGTATATATAAAGTTGCAATCAATTTATAAATTCTTTGAATCATGAATCTTGCCATTACCTGATTGCAACTTATAATCTATATAGTGCCCTTGGAGGTTATTAACACTGTTGTAGAACAACAAATAGTATTTTAAGAGAGCTCATATACCCGTATCTATCCTGAAGAATACTGTTAGTATTAATTTGAAAAATCGTTAGTAGCGATCTGTGCATAGCTTGCTCACGAAGAGTCATGAGTATATTATTGGGTATTACATCAGCATTTAAGAAGCATTGTTTACCTCGAGCATTTATGGAGCCTCTTAAATTTAAAGGCATCCGCGCATGTTTCATGAAAAAACAAATGAAGAGAATAGCACTGAATGCTCATGCATTATGAAGAATGCCGGATGTAAGAAAAGCATTACTAGAAGTAATCCCTCCTCTATGAATTCGGGCTACACTATAATAGATTTGATGCACTTGTAGTGCATGCCAGCTTAGAAGACTAGATTTCGAAACTCTTAACTCTTATCTTTTCAGCAGTATATTTTGGGTTCCCCAATTTTCGAATGATAAGAGATTGCAAAAATAACTCATCGGACTATAATACTATCGTGAAAATTTTTCGATTCTTGAAGATTTTGTGTGCCTGAATGCGCCACCGGAAATTAATGAATAATCTTGAATTATGAAGAGAATGCAAAGTCCCTGAATCTCTAGTAGCCATACGAATTGAAAATGAATTGAATAATTAGCCCGGTTAATTAGCAGAGTTGTAATTCTTGAAGAATATGTGAAGACATTGTCGACGGTTGAGATAACGATCTCAAGTCGCTAAGGTTCTTTGAAAGTGAGATAGGAGACACGCCGAACAACCACGAACAACAATGAACAGGAGACATTGGTTTTTATCTGGTTCGGGCCTCTCGGGAGATAATAGCCTTACGTCCAAATTTTTCTTATATATCGAGATGAATACAAGAGGTGGCTCGGCGAGACGAGCAGTCTCGTTGAGATTGTGGTGTACAAGCGAAGATCGGTGTCTACCGGATGCTAAAAGCTAAAATCGCCTCTCCACCTACACGCCGTAGGGCTTTGGTTTATATAGTGCGAGCAAACCGACCTCTGAGGAAATATCGGGCCGGAACTAACTACGAGATCTGCTTGAACTCAACGTGCCAAATAAATCCCGAGGCGGATAAGGCATACTCCTAGTCTTGGGGATCACGACTCCTAATCCAATCCGGAAACCAACGTCCGGGTCTTCACGTAGCCGTCAGAGAACTCTTGTTCGAGTCGGACTCAAGCAGAATCCTAGGCGTTCTGCACCGCCCACCCAAGAAGCTATTCGGCGGGATGCACATGGGCTGATAGAACCTTCGGGAGCCGGCCTGGTAGGTCGCTCGAGTGGGCCGTCGAGGAGTGGGCCATAGCAATGGGCGTGATTTTATCCCCGACAGCTAGCCCCCGAGACTCGGTGGAAGGACTCACTAGAGTGGGGTCTTCCTCTTGAGACTCAAAGTCACTGAAGAGGAAACTTTGTTGCTACAAAGGCGTGTAACGATCGATAGAAGCGATTTAAGGTACAACCGAAAGCGGGACTGATCGGGACCGAACAAACACCTTGATCTTGAACAACTCTGTTGCCGAACAGGAACCGTGATCTGTCCGAGTAGAGCATTGACCTTTAGTGCGGTCATTGGAGAAATTAGCCGGTTAATGACTCCAGCGGTAACTTCTGTCATTGCTGATGAAAAGCAGACGATGTTTTATCTAGCCGTTAAGTAAAAATAGCCGTTTTGTGGCGAACCGTTCTGAGAGCTCGTTTAGGCCTATAAAAGCACCCAAGCCGCCCATGACAGACCACTGCTGCTTTCGCGCCTTTCCTCCTAAGCCTTAGTTCCAACCGCTCAACATCAACCAGCCAAACTCCACCCAAGAACTTGCTCGCCCACCCCTGGGGAACGCTATGGCCAGATTCTTAGCCACTAGCCTGACCGAGGAGGACTTAGCGACTTGGGAGGAGGAGGGCACACATTGACGCCGTAGTGGAGGTCGCCGGGGAGGAGGAAACTCGAGCCATTGGAGGGAGAGTTCGTCGACTTGAGCGATTCGCCTTTATTGGGTTGAGGTCTCCGGCGACTTCGTCGAGCCTTCTTAAACATCGGTATTGGAGGTGACAAACCTCAATCCGAACTCCATCCTCGGATGGTCGTTTTTGCACACTGTCTGAAGGCTATCTGGCATCGATCCGCCGGTGGGCCGTTGTTCCACTACTACACGGTGACGAGGAGCAGCTCACCCGCTTCAGCGCTGGTGCTACTACCTCAAGCTCAAGACCCCTCGCCGACGACGCGCCGTACCCTCGGCCACCGCTGCTTGATTCGATGGGCGTGTGGTGGTCGAGGTGGTTCTACAGCAAGCGGTATGGCGACAGCAAGCTCTCCTTCACCGGGAAGGCGCCGGCGAAGGGAACACCCATGCCGCGGCCGGAGATGTCCGCCGCGGACTGGTACTTGACGAGGAAGATCGCTTCCCTCGTGAGCCTCGGGCTCACGGGCAGGGAGATCATCCGAGACTACAACGAATGTAAATCTGTCCATTGCGGAAAAGGCCATATCCCTTCTATAAGATAGAGGGATGGGAGGACATCACAAGGGAGAGCACGGGTAAGTGTCTTTAAGACTCAACCTTTACATTGATTATTTCCTCCGAACAGGAACTAACAATCCCCTCTGTCCGGGCAGAGAAGCCAACCGACGCGTGGGTGACCGAGCGGGTCGACGCCATGCTGAAGGCGGCGAAGAAGGACGGGGAGGTCACCGGCGAGGTGGCCTACACCTGTCCGCGCAACGTGCTTGTCCGCACAGATGAGGTAAATCACTCATGCTCAGCCTGTGTTGCTAGATTTGCACCGTTGTTTAATGCTAATGTCCGCTTCTCAAAACACGCAGGAGGACCAGCTGATCCTTGGAGGGATCGTGGAGGAGCCCTCCGGGTCTGAGAAGGAGAAGGCGAAGAAAGGCAAGGCCAAGGTGGCCATAAAGCCCAAGGTGGCGGCTGAGCCTACGCGGAGCTCGCCACGCCATGGCGGCCACCAGCCGTCGAAGAGACCACCCGCGCGGGCGACGAGCACGTCGAGCAGAAGCCAAGCGGTAGCGGTCAACCAATGGGAAGAGACCAAGCCCCTCCCTCCTCACCGAACAGAGCGACGAAGAGATAAAGAACATGATCCTTTGGCTTAGGCGTTACACGCAGGCTCACTCGGGCCATATGGCACGGCTACAACAGGTCGCCGAACAGAGGAGGTTTGAGGAAGAAGTTGCGCGCAAGAAAAAGCTTCTTGCGTTGCGCGAGAAGAGTGCTCAGCTCAGCAGGGAGCTAAGCTCATCGCCGCGAGCACCCAGGGACCAGGGCGAACAAGCCGCCAAGGAGCCCCCGAGGAAGAGGCGGAAGGTTCCGGCAAAAAAGATCAAGATCAAGCTTTCCACGGCAGGTATGTAGCAATGAATCTCTTTTACCTTACGAATTTCCTGACCGTGTTGGGCTTGACTAAGTCTTTTTCATCACCGCCCGGAGGAGATCATGACAGACGGCGTCGGCGGCCTTCGGCGTTCGTTCTTGCCCGAGCACCTACACGGTGCATCGCGGGCAAGCGAGGTAACCACCTCAAGGACAAAGCTGGCGGCGTGGAGCTGCTCCCCGCCAGACTCAAATGCCAGCGGCTTGCGCTCAAAAGCGCGGTGGAAGCGGCTGGAGGCGAAGAAAGCGGCGCGGCGCCCGCAGACAGCGAGGCCAAAGCGATGGCTCGAAGCGCCAGTGGGACCTAGCGGCGGTCCTGGGCACTCCGTCGCGAAGCGATCCATCCTGGCCGGCGGAGGTGATCGGCGGCGAAGCGAAGTTCCCCGCCGAGGTACAAGGAGAGATCCACGAGCAGGCGGCACAAGTCGTCGTGCCAGTGGAGGCTCCGGCGCCGCCTGGTGAAGCGGCTTTAGCCTTGCCCGAAGGTGATCGGGCAGAGGAGGAAGAAGAACAGGAGCGGGGAGACGAAAGCGCGTCGCCAGTCGCCCCTGCTCCCGAACAGAAGAGCTCCCGCAGGAAGAAGGAGCACAGGAGATGGCGGCAAAAGCGTAGGCCGATCTCATCCGTCTGGCGAAGGGCTTCGTGACGCACGGCCTCGAAGACCGCTTACGCCGGGGACTGAAGCATCGGCTGGGCAAGGTAAACTCCAAGACCAAACCTTGTTCAGTTTAACTATATCATCGCAAAGTGATTGACTTGATCTTCTCCCTCAGGTCTTTAGGGACACCATGGCGGAGCTCGAGGACGGTGTTACCATCGAACGGAGTGTCAGTCTTGGCGTCCTCCTAAGCATCTCGAGCACGAGGGAGCCGGGCGAGCCTTCTCGGCGGCCCGGCCGAGCCGGTGGGCGAAGCGAAGAAGCTCAAGGCGAGTGACCAAAGAGAGGCATTCTCCGAGGCTCTTCTAAAAAAGCCGAGGAGCTTGTATAAGCCGTGAAGGCAAGCACCGCGGAGGAGAAGCCGGGCCGCACGAAGTGGCTCGAAGAGCAGCTTGTGGAAGCGTCCCATTGGCGGAAGGCGCTCGCGGCGGACGTCGAGAAGCTCAAGGCCCAGCTCGCCAAGAGGAGCCGACCCGCAGACTCGGTGAAGATTTCAACCTGTGGGCTTCACAGAAGAGATCGAGGAGATCTTGTTGGATGGCGGTGAGGCGATCACTGCAGAGAACAAGGTCAAGGAGCTGGCCGAGCAGCTCAAGACCGTCGGGCAGCGAGTTAGCCAGAGCAAAGCTCTGGCCGACCAGCTGCACGCCAAGACCGAGGAGGTCGAGGCCATCCGGGAAGAAGGTCGCGCCTGAGCCAAGCAGACAGGAGGAGATAGAACGCCTCAGCCGAAGCAGGAAGGATCAAGGCCCAAGGTGAAGTCGTCGCCTCAAGTTTGAAGTTGAGGAGTTAAAGGAGCGCTTGCTCCCAAGTAGCACCGCTATTTGTTACCGAAAGGGCCTTGTACTGAAACTTTTGATTAGTGCAATAAAGCACTTACTTTTCTTCACCGCAAAAAGAGCAAAAAAAGACGAACGAGCGAAACTAAGAGAAAAGAACAGCGCTAGAAAGTTTAAGAAAAAGCGGTAGAGCGCTAAGCCTAACTCCGGCCCGTTGTGCATCTCGCCGAAACTCGAGTTTGCGAACCCGAGCAGTGCACAAGAGAAAGAGCGACACCTAGCCCCGTGCGGACGATGCTCAAGAACCTAAGCTTGCGAACTCGAGCACGCGTAGAGAGATAGAGCGACACCCGCAGCCTGATCGACTCGTTCCATGGATCGCCGTCAACGTAAGTTAAGCGATTCAGAGTAACCGAACAAGGAAAGTGCCTCTGCGCGGGGGCTTACGAGCGGACTTTGCCAAGTGGTCGCGCCAAGCGATAAGTGCCTCTGCCATGAGGGCTTACGAGAGCGAACTTAGCCGCAAGGTGGAAAAAGCCGTGTTACGTAACCCTAAGTTCAGGAATTCGTTGAAGCAAGATACGGGCAGGGAAACCCTAAAAAGTGCGGAGCCAAGAGTTCGCAAGTCCGGGCAGTCATCAAGTGTTACCAGAGAGAAAGAGGTAGTCTTCAGAAGACAAGAAGTGAAAAGGGCGCAGAGGCCGCGAGAATTCACTTAAGAATTGGATTGAACTTTACATGGTGCCCGAGAGACTTGGACGAACTAAGGCGCGAAGTTTGACAAAAAGCGTAAGGCTAAGTAAACACACAAAGAGACCTACACAAAGAACTTCTGGTGGGTAGATGTTCCAAGTCTTGATCGACTCTCTCCGTCCTCCATTGCCAGTGAACAGCCCGGGCGAGCGTAAGAAACGACCGTGAATAGGCCTCCCAGCGGGAGTTAACTTGTTGGCATTGGACAAGTTACGACACGGCGCGTAACGAGGTCACCCGCCTTCAAAGCCCTTGGTCGAACCGACTTGGCGAAGATACCGCGAAGATCTTGCTTGGTAGCGCGCCATTCGACTTATGCCCGTTCATGTGTGCTTTCGAGGAGATCGAGATCGAGTAAGCGCTTTGCTCGTCGTCAACCAAGTTGGTGAGCTCGTCTTGGCGAGCCGAGTACTATTTCGTGAGCGGGATGGCTTCGCACCGAGACCGCTTGGAAAGGAGTTTCCCGGTTGCGGTGGCCGTAGCGAATCGCCTGAGGACGGAAGAACCGTCGACCGAACTTTGTTGTGCTCGCGAAATGCCGCGAACACGCCGCCGCTTGATACCTCGACGATCTGTCCGTTAGCTCGCCGACCGCTCCATTGCTCGTGGATGTGCCACGGAGGCGGCGAACCTTGGTGCCCAAATTGTCGATATTCACGGAATAGCTCGCTCAACTGGTATCAGATTATCCGTGATCGCCTTATTGGGGATCCCAAAGCGCTTGACCACGTTGCTTTTGAAAAAAGCGCCTGCCGTTTTGGCGTGAAGAACGCGACACGTGCTCGCCTCAATCCACTTTGTAAAAGTGTCGATGGCGACGAGCAAGTGTGTGTAGCCCTTGTACCCCTTAGGGAATAGGCCGAGCAGATCCAGACCCCATGTGGAGAAAGGCCAAGATGGGGGGATCGTTTGGAGCTCTTGGGCGGGCTTATGTGTCTTCCGGGCGTGAAATTGGCAAGCCTTGCACTTAGTCACGATATCCCGGGCATCTTGTAATGCTGTGGGCCAATAATAGCCCATGCGAAACGCTTTGCCGACCGAGTTACGAAGGAGGCGTGGTTGCCACGAGCACCTCGTGTATGTCCCTAAGAAGGAACACACCCACTGTTGAGAGATGCACTTGGAGAGGACTCCTAGAGCACCGTGATGATAAAGATGCCGCCCACAAGCTTGTATGGACCAGACGCCTTGTAAGCGGGAACGCCGCTTCGGCCGTCTTGAGGCGAGGTCCGTCGCTAGGTACCGGACAAATAGCGTTGTCCGGCTTGCGGCTGCTTTCGATGACGGAGACAAGACCACTTGTCTCGATTGCCTCGTCCGGAGGCGTGATTGAGGGCTTGTAAAGGTGCTCGACAAGCACCCTGCCGGCGAGTTCGCGTGAGGATCAAACTTGGATAGCTGGTCGGCGGAAGTTGTCGCCGTGGGCACGAAGTGCACCTCGAAAAATCAAAATGCCGCTCAACTTCCTCACTTCAACCGTATCGCGCCATTGAGTCATCGCGATCTCGATACTCCTTGTTAACCCGATTGATGACCAGCTATGAATCTCCTTCACGATCGGCCGTTGGACACCAAGCGACTTGCACGCTTAGTCCCGCGAGAGGGTTCGTACTCTGCGGCGTTATTAGTCGCCGCAAAGTGTAGTTGGATAGAATCTTTGGAGTTGTTCTCCTTGAGGAGATGAGAACAAAACCAGCCCCGAGTTTCGGTCTGTGAACCGTCAAAAACATGGTCAAGGGGTCATCAGTCGCTCGGGAGCTTCTGGTATTTAGGCGACAGTCCATTCGGCGACAAAGTCAGCCAGACACAGGACTTAATAGCGATTCAGGCGAAATGTAATATCGAACTCGCCAATTCCATTGCCCACTTAGCTATCGTCCTTTGCTTCCTTGTTCCTTAGGATTTCTCAAGGGGAACTTGGTCGACCAAGATTTGATCTTTGGAAATAATGGCGAAGTTTCTTGGAGGACATAAGCAAGGCGTGAGCAACCGGACCTCGGGGTAATGCTCCTTAGATCCGTGAAGTACCTCGCTCACGTAATAGATTGGCCATTGGATGCCTTCCCTTTTCACCGCCAAGACCGCGCTCACCGCTTGAGGCATGCGGCCAAGATAGAGCAAGAGGCATTCGGCCGTGTCGCGGGTAGTTAAGACAGTGGGTTGGGCGGTATTGCTTAAGATCTTGAAAAGACCGATCGGCTTCCTCTGTCCACAAAGTCATTGTGCTTATGTAGGGCCTTAAAGAAGGGCGACCTGCGTTAGCCTCGACGAAAATGAATCTGCCAGAGCGACCATCCGCTTAGATGAGGCTCAACTTCCTTGACGGTAGTTGGAGCTGCATGTTTTCAATGGCCTCGATTTTTTGGGGTTGGCGAGATGCCTTGCAACCAATCACATAACAGAGCAACATACCGATCGAACACCAAAGGTACACTTCTCTGGATTTAATTTTATTCGATGCTGGCGAGGTTACTGAAATGTCTCGGCAGTCTTTTACATGATCTGGAGCATGCTTGCTTTTACAACTATGTCGTTGACATAGACCTCCGTGTTTTTCCGCTACTGCTCGGGAAAGTCTTCTCCATTAAGCTACCGAACGTGGCACCGCCGTTCTTGTGACCGAAAGACATGGTCGATAGCGTAAAGTGCGAAGGGGTGATGAAAGCGCCTTCTCTTCATCCTCGGGAGATGCTTATTTCGTGATAACCGAGTAAGCATCCAAAAACTCAAGAGTCAAGGCATCCGCATCGCATCAACCAATTTGGTCTATCGAGGCAAAAAAAATTGTCCTTGGGACAAGCAGCGTTCAAATCTGTGTGATCGACACACATCCTCCACTTGTCGCCTTTCTTCTTTACAATGACAGGGTTGGCTAATCACTCGGTATGATCAACCTCACGGATGAAACCAACGGCGACGACTTGCTGTCGATCTTTGATGATCCCCGCTGAAGTCCGGCGTCGCCAAGCTTCGACGAACAGGCTTTTGTCGGCGGACGGCGGTTTATGCTCGATGATCGCCCTTGGGACTCGGGCATGTCGATGGCTCGAGCAAACACATCTGCGTTAGCTCGGAGGAAGGCGATGAGCTCGTTTTTCTATTTGGGGTCCAGGTTGGCCCCCCAAGTGAACTGTCTTGGCAGCGTCATCAAGGGACAGTGGAACTTTCTTGGTCTCTCCTCCTGGCCGAAGGGAGACACTGGGGCGTGCAAACTTGGTCTGCGGAATTTCGGGGCCACGCGGCGGTAGTTGGTCGACAGATGCGGGATCGCCGTCGCAATCCGAGCGACTTTGTAGTTGCCCTTGACCGTGATCACGCCGTTAGGGCCCGGTATCTTCACGCAATGGTATCCATGATGGGACACGGCCATAAACTTGCCAAGAGATGGCCGGCCCAGGATCGCATTGTACGCGGAAGGGAAGTCGACCACGTCAAACATAATCAACTCCGTCCGGAAGTTGCTTGGACTGCCGAAGGTAACAGGCAGAACAATCTGCCCCAATGGCTGAACAGCTTCCCCCGGGACAATGCCGTAGAAAGGCATTGCGACTTCTTTAAGCTTGGAGCGAGGAATCTGCATCTCGTCCAAGACCTTTGCTGATAGCAGGTCCAAAGCGCTCTCGCCGTCGACCAGGACGCGGCCAACTCTGGCGTTGCTGATGGTCGGAGCGACCACCAGAGGGAGACGCTGAGGCTTGGTCATCCCAGTGGGGCAATCATCCTTAGAAAAGGAGATAGAGACCTCGGTCCACTTCATCGATTCAGGCTGTGGTTTGCCTTTTTCAACGTTGTGGACCTCCCGAGCAGCTTCCTTGAGGCTGCGCCGAGAGGTATAAGCCGAGGAGCCGCCGAAAATAACGGCAATATGGTTCACGGACTCTTGATATTCGTCATCATCGTCCCGATCACCACCGTCGGCTGGACGCTTGTCCTTGCCGGTATCACCTTGTTCGGGCAGGGTGGGCATTGGGCCCTTGCCGTTGTAGAAATCCTCGAGCTTTGCGTACCCAAGTTCTGCAATGGCGTATGTCGTGCCGTAGTCTTTGGTGGAACTTGCAAAATCGGTCGCTTGGACCTTTCTTGCCTTGTCCGCCTCCCTGAGCAGGCTTTTTGCCCTTGTAGTTATTGTTGGGCTTCTTCTGCCCATCCTTGGGAGGAGGTGCGCGATCTATACCAGCGACGGTATTGTTCGCATCACCTTTATTCTTCTTCTTCTGGGACTTCTTGTCACTAGGGTTGCTGCTGCTCTTCTTCTTTTCATCCACACCAGACTGGGCGGGCAGCTCGCCCTTGTCGAACGCCTTTTTGTACTGAACGCGCTCTGCCGCGTTGGCATAGCGGTCAGCCGCCTTAAACAGGTCGTTGGCGGTCCAGGTCTCGTTGATCTCGAGATCCTGGGTGAGCCGCTCGTCGCGGACTCCGTTTTTGAAGGCGCGGACAACAGATTCGTCCGAGATGTTCGGGATTTGTTGCGAATCTTAATGAAACGCTTCACGAAGTTGCGGAGGGTCTCCCCGTTCATCTAGATCATCTGGTACAGATCATCCTCCTTGTCCAGACGCACGTAATGACTCCGAAGTTGGCGATCGAGGCCACAAAGTTGGTCCCATGAGTGATGGAACCCTCCGGCGATTGAATGTACCACGTCCGAGCGGCGCCCTCAAGGACGGTCGAGAGGTAATTAGCCATAACGAGCTCGTCACCCCCGGCCGCCATGATGGCTGTAGCGTAGATGGAAAGGAATTCCTCTGGGTTTTGAGTCCCATTGTACCTCTCCATGTGACCGGGCTTGAACTTTGAGGGCCATCGAACAGCACGAAGCTCGTCAGAGAAAGCCCTGCAGCCCAAGGCATATGATCGGCCACCTTCCCCGGCAGAACCTAGTCTCGAGAAGACATTGGCCCTGTTGCGCGGAGGGACTCCTGCTAAACGGGAAGATTCGGCTTGGAGGAATTCTCTCCGGGACAATCCGCCACGCTCCTTCCTCGTGGTCGCTACTACGCGCTCCTCACGAGGGGACCGTCCGTGATCATCACATGCACGCTTACCCCTGTGGTCGTGACGACTACGGGGACTTGACGAGCGACGGCGACCACGGGTAGCTTGATCGCGGACAGTGTTCATTCGATGGTGACGAGGGTCACGCGATCGGTTAGAGCTGTCCGAGTCATTCCGGGCAGGTTGACTGCTGTAACATCCCAAATTTTCAAAACCAAATTTGGCACGTTAATAATTTTATTAAAATGCATAATTAAAATATTAAACTAT
The DNA here is from genome assembly GCA_036346415.1 of Raddia guianensis. Classification (NCBI taxonomy): domain Eukaryota; kingdom Viridiplantae; phylum Streptophyta; class Magnoliopsida; order Poales; family Poaceae; genus Raddia; species Raddia guianensis. The sequence goes on from CM070534.1 coordinate 62,293,764, forward strand.
TTAAGTGTTGAAAAACATCATGGCATCATCATTGCATGTAACCGTTTTGAAAATGGGTTGGGTCATTAATTTTTAAAGGTATAAATATTTTTATGGGTGCATTTAGAAACTTTCAAACCCATGTGAATTTGTCAAAACCTATTTAATATTTGACCTTTGAATAATTATTTAGAAAGAAGAAAAGAGAAAAACAAAATTGGAGAAATTAGAAAACTTTTCTCTCTCTCACCTTTTCTCTCTCTGCTCTCTTCTCTCCCTCTGCACCGCAAGCTTATCGCTCAAGTAACTCAAATTGCCGCTTATGAGTTACTCCCATAAACCCTAACGTCGTCGTTGGCTCACCAAAGACCACGCCACGACCTTCTCGCCGCCACGCCAAGCGCCGACCTCGCCGTCGTGTTCTTTGCAGCTATTGTGCAATAGCACCTGTCTTTCGTTGCCTCCGCGCGCTGTGCCATCCGTCGGAGTAAAGTCCGACGCTTGCCGTGCCCTCCTCGGCTATAAAGTGGAGCTCGTGCTCCTACCTCTCCTTGCTCGGTGCCTTGCCGTGCCGTGCTTCTTCTCGTGTCGAAGGAACCCAAGCATCACCAAGTCAAGAAGGAAGTCGCCGCCAGAAGGCCTCATTTCGCCGTCGCCTTGGTAAGCTTCTGCTCATCTCTAGGTGCGCAAGAGCTTGGGAAGATGATCCCGGGATGGCCGTAGTCTCCCCTGCGTGTGCCATGTCGAGTTAGAGCTCCCGTGGAAGCCATGCGAGCTAGTTTAGAGCATGCACCGTAGCTATGTATAAAAATACGTGTATCGAGCACGGTCGGCGGATTAGCAGCTATAGGGTCCTTTGGAGGCGCTGAGTCGAGAGGAATCCATTTTTGCAGTCGGTTTGGCGAACGGAGGTCGCCACACCTAAACTAGCCGAAACTCCGATTAGCTCCAATGGCGTGTGTCTTTGTGCGTCTTTGTGTTGTCTTGCATACATGCTTGGGCTAGCTAGAGCTTGAAAAAGGAGTGCTTTAAGATTAGTGCTTGTGTGTGTGGCTCTGATAAATGGAAACGTATTCGAGCAGAATACGCTTTCCAGAGTTCAAAGCGCACACATAAATATAATTCAAAAATTTAATAACTCTCTATTTATATTAATACCTATAACAATAAAAATTAAACTAATCATTTTGCATTAACTAGCAAATAACGAATGATTTTCAAAAACCTTAGAAAAATGATGAAAATATTATTTTGGTGCATACACTTGATTTAATAAAAATGTAAAAATATAAAATAGTTGTGCATGCATCGCATTTCCATGCATATTTATTTCGTGCATGATTTTTAAAACAAAAATCATATATAAATGTTTCCTGCTTGATGGATGTTTGTATTATCTTGTATGTGTTGTCCGTGGTTAGACTCCGCCAAATGTCAGCCGGTTGCTCCTACCCGCCATCCCACCAAGGCAAGTCCCCTTTGATCATGTTGTGAAGCCATTTTCAGTTATTTAGAAAATGTTTATTAGACTTGAAAATATGCATGCTAGTTTAAAAGATAAGTGCCGATTTGCTAGAAATAGTTATTATGCCAAATAGAAAAGGTAAGAAATATGGTAGGATTAAACCTAAGGCTAAACTACGAATTGCTCATATTTATATACTTGTTGAGGTAGGATAAATGCTTAAAATTATTTATGCGGAATGATTCAATCATTTATGTGAAATGAGAATATTGTTGAGAAATGTTTGGGAAATGATGATTTAAATATAGCGCATCAAGGGTGATGCTTATTAGGAAATGATTTTCCTCTTATCCCAAAATCTTTTCTACTAGGGAGATATTTTGTCAGTTGGTGCAGTGGTGCACCGGGTTTTGTAAACTGGGCTAAAATCTCTACTCTCCCTAGTCTAAGGACTGCTCATCCTATGATCCTATGAACTGAGCCATTACAGTACGACCTCGAGCTCTGGTATGGGACGGGCCCGATCGTCGGTCCTTGTCGTTGACGGTCTTGTGGCGAAACATCGTCTGGGTGCGTAGCCTCTCGAGGGTAAAGCGTACCCACTCTACAGAGTTAAAACTGTCATGATAGCTGTGCTCGCGGTTATGAGCGCGTGAAGGGACTGATTATATGGTAGCTCCTTTATTTTAAAACCAATTTAGAAAAAGGGTTTTGAACAAATGATTTGAGATGAGTAAGGTTTGAGAAGGATTTCGTTTGAGCTAGGAGCCACCGGTGATATTCCGAAATGGGTAAAGGCCTATCGGAAAGTGTCGCGCGGAATGGACCTAGCCGGTTTTGAGAAAAGAAAAGAAGAAAGGATTTTGTTCTTGCTATGGCACTGAGGCCAAGTGGCGAGAACCGTTTGCGAAAAGCCCAAAGAAAATATGGAGATATAATGTTTCTAAATCGCTTTGCCAAAACTAGGCTAATAACTGCAATTTCCCGCAAAACTGCCCAAGCCATCCATTTGTACTAAACCCCATCTGCATATTTCCTCGACTTGATGAGTACCTTTGTACTCACCCCTATTTCTCCTTCACCTCTTTCGAAAATTTCAACAGTCGAGGAAGCGCCCTACGACTCGCCATCCGAGGAGGACCCGGACTTCGAGGAGGAGGAGGACTTCGAGGACGAAGAGTAGGGTTGTGTCTCCTTTCTTTGCTTCGCTGGGAATAGTCTAGTCGCTAGAATAAATCGTGCCATGTTAGGCTCTGCGTTACCGTGTGTGTAACGTCAGTATCTTGGCTGCGTGCCGTGCTTGATGTATTAAGTCAGTGACTTCACGTGGGGCGCTTAGTCCCTATGTTGTAATAATGTAACTCGAAGGCAATGTACCATTATTGTTGTTAAATTGTGTGTGCTAGCCATGATCCTCTGGGACTAGTACTGTATGCACAATTAGGATTCGGTCAATTAGACCGGGTCCTGACAACTGCGCTACCTGGAAGAGGTGTTAACTTCGCCTAGGGACTTTAGGCCTTCGGCCAATCGCTCTAGGTTGGAAGCAACAGCATCGCCCATACGGGCGAGATCGACCTGATTGGAGGATCTGAGGACCGTTGCTAAAGTTTCGAGCCGTTCCTGATTTTGATCTATGGGTCCCGGGATCCCTGAACCATCCGCGTTCTGCCTGACTGGAGTCCGGTCACGCGGGGAATTGACCCGAACAGGGGAAGCTTCTGCCGGGAGACTTAGCGTCGGCACGCGAGGTGGGTCGCGACGCTGTCGCTTACACCGGTCGCGAAATCGTGCCAAGGTCTGATTGATGGAGGCGTCGAGGCTGCGGCGAATGATATCTTGCTCGTGAGCGACGGTAGCGACCTCATCTTGCTTTGCCGAAAGCGATTAATCTGCCCGATCTCGCCAGCCGCCGCATCCCGTGCAGGATCTCCGGAGGTTCCTGCATCTACCATGTTGATGCTGCGGGGGCCATGAGAAGGTATGCTTAACGGTGTCATCACTGTGTCGCCACAGGTGGAATCTACCGACATAGCCTTGGAGTCTGACAGATCTAAACCGTCGTAAAGATTATCAGTTCCGTAGTCATCGTCCATAACGGGAGTGTGATTCGAGGCTATCTTCGCCATATAGGCGAGACTTACGCCGGATACGGAAAGTGTTCGAGACCGAACAGATCGATCTGAACTGACAGGGGATGAGGCGTCCTGTCCTTCTGAGTCGTATCCCTCATGAATAGTCTCCTGGTCGCTGATAGAGTTCGACATGCTCGATCTGCGTATCCCCACGGTCGGCGCCAGCTGTCGACGGTTGAGATAACGATCCGAAGTCGCTAAGGTTCTTTGAAAGTGAGATAGGAGACACGCCGAACAACCACGAACAACAACGAACAGGAGACATTGGGGTTTTTATCCTGGTTCAGGCCTCTCGGGAGAGATAATAGCCTTACGTCCAGCCTTTCTTATATATCAGAGATGAATACAAGAGGTGGCTCGACGAGACGAACAGGTCTCGGCGAGATTGTGGTGTACAAACGAAGATCAGGTGTCTACCAGATGCTAAAAGCTAAAATCGCCTCTCCCCTACACGCCGTAGGGGCCTTGTTTATATAGTGCAGAGCAAACCGATCTACCGAGGGAATATCGGGTCGGGCTAACTACGAGATCACAACGAACTCAACGTGCCAAATACATCCCGAGGCAGATAAGGCATACTCCTAGTCTTGGGGATCACGACTCGTAATCCAATCCGGGAAACCAACGTCCAGGTTTTCACGTAGCCGTGCAGAACTCTTGTTCGAGTCGGACTCAAACAGGAATCCTAGGCCGTTACGCACCGTGCCAGCCAAGAAGCTGTTCGGCAGGATGCACATGGGCCTGATAGAACCTTCCAGGGAGCTGGGCCCTGGTAGGCTGTTCGAGTGGGCCGTCAGGGAGTGGGCCATAGCAATGGGCCGTGATTTTACCCCCGACAGACATGAAGTTCTACACAAAGCATCCCTAATCGCTATTCAAAAGAACATGAAGTTCTACAACATCCAACTAGTGCATGGAAAGGGTCATAATGAAATTTTCCACTTTAAATTATATGTACCATACCACTATTGACGAGGAATATTTTTCCGTCATTAGGGGGAGAATTAGAACTCCTGAATGAGAATGCCGAGAAAATAGGCATATAGAATTCTCGTGCATGACCTTTGCACTAGTAGAGAAATAGAAGTCTTCAAGAATATTGAAGTATATATGAAACTGCCACTGAATGACCATTTTTGTGATATGAAGAGAATGATTAAGTTGCATTACTAGAAGTAATGCGCCAGAGAGGGCTGCAATATCAAAGAATTAAAGGTACCCCTCAACCTGCTCAAAGGCATCAGAATAAACAGGGAGTCTGGTTCCTCCGACCCAAAGTACCTGGGGACGCCTGGGGAAACAGGGAAAGAGGGCTTATCATGACCAAATCACTAAAAATGCCCCAAGTAGTGAAGGAGAGCCAGTTGAGACCTGGCAGCTGGAGAGAAGCCTGCTAGCGAGGCACTCCCAGTCTTGAATATTCCATGGCAGAAATAAATGAATGAATGTATCGATCAAAGTGTGTGCACACACCGGCGATAAGAACTAAAGGAACTTGCTCCCGTGATGAAAAATAGCGGTGCAGAGCAAGTAGAAGTGCACGAAGCACTCCATGACTAAATGGCCATATGAATTGTATTATTATGAATAGAGCAACAGCCAAAATCGACTAGTATTTTCTCTAGAAGAGAAATGAGAATAATGAATTAGAATGGTACATAATAAGGCTGATAGCTCCACTCTTCATGAAGAAGCTTATTCCCTAGTCATGGTATTCCTTTAAATATGTCTCATTATTGGCAGTACTCAACTTGAAGTTGAGAGTGAAATTTGAATTGAAGGATGTTATTACTGAATATATATATATAAGAGACTTGGATTCGGACATGTGCATGAAGATACTTGAAGTATCACTATCCGGAACCAAGGTAGAGCAAACAGAAATATATAGTGTGAAACTCTGAAAGTCACTATATAAATTAAAGAAGCGAATTAGAATAAGTATGCTCATACTTGAAGTATGGCATATTAGGATTGGGATCCCCTGCAGTTGCTACTGTAAATGCACGGTGTGCATTTTCACCTGAAAACAGATCGTAACTTCTATAAATATGTCATACGGTATCCAATTTGTACGAAACAAATTTTGTAATTCATTTTAAATCCTAAACAACCCATTTTCGAAACTTTTTTTATTTTTTTTGAATTTTTAAATTTTTAAAATTCAAAAAATTCAAAAACAATCATAAAAATTGAAAAATAAAAAAGTTTCAAAAATGGGTTCGTTATGATTTTAGATGAATTACAAAATTTATTTCATATAAATTGGATACCGTATAACATATTTATAAAAGTTACAATCTGTTTTTAGGTGAAAATGCACACTGTGCATTTACAGTAGCAACTGCAGGGGATCCCAATCGGGTATATTAAGCACTGCTTAGGCTTGCAGCTCGAGCATTTCCCTCATGGGATCCTAATGCACCAGGAGACCTATACCTAGAAGGTTTTAGAAAAGTTTTGGCTTTAGTAGAGCCTATTCCTGAAGAACCCCGATGATAGGGAGATCTTTGCAGGAAGAAAAAGACCCCTTCCGACCCAGGGAAGAGGGGGAGGAAATCCTCGGGCAGGAAGTCCCGTACCTGAGTGTAATAGGAGCATTTATATATCTTGCTAACAGTACACGACCTGATATTGCATTCGTCGTAAATACGTTGGCTCGATACAGTGCAGCGTCCACGAAGAGGCATTGGAACGGAATAAAGGTTATCTTTTAATACCTCTGTGGAAACATTGATCTTGGCCTATTTTACAGGAAGAACCAAGATATGAATATTATTGGTTATACCGATGATGGGTACCTTTCGGACCCACATTCTGGTAAATCACAAACTGAGTATATTTTTCCTGTGTGGTGGCACTGCAATGTCATGGAAGTCGTCCAAGCAGACGCTAGTGGCTACGTCCACAAACCACTTGGAAATCATTGCATTATATGAAGCATCTCGCGAATGTGCATTGTTAAGAAGAATAGTGAAACACATCCTGCAATCATGTGGATTACCTATTGAGCAAACCCCTACAATTATCTATGAAGATAATGCCGCTTGTGTTGCACAAATGCAAATGGGTTATGTGAAAAGTAATCTCACTAAGCATATCGATCCTAAGTTCTTTTATGCGCATGAACTGCATAAGCTGAACGAAATAAGTATCCAGCACACCAAATCTTGTGAGAATTTGGTTGACCTGTTCACTAAGTCATTACCTACCGCCTCCTTTGAAAGGTGTGTTAGGAGTATTGGAATGATCAGGCTCAAAGAAGTGCAGGATTCAGGGGGAGATAATTCACACGCCCTGAATTAAAACTTTGGCATGAAGCTGAAGTACCCAACTCGATCTAGAAGATTGAATGCAATGTTGGGTGGTTTGTACTCTTTTTCTCTTGGTGAGTTTTTCCCAGAAGTTTTCTCACATAAGGTTTTCAATGAGGCAAATCGTGCGCACAGCAAGCGTATGCTATGTACTCTTTCTGCAATTCTTTTTTTTTCCACTGGATTTTTGGATGGAGTTTTGATGAGGCATATGCATCTCACTGGCAAGGTCCAAGGGGAAGTGTTGGGAAACCACCTAGTGGGGAGCCCGGCCCATGCCCAGGCCAGTGCACGGCACGGCACGGCTAGGGCCGGCCGGCGCCTCCCCCACGGTGGGTCCCACATTGGACCTGGCCTAAACCCTAAGCAGTACTATAAAAGAAGAGATGGAGCACCTATTGTAGTGAGATCTGAGAAATAATAAAGAGAAGCTCCACCCTATATCTCTGTGCCCCCTGTGTTCTTGATCTTTCTCTGTGATTAATTGTCCACGTTTATACCTCGAACTACACCCGGTAGCGAGGTTTCTCAACATAATGAACAGATTCTAACATATTTTAGGACAGGCTTGCGTGGTTTATTTGTTTATAGCATCAATTCAGCCGTGCAAGTATGCTTTGATTAAAGAAAAAGGCTGTCGATTGGTTTGTAGCTGCACGCCCTAATATAATTTTAGTGAGGAGAAGGAGCTTAACGAACAAATGATTGCGATGTGCCCGCTGATTAAGGGGTCTGAACTCTGAAGAGAGAGGATCAGGACGAACTCAAAGCGCCTTTTTATTTTCTGGGTGAGTTCTGACTACTAGTTTTGTGCTTATACTAATTCCATCAGGCCACACCATTGCACCAACTCTCCTTTCTCTCTTCCCCTTTTTCCGTTCTTTTTTAGATTCCTAATGGTGGCTTGGGTTGGTGGCCAATGATGCCTGCTACTAGAAATCCAATGCACTACCACTATAGAGACTCATTGGACTTGTCCGCTGCAGCTGCCAGTATAAGCTTAGGCCCTGTTTGGAAGTGGAGTATTTTTATAGTTTCTATGCAAAACCATAGTATTTTAGACCATAAGGTGTTTGAAAGCAACCCCAAAAACTCTATTTTGAAAACCATGATATTGACAATACCATGATATTTTTGGAGTATTGTAGACTCCACTCCAATCTAAAGTTTTCTCACTTGTGCTAGCAAACCATGGTATTGAAAAACCGTAGTATTTCATGGTCATAGCAAAACACAAACCATGGTATTACAAAATCATGGTTTTAAAAAATTTTGCTGCCAAACAGGCCCTTAGTGTGTTGCAGTACTTTGAAAGTTGTTTGTAGGGGTGGAAACGGATCGGATAGTGCCTTTACCGTATTCGTATCCATATTTTTTAAGCGAATACGAATACGGATTCGGATAATCTTATATTCAAATATGGATATACCCAAATACAAATCCGGATATCCTCGGATACGAATACAGTTTCGGATATCACCTTTTTCGAATGTTTTTGTCTCATCCTATAAATAAATCAAGACTTCAACATCGGATACGGATAGGAATAATGCAAATACGGATATCGTTTTTCGAATACGAATAACGTCAGATACGGATAGTGCTTTTCCCGAATACGGATGACATTGGATATGAATAGTGCTTTTTCCGAATACGGACCGCACAATACGGATTTTCGTTTCCATTTTCCACCCCTAGTTGTTCGTTCTGTGTACTCCCAAAGTTTGTTAACTAAATAGGTGCTACTAATTACAAACAATAAGTAACATGTGATGTACCTAAACTCTAAACTCTTTACTATTTTGGATCAATGTGGTGTCTCCGTTTAACTGATTAAATATAATAATACATAGGTTTCACATTTCATATATTTTTATATTAAACCGCTTTATAGGATAGTTTTGGCGATAGGTCGTGATAACTTTTATAGCTTTTTTCGGAGCTCTCACTAAGCGGCGAAAAACACGATTTATAACCTTGCTAAAATGTGAGTTGACCTTGCTTTTATAACAACGAGTGAGGTGGTCCGCGCGTTTGCGCGGCTAGATTTGTTTCGGCATATAGAGTTTATCTCTAACTTATAATCTATCTCTAATATATTAGATCGGATTTAGAGTTTATCTCTAATATTATATCAGCTTTAGTATATAATCTGAATTTCTAATATTTTCTTTTAATATAAGCCACGTAGTTTTTTTTATTTTTTCTTGATTTATGTGGGAATTTCTTTGATTAATCTATGCCATTATAATTTGGTGATCCTACTGTTGATCGAACCGCTAAAATAATCATATTATATCATCTTTAGTATTTAATACGAATTTCTAATTTTTTTATTTTAATCTAAGCTGTTATAATCCAGCCCCGCAAAACTGAAATAAGCGGCACAGCTCTTTTTTTTTCTTGATTTATGTGACAATTTCTTTGATTGATCTAGGCCGTTATAATTTGGTCCCACTGTTGATCGAACGGTGTGTCCCGCGCATTTGCGCGACTAGATTCGTGAACATATAGAGTTTATCTCTAACTCATAATTTTTGTTTTAGGGTAATCCACAACTCATAATCTATCACTAATGTATCAGATCAAATTTAGAGTTGATCTCTAATATATTACATTGGCTTTGATAGTTATTCTTTATCTGATTTAGTAGATATTGATCAATATATTGGATAGTAATCGGACGGTGGAGGATTTTTAGCCCATATGACATATTGTGGTGGCTCCTTTTTCCACCAACCAGCTAATGAAACGCAAGTGCAAAGAGGCCGTACGTGTGGCAGGCGGCAGCAACGGACAGGCTAGCGCAGCGGGAGGAGGTGGCGAGTGGGATCCAGGAGGTGAGGGACGACGAACACAGCGCCGAGTACCGGAGCAACTCTGCCGGCTGGATGGAGAAGGTGAAGGCGGCGAGCCAGGAAGGCTGCAGCTCGGACCAGAACATCGCCTGAGTTCATGGCCAAGTACGCCTCCAAGTGACCACATGGGCGGGTGGATCAATGAAGCATGCATCATGCATGGCATCATGCATGTATGAATTGTTTCATGTACGCACCATTGGCGATATATGCATATGCATGTGTGATCGATGCATCGGTGTGTGAAGGTGATTTATTTGTTACGCGCCCGCGTCTTTATCAGGTCGGGCGGATGGACGGGGAGAAGAGGAGGGGTTAGTTAATTATACATAGCTCTTGGTCGGATAATCTTCAACTCATAATCTATCTCTAATATATTAGATCAAATTTATAGTTTATCTCTAATATATTGATCTACTATATCTAGATCTTTTCAATATTAACCGCTGGATTTACATAATATTATCCACATTCAACGATGTAGATCTTTTCTTTTTTCTGATTAACGTGAAAATTTATAGTATTTTTTGATTAATGTGGGAATTTCTAGGATTTTTATCCACGTTCAACGATGTAGATCTTTTCTTTTTTTTGATTAACGTGGAAATTTCTAGTATTTTTTGATTAATGTGGGAATTTCTAGGATTTCAGGATTAATGTGGTTGCTCCGTTTAACTCTGTTATATATATAGTAGATAGATAAATAAATAAAACTAAATATAGAGAAAAAGTTCTAATACTGTAGCAAATAAAATAGTAGAGAAAAAAATATAAATAATGAAAGGAAAATATGAATAACGACTGAAATATCCTAAGTTAGGATGCCATTGATAATATAAATAGCGGCCGAAAGCCTGAAAATATGAATAGCGGCTGACCTTATATCCGAATCTCGAAAAGCTCTCGAAGTTCGGTCATTTCAGCTGTTCAGTCGTTCAGATCAGCTCAAAAGAACATGGCCTAATTCATCAACCTTTACAGTTACACCAACCATACATCTCCTATGAAATTATTGCACCCGGCAAGCAAAGCCAAGGGAATGATATTTGACCTAAAGGCAACGTAGATGGCGCCGCTCAGAGTGTCTATATATATATGTTAATTACTCCAGAAATACACCAGCTCCAAGATTGATTCGTGCAAATGATGTACTAACCAGAACCGCAGGAATTAATTTTATTTATCGGAAAAAGGTGTTTTTTTTATATATTCTGTAGTTCTTATACAGTTCACGTAAAAGTGTACAACATGAGAGTTTATGTATGGCCCATATGCTCAGCTTATTAAGACTGACTGACATAGCATACATGCGATCATTAGCATTGGTGCTAGAAAACAATATGGTTTCTCCAAGCACATGGGTATCAGCATGGTATGCCTGCAAAAATCGCCATATTTATGGTTGTCTCCTTCAATTCACTTGAGTGATGTCATACAACGTAGCGATATGTAACGTATCTGCCGGCCGTCTCACTGGGCCTGATGATCTTCACAACTTGTCCTCGTTTGAGACCATAGTACCTTGCAATAGGATCTGTAATTTGTATTCTTGGAAGCTGTTCGGTCCAATAGAATTCAGAAGAGAGATGAGTTACGTGCTACTAGACAAGTGAGCATGTGCAAACGTGCTGAGAAATGCAGGTGTGTTTCAGGTAAACAGGAGTGGTTCAGTGGTTAATCTTGTGCATTTCCGACAGGCACTTTGATCAATTTTCTTCGCGCTGGTTGTGGAGAATAAGGTGATCAGGCATCCTCTTACTATACACATTGATGACTGTCTTGTCGTCATTGTAAATTAATCATAATTAGTGTTCTTGCCACTTACAAAAATAGTGGGTTCCATGCATGCTCATGAAACAGATGGCCTGATTAGGTAATATCTTCTAGAAGTGTCTGAAGCACACATAATTACTGGAACTGAAGAGTGAAGATGAGCAAAGATGACTGCAATTGACTACTAAAGGTCGTTTTTTTTTTTGGCCGCTGCCACTCAATTCAGGATACTGAGGATAAATTGCTATTAACACTTACACTTATATTAGGAAAGTCAACTGGTGCCAAAAGTACACAGTGAATTTCCAAGTGCCAACAGCTAGCAGTACCTGAGTTTCCTTTAATGTATACCGCTCCAGTAACGTCTTCTTTTCCTCATTAGTAAGCACTTGATGCTCAGGAACAAGAACATGCTCCTTGATATTTATAAGCATTTCGGCCTCCTGTCCATTGCTTGAGTTATAATACAGGCCAGAGTAAAAGGTCGTAGCAAAATAGTATGCGGACCAAGTTCGTCTCCTGCCAGTCAATTTTGAAATGTAGTAATAATACTTAGCTTCTCGGTGTGCAAAGCTAACCTGGAAAACTTCCAAGTGGATTTTTGGCTCTAGCTCTAGAAGAAATGACTTTGCAAATGGCGTGAGGTTCTGTTGGACAACCAATACAGCTCTAGAGACATTCTCAGCTTTCATCATTTCGACATACTTCTTTATGTGTTTCATCCCCACCTTGTCATCGTTAGGGAAGAAGACGTATATCTGATTCCAGTAAAAAAAAAAAACTGTTTAAAGAGTACTGCTAAAAACGTAACTGTAAATACTAACTTGAACCAATCAACAACCTTGCTTTTAAGAAGTACATAAGTTTGCACATATGGCAGAGAAGATTTTAATACTTGATATCTGAATTTTACCAAATTTGCAGTCAGTGATCTGAATGTTCAGTTTCGCAGTGCCCATCAACTTACAGATTTGGGACCGTTTTAACATCAGGTGAGTGAGAATTATTTAACTCTCTCAGTCGATCTTTTAGGCCATAGATCAAACACCTCCATAAGGCATATAAAAGATACAACGAGATAATCTAGGCATGTGAGAAAATCGACCGAGACTTATCTAAAAATTAGTCGCATGGTGATTAGCAAAAGCGTAAAGGTTTCTGCAATTTTTTTTTAAAAAAAGAGATTGGCAGGAGCACTCTCTACACATTCAAGTTTTTGTGCATCACTTGTAGACCTCTGTCAGCTTATACGAAGATGAAAAGTTCCTCTCCGGAGTAAAACATCTCCTTTTAGAAGTATCGCTCTTGGCCTGAAAACACAGAGCAGCGCAACAACCGACACCAAGACAAAGCATAGGATTCGCTGCAGGAGTTTAGCACCGCAAGAAGCCATGCGCGTGGGGATGAAAATGTAGCATGTGAATTGGGATCGGATGATCATGCTGAATTAAGGTGTGAAAGAAAAAGTAAAATATGTTTTCTAAAAAATTTCGACCTTATCTGAATTATTAGTTGTCGTCACTCAGTCGTCAGGCAGCATGCTCGAGCTGCCAGTGAAATGTTGCCAAAAATAGCCACATATAGATATAGATATAGTAGCCGATTTTCTGCAACACTGACTCTAGAATCCAGAGAGCATGCAGTGATGCTGCGGAGCTCAGTAGAGATTAGTCCTCGTACGTAGCAGACACAGGGGAGCACCACCATTGCTTCTCCCCAAGCTAAACAGTAGACGCCATGAGCATGATCTGACCCAATCAAGCTACTCGATTTGCAAACCAATTCTCGATAGAACCGATCGATCGAGCTACTACGTGCTACGACTCGAATCCAAGCGTGCGAATTCGATCGGGCGCCTATCGATCGAGATCGGATAGCAGCAGGAGCCGATCGATCCACGAAGAGGAACAAAAAAACAGAGAGCTCAGGAGCCGGATCGATCGAGCAGTAGCTAACCAGCTACGCATACGCATCTCTGCCTCTGGTCGGGGAGAGAAGCATCAAGCATGGGGGGTTGATCTGATCTGACCTGGTCGGAAGGGTCGTTCTTCTTGTACTTGTTGATGAGGAGGTCCTCGCGGTGGAAGGACTCGCCGAACTTGCGGAGGAAGTCGCGGCGGCCCATGGCGAGCTCGTGCTCCACCACCAGGTACCCCCGGTCCCGCAGCATCTGCATCACCGTCTTCCGGATCCGCACCAGCCGCCCCACCATCGCGTCGTCCGTCACCAGCCCCGCCGACATCTCCCCCGCCTCCGGTCGCCGGCGCGCTTCGCTTTCGAGGCGGAGCGTGACGCCGTCGTCGCGGCCCACCTACTGCTGCTCCGCTAGTACTACCGTCCAGTGGAGAGTGGGCGGAAAAGTATTTTTTTCCCTTGTGCGCGAGCGAGCGAGCGAGCGAGCTGCGTGCCTCGCAAGTTGCGGCGGTGGATGGCCTGTGGGGCCCGGGAAGTGGTGCAGCTGGCTTAGCAGTAGGGGTGGGGAAAAAAAACGATTTCCGTATCAGAAATGTTAGAGAACGGCTTGTAACGGATGAGCTTTGTGACCGCCGTCCACTCGCTCCCATGTGCGACCGATGACCGGACGCGCCGGACGCTGAGCAGCTCGGAGACGCAGATCTTGCGGAGCTGCCGCCACATAGCGCCGTAGGGTGCAAAGGCGACCCCGATGGCGCCGGACGCGTACACCGGCCGGACGCTGGGGCTCGGCGGCTGGCAAGCGAACGCGACGTCGTCGCGTCCTCATGATCTCGGCGGCGCCGGCGAGGACGCGACGACGACGTGGACCTCGCCGAGCCGGAGGTGCATCGTAGCGTCGTCTTGCGTGAGCGAAGCTCGCCATGGCGCGTGTCTGGTAGCTGCGGATGAGGAGATGAACGTTGCCGATGATCGGTAGCTTCATGGTAGGGGCAACCTGTGGATCGGGCGCCATTGTTAAATGTTCAGTTTCTTCTTGAGCTCGAGGAGCAGGAGAGGGAGGAGGAGAGCCAAGAAGAGGCACCACATCCACATGTAGTAAGCCATAGCCACTTGCTCCATGGTCATACGAATGGCATGCACAACCGCTGGCTAGCCTTATCAACGGAGCAATACGAATGAATATAGGAGCAACTGCATTTAAACAAAAACCAATGCCAATGCTTGCACTGTACTCGAGTCGTTAAACGTTGTTTTCAACACCCTCATAATCCGTGGTCGCGGCAGGACACACACAGGCTGAAGGTTGAAGACGATGACGTCAGCGTGACATCATAATCCGTTTTATTGATTTCGAAAAAAATCCGACAAATGATTTCTATTTTTAAAAAATAGTTAAAGACTTCTAAAATTCATGGAAAAATTATCATAGGAAATTTATATTGGTTCAGCTTGTTTCAGGTAAAAAAACAGTTAGGTTCATATGAATTTTATGTCGGTCCGGGTAGTTTCATAGAAAATTTATGTTGGTTCAGGTAGAAGAGCAACAAGGTTCATGTGAAAGTCAGATTGGTTCAGATAGTTTCATAAAAAATTCATGTTGGTTTAGGATTTTTTGGTAAAAAAAGCAGATAGCTTCATAGAAAATTTAGTTTGGTTCAGATCGTTTCAGCTAGTTTAATAGAAAATTTAGGTTGGTTCAGGATGTTTTAGCCAGTTTCATATAAATTTCATATTGGTTCATGTCAGAAAATAGCTAGGTTCATGTGAAATTCAGGTTGGTTCAGATAGTTTCATAGAAAATTTATGTTGTTTCATGATTTTTCTGATAAAAAAAAGCAGATAGCTTTATGGGAAATTCAACTTAGTTCAAGTTGTTTCAGCTAGATTCATAGAAAATTCAGATTGGTTCAGTGTTTCAACTAGTTTCATATGAAATTCATATTGGTTCAGGTTGTTTCAGATAAAAATGCAACTAGGTTCATGTGAAATTCAGTTCGGTTCATAGAAAATTCATGTTGATTCAATATTTTTCTGTAAAAAAAAAACAGGTAGCTTCATAGGAAATTCAATTTGGTTTGGGTTGTTTCAACTAGTTTCATAGGAAATTCAGATAGGTTCATGTTGGTGTAGGTAAAAAAACAGCTAGGTTTATATGAAATTCAGGTTGATTCAGATAGTTCCATAGAAAATTCATGTTGGTTCAGGATTTTTCTGGTAAAAAAAGAAGATAGCTTTATGGAAAATCCAGTTTGGTTTAGATTGTTTCAGTTAGTTTAAAGAAAAACATGTAGATTCAGGTTGGTTCATATAGGTTCAGGTTGGTTTAGGCAGTTTCAGGTTGGTTCGTGTTGGTTCAAGGTTGTTCATGCAGATAGCTTTATGGGAAAATTCAGCTTGGTTCAGGTTGTTTCAACTTGGTTCAGGTAGGTTCAGCTTGGTTCAGCTTGGTTCATATAGGTTCAGGTTGGTTCATATAGGTTCAGGTTGGTTCATGTAGTTTCAGGTTGGTATGATGATGTCATCTATTTTGTCCTTTTGCTCATCCGTTAGTTTTTAATGGAACGGTGGTCCGTACTGTATAGGCTCCCTTTCCGTGTTTTTGGTTCTTGGTATTTGGTTAGGTTTTAATGAACAAAACTGAAATAGTCGGTTCGGTTTCGGTAGCAGCGTTAGAAAACAAAAAAAACCGAACTACCGCACGTAACTCCAATTCATCGTGCCCATCCGCAATCCACCTTCAATTCTCCAAACCCTAAGCTCTAGTCCCCTACTCCCCTCCAGTCTACCGCCCACCGCCCGCCTCCGCGCCCCTTTCAGGCTCTCCTCCTCCACTCCACGGCTCGCCTCCGTGCCACTCTCCTCCTCCACTCCGCCACGGCGCCTCTCGCCTGCCTCTGCGCCTATCTCCTCCTCAACTTGGTTGTGGGCTGTCTGCCTCTGTGCCCCTCTCCTCCACTCCGCCGCCCGCACCCAGCGCCCCTCTCCTCTTCCACTCCGCCGCGGCGCAAGACCCTCTCCTCCTCCACTCCGCCTCCGTGTTCGCCAAGGACGACCTCAACACGGCACCTCCGACTTCGTGCTCGTCAGCGCCAACAGTCAGTGCCTCCGCGAACTCTCCCCCATCGAATACCAAAACACTGAAATGCTGAAACCGAATTATTTAGGTATTTCGGTTTTGGTAGGAGATTTTTTTTGTAAATTTTTGGTACCCAAATCTCAAATACCAAAATTTATAAATACCGAATCGAAAATACCGAATATCCACCCCTACTTAGCAGTGACTCCAAAACAAGTAGCTTCATATAGAATGTTTGATGGAGAAAAAAAATCTTTAAGTGTAGTGTAAAATGTGAAGAAAATTTAGATAAAAGGATAGAGTGAGTAGTTAATAGCGAAATAGAGGGTGAGAATAGAGACCCTGATGTGGAAGCTCTCAGCTCAGCTCGGCTGTCAGCACTGGCGGCCGCGGAAAATGGTTTAAATGACACTAAATTGATTAGCACAAAACAAAATAATACTTAATTCGTTCCTATTTTTAAAAATAACACCAAGACATCAAAATTTGTTTTTAAACGACATCTTCTGAAGCAAGAACGAAGAATGAAGCCATCAAGATATATGGGAGTGCACTTGTACGTATAGAGGAAGCAAACCAGCCGGGCAAGACTGGACCTGAGCTCAGATTTGGGCTCGGCAGTCTAAGTCCATATTACACCAGTCGGTAATCTAAAAAATATGTTTTATGCCTAAACTACGACACCAGTTTAAATTGCCCTCTTCTATCAAAAAGAGCGTCATCTTACATCCTCGTTAATTTAGGAAGATGATTTTGATTATGTGGTATAGAGTTTTTATCTGTCGATTGCACATCTGACATAATTAGTCATTTTAAAACTCTGAAATAGAAAAAAATCTAAAGAAAAAAACTTAGTCGCCTAAGGATCCTAGAACAAAATATTTCATAAAATTTCAAGAGTTCAAAATATTTAAAATTATTTCTATTTTTATTGAATTACTAAAAACATCCCCTGTGTTACTATAAATTTATTTTCCTATTTGCTTGACGGCAGCCACCTCACCTTGGCATCACCTCTCATCACCGCCTTAGCGTCGGCTACCACCGGAGTTGAAGACGGAGAAGAGAGTGAAAGGGATGAAGGAGAATGAGAAGGGCTGCTATGTTGTCCCCACATGAGCATTTTTGGGAAGTGAATGTCAACAATATCACAAAAATGAAGAAATTTTTGTAATGGATCATACTCCCTCCGTCCCAAAATATAGGGCGTATAAAAATTTTCATCAAGACCAAAAAATGGTGTTTAAGAGAGTAAATCATCTTTAATTATCTCGTTACTCGAAGCATGCATTTCCTTCCCATGAAACTTAATTAATAGCTTTAATCGCTAAAGGTAGCAAAAGCATGCACTTTATAGTGTGAATAGCTTAACTATGAGTTAATGGCTCATCTTTCCCAAAGAAATAACGGGAAGACTCCTTATATTATGGGACAACTTTATAAAAACTTATGCACCCTATATATTGGGACGGGGTGAGTATTATGAAAGCAATTTAATTTAATGGCATTTTGGACAAAGCGTGTCATTTCATTGTCATTCATCAAATGTTCCGTGCAAGTTTTATGCTAAGGCAACATCTATTTTTTAAAACAAAATGACTGCAAAATCTTGCAATTGAGTCCCGCATGGCCATATAAAAAAACATGAGGTCCCGTGAGGATTTAAAAGTGAGTACGTGATAGGCTTAAACCCTGTTGTTCTTAACTTATTTTATTTGACTTATCTATTTATTAAGCTTATCTTTTAATTTTAATAGCCTTTCAAGGTAACCTTAGGAGTTAGATTCATTTTATCATACTTGTGTTTTATAGCTTTTATTATGCCTTGTTCTTTACCGTTTGAATTTAAAATTAAAACCTACGACTAGAAATTTATCAATTTTTGTACAAACCCAACAATGCAGTACTTTGGGTTTTAAATAGTTCTTTTAAATAATTTTTGCACTCTTCAAGACCTTCCTCGAAACAAATTAAAATTTGTAGCTACTTTTACCTACAAAGAATAAGGCCTAAGACGATTATTCCAAATAGGATTAAACCAAATTCGAAAAAGAAATTACTTTTAATTCAAATAATTAATAAATAAACAGACAGATAGATAGATAAATCAAATAAGTAAAAAAAAGGGCCTTAACCTTCGCCGCAAACAACTCACCATATACGCTAGAGCCAATTATCACATTACCATCTTCTTTTACTATTTGGACCTTTCTAAAAAAGTTTAAAAATTGAGAGGGACGATTGGACACCACCGAAAATCCCCTGTCGATCGAGTAAACTGGAAATGCATTTTCGTTGCTCCATCTTGTGAAGTTGCAACCATAGTAGGTAAATTGCAGAAACGAACACGATTTACCGCTCAAGGATTCCTGTCCATCCCCGACTCCTCCGCACCAAATGCACCTCACGTTGCATCTTCACTATCTATACGCCAAACACCACACACCGATCTGATCAACAGATCTCATTCCCCCACAACTAGTACAAGGCTACACTACACTGCCGTGCAGGCAAACTAGGGCCTTTCGTTTCGGATGAATGTTGAGTTAAGTTTTATTGTAACAAATTTGTGACTCACTCGAAAGCCGTTTTAAATTTTTTTAAAATTTATGAAAAAATTATTTTGCGAACTTTAAGAAAATCTTTTCTAAACCCCACAAAAATAACTACAAAATATTACAACATTTGGCCTATATAAAAAATAACAAATTTTTATTTAATTTAATTTAATCTGAAACAAACAAGACCTAGACTCAAGAACAAAAAATATAGATCACGCTCGTCGCTGTCCCTCTAGATCCAATCTTCTTATCGCTGTCCCTACCCGGCCTACCCCGGAGAACAGCGGGGCATGGAGGAGAAGAGAAGCGCACTGAGCTGACTGACGCCGCCGCACGTGCCCCACACGTGCAGTCCCGGAAAAGCCGAGAGGTCACATGTCTCTGTCCCCACGGGCCCACCCCCGCGCTGTTCCCAGTTCCCGTAGGGTGGACGCTTGACCGGACCGCGCACCAACCGGCACCCACCACCGCAACGGTAAGCCAATCATGACCCCGCACCGCATCTCAACCCGGCCCAACTGAACCCACATGGCCCAGCCAGCCAGCCAGCCGCGCGCTGGCCCACGGCCTCGCTCGCACAGGCACCGCATTCGCCGACTCGTGGGGCCAGAGATAACTGCGTCCCGGCTGTCAGTCACTGCTAGCGTGGGGTCGCCGGGCTGGCACTGGCTGGAGGGCAGTTCGGGCAGTTCGCCGCGAGGGGGAGGTTTGAAAAAACGCGAGGCCGAGAGACGTGGGCCGTCCGATGCTGGAGGGACGGGGACGTGGGCCGTTGGATCGCTGGCCGCCGCCCACGGCTATTTAAAGGCGCACTGCGCTCCGCTCGCTCTCCCCCTCGGCCTCCACGCTCTACCCCCTCCTCCTCCGCGCTGATCGGTGTCGATCTCGATCTCTCTCGCCGCCGAACGCGTCGCCCGTGTGCATCATCTCGTATCCCGTAAGCAAAATTTTCGAACTCTCGCGTGAGCGATTTCCGCCTTACTTTACTGCCTACGAAGTGCCGACACCTTAGGTTTGAATTTGAAATGTCACGGTGATTTGCGAAGATGTTGGTGTGATTTTTGTCCCTTTTTTTGAATTTATGGTTTCGGGCAATGTAGCCGGTAATGCGCTCGAATCTGGTCAGGATTTTCCCCATTTTCGTAGAGTAATGACCTGATCCATCAGTTGTTCATCCCGCCGTCAGAATTTGTTTTGATTTGTTTGGTGCAAGCGTTTGTAGCTTCGTTGGATCTGTGGATTTTCAAGTCATTTTGCGGCACGATTCGTGGATGGTCCTGTCCATTTAGTGTCGTCTAATCTGGATCCCGGGGCAGGGCTATAGTAGATAGCGTAGGATTTTGGGTTATTGATTAACGGGTAGTTTTCTGTGAGATCTGAAAGCTGCTTCTAGATTCTGATCCATATGAGGCATTTCGGGCATATTTTGCGGCACGTAATGGTAGGTGATTTGGCTGTGTTCAGTATCTTTGTTGCATTTTAGCATATGAAACCTCAGATCTGGCTAGGTTTAGCATGATATATGTAGCGATTTTGGTCATATCTGTGTGCTGAAACAATGATTCTCCATTTCTCCCTTACCAAGCAGATGTCGGTACGTATGTCAGATTTGAATCAACATGGTTTGATGGAAGAAGCATTTAGGCCCTGTTTGGCATAATTTCGCATAAAACAGTTCAATTCTCACGGTAACAAGGAAAGTTCCCGTGTTCTAAACGGGCCTTAACTGATGAGAAATTCGCCATTCATTTTGTATGGTTCTGTTTTTAGTCCTCATGTGTTGGATTGGTTCAGACTTCAGACCGTCGCCTCCTATCAGAATCTGACTTGTAGTGACGACTTGAGCCTGATTGCACCCTTATTTCATGATTTGAAGTTTGAAGCAAGTGGTAGATGGATTAGAAATGCTTGTTTTAAATAACTTTGAGCAGCAGCAACTACTACTCTTACTTTGAACCCTTAGTTTAGCTGTGCTTCCTGCAACATCTGAGATTAATTCTTTTGCGTGGTTCCCTTAAATTTTCAGGGCAAAGATGAGAGAGATCCTTCACATCCAGGGTGGGCAATGTGGCAACCAGATTGGTGCCAAGTTCTGGGAGGTGGTGTGTGACGAGCACGGCATTGACCCTACTGGGCGGTATACCGGCAATTCTGACCTGCAGTTGGAGCGTGTCAATGTCTACTACAATGAGGCTTCCTGTGGTCGCTTTGTGCCCCGTGCTGTTCTTATGGACCTTGAACCCGGTACCATGGACAGTGTCCGCACTGGGCCCTATGGACAGATCTTCCGCCCTGACAACTTTGTCTTTGGGCAATCTGGTGCCGGTAACAACTGGGCCAAGGGCCACTACACTGAGGGTGCTGAGCTCATCGATTCTGTTTTGGATGTTGTGAGGAAGGAGGCTGAGAACTGTGACTGTTTGCAAGGTAATATGCTTGCTGATAACAAAATTTATGTTACCTGCTGATCAATTCCTGTTAAATAGGTTAGAGTGCAGATGATTATGCAAAGATACCCATATTTTTACTATGCATGTGGCTGTAGTGGACCATTTGTGTAACACTATACCAGGCACTATGTATCTGTTACTATATACTTGCACATTCTGTATTGGTCTCAATGACATTGATTACAAATGCATTAATCATTTTAGATGCCACTACATGCACTGTATGATGTAAATCTTGCTAGTATTGATATGCTAGTATTTTTGCTTATAGTTAACTTTGGTTGTACGTTAATACTAAAACATGCCATTACTATGTTTATAATCCATTATAGCCCAAAATGGGCTTGTATTCTTTTGATTTGTTGGTCAACCAAATATTTTATTGTAGCATGCCCTTGTATCATTGTATATGCTCCTGTGAGACAACCTATAAGCTCTTGTGAGACAATCTAGTGGTCAACAATGGATATAGGTTTGCCATATTAAGAAACACCATGCTTGTATTGCATTTTGGTCAGCAAAAGTACTGAATTTTTTATGTTGTTTTTGGTGCCCAAGAAAGTATACTTCGTTTTATCATGTTACCGTGATCGTTAAAGCCATGTATTTCTGTGATCAGGATTCCAAGTCTGTCACTCTCTTGGTGGTGGTACTGGATCTGGTATGGGTACACTATTGATATCAAAGATCAGGGAGGAGTATCCTGATCGCATGATGCTGACATTCTCAGTTTTCCCCTCACCAAAAGTATCTGATACTGTTGTTGAGCCATACAACGCTACTCTCTCAGTCCATCAGTTGGTTGAGAATGCTGATGAGTGCATGGTTCTGGACAACGAGGCTCTCTATGACATTTGTTTCAGGACTCTCAAGCTGACCACACCTAGCTGTAAGCCACCTCAACTAATCTCAGTTCCTAGATTTTAGTGGATATGAAATGGTGCATATAAAATGTTCTTTATCCATCCATTTTCGTAAAGCATTGCAAAATGTGCACTTGCTTGTTTTAGAAATTTGTTTGGCCTTTAGTATTTTATTACATATGATCTAGCTTTGATGCTACACTTTCTATTTTGTTGATTATCTATGTATATATGATTATCCAAGCCATGCTTTTCAGATAGTTGGGAATAGTTAAACATAGACATAGCCCAAATCTAGTAGGTGCCTTATGTTCGAGGAAACTTCCTTTACCGCCTAAGCTAATGAACTGTTAAGACTAGGTGTTCAATAACAATAAGATTGAGCGAAGAGCAAAGTGGATTATTCATAACTGAAAACTTTGAAGCAAACTGATATATTATCTACAGACAATTAAGATGGGATATGTCCACTGTTTGGTCACGTTTGATTATGTTACCTTCAACATATACATGCATCACTTCCAATCTGTGTTTGCGTGTATGCCATAACTCATAACATTCTCCACATATTCTTTTTTTTTTTTTTGCAGTTGGTGATTTGAACCATTTGATTTCTGCCACCATGAGTGGAGTGACATGCTGCCTAAGGTTTCCTGGTCAGCTGAATTCCGATCTCCGGAAGCTGGCAGTGAACCTTATCCCGTTCCCTCGTCTCCACTTCTTTATGGTCGGGTTCGCTCCACTGACATCCCGTGGCTCGCAGCAGTACCGTGCCCTCACCGTCCCTGAGCTCACGCAGCAGATGTGGGATGCCAAGAACATGATGTGTGCTGCCGACCCCCGCCATGGCCGTTACCTCACCGCCTCTGCCATGTTCCGTGGGAAGATGAGCACAAAGGAAGTTGACGAGCAGATGATCAACGTCCAGAACAAGAACTCCTCCTACTTTGTCGAGTGGATCCCCAACAACGTGAAGTCCAGCGTCTGCGACATCCCGCCTAGAGGCCTCTCCATGGCATCAACCTTCATTGGCAACTCAACCTCCATCCAGGAGATGTTCCGGAGGGTGAGCGAACAGTTCACCGCCATGTTCAGGAGGAAGGCTTTCTTGCACTGGTACACCGGCGAGGGCATGGACGAGATGGAGTTCACCGAGGCAGAGAGCAACATGAACGACCTCGTCTCGGAATACCAGCAGTACCAGGACGCGACCGCCGATGAGGACGGCGAGTACGAGGACGAGGACCAGCAGGCCGAGGAGGACATGTAGTCCATGAGGCTTTGCTTGGTTCTCTAAGGCAGAGTTTGATGCGTTTGGTGTTTCGTTCATTCACATATTATCACCGCAGTACCGCTAGTACGCCACCCCGACCTTTCCCGATGTTGTTTTGTATGTTGTTATGGGACCTTTGGGTACTGTATTACTACTACTTGGTTGGTGGTTATGTTAAGGCGTTCTGTTGAATCTTAGCCTTCGTGCTTTGATCGTTGTGTGTAATTGTTTTTCTTCAAATTATATGCAGCGCTTCCCACATGGGCTCATTGTTCTTACAAAGGACAAAAGAAACGCCGTGTATTGATTAAAAGAGCGGCGGTTTACAAAATTTGGAGGTTTTGTGGCCCTTACCTTAAATGGCAAACAATTAAAAGATTACAAAATGGGCCTCCGTGGCTGCCCATAGCCGCAATTCGTTGATAAGATGTTGTAGGAATGATCGTTGAGTCGAGTGGAGTCGAGTGGAACAGACAGCTGTTGTGTTCGAACCAAAGGTGTACCACATGGGCTCATGGTTGTAGCATGAAAGTGGTCTCTTTAACTGCGGTTCACTTTGTTTTGGTTGAGCTAAAATATTAATTTAGTCAAGGCAAAAGACGAGGGCTTTTAAAAAAAAGCATGAAAGGTTTTAAAAAATATTCAAGTCAGAGCTTTGAGAAAAAACCTTTTTTCAAAAAAAATTATAATACGTTGCATTCAACGAAAAATTAGCATATTTGAAATCAACCAAACCACGACCCAAAAGAGCTAAATATAGCGTATCTTGTTATAATTAGCGCAAAAAAAAAAACGAAGCTCACCGCCCTAGAGCCATTCCTGGCAATGAACAAGATAAGATGCTGATTTAAAGTGATGGTGAGTACGGACTACAGAGTGAGTGTAGCTGTCCCCCCTCCATGTTGATTTTGTTATAAAAACAGATTGTATTGATTAGTGAACGATAAGCTACTACATACTCCCTCCGTTTCAAAATATAAGACGTATTTTGACTGCACAAAAGTCTTTAAAGGTATAGTTTGACTGTTAGATTGCTCTATTATATATTATGAATTGTTACAATATTATATTGTATCAAAAGGCACTTTGAAGTATGAACAATTTGGTATACTAACAATGCATACTATTTGATTTATTTATGGTCAAAATTTACTAAGTTTGACTTTTCTCCGGTCAAAATACGCCGTATATTTTGGAACGGAGGGAGTATATAATAAGGGAGAGGCTCGATGGCGATCGCCTGCCGCCTACCTGCCGATGCACCTCAGCTGGCCCACCAGAGCGGCGCAATTGCATTGCCAATGAGCAAACCTGATATAATAATATATAGGGTAGATAAACACACATAAAGTCCATCAAAGGCTCGCATACACTATACATTAACACCTCGCTCAACCTCAAGGCCGATCCACGACATTGAGTTTGCAGAGATGAAAACTATGTTGAGTCTAGTCTATGCCTTGGTAAAGAAATCTATAATTTGAAACTTTGAAAGAACATATTGAAGAGCTGTCACATGTTGTTGTATCTGTGATTGGACATATGAAGTATCAACATCAATATGATTAGTAAACTCATGCTTCACTGGATCTCGAGCTATATTGAGAGCGTCATAACTATCAAAGTGCATTGTAATATATGTAGAAGCAACAAAAATACGCTAGAAGCTAGCATAGCCAGGTCACCTCAGCCATGATAAAAACCAAATCTCGCAACTCAGCATCAGTACTAAAGCGGGAAACTGTCTGTTGCTTCTTGGTCTTCTAGACATTAAGAGAAGAGCCAAGAAAGACATAATAAGCAGAGATGGAATTGCTATCAGTAGAATCACTAGCCCAAGAAGCACCAGAATAGGCTTGGAGTTGCAAAGAACTAGAGTTAGAGAACAAGTAATGGTCAAGAGTACTACGAACCATTGTCTTCACTCTTGTGGTTGTTGCTTTTGCTCGATATTGTACTATCTCACATGTTTGCTTTTGCTCGACATTGTACCATCTCACATGTTGATGTGAAGAATGTCATTGTGCGAGGAAGTTTACATGCACCCTTTTTTGACTACTCTGTGTCTGATGGTCATGTGTGTCTTCTTCCTTGTTCTCTCTACATATTAAAGCAAACTCCTCGTGCTTGGGTTGAGCGTCTCACTTTATATTTGACGACATGCTCATCACGATTAACGATCCTCGGTACATTTCCTTTGCTGAGGCCTGTCTTATTGAACAGTTTCATATGTCACATATGGACAAGGGAAACCGACAGGATGCTGGCTTGGAGAGCTATCTAGCGGGGCAGAAAACCACGGCCAAAGGTGCTTGGTGGCGGCGTAACTGAGTTTTCCGACGGGAGGCGCCGACGGTTTCAGGTGGCGTGGCCAAGGAAGAGGCGTTGGATTGGAGTGAGTTAATCTGGGCCGTAGAGACCTACTTAGTGCACTATGGGTTGGTGACATCGAAGGCGGAATCCAGATAAGGAGGGCGTATTTTAGAAAATGTTTGAATAAATTGTGAATTACGTTCACACCTACATGCAACATACATTTAACATATGTATATCCTATTTAAACATAGGATGTTGAGATAAAATGTTAAGATAAGCTATATAGAAGGGGTAAACATTTCAACTCAGATGTAGAAAATTGCCCTGAACAAATCAGAGAGGAAATATATACTCTGGTTCTATTCTACTCCCTCCGGTTTTTTTTGTTTGACGCTTTTGACTTTTGGACATATGTTTGACCATTCGTCTTATTCAAAAAAATTATGTAAATATCATTTATTTTGTTGTGATTTATTTTATCAATAAAGATATTTTAAACATGACTTATTTTTTGCATGTTTGCACTAAATTTTTAAATAAGACGAATGGTCAAAGATGTTCTCAAAAGTCAAAGGCTTCAAACAAAAAAAGAAGGTAGTACCATTCTTTCTGACTTGTGAGATATGTGATACACAATGGCTGGAGTGTAGTTGCGGTACATTAACAAATTCAGAGGAAAATCTGGAACGGACGAGGTAATGAGCCGCTTCATTCTCAAATTTACAATGCACCGATGTTTGGCTCCAGGATATGTTTTCTAAGTGGATTGTTTTCTAAGTGGATTGTGCTTCAAGCAGTATGTTTGATGCCAAATTAACATCATAATTTGTCAGTGCAAGTGCCTGCATTGCAGAACCACGATCAAAACCCATGGAAACAAGCGTAGCCACTGAAGATTCCATTGGATCTTGAGTAGTTGTATGTGCACCCTGAATAACACACAGAACATAAAGGCAAAATTCAATTAGGAATAGAGGGATCACATAAAGCAGGAAACATCTACTGTGTTCAATCTTCTGAGTAACCACCACATAGGAAAGATAACCATCTAACTTCATTAAGAGGCAAAAACTAGACCTATGGTTTTAGAAAATACAATAGCAGCAGTCTGAGGAAAAAAAAAAGTAGACAGAAAAGGTACATACAATTTAAGATTGTAGAAGACATAGGGCATGTTTGGGAGCAAAATATTTTCATAGTTTCGAGACAAAACCATGGTTTCTGAGAATATTATGTTTTTCAAAACCATGAGATAGTTTTTCAAAACCATGAGATATTTGGATGGCCCAAAAAATTACTCATTTGAAAACCATAGTTTAGTAGAAACCATGGTATTTTTGAAGTATTTGAAACTCCCCTCTTAGCTAAAGTTTTCATGGTTTGCTCTCATTAGCTCTTGTGTTTAGTCAACTCACCATCCTAAAAACTATGTATCCAAATAGGTGATAGTTTCAATAACTACCAGAGTATTTTGGAGTTTGGTGAAACCATGATTTTCTCGTGTACACAATTGCAATCTTTATGCATTACAAAATCATGGTTTCTCAAAATTGTGTCCTAACAGGCCCTCATTTTTATTTTGCAGCATCACCCAGATGTCTATAGGTGCTTGTTACTAGCACCATATCACATTCCTCAGAGCCAATATATTTTTTATCCCCAAACAACAAATACATAGATGTTCGAAAAAAAAATGGTATGAAATCCTAATACATTTGTTCTCTCCAGAAGAAGTATATGTACTATTGCCAACATTCAAAATGTAGAGGAAATCAGTCATAGTCTCATGGACTAACATCTTTAACTACCAGGAAAACAGACAAGATGGTAATTATACAATTTTAAAATAAATTCTAATGAATATAGTTGCATCTGAATAGTCTGGGCTTCATTCAGTATTATTTTATTTTTCTCAAGAACTACATACTAACTGAAAGGAAAGGCCTCTGACTGCGTATTCCTTTAGAACTTTCGATGCCATCTTCAAATTGTACCAGAAATCTGCTAACCTCTCCACAAAATAAATGTATTCCTACATGATACTGATATGGGGCCTTATAACAAATAAAGGCATAAGGTGTACAAGTACTTGCCTCCATTTGACGAGACTGGTGAGAAGGAATGTTTCCATCAGTACTTGTAATTGGCAATCGTTGATAAGAGATATTAGAGAAGGGCCATGATAACCGCGAGAAGGGTGATGTTGCAAAATCTGGGAGCTGCAAGGATGCAAAGTTTCTTTTACAATGTGGCTACAGTTATTTGTCAAGACCACTACAGGCACATATCACAAATGGTATACATGTAAACTTACCAAGGGAAAACAACTATCAAGACAAGTAAAATGTCTTTTGCAAAATATCAACCATTACAAGATTTAAAATCATTTTTGTTATGAAGGATTCTAACTATACCAGTATGCCATCATCTGGGTCATTTGCAGAACATAGACTAGTGGAGAAGAGGTGGTTGCATGTAGAAAGCATGATTATTAATTGAATCTTTGACACATGTAGAAACATATTAACACTTCTGGAAAGATGTTGGTACAGTTACCTTCAACCTGCGGATACCAAAAATATTCAGACGATACAAAACCCCTGCCAATATACCAGAAAATCCAGGTGTAACAGAACGCCATCCAGATGAAAAAAGAAGCTGAAGATAAAAAAGTAAACAAATAAGATACAATACAATAACATGGAAGATTCAATGATAGAAGTTATCTTAGGACAAACCTGAAGTCCTGCCAAATATATGAACGACTTGTCACTTAAACACAGTCCAAATATGCGAAACTTTGTTGTGATCGGAATGTCAAAGAAGAATGGTACATAAGATGCAAATATGAGGCCATATGGCCCAGATGTCAATGGATTTAAAGAAGGGTCTGCACTTCGAACATTAACATGTGAGACAAAAATATAACACAAACAGCAAAATTTCTGTCAATCAGAAGCAAGCAAAAGGAATGGTGTGAGTCAAAAAAAATCAAAGCCAGAAGTAAAATATAATATATAAAGTGTTAAAAACAGTTAGCAAACGATAGAAAGGAACCCAACCTAGTGTGGTGAAAACTATTTGTATTATTGTCTATTTTGTTTTGCTCGAACTAGCAGGAAATGGCTTTGGTAGGTGAGATATACATATTCTTCCCATGCCAAGAGCACTGGCAACATAATTTAAGCAACCATGGTTGGATGAGTACAAACAGCTCATCAATGATCAATGATACTGGGTACATATGAACAGTCCATGATAACACTGTAGATAGTAGACCTTGAAAAATATCAGGAAACTAGCCATAGCTAACACATAGATAGCAACATGGTAAACATTAATAAGTAAAAAAATCTAGATGTTTCCTGCACTGAAAATTATGTTGATGTCTTGATGACAAACCAATTTAACTTATGAAAATCCCTTCTGATCGTAGTGTTGTTTTTCAATGCGATCAGTTTCTAATTTTATATCATTATATGCATCTGAATGGTATATAAGCATTCATACAGACTATTGTCAACCAAAGCTCAAATGAAGCAACACAACCATAGCAAACAAATGAAAGTAGCAAACACTCAAGCAGCACCTGAAAGGATGATGCATTACAAAAGAAAAGGGCAGTGAAGTGAAACATACATTTCAGGTAGCCTAAAGCAAGGATCTGAAGCAGCACAGACACTGTCATGGAGAAGACTATGAAGATCTAAATGTTTAAATACAGCGTCAGTAGATGAAACATAGCAAGTGTATATGACTGCGCAGCATCTTAAGCACAATATTTACTTACAGCATACTTGTTTGAACCTATTTGCCGCTCGAACACCCTAAAGTAGTACAGCAGACCCGCTCCAAAGATCAGCTCAGGCGATGATGAGAAAGCAAACAACGAGGCAATCACCTTCCATATCCGCAGCTTTTCGTAAACATTCTGTATTGAAAGGGATGATGAACCCATTCAGCTGCCTTTTATAGCATTACCACGAGTAAATGACCCCCATAAATATCTAACTAATTAGGCCTTGTTTGTTTCAGATTAAATTAAATCAAAAAATGCCATTTTTGTATAAGCCAAATGATGTAAAATTTTTTAGTCATTTTTGTGGGGTTTCAAATAGTTCTTCTTAGAGTTCGTAAAATATTTTTTTCATAATTTTTTTCATTTTTTAAAATGTCTTTCGAGGGGGTCACAAATTTGCTACGGTAAACTCAACTTTAATCTGGAACAAACAAGGAAATGAAGCTCAGGCCATACCAAATTGACACAGGCAACGAGTATTCTACATATATACCATCCCAGCATCTTCGGAACAAGTGAACAACACATGATACATCACTGAACTAGAATTCGTCCCAAAATTTCCACTTGTTGATTAGATAACAGAACAAGCGTTGGATTGGCCCAAAACTAAGCGTCTACGCAAGAGCAGGTAGCATCCAGTACAGCGCAGGGTAGCGAGGGCAGGGAACTTGCCTCGTAGGACAGGCCGAGGTCGAGGAAGCGGCCGCGGAAGCCGAAGGGGGCGGAGAAGAGCACGGCGGCGACGACCACGGCCCTCGACACCGGCGCATTGTCTGTGCGGCAGCAGATCGAATCAGGCGGGACGGTCCAGTCGTACCACCACTGAGACTGCGACTTAGAGCAGTAGAGAAACAAATGGACGAGAGAGAGGCGCGCGAGAAGCGATCGGGAATTCGGTTCACGCGGGGAGAGAGAACAAGGGGGCAGGCGGCGTACGGAATCCGGGGAGCCCACCGCTCATCGCCGGCGACCGCGGTGGCCGGCGGTGGAGACGACGGGACGGGGCGGCTCGGTCACCCGGTCGGGTCAGTGGGGCGCCGGTGCGGTGCGGCCAGGGAGCAACTTCTGGAAGCTCGAGTCAGACCTGGGGCTCGGACGCAGACCGGCGCACGGCGGGTCGTGTAAAGGTGAGAATTTTCTTGAATGCGGGTTTAAGATTACGTATTCACATGTAATGATGTTTGTTATGTTTAGTCGTATGTCGAAATGTCGAATCTTGCAGCACCATGTCACGTTTCAAGTAAAACGCTACTTGCTCGATTGATTTGTAGTGTGCACGGATAAAATTGATTTTCTGCCAACCCACGGATAGTACTCGAAATATCAGTTTATTTTTTTTAACATCCCTTTACCGCCGGAGGAAATGTCCAGGTTTCCTTATCTTATTCCACCCTCTCTCTTTTCTTCTCTATCAACAATGGTGATGCCCTTTGGTGTCATTGTTCTCTTTGTAGGTATTGTAGTGGTGACCCTATATCCTCAAAACCTCTCTATTCTGATGGGCGACAACGGCAGCTGTGTCGTGACACCCTTGTTGAAGGCGTTGCTCAAGGTATTTTGTGAACCTGGTTTAAACTTTTGTCCCGCATAGTGATGGCGTCTGGGGTCTCTGTTGTTCTTCGTGTGCCCGGCGGAGCAGTTGGCATTGGAGGCATGTACTTCGGTCGAGCATCCTACTCGACAATGGCGACTGATACCCTATGTCTCGACCAAGCATCCCATCAAGTGGTGGTGATCA
Organism: Raddia guianensis; assembly: GCA_036346415.1. Classification (NCBI taxonomy): domain Eukaryota; kingdom Viridiplantae; phylum Streptophyta; class Magnoliopsida; order Poales; family Poaceae; genus Raddia; species Raddia guianensis. The sequence goes on from CM070534.1 coordinate 62,325,284, forward strand.
ATGGCTTGGCTAGCCTTTTCGGCGACGATGACAGTGGCGCTATGGACAAACATCCTATGTGATAGGGTTTGTTGTTGTCAAGCATTTTTTTTTCTGCCTATTCTCCAACCATGTGTTGCCAATAATAGTTCAAGGGCTTCGTAGTGGTGTCATGTGACGACCCCGCTTTGTTGGGTTGCTTGTTTTTCCTCTCTCCCTCTATGTTCTTTTTCACTCTTGTTAATGAAGTCACATAATTTATGTCCCTTTTTGAGTTGGCTCGAAATAATATTTTTTCTATGTAGAATGTCGTTTAAAAGAAACAAGTTTTGATTTTGGGCCTATTCAATGCGCCTGTAGTAGCCTCTTTCAAATCCTATAGTTTTTTTTAATGAATCTAACTTGAATATTTAAAAAGATATAGATAGCCAAAAACTCAAAATTGGTTTAGCCACTAATATCCAAAACAACAGCTCTTCCTGGCCGCAGAGTAACAACAATATTCAGAAGAATTACATCTATAAGTTGCATGCATTCATTACTGCTAGAGGAAATGTCCATGTTTCCTTATCTTATTCCACCCTCTCTTTTCTTCTCTATCAACAATGGTGATGCCCTTTGGCGTCATTGTTCTCTTTGTAGGTATTGTAGTGGTGACCCTATATCCTCAAAACCTCTCTATCCTGATGCGCGACAACGGCAGCTGTGTCGTCACACCCTTGCTGAAGGCGTTGCTCAAGGTATTTTGTGAACCTGGTTTAAACTTTTGTCCTGCATAGTGATGGCGTCTGGGGTCTCTGTTGTTCTTCGTGTGCCCGGCGGAGCAGTTGGCATTGGAGGCATGTGCCTCGGTCGAGCATCCTACTCGACAATGGCGACTGATACCCTATGTCTCGACCAAGCATCCCGTCAAGTGGTGGCGATCAATGGCTTGGCTAGCCTTTTCGGCGACGATGACAGTGGCGCTATGGACAAACATCCTATGTGGTAGGGTTTGTTGTTGTCAAGCGTTTTTTTTTTTGCCTATTCTCCAACCATGTGTTGCCAATGATAGTTCAAGGGCTTCGTAGTGGTGTCATGTGATGATCCCGCTTTGCTGGGTTGCTTGTTTTTCCTCTCTCCCTCTATGTTCTTTTTCACTCTTGTTAATGAAGTCACATAATTTATGTCCCTTTTTGAGTTGGCTCGAAATAATATTTTTTCTGTGTAGAATGTCGTTTAAAAGAAACAAGTTTTGATTTTGGGCCTATTCAATGCGCCTGTAGTAGCCTCTTTCAGATCCTATAGTTTTTTTTTATGAATCTAACTTGAATATTTAAAATGAATATTTAAAAAGATATAGATAGCCAAAAACTCAAAATTGGTTTAGCCACTAATATCCAAAACAACAGCTCTTCCTGGCCGCAGAGTAACAACAATATTCAGAAGAATTACATCTATCAGTTGCATGCATTCATCAGGTACTCAGGTAGGATCTCACAACCCCACGGGCCAAACGAAACCGTGATGAATTTGGCTCTGTACATAATTCATAGTTCCATACCCTATTTCGGCTCCTCGAACGGAGCTTGGAGAAGACGTCTCTGCTCCATCTTTACCCATCTTAGCTACCAAAAAATTTTAGGGGACGAAAGGAGACGATGGCAGCAAGCAGGCAGCGAACATGTCCATCCGTATTCAGTTGAGGACGTCGACCGGCCAGAATCTTCGCCACGTGGACACCTCCTCCTCCGTCCGGAGCTTCCTGATGCCGCCGTAGAAGCCGTCCGTCTCGTCCCCTTTCTCCCTGTGCTCCTTCCTGCTCACCGTGGTCTGCCGCCACCTCGAGCCCGGCGCGTAGTGCTTGAACTCCAGGACGACCATTTCTGTCAGAACAGAAAGAAAAAATCCAAGATATTCAGATGAGCTCACAGGCAGGCAGCAGTGAGATCAGAAATCTAGTGAGTTGCATGGTTGCAGACTTGCAGTGTGATCTTGGGCATGCCCCTGTTGCATGAGATGCGAATGCAGCTATCAACTATGCAAGTGACAGGAGAAAAAGGGTCCAAATGCTATGGAAGATGCTGCTCCGGGGGAATGGCTTGACATGAATGGCACAAGATCCACGGAAGGGGAATAAACTGTGTACTGAGCAATCTCGCGAGTTGCTCTCACTCTTTGGGGGACAACGAATCTTGATCCTAGAAAAGAAGAAAGCGGCCAAGAATCTTTGTTGCCCCCTGCATGTTCTTGCCCCTGCATGTTCGCCCGAATATTTCTCCTCCCCTTTCCTTAAGCTATTTTAGCGTCCATTATGGCTCTCATACTGACTGTTGAAACGATATCTCTTAGTACATCCTTTCTATTATTTTTTTTATATAACATATTACCACCGGTACAGGAGACAAATTTAAGACTTTCTTGCCTCCGAACCTGGGCCGGTTCAGCCCGGTTCAGTTCGCTGGTATGTATATTAATTTAATTCAATATATGTATTTCTTATATATTTTATTACGATAAATAATATGTTTATTTAATTTATAATGTATGTTTGTGAAATATAATAGTTTTTCTTAATTTATTACATATATATTTAAATAAAATAAACCAGCTAATAAAAAACTGGTTCGGCTCGGTTCGGTGTGCAAACCGAATCTGGACCGAGACCGCCGCCCGTTGGCCCGATTCGTATAGTAACTGAATCAATCGGGCTCGCCTGGTTCGACCCGTTGACCAGCTCTACTCATGTCTAATACACTCGCTATTATTGCCGACGATATCCAAAGTGAAAAGGATAGTAATAATAAAAGGAAACCGAGTGCATTCTCACCGTCTTCATGGCAACGACAGAGATGCTCGTTCGCATTGCACGACTCCAGGTGACCCACGACACCATACCACCAGCCTGTGATCCACAGCAGCAAAGCATCAGATCAAGTGCTAAACAAAAACGTTTTTTTTTTGTTTTTTTGGCTTTGTTACTCGTTTTCTTCGGCTGAACGGCTTGAGCTGAAGCCTGAAATGCATGTGCTGTATTTATCGGTGCGTCAGCACAGCGAGCACGCACCGTACGGGAAGTCCTTGTTCTTCCTCCACTGGATCTCGAAGTGGTCTCCGGGGCGCAGCTCGTCCAGGCAGGCCGACGCGTGGAGCTTGTGCGCCGGCGTGCTCACCGGCGGCGCGCGGATCCGGCTCCACTGCACGGCGTCCTCCTCCTTCGCCGGCTTCCGCCCGTGCGGCGGGTACCTGCCGGAATCCATCACCGATTAAACGCGATCACGATCGATCGCAGCAATGAATCCAAAAGAGATCTTGCTGCCGAGTACTCCTGGTGTACTACTACTGGTGCATCGATTCTTTAGCATTTCTATTTCTGCTTTTCCGGTTGAGGGAGAAATCTTGCCATTTCTCGGTCACTGATGTAACGTGCCTTTATGATGCACTCCACGAGATTAACCAACCCCTAAACTCCATTCAATTCAATCCGGATCATGACAACGAACTCAAGGCAGCAAGAGTTAGCTTGGGGTTTCGGGGCTACGTACCTTGCGGTGAAGGTGTCAGTTCGTCTGTCATAGCGGAGATGAGCGTCATAGCAAGACAGCACGAATCCTATGTGTCCATCCTGCTAAAGAGATTAACCTCAGTGTTAAACAAATCGTCTTTTACCTCGTCTAATGACTACGATTAAAATTTTAGAAGGGGGAACTTTTGGTAGGAGGACATAGTTTACCTCGCGGTTGTACACCTGCGCGGGGAACTGGAACTCGCCGCACTCGAGCGCGCGGTACCACGCGGCCACCGTGTCGGCCGCCGCCGGCGGCGGCGGCGCTGGCACGGCGGAGGGGGCGGCGGCGCCCCCCTTGAGCAAGTGGCAGCCGATCCAAGAGAAGGGCCACGCGCACGCCAGGGAATCGACCCAGCTCCGGCGCCTGGGCGAGCGCGGCGGCGCGGCGGCGCTCCTCCTAGCACCAAGCTCCGCCTCCCACTCCCTGCGCGCGGCGGCGCCGAGCACGCGGCCCCACGTACGGCGCACGTGGCGCTCCCACAGGCTGTCCATGGAGCAGCGGTCCCTGAGCCCTGCGCAGACGCACGCCATCGCGGCGAGCGACGCCGGGGAGAGCTCCTCCAGCACGCGCTCCAGCGCCAGCTCCGGCAGGTCCAGCACCGGCAGCGCCGCCTCCGCCTCCGCCGCCAATGCGGCGTCCTCCTTCGCCACCGCCAGCGCCGGCGCCGGCACCTTCGCCCTGGACGGCGGCGGCATTCTGGGCCCCTTCAGCTTCTCCCTGGCGCGGCCCACGGTTGGGACGGAGTGCCTGAGCAGCTCCCGCGCGAGCAGCAGCGCGACGAGGCCTAGCTCCCGCAGAAGCTTGCAGGGCTTGTAGTGCGAGGCGGCGGGCGCGACGAGGAGCAGCGTGAAGGCCGGGAGGGTGGATATAAGCAGCAGCGGGAGCATCTCAAGCAACGAGAAAAAAGCCGACGACTTTGCGCTGGTGCAGGTGGCGCCGATGCGGTGGTGGTGGTGGTGGTGGCGCAACGACAGCGGCCGGCAGCACCCAGCAGCGAGCCAGCCGAGAGGGAGAGGACGCGGGGGTGGCCGCGGAGAGGAAAGGCGCGGCCCCACGCGGCTCAGGAAAGCGGGGACAGGGCCGACGAGGTGGCGACGGCAGCTTTGCAGCCCAATGATTCCTGCCTCCTCGCCTCGCCTCGCCTGCGCCTCCTTCCCCTTCTCGCCTACGCACCTCGCTGCCTCTGCTTTTGAGGAGCCACCCGGAGTCCCAGACCCACTGGAAAGCCACCCACAGGAGCAGCACTACTAGCTACTACCAGTATACTACCAAGAAACGAGAGCATGGGTGGTGAACACTGAACACCGAACATAGATAGCAATTCGCAAGTGATCAGCTCTGCTCTGCCCATGCGGCCATGCCTACATGTTGCTGCATGTTTGCTGCCTGTCGCTGCCTTTGCTTGCCTACTACTTTTGGGCACGATTTGGTTGGTGGCGTGTAGATTTGCGTTAGGTGGCCGGATGGGTTAAGGCAGCGAGCCCCAGGGAGGGAGATGGGCAGATGGCGCCCATGGCGGTAATCGCCTCCTTTTGTAGGTTTCAGAGCCGGAGGAGGAGATGGCACATACCACCTGTCGCTGCCAACCCCCCAACCCCCAAGTCCTAAACACCACCCAACCAAACCTGCTTGTCGTCGTTGCAAGCAAACCTTGCTACACTGTCACTACGGTGAACAATCGTCTCTTCGCAGCTTAAAATAAGCCTTGCGTGTTCGTTTCAGAAAAGACACCGGTGAGACTTGAGACTTGAGAGCGGCCAAACGCAGGGAGCTGCGTCCAAAGCGATGCGTGGAGAAAACGATGCGAGGCTGGGCGAGCACGTCGCAGCTTCCCCCTTGGTTGCTCAGAAATCAGGAAGATGATCTTCTTCCAGCCAGCGACGCTGCTGCTGCTGCTGCGGTCAAAAGTTGCAGCATAACCACCTGTCCTCTGGTGCTAAAGGTTGAAATTAGTGGACACGTCGGCACGCAGGAAGGCGATGCATGATACTTGTAGTATTTAATCACCGGCTATTGCTTCCCCTTCTGGGATGGATGGGCATTGCCTTTGTTCAATCGTTCGTGGTTAGCCTGCCCGGTGTTGCTATTTATGGAAAGGAGGAGTTGATTAATCCGGCATTAGCTCGAGCTCGCTCAGTGTGCTCTGCTGAGAGGCATCCACTCTTCTGGAGTTCGTTGCTGCGGGCTCGACGAATCTCTAAGTTTGGTAAGACCACTCAGGTTTGTTGCAAAAATTGTGTTCCCAAAGAGGAAGAAAGAAAAGCAGCCTCCTATTGCTGGCTTGGTCTTCGCTTTGCACCCCCAAGGCCATGCACGATTTGTGGCATGTTTATATCAAGCTAGATGGTCAAATAATTCGCAGCGAATAAAGATTATTTCTTTTTGAGGTCTCGTAAAAAAAAGATTAAGATTAAACCAATGTTCTAAATCGCTGCTATAACGTTTGGAATGTGTAGACGCTACGCTATTGCACATATGTCCACTATCAAAGCCAAGAGCGCAATAGCGCGATTTAGCGGCGCTAAAATGTATAGTGGGCCATAGCGTTTAGCAGCCGCTATTCAGGGTTTGACGCTCGTAGGCCAAAGCTGAAGCCCACTAAAATTTCAGCGCTGGTCTCGGATAGGTACTCTGTTGTGATGTACTTGTCAGCTGTCAGCTACTCTGTTGTCTTGTTTGTGTTCGTGATGTATTTGTGTTTACAATGTAGTGTCCTCATAAATAATAACTTTTATGATCATGCCCTAATCTTATGCTGCTTAGAGCATCCCCAAATCTTTGTGGTCAACACGCATTTATCACGCTAATCGCGTGGCAGCGCCGTCATCCTTAGCGTGCCGACCCACGCTCTCTGCCGATTTGAATTTTTTCCCTTCTTTGCTTGTCTCGTGATGCCGGCTGGTGATGGCTCCCTCTTGGGGATGCTCTTATGGCGGGACAAAAACCAGCTGAAATTCATTTTTTTGACTTTTAACTTTGTCACTTTGAGGCATATATACGCCATGTTTTTCACTTTTTTTTTTGAAAACCACTAACCTTCTTAGCGGCCGCTATAACGGCGCTATAGATGTCTTAGCGGTTTGGGGAGAGCTCCACTAAAACCTATAGCCCCTATTTAAAACATTGGATTAAATGGAGAAATTGTTGCATATTCCTGCTTGATCATTTGTTCTATATTGGTGCATTCAACTTAATATAATATCAAAACCGATGTCACAAGTTCAAATTCTGGCTCCCCTATTGCATTCCCCATCGGTTTGGTGTTTAGATGGATACTCGATGCTTGCAACTTAATAGTTTAAATATTTAAATTTTATTAACCAATTTAGCTAGAACATTCTAATATCCGTCTTAGATACTAATTTTTGGCATTTTGAACCCACCGTTTCTTGAGCAACAAAGGACCCATGACCCCCGAGCACTCGTTGCTGGGCGACTAGGGGCGTACAACGGCGCGCACACAAACCCTATCGGCAGGCCTCCTCCCCTAGCTTTGCATTCTCTCTTCTCCCTCCCTTCTGGTGGCTTCTCCTCGGTGACGCTCTTCTCCGGTGATGCAGTGGGGCGTGAGGCTGCGCTGTAGCCGGATCCGGTGGTGCAACGCCTCAACTCCGCGATTTTAACGTGGTGCGGCCCCCGGCTGTCTTGTCCTCCTCCCTCACATTGCTCAGTGATCGTCTGGCGGTGAGCGGTGCGGTGTGCGATGGTGAGGTTGATAAGTCGGCGGCAGCGATGACTGTGGCTCCGCAATGTCGGCACGGTGCAACCCCCCTTGTTGTCCTCCTCACCGGGTTGCTCGGCGCCCTTCTGACATGGTGGGTGGCACTGCTTGGTGGTATGCTCCCTCTGCCGCATGCAGGGTGACCTGCCACCCTCTCCTGCCCTTGCCCCTACCATATCTTTGGCCCTCCTCTGAGTCTACGCGTCACTCCCAAGCCTAGTCATTGTTGTCTTCCTGAGGGATGCTGATCAACTAAGCCCCCTACGTCTCCCTTCTCTCAGAGTGTAGCGGCTCGGGTCATGTACCCCTCCTCCTCTCGGTTCCTCCTATGGCTAGGGAAGGGGCGGTAGTCTAGTTGGGAGCGCCCCTCTCCTCCCCACTACCGCCTTTTCTAGCCCTACCCCTCCACATTAGAGAGGTGGCATCCGGTCTGGCCACTCTCCTTGCCTCTCCATTCCCATTTGTTTGAAGAGGCGGTGGTTTGGGTTGTGCTCGCTACGATGACTGATGGGTGTTTCGACTTGTGCGTGGGAGACGGTGCCCTATCGTTGGTGGCTCGTCCGGTTTGCGGGCTTCGGGGCATGGGTCCAGCGATGGCACTTGGCGTTGCGACGAAGGTTCTCAACGGCCAGCGTCCTGGTGGCTTCGATAGGGTCGACACGGAGGAGGATGGTTCTTGTGAGTCCTCACCGACCGCTCTTCTTGATCGAGTTGCCTTCTCCCCCCTACCCCTTCTCTATCCTGCCCTTTTTTTCTCTCTTATATATTGTTTTTCTCTCCTTCTTGGATGAATCTGTTGAGCTCCTCTCCTATTTGTTTTAAAAAAATCTTTCTTGAGCAGCTAGAAATTATGAGAAGTTAAGTTCGCGGTACGATGGTACGTGCACCTGACGGCAGGTCGGCTAGGTGGTTGACCGACTGATCTGAACAGTGAACACCAACGGCGAAGGCCTCTGCCAAGCCGAGCTAAAACCGCCACTCGTCGATCCCAAATTTATCCCAACTAATAACCACTCCTCTGAACATAAAAAATCAAAGGTGAATCACAGATAGCTTTTAATGCTTTGTGTGTGAATTGGATTTGGCTTCGTGCATGATCGTGTTGGTCGGCGATGCGATACCTGCGTGTATGTAGCGCATGCATGGCCCGGCGTTTTCCCGTGCTGAACATGGAATGTTCCTTGAAGAATGAAGAAGGAAAAAAAAAAAGATGGAAAGGGAGTATTTATCCACACATCAGGTGCACGATTAGAGCACGGGGCGGCTTAGCTAGGGTTTAGCACTAATTAGCAGCCAGCCACCAGCCCACCCCCAAGATTCAAAGGGAAACGTACGCTACGTTTCGTGGCTAGCTCCAGATGAGCGCTCGAAGCTTGTCCGTTCGACGCAAGTGAAAACGTTTGCCACCATCTCTGTACCGAAAAGGACGGAGGCTGGCAAAGTTGGGCAGATAAATTCCATGCCGCAGACCGCAGATGGTGTTTTTGCCGACTTCCTTTCCACTCCCAAAGGCGAGCGTCTGAATGAAACGCCGGGAAATGCGGGGGAAGCTTCACGCAGGTTGGCCTTTTGCTTCTCGTTGGTGCCTGCAGTGCGTTGCAGGGGTGCAGCCAGCCACGGTGCCACACTGCCACTCGCAGACTCGCTGCATCACCTCACTAGCTTGTACAATTCTACTCGAACTAGAACTCACGCGAGGCGTGGCGAGGCGACTATAGTTGGCTAGTTATTAGTACTATGGTAGATAGTTGTTGCTTCGTTCTCGGGTGTCGGCGTCAGCCATCGCCCATCGCGAATCGCGACGCATGGCTTGACATTGTCGTCTCCCCCATAAACGCACCGCCATGGCCGCCGCGCGCATGACCGCAAGGACGCCCGTACTTGCATTAATAGAGCGGCGATGGCGACGGCGTATTTAAAGACACCAATACGCCATGCCCTCGGCCTCGAGCTCCGATCGATCAACCCCGCTAATTTGTGGCACGTGAAACTGTCACAATTTGTATTGAATATACGTATGAATTTTGCTGTACATGAACGAAATAGAGTTTAGAAAAAAAAATTAGTCTTTTTCACCTTGCGGTCGGACCATATTGTTTATTGGTACTTTTTTTTTGCACTGCCACCTTACAAGGATAAAACTAGCATATCCCCACTCTCATCTCACCATCTACAAGTGGCACCTGATTGGTGGTTGTCGATGGATCAGCCATTCCATTGCTCGTAGTGTTGTCAATCTAAGAGCTCCGTCGCTCGGGCCACTATAGCTCATGCGCCGTGGTGGGCCAACGCTGTTTCATGTGTCGCTGATCTACACCACCATGCCACATGTTGTCAGAGAGGATAGAGAAGGAGAAGAAAGTAGCTCACTCAATTTTATTCCTCACATAGAAATAACCGAAATCTTAATGACGAAAAACATCATGAAAGATCACAAAATCATCGAGATAGGTTTCTTGATGGCTCACACTCAACTGTCAAGAGAGTGTAGGTCAAAGGCTGGCTCAACCTAATCTCTCTCGAGAGCAATGAAAATATTTAGCAATGATATTAATGATGCCCAACAACTAATGTTTATTTATTCATCATCTAGTATGCTCATGGTTTTTTGAAAATGTTTTGAAGTTCCGAGCATTCCACCCACATATAACTGCTCTTGTTGGGTATGTGATCGATCATCTGACTTCTAGGGAGATGTTATGTGTGTTAGGGTAAGTTGTGCGAGAGTTTTATCTTTTTCAACGTAGTCAACATGTTTTCATGAGTCCACTGCGGACAAAATAAACGAATAGATGTATCACAACATTCCATAGACTTCTAAACGAACTTTAAATCATTTACCATTGTTGACATGACTAAAACCTTTCCGCACCAATTTGATCTGTGGTACCACGTATGGTTGCCATTATTCTATGCCTATCATATATGGTTTTCATTTTTTTTTTACTCATGTAACTTATTTTTTTAACCGGAGGCAGTGGTTCTGCCATTTCCATTAAATTAGAGCAAAAAGAAGCAGGTACAAAAGGAGAACACGGGATCAAGCCAAAATGCAGCAAAAACTATAGGAAAAAGCCTAGATGAAAAAAAATAACAAGGAACAAGAAAAAAAGAACTACTCAGCCATTGTCATAAAAACCGAAAGCCGGCCAACATCTAAGCTTAATGCCCTGAAGGACCTGCACAACATTACAGAACTTTACTCGAAAAATTCATTCACTACGCTGCATCCATACATTTCGAGAGACGATGAGACATTGCATAGGACACACATGGGTGAGCAACAATATTGTCACTGAGATTGAGTGAGATGCATATCCTCTAAAGCAACACCAAAGAAAGCACAATGGCATATATGGCAATACCAAGGAGCACTGTAGCAACATTAACGTTTAATTTCTACTTTAGCAAAACAATGTTCATTGGTTCTGCAGCGTTAAATCTCATTCATTTGCCTTTGATATCACAACTGCAATCAACGCAATGTTGTGCTATTATACCTTGTCTGAGATTACTATGCAATGCCAGATCTCAATCCGATTGGGTGATGTGCTAATTTTTGGGGGAGGAGCATCTACAGCGATTATGCCCTAGGGACGCAGAAAATTTATTAATCAAACCTCCCCAATCACTAGCTAGCAAGTAGCAACCGCTGGACGTCTGTACCTCTAGTACCTCCTATATGTAGCGAAAAGCGCGCGGCTAGCGATGAGACATGGACATGCACGCAGGGATATCGGACATGCGTCGACGTCGAGTGACGACGCAGACGCCAGCCATTAGCATCAAGAAGCTCCACTACTGACTACTGAGGGGGAGTGGCCGGGGACCGGCCGGCGCCCGCGCGCGTGTGGCCGCGACGTCAGGGTCGCCGGATATATCGATGGGCTCGCGGCGCCGGCCAATCGCGTTCGCCGTAGTTGGGATCCATTCTGCCGTCGCTGGTGGCGCCCGTGTCGCCGATGTGGCTGTCAGCCTGTCACTAGCTAACCAACCGGGCGAGGCGAACTGAGCTGCGCCTGACGCCCCATCTGCTCCGGAGTCCAGGCTCCATGGATTGTCGTCTCGTTTGTGCGCCGCTTTACAGCGTACTGTACGTGGTGGAGCAGGCAGCGGCGGGCGTCCTGCTCCGGCGTGGTCTTGCCGCGTGCTCGCGATTATTTCGGGTGCCCACAGCTAGAGCTAGTGCATTCTATCTGGTGGTTGGAACTGTACGGGAGGTAGGAGGTCTATCTTGGTTGGTTCCATCCATGCTTCCACGTCGACCACTGTGGGTGATGGGCTCACATTCACGTACGTACGCCTCAGCGTTCCGCGACGTTTAGTTCCGACGGTAGGAGCGACTGTGATCGACACTTCGACAGGACGATCAGGCAACATGCTCAGAACTTGTGAATAACACTAGTGAACATGCCCATGCATGCTGGCTTGACGGCGCCAGTAACTGTATATTTCGCCAAGGAAACGAAGGCTTAGCTCGCTCGTTGGGCGATTGGGGACGAGCCATGAGTGATGCCGGCCCGGGCGTAGTGCCCTGGTCACTACAGGAAACGGCAACAGTTTCGAGTGCCAAAACCGTCGAATAATGGGAACAAGCCGTCGGGAAACATTTGTCTCGACGGCCAGCCGTCGAGAATCAACCGTCGAGATAACTCCGTCGAGACAGGTCAACTGTATCGACGGTTCAGCCGTCGAGTGAACTTCTATCGACGGCTTACAAAGTAACCGTCGAGTGAATCTCAAATGACGCCGTTACTGTTCCAACTGAATAGTCTCGACGGCCGATTGCCAGCTGTCGCGATTACTAAAAAGGGCCCACCATCCCAGCCGTCCCTAGTCACGTAATCTCGACGGCCAGAATTTAAACCGTCGATTACGATTTATGTAGTATCGACGGCCAAATTTACGGCCGTCGATACTCTCGTTCCCAGCTGAGCACTGTGTCGACTGCCGCACTTAGGACCGTCGATACTCTCGTCGCAGTGTATCACTGTGTCGACGGCTTTATTACGGCCGTCGAGACTACTTCTTTGCAGAAAAAAAAATTGTTTTAATTTTGTAAAAAAATCCAGAAAATTGCAAAGCATTGCTTTGCTCCCAAAGACAAATTGACATTGCACTGCATACCAAAACCCCACAATGCGTATATATCCCATTCGTCGCACACATATGCGACAAGATCACAATTGACAGTTCAAATACACTCAAATATATAAAAAGCACAGTTCACATATATTGCCCACCAAACGATCCAAACAGCTCCAAAAGTCCGCACGACATACACATATGTACAATATTGCAATCACAACCGTACAATAACCAAAACGTATATATCGTCAGCTAGCTAGTCACCTAGTGCTCGCTGGACGGAGGATCGCCTGAAGGGGGTAGGGACGGCTGGGTAAACAACGGGGCGCCATCGAGCAGGTTGTTGACGGTCGGCCTCTGGTGCCGATGTGTCCCTCCTCGGGCCCACGTAGTCACTGACTTTGGGGGGTGGGCATTGTCTGAGCTTGGTGATGAGGAGGTGGCGGCCCCGTAGTAGCTCTGGTAGGGAGGTGGTGCCCGAATCCACCACAATCTGGTGGTGGACCACGTAGAACCCCGGACCGCCACTAGTCCCGCTTGGGCCACCTAAAACACATTTGGCATAAGGCGTGTGAATCGAATGGTAAGATCTATCGACGGAATATTTAGAGTTTAAGTGCATACCCACTAGTCGAGATAGGTTCTCCAAATAGGCGAACCTTGCCTCGAACTCCGTGCTACTGTCGAGCCATCTCCTCCTCTTGCCTCTTTCGCGCCTCCTCCATGCGTCCTCGGGCTCTCTCGCATCCTTTGCATCATCTGCTGTTCTCTTCTCGCTCCTCCTCCTCTCCTCTGAGTCTGGACTCGAAGGCGCGTCGACTCTCGGCCTGTGTGTGCCCAGCTCGCACAGCGGGCATGTAATCCTCAGACCTATAACAAAGTTTTATCAGTAGTTAAAAATTTTAACTTAGTTAACTTTTAATGTAAATAAAGCCTACCTCAGGTGATCCTGACCGATCGCCAACCGCCCATGAGCCTTCCCACCCATAGTTTGATGAATGAGCACGGGGTCCAGCGGCTCATCCTCCGGGTTCTTCTCTTGCCCATGCTTCTCGGCATAAGCTTCCTTGTAGCGTGCCTATGTGGAAGTGTAAAATGTACAGGCATAGTTGAATATCACATTAAGTCAAAACTCGGTATCAATAATTTACGTACCTCTCATTGCTTGCAAAGAATCGGGTCGAGGCCCCATAGAACCATCCTTATTTTGCGACGAGTGGCCCTACGAAGTACTTGCGACCAAGGAGGCAATGCCGTGGCGATGGCCTGCAGAACAAAGTAAAGAAATTATGATTTTGAGTTCGAAAACAAAGCTCCTAATAGGAAATAAAGAAGATTACCATTTTCTTTCTAAGCTGAGCGAAGGACATCTTGCCGACGGTAGTCCTGCTGCCTTTCATCGCACGGTTCTTCTTCGCTGTCTCGGACATGTCACGGAACTCCTGGCTGGCCCAATGGTTGGCCAGGGCCTCCCAGGCATCCGGGACGTTCGAGGCCCAATTTGGCCGAACGGTGAGATACTGCGGCGCTGTGAGGTACTTCGTCCGAGCAAAAGAGCTGCCGACCCTCTCACCGTGCTCTCTCCTGTCAAAATTAAAATTCTTGTCGTTAGAAATATATACAAAAATAGAAATTGTCTAAGTGATTACCGTAGAAGTCCTCGATCGCCGAGACTCGTGCCCCGGACATCGATCCTGCACCTTCGCTTGGCACTTCATCTATCACGGGTCAAAGTCGGCCTCCTCCAACCACTGCGAGGGCGGTACCTAAGCTACAAACAAGTGTGTCGATAAATACCCTTTCGACAAATGATAAAATAGAGATGTGTTCAAACTTACCCAAAACTCCCGCTTAATCTCCTCGGCGGTGTCTTTGTCACCGTGCTTTCGGCGACCTTGTAATCATCCCAGAGTAAGCGGGTGGGATGCCCCTCTCTCCGACCATCCTGGGTATCTTGTCGTCGAGATCCCAAGCGTGGGACTGGTGAGTGTGGTCCTTTCTGGGATGGACACAGGACATGTTGCTACGAATAATAGAAATAACGGAGTTAGTATTTTGCATTAGTAATAAGACAGTTCACAGTTAGAAGAACATACCTATCCCCATCAATCTCGATCAGAATCCGATCTGCCGGATTTCTTGGTGCCTTGGGCATCTTGTTCGGCCCCTTCTTCTTCTTTGATGCCTGACTAGCCCCTCCCTGGCTAGAGCCCGGCGTGTCCGCATCGCCGGCCCCAAACTCCTCAGTGACGGCCATCTCCTCATCGGAGTAGTGTCCGCCCTCACCGACAGAACCCGGTGTATCCTCACGGTCGTCCACGTCCTCCTCGGAGGTGCTCCTCCTGAACTGTCGTCGTGCCATCCTGCAGATAAAGTAATGTTAGCGAAGAATAATAAATTATGAAATAAATTTAAATATGCATAATTAATAACCTCAAGTTAGAAGTATGTGTCATCAACATCGAGAGGATCGTTCATAGGTTCCTCGATGTCGCCCGTGCCATTGGGTGGGTTAACTTCTTCATCGACATCATCATCAATTGTGGCTGTTAGATTATCTAGCCCATGACCAATATCAATCACGAAATTGCCGTTCGTACGTTGTTCTTGTATTGGATGATGATAGTCATCGGACGTTGGAGTGGATAACCTTCCAGGTTTTCGAACTTTGTATACAACCCACCAAGACTTCAAGTCTTTCTCATCTCGTTTAGTACTACCTTCTATTGGTTTACTGCATGGATAAGATAGGTAATATACTTGTTCTGCTTGGTTAGGAAGGATAAAAGGATCATACCCTTTCAATCTCGAGGTGTGTTTCACTTCCACCATTCCTAATTGAGGTCGACGTCTCACCCCTTTGATAGGATCGAACCAATTGCAACGAAATAAGACAATCGATAATTCTTTACTTCCCTCGAAGACTAATTCAATTATCTCCTCAATGATGCCATAATACACCATGCCATCGTCCCCGTAGCATAGCACACAACTATTTGTTGTTTTCAAATTAGGTTTTGACCGTTCGTGAGACGCAGACCGGAATCGGAACCCATTGACATCGTAAGTTCCATGCACCTTTACACTTTGTCTTGGTCCACGCGACATGATACGAAGATCATTATGTACGCTCGCACGGGTGGTGCACTGCGTTAGAAAAGATAGCTGATGTTATAGATTGTAAGGAATACTATTAAATACTTACATGATACTAAGGAATACTTACATGTTTCCAGAACCAAACTAAAAAGTTTGGACGGCCATCTCTAGCACCCTCCTTCATTAGTTTTGTTCTCTCCTCCGGATTGGGATCATTACTGCCAGTCCACGCAGTTCGAATGAATTGTTTTTGCATGTCTACCATTTCCTCCATATTATCAAACACATATAGTAGTGCCACCATCCTTTCTTCTTGTGCTAACTCTCGCCTTGTACTTCTCCCCACAGGATTACCTTTTCCAAGGAACAGCTTTAGTTCAGACTGGACGTCAGTGCAAACCGTGTTGTATCGTGGTACTTGTATGTTAACATTGTGCTCTCTCGCCAAATATTTGTTGCAAAAGTTGGTAATCTCCTGCATGTAGTACGATTCTGCTATCGAACCCTCCACTCGAGCCTTGTTTTTCACGTTGGACCGAACCCCTTTTAGTCGTCGCTCCACGGGATACATCCACCTATACTGGACAGGTCCTCCCAATTTAGCTTCATACGGTAAATGCACCAGTAGATGCTCCATTGGATTGAAAAACCCAGGCACATAAATTTTTTCAAGCTTGCAGACAAGTATGGCTATATCATCTTCAAGTTTGACCATTTCTTTCATTTGTATCTCTTTAGCACATAATTTCCTATAGAAGAAACTCAATTTTGCAAGGGCTATCCAGACTTCTTCAGGTACGTAGCCACGAAACACAACTGGCATAAGATCTCTTATGAAGATATGATAGTCGTGGCTTTTCATTTCATGTATCTTTCCTTGAACAACATTGACGCCACGACCAATATTCGACGCATACCCATCGGGAAATCTAAGCTTCCTTTCGAACCACTCCATACATTCTCTTCTTTGTGCGACTGTTAAACAGTACGGTGCTTTCGGCTTCTTAGCCCTACCATCTATCATGTTCATAGATGGTCGATTGCATATTTCACTGCAATCGAGACGTGCTTTGACATTATCTTTGCTCTTATCAGCTATGTCAAAGTTAGTACCAAAAATCGTCTGGGCCACATTCATCTCTTGGTGCATGACATCAAAATTATGTGGCAAAAGCAAATCATCAGCATATGGAAGATAATACAAACTGCACTTATGTGTCCAATGGTATGAATCCCCGTAACCCTCGTACACACCATTTCTTCCTTCAACCAATCTGGCCTGCCAGTCCTTTATAGCAGCAACGGTTAAACGACCACGCTTTAGTCTTCTCTCTACGGTGTTTTTTCGAAAGGCATTTTTTTGCTTCCTAAATGGATGACTTGGTTTAAGAAAAGCACGGTGACAATCAAAAAACTTGTCTTTCCCCCATGTGGCAACTGAAAAGCATTTGAATCATCCATACATGCAGGACAGCTTAGTCTTCCATGCGTGCTCCATCCAGAAAACATTCCATATACGGGAAAGTCATGAATAGACCACAAAAAAGCGGCCCTCATGCGAAAATTTGAATTTGTTTTTCTATCATATGTAATTGCACCACTATCCCATAACTCTTCAAGCTCTTCAACCAAGGGCCGCAAGAAAAAATCTAGATTTTTTCCAGGATTTTTCGGACCAGGTACGATAAGGGATAGAAACATAAACTCTTCTTTAAGTAGAATCGATGGTGGAAGGTTTAGAGGCATGGTAAAAACAGGCCAACAAGAATACGACACGGCATTCATATTGAACGGCGTGAATCCATCTGTTGCGATCGCAAGACGTACATTTCTTGGTTCCATTGCAAAAACAGGATGCCTCTGATCAAAATGTTTCCACGCTTCCCCATTCGATGGATGAACCATGACATCACCTTTCGTCCTTTTACCCTCTTTGTGCCACCTCATCTGCTGTGCCGTTTCTTCAGTTAAGAAACATCGTTGAAGACGTTTTGTCAATGGGAAGTAACGAAGCACTTTTCTCGCCACGTTTGTCTGTCTCTTTCTTCCATCGGCGTCGTCTATCTCCACGTATCTTGACTCTCCACATTTATCGCAAGCACGCTTATCGGCATCATCCTTGTAATATAACATACAATGATTGGGACAGTAGTGTATTTTCTCATATGGCATTCCTAATCCACTTATAAGTTTCTTGCACTCATACCAAGTAGGTGGCATCTTATGACCTTGAGGAAGAACATCGGACCACAACGAGACGAGCTCGTCAAAACAATTAATCGAGAAATTATACTTGCATTTTATAGCCATCATCCGAGCCACAACAGACAGCAATGCTACTGTGGTTCCATCGTGCAACGGTTGTTTGGCGACTCAACCAGACCCATGAAATCGGACACGAGGCGTGGGTGCCTCCTCCTCTTGAAATTATGACCAAAGTCTTCCATCAACTCATTCACCGGTCGATTTCATCAAAACCTTCATCGAATGCGATTAGGGGTGGTGCGCCGCAAAGACGGCGACTCTCCCATGATATACCCACCGATGGTGCAGCGGCTTTGTAACCATGTTTATATAGATCAAGCTCCATCTGGTCACGGGTTCTCTTCGACAATTTCCACACTCAGCACAAGGACATGTCACCTTAAAGGTAACGTCTGACGCATGCTGGAAAGCATGAGTCACGAATTCATCGGTCTTTTCGTACCATTCATCCGTGTGTTGTCCATTAGGTTGCCATCCATCGTACATCCAACTTCTTTGTTCTTCCATCTATGGTAGGCATCGTCATTTCAAAGGAGGTTTCATAACGAGCTTAGGAAAGCTTCTAAACCCACCACGAATGACCGTTCGGCGAAATTCATTGCGACACCGATGGGTTCGAGGCGAAATTTGACAACATAACCTAAGGGTTCTCGATTACAGCGATGGCCGGGAGGTTATTAAAACCATCGGGCACTTATGTTATGCAGGAGAACCTCTTAGGATTATGCGTCGAAATTCACGTCTCGAACTCAACGATGTCACAATGAATTTCGCTTCGACAATCATTCGTGGGCTATCCATGGGGCGCCCACGATGGCGATCCATTGGACAATTCGAAACACTTATCACATCTCGTATGAAAACAAAGCGAATCACCGTTAAGTGTTCCATACGAGTTGTGCTGCTTCGAACAGGACAAAAATTAGTAAGCCTAATAAATTACTTAACTAAATAAGATAATAAATAGCATTTACTAATTAATAATCAATCAACAATCAAAGGCAATAAATTATTTGAAATATATTTTTATTAAATTTCAGTATTTCACAAATTTTTTCCTCATTTACTAAAACAATTTATTTTGTTTTTGTGTTTATTTTATTTATTAAATAATTACCTAAATTAATCACTGCATTACACTACAAAAGAATAAAGAAAAATTTATTACTATACATTTAATTAATTTATTTATATTTTCTACATTTATTTATATTTTTTATTATGTCCATAATACATTAATTAAATCTAAATTAGTATCGACTAATCATGCATGGCCGTCGACACTCTGAGCAAGTCTGAAAAAAAAACCATCGTTACCTCGTCGTCGGCGGTCAGCGATGGGGCAAATGTCGGATATGTGGAAAACAGCGATGCGCAAGCGCGGCGGCGGAACGGCGTCTTGAGCGAGCAGAGGCGAGCGGCGGCGGCGGCGGCGGCGGCGGCGGGCGATCGCGGCGTTAGCGGCGGCGCGAGCGGCGAGGCGATGTGGCGGCGTTAGCGGCGGCGGCGGGCAGAGCAGGCGGCGGCGGGAGAGCGCGGCGCGGCGGCGGCGGCGAGAGCGGCGGCGGCGGGCAGAGGCGGCGGCGGCGGCGGGAGGCGGCGGCGGCGGCGAGCGGCGCGCGGCGGCGGCGGCCGTGAGCGTCGCCGCGTGACGGCGGCGGCGGGATGTGCGGCGACGGCGGCGGCGGCGGCTAGCGGCGGCGGCCGGACAGGCGGCAGCGGCGCGGGCTAAGCGGCGGCGGCGGCGCATGAACACGCTGGCGCGGCGGGGACTTAGGCACTAATGTGCCTAAGTTCAAACGCGAAGTGTTAAAATAGACACTATATCGACGGCCATGACAAAACCGTCGACACCGATAGACCTCACTCGACGGTTATAGGTTAACCGTCGATACACACATTACCTGAATCGACGGTCCTAGGTCAACCGTCGACACATACATGACCTAAATCGACGGTTAAACCTCAGCCGTCGAAACTATGAGGCCTGCAGTCACCTGTGTCGACGGTTCCACCAAGGCGGTCGATACAGTCAAACATTTAATCGACGGTTCTAGTATTGCCGTCGAAACTACGTTCCCCGCAAGCTTCTGAATCGACGGTTTTAACTCCGCCGTCGACGCTGATTTGCCCGTAACTCGACGGTTCCTCAAAAACCATCGATACTAAATTATCAACTACACATAATTTGATTTTTAAAATTACAAAACAAAAAAATTTCACCTCAAAAATAATGCGTTGACGTTTGTGTATCAACAACAATCAACAGCAAAAAAAAAAACAAAAAAAAACTAAGCATCTAACGCGACGAGCACATTCGAATGGGATGTTTTCCGGCTAACTTATAGGTTATCGTATGATATAGGTTTTTCCGTTAGTTACTACACATAAAACTTTTATTTCAAAAATTACAATTTCAAATATCAATCAAAACTTATCAAATGTTGTAACTTGGAAAAATTGTTACATTTATTTTTGTGCTTTAAAAATAATTAATATCAATTAAACTGTAAGATATAGGGGGAAAATAGTAAATTTAAAAATATAGTATCGACGGCCTAACATATAGCCGTCGAGAAAGATAACGCCGTTTGGTTGACTTAACGTCTTGGTATACTTACTCGACGGTTTTACTTTTAGCCGTCGATACTATTGTGTCATAGTCGTATGTATCGACGGTCTACGTCGGGCCGTCGAGAGAGATCAAACTGTTTCGACGGGTAATTTATGACCGTCGAATTACGTTTTGATACTCGAAACTATTCACGATTCCTGTAGTGGGTAGGCACGGCGACGGGTCACGGGCTGATGCATAGGGCGCCGTCCTTTTCGCGCCCTTCCTGGCCCATCGGCGAGCGAGCTAGCTAGCTGTGATGCATCCAGAACACAGGTGCGGCGAGGCGGCGATCGGAGGAGTCGCTTATCATTGCTCGACCAAGCCATGCGGCGCAGTAGCTCACCAGATCAATCGCCAGCTCCACGGCTGGTCCATCCCATCGATCGCCGGCTCATGTTGATAGAACCCGCTAGAGTTCGGAACCAGTACTGGCTGAAGAACAGGATGGGATAGCTATCTATAGCAGTGTAGTAGTGTAGTACTACTGGCCAGGCGATAACGCTGCAGCCGTGCCAGCTAGTGCGATGGACACGTTACGGCAGGCCGTGCGTGCCGACTAGCTAGCTCTGCCTAGCCGAGAGACGTTAGGGCAGCGCGGCAGTAATAAAGAGGGAATGAAGGGCGGGATCGACGTGTCCGACTGTCCGTGCGCGCGCGCGCGTGGGCGTGGGCGTGGGGACAGCGACGTCGAGGGCATGGAGATGGAGGGGAGGGGAGGGGAGAGGGACACTGGGCACCGGAGCTGGGCGCTGCGTCGTCCTGATCAACGCGGCCGCGCGTGCGTTGCGTTGCGTGGCCCGTTCCATCGGTGAGACGGGGATATGGAAAAGCATAGCCCGCAAACATCCGCCCTTCTACTTGTTTGGTTGCATTTTGCATGCATCCATGAACCCAGTTTGGCCACATGTGAGGCCTGCTAGACTGAGCTAGCTTGTACTACAGAACAGGCTGTTATTACTTGTTGGGCTGTTTGCATTTTCTGAACCTAGGCATAGAAGGAACTTCTTAACATTTAACATTTTTATTTTTTTGATTTTTTATTGAAATTAAATAAATAGATACCTATCACCAACCCATCAGAGAGAGATAAATCCCGCCAATTCAACTGGCGGGATTTACAATTTTTTTTTGTTAAAAACAGTTGGGCGGAATGGACATCAAGGAAGCTGGGAATTAATATACAGAGACAAATCATGCCGTTCGGTTTGCTGGGCTTTGAATCCCGCCAAATGAAATGGAAGGATTTAAATCCAGTCAAAACAAACGGAGGGATTTGTTCAAACAAACGAAGTATCCATACAAAATCAAGAAACACACTAAAAAATTGCAAAAACATGCCAACACAACAAATCATCGATTCCAAAGTTAAAGAACGTCCTAGATAATGGAGAGTTGATCATTCTGCTAACACCACAAACCACGGATGCACACAAAAAATCAAACCAAAATCATGCGTCGAAGGGATGAAGGTGGAGCACAGGCCATGGGTCGATGCTAGCAACACCATGATCCGGAGAGGGAGCTGGTTGTGGCGTGAAGCTAGACAGTCCGTGGGGTTCACTAGATCTAGCTATCCCTAGGATGACGACGACGGATTCGGCCACCAGGGGCGACGTGGTTTTGGCGAGAGGAGGGGCGACGCTGGTGGGGCATAGAGGAGGTGAGATCAGGGGTAAGGAGTGGCAGCATCTGTAGGGGGAGGAGCAACGGGTACGACAGAGCCAAGGCTGTCAAGTCAGCGATATCAGGGTTACGGGATTGAGGACGCTGTGGCTGGAGGGGAGGAGGAGACGACAGGGTTGGGAGGTGGAGGTGTCGCCGATGGCATGCACAACAGAAAAGTGTGGAGAGAGAGAGAGGAGACAGGGCAAGGAGACCATAATTCCATGGAACTACAGCTGTACTTAGGAAGTCAAAAAGGACCACACTACAAGCTAGTGGCGGAAAACAACGAGCGGGTAAAATTAAGGAATTTGGCAAAGACGAGAAGCATTGAAGAAGAACCCAACACTAATTTGTTGGGGCCCTATACATGAAATCGCAGAGACAAGGGTTTTTCTGCAAACCGGTTAATCCAGCTAGGGCTGAACATCAATGGCCAGAAAGCAGCCACACGCGGTTCAATCGAAAGGCCAAAACAATTTGGACGACGTGGACCAGGGAATCCAAAAGCGCTTAAGCGCTACTAGTGGAGCGAATTCTAGTTATTTTCGTTTACATGCCTGGTTAAACAACTTTTGATTAATATTGCTCAATTATAGTGCTTATCAATCGATAAATTGTCAATTCGAATTTTGTGCTGTACGACGCTATAATCGCTGGAATAGATTTTTTGAGATCGCCAGGTTCAGGTATGCCATGGTCAAACGGTGGCCAAACGGTAAGGCTAGCTAACACTTGACACTGAGAAATTAATAAACTCGTCATCAAGAGTGAAACTGGTGTGACACGCACGGCTGCACGCTGCGCGGCAAAATCTGAAACGCTACGGATGATCAAACGATACGTGTAAAGTTCGCCTTGAACTTTATGTCATGCACACAGATAACATAATTGTAAGATCTATATAGAATCTAGTTGATTTGGGCAATGACCACTTGCTCCTCGGCTCCTGAACTAAAATAAAAATAATGGAAACACACCAATCCTGCGTGTTCAGCGTGTGGGAGTTTTTCTTCTTAAGAAAATTGGCGATGGTCGATTTGATTCTAACTCAGACACGATTCGATTCTAACTAAGCAGTTGCTTGTTTATGGCCATCGACAACACTTTCACGAAAGAAACAAGTAATAAACAAATAATAGAGGTATGGAGGAACAGTTTAGCTGTCGCTACATCCTCGGGCGTTACCGCGTTAGACGTGTTTTGGGCTATTGTCAGCCTAGCCCTAATGCCTGGTCTGCATGGGAAGGGTCGGCGGGTCAGCCCATAGGATCGCTCATCCTCCATCTCAAGATTTCCAGTTTCACAATTGGGCCTAACTGAGCTGACCTAACAAGGAGAGATGAATTTTTCTATATTTTTCATTTTTTATTGCAAAATTAGGTTTCTTGCGAATAATATGGACCGTCCATCCCTTCGGATCGGACGATGCACGGTAATAGGTACAAAGGTATCGACGGAGGTACACAGGTACGGAGGACAACCAGGTCATTTCACATCAAATTAATTAAGGGCAAAGCCGTCTTCTCTCTGTCGCTCAGCGTGCCCTGCGGCGCCGTCGCGCTGGCGCCAGAGATGGACGGCGCGGCCTTCTGCTGGATCCGAAATTGACGTACACGACGGAGCGCGGCGGCCGGCCTGCGAGCCACCGAAGCGGCGCCTCCTGCTCCGTCCACAGGTTGGACCCCAGGCCCCGCACCGGGCTCGCCGTCGGCGTGTTGTTGCGCGCCGTCAAGTGGAGCGGCCCCACGGTGTAGAGCGGCGGCAGGAGCTCGGCCATGGCGTCGAGCATAGCTCGTCGAAGGTGTTGATAAGCACCGCCGCCGCCTGCGACATGCCGGCCGTCTCGTGGACAAAGTAGTAGAACATGGTTCAGCATCGCGCGTCATGCCCCTGCTCCGGGAATGGCAGCATCACAGCGTGCGGCCTCGCCGCCGGCGCTGATGACCCATGGCTGGCTCACCGGCTTCAACTAATTACCCACTAATCCTCGACTAATTACCCAACTGCCACTCGTTACAAATTTTCCACTTCCCTAGATGCCCTTCTATAATCGACGGTCCACGTCGAGGTACCTCTAGGTACCTCGCACATACTGTAGCAAACCTCAAAAAAAAAAAAAAAGGGCTGTGCATGGTATTTCCGAACCAAAAAAAAATCGAACCTGTCAAACCGGTTTGACCGGTTTTGGTATATGGGACAGTTTGGGCACCTGATCCCCTCTCCCGTCGCCCACTCGCCCCTACTCTTTGGTGACAGGCTGCTTGCAACCAGCCCGGCCTCTAGCCTGCTGCGCTGCCCTGCGTCGTGTCTCCATCCGGCACCACGGAGTCAGCTGCATCGTAATAAATCACCTTCTAAATCACTTTCAATTTTCATGCATCCTTCACATGTCATCGCTACGTTCTTGGATGGTATCTGCAATTTGTTGTTCTTGTTGTGATTTAGATGAGTAACCATGATAATTTACTGCCCTCTGGATGGTCACCGGGCATGGATAGTAGCATATTCAGGATGGTGAAGCTCCAAGCAAGGGAAGAAAATCAATGGGTCGTTGATCAGAAGTATGGCAGCACTACACAGTAATGGGCACAAAGAAGGCTGCATGCAAGTATTGCTTTCAGGTTCTTTTTTTTGTGATTCTCAAAGGAATGGTACCTCATCATTGGTTTCTCATACAAAAATATGTAATAAAAATCCTACTAGTAAGAACGGTAGCAATCAAGCTCAGCTAAACTTTCAACCTAGTGCAGATGGCCAATCTAGTTCTGTGGTTACATGGCGATTCAATGTCGAGGAGGTTGGAGCAGTGTTTATTCGCATGACAATTGTAGATGAGCTACCTTTCATGGTTTTTGAACATGAAGGTTTTAAGTACTTTGTGAGTAAAGCTTGCCTACAGATCTATGCTCCCTCTAGGACAACCATGTATAGAGATGTTATCCACCTTTATGAAGATGAAGCAAAACTGAAAAGGTATTTTAATGGTTCAATCAATTAAAGAGTTAGCCTCACCATCGACACTTGGACTTCTTCAACACTGCAGAATTATATGTGCCTAACTGCCCATTAGGCCATTACATTGATAGTCAGTGGAAACAATAAAAAAATCATTAAGTTCTACTTGGTTGATGGTCACAAGGGGCAAGACACATTGGGAAAGCGATTGATAAATGATTGCAAGTGGAACTCAACTTTTGGACAGTTCAAAAATTTGAGAAGGAATTTGCGTATTTTGCACTTCAAGACCCTTCCTATAAGACAGATCGAGTTGGTGCAATGTGGAATCCCAGAACATTCTAAATGGGAAAATGCTCGTAATTTCTCAAAGTTTCTGAAACATTTCTACCCGCTCACAAACAAAGTGTCTGGCACTCAATATGTTACATTGTTACTTCAAACACGTCCTTTGTGGAGATTGTTAGAGTATATTGGGCCTCGGAGGTCAGGCCCACTTCGTGTACTACTTATACTCTACTCAAAAGGCAATAGAAATCACTAATTCTCCTTCTATCATGGTATCACGAGTTTCTCGCTTCCGCTAACCCTACCTTCCTAGCTGCCGGCGAGAGCGCTTCATGGCGACCACCTCCCAGGCCGCCAGATTCTTCTCCGGTCTCTTCCTGGCGTGGCCGTCTTGCGCCAACGACTCGACGACACCGGAACTCGCCTCCTCGGGTGTTCCATTCTCCGGATCCGGCCAAACGTGGACGCCACCGCCGCCCTCCGGCATCGGGACGCCACCGCCGCCTGCCGCCTTCGCCGCGGGCCAAGGTTGGCCCTCCGGCGCCTTCTTCTCTGGTCCCAACGCCACCTCCCTCGGATGGACGCCACCTCCCGCCGTCTTCCCTGGGTCGACGCCTCCTCTTGGCGCTGCTGGCCATGTGCCAGGAGGCGGGGACCTCGCGGCCTTCGCCGTGCCTGCCTCCGGCGATGGCCTCCCTGCTGGCCTCGCCGGGATCGATGCCAGTGCCGCCGCCGCCTCCCTCCGACTCGAGCGGCGCTCGGCAGGCGTTCCCCTCTTCCGCCGCCATGGCCCCCGCATGGCCCCCGAGCACCTTGCCCGCCTCCTTCGGCCAGGCGTGGACAACAGGCTGCGGTGGCCTCCTTCACTCCACCGCCTAGGGTCGGCCTTCATCTGCAGCAGCTGGCCACCCGTGGCCCACGGCTCCCTTCGTTGGTCCAAGACATGGTTTGCTAGCCCAGGCTAGCCCATGGGGTCTCAAACCCACTACGCTGGCTTCAAATCCCGGTGTCCCCTTCTTCGCGCCCGGCATTCAGAACCTCGAGCACATTGCCACTGCGCCCAACACCAGTGTCTCATTCTCCAGCATCGGCACCGGCCCCCTCCTCACTGCACGCGACATCACCCCCACCGAACAAGCCGTGGTCACTGCCTTGACCCACCTGCCACTAGAGGTCCTCGTCAATCTTTTTCCCTCCGTCGACACAGGAGACGACGCCGCGGCGCCAAGCATCATCACCAAGGCCTGGCCGCCCACCTCCGACGCTCCTCCCAACCGAGGGTGGCCGTGTGACACCACTCATGGCGCTACCCCCACGTCGCCACCCCGGGACTCAGCATCCTCGACTTGGACACCGCAGATGACATACACCCTGGCCGCGTGCACCGCTCTTGCTCCTGTGGTGGCTCCTACTCACGCAACTTGGTACATGGACTCTGTGGCTACTTCACACATGTCTTCCAGTACCGGTAACCTCTCCAACTCCCGTCCACATACCTTTCACTCACCGACCAACATCATTGTTAGCGATGGGACACGTCTGCCGATCACCTCCACTGGTAGTCTCACTTTTCCCAACACCCACGGCGATCTCATTCTCCGTAATGTCCTTGTCACCCCTCAAATAATTAAAAACCTAATTTCTGTTTGTCAGTTCACCGTTGACAACCAGTGCTCCGTTGAGTTTGACTCCTTCGATCTGTCGGTCAAGGATCTTCGGACTGGGAGCATACTTGCCAGGTGCAATAGCTCCGGAGACCTTTATCCGTTTCACACCTCCACCCCACCTTCCCAGGCACTAGTCACCGCCGCCACCATATCGGAGCTATGGCACCGTCGCCTTGGCCACCCTGGTCATGCGACTCTCTCTCTTCTAGCTAGCTCATCTGCTATTCCTTGCAGTACATCCAAGCCTGACCATCTTTGCCATGCCTGTCAGTTGGGTTGACATGTTCGACTTCCCTTTGAGTCCTCCACCTCCTGCGCCACCAACAACTTTGAGTTAATACATTGCGACTTATGGACGTCCCCTGTTGCCAGCGTCTCAGGTTACAAGTACTACCTCATAGTTGTTGACGATCGCTCCCACTTCATGTGGACCTTTCCCCTTCGCGTCAAATCCGACACCTTTCCCATCATTTCTCACTTCTTTGCCTACGTCCGTACTCAGTTCGGTACCACTGTCAAGTGTGTCCAAGCTGACAACGGCCGCGAGTTTGACAACTCCTCCTCCCGATCCTTTTTCCTCACTCACGGTGTCGTTTTTCGCATGTCTTGTCCATACACCTCACCTCAGAACGGAAGGGCCGAGCACGCCATCCGTACCACCAACGACGTTATGCACTCCCTTCTGTTCCAGGCCAGTCTTTCCTCCTCATTCTGGGTGGAAGCTCTCCTCACAGCCACATACCTGATAAACCGGCGCCCCTCTTCCACTCTCACTAAGCCTACCCCTGTCTATGCCCTTCACGGGTCTCATCCCCCATACACCCACCTTCACATGTTTGATTGCGCCTGCTATCCTAACCTCTCTAGCACCGCGCCGCACAAGCTCGCGTCACGCTCCTCCCTTTGTGTTTTCCTCGGGTATTCCCCAGATCA
Organism: Raddia guianensis; assembly: GCA_036346415.1. Classification (NCBI taxonomy): domain Eukaryota; kingdom Viridiplantae; phylum Streptophyta; class Magnoliopsida; order Poales; family Poaceae; genus Raddia; species Raddia guianensis. The sequence continues at coordinate 62,353,109 of CM070534.1, forward strand.
CAAGGGGTACCGGTGTATGGATCTTGCGTCCAACCGCGTCATCATATCCCGTCACGTCACCTTTGACGAGTCCACCTTCCCGTATGCCTCGAGTACCTCCGCATCGTCCTCCCCAGACGATCCCGACTTTCTCACTGACTGCGCTGGTCCTCCTCTCCCCATAGGAGTACGCGTCTCGTCTTCCTCTACAGGTACTTCGACGGCCACCTCTGCCCCGACGGCGGTCACGTCGGCCGCCCCTGCACCGACGACGATCGCCTCTGCTCCGACGATCGTCATCACTGCCCCTGCCGGTATCTCTCCGTAGGTCGTTGCCAGTGGTGCAGGCCACTTAGCTCCCGCTGACCCTGTTGGTACCGTTCCATAGGTTGTTGCCAGCGAGGCTTTCCTGGACGACCGGCAACCGCACGCGGTGCCTCAGATGGTCTACCACCGCCGCGGCTCTTCGTCACGCACCACGGTCACCGATGCCCCCGCTGGCTCCTCTTCGCAGGGCGTTGCCCATGGTGCCCCAGACTCCGCGCTACCAGCGCCATCCGCTGCCCCTGCCGGCCCTATCCTGCAGGTTGTTGCTAGCGAGGCCCCTCCACCGCCAGCTGCTCCTCTACCTCCTCCCGCTGCCCCTATCGGACCTCCTCCACAGGTTGCTGCCAGTGGAGCCGCTCCTACCGTGGCGAATGACCACCCCATGGTCACTCGTCGCAAGGCAGGCAAACAAATCAAGCCCCCGGACCGTCTCATGCTGCATGTCTCAGCGCTACCTCCTCCTCCCACGTCAGTCCGCGCTGCCCTTGCCGATCCTAATTGGTAGGCAACCATGGAGCAGGAGTTTGAGGCCCTCCGTGCCAACGGCACATGGGACCTTGTACCACGGCCAGCTGGGGAAAATGTGGTAACCGGGAAGTGGATCTTTAAGTACAAGCTCAATGCTGATGGCTCTCTTGACCGCTACAAGGCTCGTTGGGTCCTTCGGGGTTTCACTCAGCGCCCCGGAGTTGACTTCGATGAGACATTCAGCGCTGTTGTCAAGCCAGCTACCATTCGGACGGTTCTCTCATTGGCCATCTCTCGTGGTTGGTCCGTTCGTCAGTTGGATGTGAACAACGCCTTCTTACACGGCCTGCTTGAGGAGACAGTCTACTGCGCTCAGCCATCAGGGTTTGTGGATCCATCTTGTCCCAATTATGTCTGCCTTCTCCGCAAGTCCCTCTATGGTCTTAAGCAGGCATCGCGGGCGTGGTATAGCACTATTGCTTCACATCTTCGAGCATTGGGGTTCGTCGAGGCCAAGTCAGACACCTCACTGTTTATCTACAGGAAGGGTTCGGAGACAGCTCATCTTCTGCTCTACGTGGATGACATGTGTTGACCGCTTCCTCTGATGATCTTCTTAGGCACACAGTTCTATCTTTAGAGCAGGCATTCTCTCTCAAGGATCTCGGGCCCTTGCACCATTTTCTTGGCGTATCGGCGATCCCACAGTCTGGCGGTCTTCTCCTCTCTCAGCGGCAGTACGTCATGCCCATTCTGGACCGTGCAGGCATGAGTGACTGCAAATCCTACTCCACACCAGCAGACACCAGCGCCAAGCTCTCGGCAGGCGGCACTTCGGTTTCCGATGCCACTCTATCGCACTGGCGGTGCCCTACAAGATGCCAACCGACACGACCGGACATCACCTCGCCGTCGTCCGCCAGTTCTGTTTGTTCATGCATGATCAGCGGGAACCCCACTTCGCTGCTCTCAAGCGTATACTGCGGTACCTTCGTGACACTCTAGAGCTTGGTCCGCTCCTTTGTCGCTCCGCCGCCACGACCCTCACCGTCTACACTGACGCTGACTAGGCCGGCTGCCCAGATACCAGGAGGTCCACGTCGGGCTACGGCGTCTTCCTCGGTGACAACCTAGTGTCCTGATTGTCCAAACGCCAGCACACGGTCTCTCGTTCCAGCGCGGAGGCCGAGTACCGCGCGGTCGCCAATGGCGTTGCCGAGGCCTGTTGGCTTCGTCAGCTGCTCCAGGAGCTCCACAGTCCGCTGCAGAAGGCCACCCTCATCTACTGCGACAACATCAGCGCGATCTATCTCTCCACCAACCCAGTGCAGCATCAGCGCACCAAACACGTCGAGATCGATCTTCACTTCGTCCGCGAGCGAGTTGCTCTCGGACATGTTCGTGTGATGCACGTCCCGACGTCGTCCCAGTACGCTGACATCTTCACAAAGGGCCTTCTCAGCAGTCTTCCTCGAGTTTAGGTCCAGTCTGAAAGTCCACGCACCGACCATTCAGACTGCGGGGGAGTGATTGTGTGTTTTATTTATTTGGTCTCTCTGTTTTGACCATGGGGGAGTGCTTTGCGATTGCCTTGTACCAGTCTCAACGCCCTGTGTGCCGTTCAGACTGCGGGGGAGTGTTAGAGTATATTGGGCCTCGGGGGTTAGGCCCACTTCGTGTACTACTTATACTCTACTCAAAAGGCAATAGAAATCACTAATTCTCCTTCTATCAGAGATTGCTGGTATAAATTATCTATTGAATGAACTGAGCGAGAATTCCGAGATTACCATTAAAGGAATGGCTGCTAGGATGAAGGATAAATTCAAAAAATATTGGGGAGATCCTGAGAAGATGAACATGCTGATTTTTTGTTGCTGCTATATCCTTGACCCTAGGTGCAACTTAATATTAGTTATGTTTTCTCGTTATGCCTTCATTGTACATGAGCGCGTATATATGATCATATGTACTAATGTTTTGATGTTTTTTTGATGCAAGTACGTAGCAATCTGATTTTTTCAAGTTCTCAATTTTATTAACACATGGCGATGCTAAGGGTGAACATGTTTGGGCCAAAGCAAATGATGCATTCCACTCTCTTTTTAATGAATACAAGAATATATTTTCCATTGGGGGCCAATTAAGCTGATGGTCCAGCACCATCACCAATAGAATCAAGCGGTATTGATCCTCCTGAAAGTACATTTAATATATTGAGATCTTTGTATAACAAGATAATGAAGGTTTCCGGTGAAGTATATGTCAAAACTGAATTAGATAAATATATTGCCGAGGACGTACTGACGTAGAAGATTATGTCGGTGTTTCTTGGTGGAAATGCAACTCGGCACAGTTTCTATACGTTCTCATATGGCTCGTGACATAATAGCAGTCCCCATTTCCACGGTTGCTTCTGAATTTGCTTTTAGTACTGGTAACCTTACTCCTAGATGCATGGTTCGAGTTCTGCATGTGGCCTTTTTTTAACTTAGCAAAGTTCTTAGCTAATAACTGCTCTAGTAGTAAAGCTAAAACGTCCATTTTTTGGCACTTTGATTTGTTGGCTAAAACATCCAGTTTTTTGAAACCGGAGGGATGCGTGTAGTGAGTAGTGTGTTCTGTGTAATGTGCTCTAATCCTCTAATTTGGTTCAAACCCGGAGGGTACTGTACCGTTAACTTCAGATAGTATGTTCAAGCCTATGCTATAACGGTACGGTAGTACAGTATGTACTATGTAGTTAGGGTGATATTAGTGATTAACCAATTAAACTTCGTTGGCTGCCATGCGTCCATTCTTATGAAATCTGAAGGTTTGCTGAGTCGAGTACCCTAGTGTTTATTTCTTATATGGCCCAGGTCCTTGAACAAATTTCGTTGATGGGAGTGATGTGAGCAAAATGAGTGTTTGTCGTATGTGCGAATGGTAAATTTGGTGTTTACTGATACCAAACCGATTTTTATTGGTATTTATCGAAACCGAACCGAAGTTTTAATTGGTAAATTTGGTATTGTATGCACATCTATCTATTATATATATAAAGGAGGGGAAAAAGAAGCCATCACGTTCGTTCATATCACCCAAATTATTTCAACCGTACAATCAACGGTGGGATCAAATTATAACGGCCAAGATCAATTAAAGAAATTCTCACATAAATCAAGAAAAAAAATAAAAGATCTATACCGTTGATTTTGTGGGGCTGGATTATAACGGCTTAGATTAAAAGAAGAATATTAGAAATTCGGATTAAATACTAAAGATGATATAATATGGTTATTTTATCCGTTCAATCAACTGTGGGACCAAATTATAACGGGATAGATTAATAAAAGAAAAAAAAGATCTATGCGGCTTAGATTAAAAGAAAATATTAGAAATTCATATTAAATACTAAAGTTGATATAATATATTAGAGCTAAACTCTAAATCCGGTCTGCTATGTTAGAAATAGATTATGAGTTAGAGATAAACACTATATACCAAAACAAATCTAGTCGCGCAAATGCGCGGGCCACCTCGCTCATTATCAATTATATTGTATGCACTACCCTAAAAATAGGTGTGGTGCGTAGCAGATGGGCGATCACTAGGGAGATTGCTGGATTAAGGGCTGATGGATGAGTCACTAGCAAATAGCATTGGCGTAAGACGAAGTGATACCTATCGTCCGACGATTGGATGCAAAATGATAGGTGGTGCCACATTGGCATGCACCATTAGGCCAATGACTGAGCGATAAGTGTAACATGTGAGTTCAAATTGGAACCTATGCTGCAACGATTTGACAAAAGATTTGACTTGTAGGTCTGCATGGTCACCTATTGCTTGATGGTTGGACGAAGTGTTTGCCATATGAAACTAGTGGTCCATCCTTTTCTTCTCTCACGAGACACCATTAAACATTAACAGGATAGGATCATATCTCTCAACCATCGGGAGATCATAAAGGTGACAAATGCCTATTCTTTTTGAAACTGCAGACTAGCACTTTTTTTTTGCAACAATATATAAAATATAAATAATTAAATATAGAAAAAAAGTTCATCAAGTGATACTCCTACCCTGTAAAAGATGGGCTGAAATAACTCGAACATGGGAACCATCTTCATTTCCTAAAGCCCAAGCACACTGAAAAAAAAAAAAAACAAGCGCACCCTTGACTAGCAAAACCCATAGTAAAATCACCTAAACCTCAACATGCAAGCCTCACACGCTTTGGAGGACGTGCATTCCATTTCTACCGACCAACCAAACTAGCGAGTCAAGGGGTTTCATAACCCCCGATCGAGCTCTCTGCCCCGCCAAAACATCACGGATTGCTGCAAGAAACCTCGGGACATCTCCATCGATCCACCGAGGCCACGCTCACGTCGAGCCGCCGCCGACCATGCTGCGCCACCCGACGCCGCAGTCGACGCCGCCGATGTCGCCGTTGCGCGGGCCGCTGACGCCGCGCACCCCCGGCGCCGCCTTCTCCGATCAGCTGGCGGCGCCGCTCTCCCCTCACACCCCGCGCCCGGCGATCACGCTCACCCCGCCGCCTTCCCGGTCCACGAGGAAGAAGCGACGCCCGACGGCGGCTGCGCGCGGGTCCCTCCGCGCCTTCCGGGCAGTGCGGGCGCTGTTCCGGTCCCTCCCGATCTTCGCCCCGGCGTGCCGCTTCCATGGCGCCGCCGCGCGGCACGGCGCCGCGCGGGCGCACGACGGCCACATCAGCGGCGCGTCGCGCACGACGGGGACGCTGTTCGGGCACCGCAGGGCGCGGGTGACGCTGGCCGTGCAGGAGACGCCTGGGAGCGTGCCCATCCTGCTCCTGGAGCTCGCCATGCAGACCGGCCGGTTCATGCAGGAGATGGGCGCCGAGCACCTGCGCATGGCGCTCGAGTGCGAGCGGAAGCCGCCGGGCGCCGGCGCCGGCATCGGCCGCACGCGGCTGCTGGACGAGCCGCTCTGGACGGCGTACGTCAACGGCCGCAAGATTGGGTACGCCGTGCGGCGGGAGCCCACGGAGGACGACCTCACCGTCATGCAGCTGCTGCGCACCGTCTCGTTCGGCGCCGGCGTGCTGCCCACCGACGTCATGGGGGGAGGCGGCAGCGGCTGCGGCGAGGGGCAGGAGGCCGGCGACCTCGCCTACATGCGCGCGCGCTTCGACCGCGTCGTGGGGTCCCGGGACTCCGAGTCGTTCTACATGCTTAACCCTGACGGCAACAATGGGCCGGAGCTTAGCATCTTCTTCATTAGGATATGAATGAATGGGGATTTGCTAAAGTTTTCCCTTTTGTTTTTAGAGTGTTTTTTGTGAAGCTGAGATGACGAGATGCTAGTTGTAAGACGTAACCCAGTAAATTTTTTTGATGTATGGGATGAATTTACTCTGTTTTTTTTGTTCTTTTTTAAGCTTAAGCAATGGTTGACTTTTGTTTTCTTTGCCATTCTAAACCGTTGCATGGTGCTCCATTCGGCAACAAACTAATGGATGAGGCTGTAAGTATGAAACTACATGACATTGTATGAAACTACATGGACCTGATATGTGCGTGATGACATGGTCAACATGCATCATGATGACGTCAGCATGAATCTTTATGAAAATTATGTAAATTCTTTTATGAAACTATCCCAATGAACAAGGCTAATCCACATAGAAACATAGTGACGACATCAACAAACATCATGATGATGTCAGCATGAAATTACATGAAAAATATATAAAATTTTAAAAATACATAAAACTACCTGAAAACTAATAATTTATTTGAAAACTACATAGAAAATTTTAATAATATACAAAACTTTCCAAAAAATACATGAAACTTTCTGAAAATTTTATAAAACTATATTAAAACATCTCTGAAATTACGTGAAACAATACTTCGACAACGGAACCACTTGATGAAACTAAATGAAACTGCATAAAACCATACTTCGATGGTATATATAGCCAACCATATGAAATTACATGAAACCACATAAAACTATCCTGATCCTAGCATATTACCCCCTTGCAGTTGTATCCACTTAGCCTGGCAAAAATTTGTCTAGATGCTATGTATCAGTCAGTCTAATTGGTAGATGCATAATACAAACGTACCCATGTCAAGCGAACAACTAAATTAATACCAATTCAGATTAGTTGAGAACGCTTGTGAAGAGTAAATAGGATAACGGCGCAATCAAAACCAAATAAAATTTAATTTGAGCATGTATACAGCTATAGTATCCACATGCCACATGCATTGATCTCTCGCGAGTTGCGATCATGCATCACACATTCACACGCACTTGAACCCATTCGGCTGCTCCGTTTTGCAGGTGCTCATGAGTCATGAGGAGCTCAACGCTGATGGTGGTGCAGAAGTACGCCGCTGGCAAGCTAGCAGCACTTGCTCCCGAGCTGTGCGTTGGCCTGGCTTCTCACGACATCGAGCATGCCGATGCACGCGTCAAACTTGATAGCATCCTATGTGGTAGAATGGATTTGCCGGAAAGCCCTTTCACGATTGTTGTAGTAGGGGACACCCATCGCCCACGAATTAGTAGGAGCAGCGAATCAGCTAGATGAAGGAGAAGCGCACCCGAAGGGGTGCCTCGCGTCTAAGGGGCGAAGCAACGGCGAATCAGAGGAGTGGATACCACGAAGCGACAGGTGCAGACCCCCGCGGGGTAATGCCAGTCAAGGGCGCCACCTAATGTATAGAAATCCTAAGTCTAGGATGGCGAAGCAATGGCCACTGCGAGGATCAGGGGGGATATGGAGTACAGGTTGTTACAAAAGCCAGAAACCGTATCCCTCTGTAATCTCGATATTACCCTTTGCTTTAGGGAAAAGATAAGGACGGCTAGGTTGGACCAGGGATCCCGAAGGTGTGTTTTCCTTCGGTACCCCTGGGTTTGGGAGCAGGTTAAGGTCTAGAAGGTCTTTTAGTCAATTTTTCCCTTTCTACCCTCACTTTATTCCCTCAAGGAAGGCTGTAATGACACGTTGTAATTCGGCCCCTTCCTATAAATAGGGGGCACCAGTAATAAAGACAGGCTATTCAATTCACTTAAGCTAGCTACTCTGAAATTGCTTCGCTTTTTCGATCTGCTTGCAAGATCGTGCGATCTTGGCAGGCAGCCCTCTTCAGTTGTTGTCTGGCTCGGGCCACCGACAACGATCACTTGTGAGACGTATCGCTAGTGGGACACGGCGGCAGAAAGTCCCCTGGTGACTGCGAGGGCCGGTGGCCATTCTTGAGCGTGAGGCCTTTGTCTTTGAGCGATTCACTTTTTTTGTGTTTATCTACTCCAACACATGGTACAAGCTGCAAAAAATTTACAAATTTGGGTTAGATCCGCCAAAGCGGGTAGCCTTAACCGCAAGTGTGCTATAGGAAAGCCCGAAGACTGTTCCCGTCCCTGTCAGGGTAGATGTCAACCGTCTCTCCTTTCTACGAACGCAGTCCGACAACCAGCGCGGAAGCTTATAAACAGGTTGGTTTCCAACAGAACTGGCGAGGTGGTACTAAATACTGAAAACCACCTCGCAAATCTCACGCAAGTACAAATTAGCACAAAAGGCCGCGAGGAGTTCAAACATATGATTACATGCATTTATGGACTCTAATACGTGCAACAATGCTGCGAACTTTGCAGTCACGGAAGGCAAAAGAAAAACTTTGTTGATTGAAACGGACGGATTATTCACCCTGCCGAAACTTTTATTCCCCCCCCTCATCATTATTCCGTAAGTTCTGTAAAAATAAACAGTACGTGCTATCGAGCAACTCCAGCAGCTCCTCTATATTTCCTCTCTAAAACACTATTAGCGTCCCCTCTATCCATCCCTCTAAAATTCCTTCATAAATTACACTATACTTTAAAAGATTCCTTCCCTCCAGCAGCCCCTCTATACCTGCTACAGTATTTTACAGGAGCTGTTGGAGTTGCTCTCCATTATACAGCGCAAAAGGTCAGTCACTTTCTGTAGCTTCATTAATGCAATACTTTTTTTTTTATGTTTCTCTTCCTGCCAAAGGGGAAAACAAGAAAAAAAAAAAAAGGGGGGGTTTCGCTGTTTCTCCAATGACAATCCTCACCACAAACAACAATCTGCTAGGCCCACCCAGCTCACCCCCACTGCCTTACAGGCCCTTTAATCCACTCGGCCCATCTATTCCGGGCGGGCTTCCCTCCTTGCAACATGCTGGCGGGACCATGCGCCATCCGTTGGAGGGAACTGCGACCGAGGTCCCCGATAAATATCAGGCCTCTGTATGCCCAGGGCCCACGCTCACCTCCTCACTTCTGGATAGGGGTGGGCATTCGGTATATAGGTATTTTTGGTTCGGTATTTTTGTTATTTATAAATTTCGGTATTTGAGTTTTGGGTTCCAAAAATTTATAGAAGAAATTCGTACTGAAACCGAAATACCGAAATAATTCGGTTTGAGTGTTTCAGTATTTCGGTATATACCTATTTATTCAACAAGATACATACAAATCCACGTCACGGGGGAAAATCTAAACTGATGGAGCAAGAAAATGAGAAAGCAAATCAAAGACTTACAAAAACCTACAAAATCGAACAAGATGGAGCAACGACGATTCTCCGGGGGCCTCCTTGCTTCAATCGGTGACCTTGCGTTCTTTAGCTTCTTGGATCTGAGCAGCGACGGCTTGCGGCTGGCTGCGGGAGTGCGCTTGGAGATGCCCTGGGAGACGCTGGGAGGGAGCAGCATGGCCGACGACGTGGCCGTGTGGAGGAGGCAGCGACGCCGCCGTGCAGGAGAGAGGGAGGATGTGTGAGGCGCTGTGACCTACTTATCTGTGAGTGAGAGAAAAGGAAAAGGAAGCGGCAGCTGTGTGCGTGGTGGGATGGGGACCGAGAAGTTTAGGGTTTTGGGCTAGATAATTATTTGGGCCTGATGGGCCTTTACTTTTGTGGTCACGGTCTCACAGATGGCAGGATGGACTGGAGTCTCGGTACTTCGGTTTTATTGGGTTTTGGACGCTCCGTATCGAAACCGAACCGAACCATTTCGGTTTTCTGCATATTAAAATCAAACCGAATACCAAGTACCGAAAAAACCAAAATTTCCGGTATTTTCGATTCGGTTCGGTTCGGTTTTTCGGTACCAGTATTTTTTTGTCCACCCCTACTTCTAGACCTCTAGTATTACAAAATTCTACAAGGGAGGAGACTAGTCAACGGCGACTTCTTTCTGTGACCGGAGGGAGTACCACAGTGTATGGTTTGATTTAAGAAATTAAATCTGTGTGGCATATAGGAAAGCGTCGTGCACACACATCGGCCGTTGTAAAGTGGCCGTGCTCTAGGTCATGTTACGTTTGGTAATAGGAGTAACGTGAAAGATGTGCTAGTGAAGAGTTTATTTTTGTCTTGGAAGCTCGTCAACTGGCAGGTGGATCATAAAAGTCTCGAGCCTCTGTATATATATCAATGCAACCACGCATCTCCCCCATCGTATAAATCATTCTTCTCAATGCACAATTTTTTGCTCAGGAAGGTTTCTACTTACTAAAAAAAATAGATAATAAAAATGCTTTTGGCCTTTACATCCAAACATCCAAAAATATGCACAGCCAAATACATACCATAGAAATGGGATGCATTGGGAATCTCAGTTGAACACCAATTGAAACGACGACTTGCATGCCTGATGCCTTCACTACGGTCTGCTTCAAAGCCATGTTGTTGTCTTTGTGGCAGTGGACTAATTCTTGATATGGGTCGAAGCAGAGCTAGTAGCAAAGATCACTACCAAATCAGCAAGGCAATTCTTGTGCACATCCATTGTCTGTCTCTTTAGGGTCCTTGCTTAGGTAGTGGCGGAAATGTAACACAATTTGTTTTGACTAAATTTATAAAATAAACAGAGAAGTTAGGGACAGAGATATACTTTGCTTCAATGGGACACTCCCAATCCAACGAAGCAGTGAAAAGGGCGAACGAAACCATGGATGATGGAATCAAGAATAGGTTACACAAATATGTTGAAGGGGACTTAGCGAGAGGAACACTCAAATGTTCTCTGGGCCTCGCGGACTGTAGTGTCGAGGCCTACGGGTTCTCTCCCTAACGGTTCGGCGAAGAAGCGGTCCTACCGTGGAAATCAGGGCGAAGTCCTAGAGCCATGCCTCCTCACCACGAATTAAGACTATATATCAAAATCTATGAAAAAACCTTTAAAAGTTCATGATGGATCTCAAGATGGTATACTCCATTCATCGCTCGGTTCGTAATATAGTAGTATAAGGTAATTTTGCTTGTCCGCGTGATCCCGTGAATGGTTGGTGAAGAAACTCAGGCCCTGTTTATTTCAAATTGAAGCCGACTTTTAGCCCCGTGTGCTTAAGCTCAAACAAACAACCAAATTTTGGAATCCTTCAAAGAAACCAAAAGCTACCAAAACCCAATTTGTCTTGTGATATGAGCTTTTTTGAAAGCTAGTTTTTGTGCTTCTCCCGTAGCGAATTTTTAGAGAAGCTGCAACTCAAACAAGCTCAAACAAACAGGGCCTAACACTCCATGCATGCAACACCTACGGCTGATATCCTAAACAGTTGTTGCCTTCATGACACAAAAGGTACAATAAAACCTACATTTCTCCTAAACAGTTGTTGCCTTATAGATAGAGTCATGGAATAGTGAGCATTGGTGCGTGTGAGATCCTTTATGATCGAGTAAGAATTCTGAATGCAGGATGCATAGTTGATTTGAGTTCAGCCAGGCTATGTACACCAGACTTGCTGTCGCATGTTAATTTCTGCACTTGCAGAATCCAGGCTGGTATGCACGTATTAGTAATTTAGAATATATATTTGAGATCATTAGTGTTTGCACCAGTAGGAAATAGGTAGGACAATGCGTGCACATTGGAGCCGCGTGGTGGTCCGGATTACCTTATGATGAATTACATATTATCACCATTTCTTTATGCTATATAGTCCAGCTTCTCGAAACCGTTTTTGAATATTCTGAAACAACTTCACAAAATTTTCAAAGCTCAGCCGAGCCAAATATTCATCTTTTCAAAGCACCCAAATTCTAATATTTCAGCTCAGTCATTCACCTATATCTGTATACAATATATAGGCCCAGAAATCATTGTACACGTTAACTCTAATGGAAAGGATTTCAGCAATTCAACCAGGACATCTATAAAAGAGTTTTTTTTACCATTCTTGGTATCTCCTTAATCTCTCATTAGATCATTGCACACGCTAACTCTGATGGGAAGGATTTTAGCAAAAAAATAAGGTTTTTTTTTATCATCCTTGGTATCTCCTCTCTCTCTCTTTAAGCAATCGCTATTTTTTTGTTACAATTTGCAAACTGTGTATAGAGAGCTTATATGTCATATTTATTTAAAAATTTATGGGCTGGAGAGCTAGCCATTCGGTGATGAGCACATGGCTTAGAGGCTGTTTTGTTGCCTGTATTCGCCCCATCCTGACTCATGTGATGCAACCAACCTATTTGGTTGCTTGTATTCACTATTCCAATCAGGTACAAGAGATGCAATTTCATTGTTCCAGCTAAGCTACACGCATACATGGGAATTGGCGTCTGAAGTGACCCAAGATTCGTTTGTGCATGCGATGCACGTGAAAGATAGCATGGCGGTGTTTTCCTCGGCCATGACGGTGTCCTAGCCTCCTCGACCACAACGACGTCTTCCCCTAACCACGGTGGCGTCTTCCTCAACCACGACAACGCCTTCCACAACTAAAGCATGGTTCGTCCACGGCCTGGGCGGTCGAAGATTTGGACGGCCACGACACAGGCAGCAAGCACTTTGAGCGGCCATGACGAGGGGTGGCGACGCTCGTGATGGGAGCGACGCGAGCCGGCGGCGCTCGGAAGCGTGGCCAACACGACAACGATGACTAGGACGATCACATGGACGCACGTTAGGTGTTTGTTGAAATGTTTTATTCCTGATGTAGTGTTGAATGATGGCAGCTAAACACTATCTTCTACGGTCCGAGCTCTGTTGATGCAGCACAATCAAACATATGCTTCGAATAAGTTCTCCGACGCTCATCAGTCTGATCAAGTTCATACAAACTAGGCTAGAATCGAGTAGCAACCTTAACCGTCTTGTTTAAGAAATTTATGGAACTCCAAAGAGACAGGCTAGAAAATAAAGGTAGAAGGATAGTCCAGTCGTTGCTCAGACGCCAGACCGGAGGAAGAGAGAGAGAGAGAGAAAGAAGCATTTAGTCATTTAAGCTACGGGATTCTGTGATCGAATCAGCAGCGTGGAGTTTAAACAGATGAACTACATGCATTTCCTGCGCACCAAAACCCTTAAAATTTTTGCAGTCACGGAGGGGAGAAACCTCTGGGCCGCCTAGGCTTTAAACCACCCCTTATCAGTATTCCGTAAGTAACGTTAATCAAAAAATAGTAGAAATTCTCACGTTAATCATAGAAAAATGAAAAAATGTACATCGTTGAATATGGATATTATTATGTAAATCTAATGGTCAGTATTAACCTCTCGAAAAATAGTAGAAATCCTCACGTTAATCATATAAAAAAAGAAAAAAGTTTACATCGTTGAATATGGATATAATTATGTAGAGGAATGCTAGCGTGCACCCCAGAGCACGGAGAGATCCGTGCTCCCAACGCGTTTTCAAAATCCGAGATGTCTAACAACTGATCCGAACGTTGATCTTGTTCGCCTCACTGAAATGTAGCCAGTGACCAAGTTTCGTATTTTTTTGAATTTGTTTACTATTTGTTTCCTATTTTTAAAAATCAACCTTCCAATTAGTCGTGGTGCGTCCAAAAAAGCTGATTTTTGAAAATAGGAAACAAATAGTAAACAAATTCAAAAAAATGCGAAACTTGGTCACTGACTACATTTCAATGAGACGAACAAGATCAACGGTTCGGATCAGCTGTTAGACATCTCGGATTTCGAAAATGAGTTGGGAGCACGGAGAGATCCGTGCTCCCGGGTGCACACTAGCACTCCGTGCTCCCGGGTGCACACTAGCATTCCTCTTATTATGTAAATCTAACGGTCAATATTAACCTCTATAACAAACTCATCGTTCGATCATATATTGAGATAAACTCTAAATCTAATCTGATATATTATCTATATCTTAATATAAATCTAGCCGCGCAAACGCGCGAGTCACCTTGCTCGTTCTGTAAGTAAAACAGAGAGAGCCGGGGCTTTGTTCAACCTGGCTAATCAGTTTTGCTGTTTCTCTTCCTGAAGGGGAGAAGAAACATTAGAAGTTTCGCGGCTTGTCGAGCAACAAATCTACCACAAGAATTAGTCCGGCCCAGTTCCCTCCCGCAACCTTACAGGCCCTTCCGGCCTTTCATCCACTCAGCCCATCTAATCCGAGCTTGCTTACTTCCCTCCTACACGGGCCATTCAGCTATCCTCTGCTTCTGCCCACACGGTGGCCCATGCGCCATGGGTCAGCTCTTGGGAGTTGGGACGCAGTGGCCGGCGCTGCTGTGCTCGTCGTCGTTAAATAGCAGTGGCCTCTGCTTCTCCCTCGCCTCCTCCTGAGCTTCTCGCACAAAATTCCACACGGAACAACGAGCGAGAGAGAGACGGATCACCGATGGGGATGAGAGGCGTCGAGAATGTGAGCCTTAGGCGCGCACTTCGGTTGGTAGCGCGCGCTAGACGACACGCCTGCTGTGCCTCGTGCGCCTATTTTGGTCTGAACACGCGTGGCAAGCTGCAAGAACAGGGAAGCATGCTCGTTGCCAACGATCCGAGGCTGTAACATAGTTGAGGTTGAATCTAAAGGATCTACTGCTGGATAAATTCCCTTGAAAGCTAGTCTTCGGAAAACAGTAGTAGCATCCAATTATGCAAATGTTGTGACAGAAACAGGGTCGGTCAAATCGTATGCAGGTGTAGAAACTGCTTGGATCGAAGTTATGGATTTGGTAGAAGTAATTCTTTTTTGCAAAGAGCCCATTTCTGTGCTAAGAGTCAAGGATTTAAATTTCTGTAGAAGAAAAATTTCGATCCCCAGCGAAATATTGGCGAAATTTCGCTGGAATAAAAATACAGAATTTGAATTTTACAAAAAAAATGCTGAACTTGGGATTTGAACTATGGATTTCAAGCTTGTTTAAGGAAGAACTACCCACTAGGCTATAAGACTGGTTGTTAAGAGTTAAGTTATGCCTTCTTTTTATGTATAAGGATAAACTTTGATCAAATCTTTTGAATTCAAAATTTTCGTTTTCATTTCGGTCTCCGAAATTTCGTCGGAAAAAAATCCCTGCTAAGAGTAGGTTGATAACCCACTGCAGAGGGCTTTCTAATGGGCGCGGACGCGGGGTCCCAATCTTCTGTTGAGAGCCGTTGAAGATAATTCGGTAGGTGTCACGGAGATCTAAATGATCCGGCTTTCAACCCCACAAGGAACTGAAAATCCCGGCGATCACTAAACCATCACGATGATTGTTATCGACCGAACCAGAGGCGCGATCGACCTGTCCTTGAAGGACGGTTCCTGCAAGCAACCGAAGAACGAGTAAGAACACAAGATAATAATCATAATTGCGAATATAGATTAAGATCAACTGGGGATCAAAAACTTGGTCTTGTTGGTCTGATCGACACAAGAAGAACAAGGCGATATCTCACACAACCGTGACGAAATCAATTAAACAAAACCTAATTAAAACGAAGCACGGCGGACAACTTATATAGGGCAGCGGCCAGAGGAGGGGCGCCCAAACAGGTGCCCATGCGCGCTCAATCCTAACCCTACGGGTACACAGGCCTTAGGGCAAAAAATACGGCGACGCAGCAACATGAAGTTTCTATCCGTCAACTTGTTTTTGTTATTTTCTGTTGACTCGGATGGAATTAGAGGCGTGGCCGGATTCGTTGGAAATATTATCTCGTAAGATTTTCATAGTTATCTTATTTGCCTCATTTGAACGTTGTATGTGATCTGAACGTCCATTTGAAGGTGCACTGGTCCTGAATGGCCGAACCGGACTCGGCAGCTACTTTGATGTCCTTTCGACTTGGGCCCAATGGTCGGAGACTTCTTGAATCTATAAACTAACTTGCTGTACTTTCGTTCATGAAGGTTTGAATGACATAGCATGAGGATTCATACCGTCTTGTCGCTTTCCTACTCCATCATCAAGCTCGTCAGGGACAACAAACTCGTCAATGATGTCCTCATCACATTCTTTCTAATAAAGAGGAACTTGGCATCACCGCGGCACCAAAGCATTGGGTGTCGAAGGCGAAGAATGCGACAAGGAAACATTTGAAGTACGTTCGAGTATTTGACACACGGACACAACAGACTACTCCTGATCTCCGAGTTTGTCCTAATGCCTGTGAAGTCACACAAAGCTGGAGTAACATGATATTCGATTTTTTTGTCAATTATGAATATTCATAGCATGAGAGCACTAGCCAGGCATCGACGAGTTTATGAATTGCTCTCTACAGGCTTACAACTCTACTCAACTCGTTGGCTCGTGTCTGAAAGATCTGAGCACCATCCAAATGCAATTTTTTCCTCTAACTCTTGCTACACCGCTGTGTGCTGACTGCAGATGCCCTGCAAGGAAGAGACACATACCGAATGCCTACTTCTGCCCCCTCTGCCAGTGCAACCTCGAAACTTCGTAGCACATGTTTCTGAAATGTGCTTTCAGCTCCTTCATTTGGACCGAGTTGGTGACCCGGCTAAACCATCTCTCGCTTAACCAGGCTCTCTGGCGCTGGCAACTCATCTTACCAAACTGGTGGGACGGCTTCCCCCTCACAAGCGGGCAATCCAAGCTGCGTCCTCTCCATCGTCATCACAACCATCTGGAACATCTGGCTTGAGAGGAATAACCGTATCTTCCTCTCAGTCCACCGCCCCCGCCTTGTTTTTTTAGATCAGTTGTTTGACAACCTTCGACTATGGGTAGCCGCGGGGACTAGCTTTGTAATACCCTAATTTCCCTCACGCCTAGTGTAATTTCCTTCTCTTTTGATTAATAGATGACAATTTTTCTACTCTTTGCTAAAAAAAACTCTACTGGTATGGAATATGTAACCATATTACAACTGTGTATAAAACTGGTTTAGAAAATATTCTTACATGCGAGAAAAGTAACATATCCTCCTGCATGTGAATATAATGACCGAGCCGCTTCAATTAGATGCAACTAGTACTATTTTACAACCACCTCATTATATCTTGTACTAGAGGCACCCATAAGCCTTGTTCACCCAAAATTGGAGCACTGCTATGATATGTCATTCTCCTATTTTCCATCCTCCCTTCTCACTCGTCCATCATTATCTTTTTTTAATCACTTCTACGTCATTATCTCGCTCTATAAACAGCCAATCACCATCAGTGTCGACCGACCATGTCACTTACCGCCCCTCACATAATGTTCAACTAGCTGTCCACCCATGTCACATGCCCAAATAGACTGTCTACTTTACTAAAATACAAGCCTTACAAACGCTTAGCGTATTTTAGTAAAGCAAGCAGACTCACGAGTACACGCGAATCAACCCATTTGCATCCCTATGCCAAAGGGTTCGACCATGACCGCCTAGCTAGCCGCAAACAGCCACCTCCCAACCTGCCGTGCACTTGCGTCGCACGGTCATGCCCCTCCTCTGGGACTCTGATGGGACCTCGTTGTGCGCGCCACCACCTGGCCATGCGCACCGTGTGCCGGAGTGCTGTACAGTACTCCTGTGCTCACAGCAACATGCGGGCGCAATCCTCAGCTATACCACAACGATGGACATCCATCCTGACCTCAATTCACTCCTTGCATGCGAAATCATCTGCAGCTAGCTCACAACAACGTCTTGTTGTATGGGAAACTGCATGCAATTAAGCTAAAAATAGGACTAGTATGCATTATTAATTTATCCTCTCGTATTTAAGGAACATTTTTCAAGTTTTGACACAAACTTTTTCTTCATTTTAACACTCCTTGGATGTGAAGCCATTGGCAAGTTCTTTATTTCCTGCTCACTTTTTCCCATAATGCACCCCGGCCCAAAAAGGGAGGTTTTTACTATAGTAGTTGTGTGACATCGTAAAACTTAGCTACTTACTCATATATTATGGGGAATGACAAGAAAATTAGCTTTTGGGAGGATTCATGGCATGTTGCGGTGCTTGCTAAAAATCATGATGAGTGTTTCCTATGTATGATGTTGACACAACAAATTAAGCATTCACAATTTATTCTTAGAGGCTATCCATTACTAAAAGGATATATTTGTGACCACTACTTGGAGAGTTGGAGTAACCAAGGTATGCATGAGCTTTATGTATTCTATGAGTTGTTTGATGGTTTAACCTTTGATTAATGGAAAGATTCCTGAATTTAGCACCCTCTCTCACTATCATATAAACATGGGGTGTCATCCGTTATTTCATAGTGGTACGAAATGGAAAAAATGGTTCATCTAGAAAAATCCCAAGGCAGCCGGTAGGTGGCAGATAAATCATAAAAGTCCCGAATTTCTCCTACACCGCTCACATATTAATCATCACATCCTGCTAGCGTTATAGAGGGGCAGTAGGTGTGAGTGCGGTCAATACCCAGCAAATGGATCGAGATTTGTATTTCTTGCTGCTGTTGGCGTCACCTCTTGTGTCGTTCTCTTGTTGAAGACATCACCTTTCGGACCTTTCCCTGCTCTGGATGAAAATCCTAACGGTTTTGAGACGGCGATGGGTTTTCCCCTGCCGCTACCTTGTTGGAGGCGTCGTGGTCACCATCTCTTGCGCTTTGGGCTTCTCTGGGTCTGCTGCTTCAGGAGTCGCTCGTCGCTGTGTGAGTGTTGACGGTGTCCCCCCTTCTCCCTCCCCTGTATCCTTCTCCTGTTCGGCCTTTGGCCTAGGTGACAACTGTGGGTTGCATCCCTCCCTTCTGCTCTGTTCGCGGTGTTCTCAGCGGTGGCTAGATGTGTGTCTGGTTTTGAATAGGGCTGCAGCAGTATGCTGTGGTTGTACCCTGTGCTTGCACGGATTTTTTATTGATATTTTCTCCTTCTGATCAATGAAATAGGACGACAGTTCTTCTACCCCTCTTTCAAAAAAATTTATGAGACTTACAACATTTCTCTCCTTGTCCCCGCATGCTATTTATCAGATAGGCCCTTGTAATGAGTATATTTTGCGCACTTTTGATGTGCCTTAGTGTGCTCTGATGGTTGCGATCGGCTCGGTGAAGTCTTGGGCTACCGCACGCACCGGCAGTACGTCCGGCACCGACGACGCTCGTCGTCTATAAGTAGAAGGCTTCCGCACGCCGTCATGGAAGCAACGGTGACTGCTTGATAGTTGACACTGACACCCTAGCTAGCTACGTACCCCTCCCCTCACCGCGTGTGCAGAAGTAGAACTCTAGGGAGGAACGACGACGTCGGGAGGGGAGCGCGCGCGTCGCCGACTTGGCTGGAGCAGCTCCATGGCGAGCTAGGGATCTCGGTCGTCTTATTGGGATGGGATGGGATGCATCGAGGATCAGAGCCGGAGGCGAGCCAGCAAACTTTGAGCCAGACACCGGCATCACGTTGGTAAGAGATGGAGCCTTTGTCCGTCAGAAGTCCATTACTTCACATTTTCTCAATCTGGTGCTGGTGATGAATCGGTAGCATCTGCGAGTAATTAGATGGACACTTGGACAGGACCAGGACCATGACGAGATTTATGGAAGTGGGATGTATTGGGAATTTGCGAGAGATCAAACACGATCTCTATTGGAATCTTTACAAACTCTCGATTAGAATTCCTAACGGTTTTGTCATTTTTACTGAGGATCTCCGTCGAGTACGTACGTAGCTAAATCAATTCGTTTTTGGTCCGGTTTTTTGGTCGACTTTTATTCTCGGGTGTTAGATCAACTTAGAATATATACATGAGATGAGAGTAATTCAGATCTAATATGAGATAGAACACATGTAATGAAGATAGAAGTTATAGATAGAGTTTGGTGTTTAGATTACATGGGATAATGTTGCTGTACCTGTAGCGTTTCCGGCACGAAGACATATGGTTGTTGTAATATGATTCTTTGCTTGTGCTTTATAAATAGAAGGGTGTTGGCTCTAGTTGAGGCACGGTTTACCAATTACTTTTCATGGTATGAGAGCTTAACTATCCTACGATACGAGATTAGGATCGATCCACTTGCAAATAAATGATGTCGACTTCCTCGGCACTCTCCAACAGTTCGTCGGCGGCCATCGTTTCTACCATGGCCGACGTATCTTCATTAAGCACAAGACTGCTTTCTTCACCTGCGTTCAACCAATTCATTAACGTTAAGCTTGGGCGCAATAGCTTCTTGTTGTGGAAGGCCTAGATCACTCCATATCTCCAAAGCCATTGGAGATGGTGAAGTACAGTGATATTTTTGTGGAGAAGCCGGAGCTCACTGTCACTCAAATGCTAAATGGAGTGAAAAAGAAGGTTCCAAATCCTGAGTGTCAACCATGGTACGAGCAAGATTAGTTTGTGCACAGTGTCATCCTCCTTGCTCATGACAAAGGAGTTTTTTGGGTATGTTATCTTCCTCACGTCCATTGCAGATGGTGGAACACCCTTAAAAAGATGTTCTCCACCCGATCTTAGGCACTCAACATGAAAAGTAGGATGCAACTCATTACTCACCGGTTTGAAGAAGGATCTTTTCATCATCAACTATTTTCAAAAGGTCAAGGGATTCATTGACACCATGGCTTCCATTGGGAAGCCGCTTTAGGGTAAGGAGAGTGTCTCCTGCCTCCTCACGGGACTAGCTTGGCATCAAGTACAAGTCCTTTGTGCCGTGGCCAACATAAATGTGGAAAAGATATTTACGTCGGCCAGCCAAGGCGACGCCCTGGACCAACGATCTTTTTTTACGTCAGCCGTGGGGCCGACGTAAATAACCTCTATTTACGTCGGCCACCGACGTAAATACCACTATTTACATCGTCGTATTTACGTCGGCATGCCAACATAAATAGCTATTTACTTCATTTACGTCGGCTTGTTTGATTCCTGCAGTGTTAGACTGAGCCGGTGTTTCTTACAGATCTATACGGTCATCTACTAGCATATGAGCATATAGTGGAGATCATCCAGTGCCACAGATGACATCTTTAGTTAATCAAGCCTCGGGTGGTGGCAACAGTATAGGAAGGGGTCACGGTGGTAGTGGTGGCCGTGACAGTTTTGGGTGTGGATACAACAGCAAAACGAATAGTTCAGATAAAGCACTAACAACCAAGGTATTCAGAGTGGCCGCATGTGCACTCAATGTCAAGTTTGTGGCAAGATGGGACATGATGCCCTTCATTGTTACCAAAGGTTCAACCATACTAACCAACCCGAGGACCACAGCACTAACGCTACTCCAACATCTTATCAGATCGATCCCACCTAGTATGCAGACTCTGACCGAAAGTTGCTGAAAATTTTAATTTAAAAATGTTGCTGAAAACTTTAATTCGAAAAATTCCAAGACCCCTCAAAAGACATCTTAAAAAGTTCAAAAAAAAATTATGAAAAAATTATTTTACGAACTAGGAGAAGAACTATTTAAAACCCCACAAAAATGATTACAAAATATTACATTATTTGGCTTATACAAAAATAAAAATATTTAATTTAATTTAAGCTTAAGCTTAAACAAACAAGACCTAATACCACTACTGTGCGTTCTGACAATGTGATTGATGATTCTAATGTAACCTCCTGAACAGGTTAATGCATAGTACTATAAACTAACGAAGAAACAAAATCTACTGCTGTTCCTTATCCGATGCTTATTCCTATCTTCTATTATTTTTTATTTCTAATTTTGTATATGTATATATATCTATATGATTAATAATATATTTAATCTAAACCGTTATAATCTAATCTCACTGTTATAATTCGATTAACGCGGGGAGTTTGTTTATCCCTACTTCTCTGTAATATAATATAATATAATATAATATAATATAATATAATATAATCTTCGAACTGACTGGGCCTTACTATCGACCACTCAACCCATTTCTGTGGTGTAAGGTAGAGATCTGGCCCTGATTTTTTTAGAGGGATCTGGTACTTATTTTGACTTCGTCACTGGAAGCGATTATTTTTTTCAGGCATCCTATGCAAGAATACCATGCCATGAGCCATCCGCCGGCACAAGCTGCCACATGTGTGGTGCAGTGCCTAATTAACTGCCTACTGTGCTGTGTTGGTTGCGATCCTCATTGAAGCCTACTGGAGCCACCGTACGAACCGGCAGTGAGTCCGGGCGTCCGGCACCGACGCTCGCCGCCAATAAGTAGGGATCAGAATCGAACCAGTACCCGCATGCACGGCGGCGGAGGAGCGCGTCGTCGTCGGGTTGGACGGAGCAAGCGCGATCGAGCATCCATCCGTCAGAAGCCCACTACTGCTTATACTTTCTCCGTAAGTGTTAGATTGCTAGAGGCGAGCGGAGTTCTTCCGTCCGCCAGCTGCCGATGAGGTTCGTGGGAACAGGATGCATCGGGAATTTGAGTAGAGGAAGCTCGCCCAAGGTTTGCAGAGTTGTGCAACCAAACTTTGCGCATGCAGCGTGTAGAGCGACAGTACTCGGACTTGTATCAGCCTCTGCAAACCGAGGGGCTCAAAATTATCATCATCATTCTATATAACAAAGCGCCTAACCAGCCGGCTGCTGGTTAGGCCATGTCGTCTCTTTTATCAGGGCCGTGCGGTTGTCTTGCGAAATCAAATCCGACCGTTCATGTATGATTTATATATAAAACAATCTTTTTGGCGGGTGAATTGGCCGGTTGGCTAGCTCAGCTGGCGCTCGCTCGGGAGCCCAGCGTTGGACTCCCGGTGCGCTTCCTTTTCCAGCTATTTATCCACCTCCCGCTGTACGCTGCAGCCTGCCTCGAATCTCCGTAGCGCTAGCGTCGCCTGCTGTGTTTTTTTTCCCTGCTAATCACGCTGCAGACCAACGTTTCCACTCTCCGTACTAGCGCTGGCATGCACATATATATGCGTCAATTAATATTCGTACGTACGCTCGTGTACGCGTACGTACGTCGACCGTCGTATTGTTCTCCCCAAATGTACGGCGTACGTGTATATAGATATGTATTTTTTTCGATAATGAAAATTAATCCAGCCTCTATATCCGAAGATGTATACGGCAAACAAAAGTTACACAGTTCTCAACAAAATGACATTACCGTACCAACACCTAAAAGATTCTCAACAACAGAGGACTTAAACAAGGTAAAGATAAAAATGATTAAGCATTACAAAGTCTATTATTTAATTACCATCCGTGATTGGCAAAACATGACAAGGTCATCTCTTTCAAAAATCGGCAAGCTTGAACGAAACACCCCCGCTCATCTTTCTTTTGTAACAAGGTCAGGGCCGGTCCTGACATTTTGGGGGCCCAGGGCGAAAACTTATATAGAGGCCCCATCCACCTCCTCATATATATATGTCTATGTATATATGTATGTATATATATACTTTTAAACACACATAATTAAAGAAATTAATATTTGACGCACAAAAATGACAAATGTAAATTGTAAATTGTAATCATGAAACCTTACTTGGCACATGACAACTGTAAACTTCCTTTTCCTTGTTTCGTTACCGGATGGATACTTTCTCGATGACATGATATTACAACGTACCGAAAAAAAAATAAACGTATCAAAGGTTTCGCTACCGTAAAATTAAAAAGAAAAATAGAATACGCATGCACAAACCTTATAAGTCAGCACAGTCAGCACGAACCACCAAGAAATCTCGCGTTCGGCCATCTATGCGGGCGTCGAGAACTCTGACCTCAGAGCGTCTGGTACTCGCGTCGGCGTCGGGCCGTCGGGGTCGAGGGCTCGTCGCCTCGTCGGCGTCGCTGATCGCTTCGGGGCGGCGGCACAACTGCGTTCGACTTGATGATCTACGGAGGAGCCGAGGAGTGGAGGCCTGAGGACGGACGGTTCGTATACTTGCACAGGGCCGACTGGGCCGTATACTTGCACTGTCCGATCCAGTCCGTCCTTGGTTCGCATGCTGTCCATGCGTTATTCAGTCCATGCATACAGCATACGACATACCTGAACCTGATAAGTGATACCTGGCCCACCTGAGTGGGGGCCCATGACCTTGGGGGGCCCAGGGCGGCTGCCCCCCCTGCCCTCCCTAGGGCCGGCCCTGAACAAGGTCCATTGGCATAACCAATAGGATCCGTTGAAGATAACCTGCATACATGAAATATCTTTGTATTTGTTAAAAACAATATCATTACGGCAAAGCCAAATCGTCCAAAGAAGGGCCGCAGTTCCAACAAAAATCATTTTCTTTATCTTTAAAGAAATTCCATGAAGCCAATCAAGTGAGAATAACTAGTAAGAGCTTTCAAACCAAGAGCAATTTGGACAATGCGCCAAACTGTTTTTGAAATATGACAATCAAAGAAAAGATGTTGAATTGTTTCATTGCCACTACAAAAGCAACAAAGCTGACTCCCCCTCCAATTACGCTTTGCAAGGTTATCTTTTGTTAGAATAATCCCTCTGCCTAGGTACCACAAGAAAATTTTTATCTTTAAAGGTAGCTTTAACTTTCAAAAAAATCTGTTCATACCAGACACATCCATGTTCACTAATCTTTGGTACATAGATTGAACTGAAAAGTGGCCACTCTTATGTAACTTTCAACTTAAAATGTCTTTTTGAGTATTTAACTCAACATTAGCTAATCTATTGGCTAAACTTTGCCAATCAATTAAATTTTGAGCCACTAATGTTCTTCGAAAAGAGACATTAAATGGTGAACTATTAATAACACTAGCAACCGTATCATTTTTCTTGTGAGCAATGGAGAAAAAAGATACGGGATTTGGCCTATCCAAATATCTTTCCAGAATATCTTTAGTGGGATTTGGCCTATCCAAATATCTTTCCAGAATCTAATATTAGTACCATCATTAACTATAAAAGTTCCCCACCTGAGAAATTCATGTTTCACCTTCATAAGTCCTTTCCAGAAATGAGAATCCCTAGGTTTGGATTCAACCTGAGTTAGAGTCTTTGTATGTAAATATTTGGAACGAAGAAGCTGTTGCCAAAGACTATCTTCATTTAAAAGTTTAAAAAGCCATTTGCTTAATAGGCATTTATTTTTGATGTCTAAATCTTGAATTCCTAAACCACCTTGGTCTTTTGGTCTACAAAGAGTCTTCCATTTTGCCAGGCGATAATTTTTTTTATGCCCATCACATTGCTAGTAGAATCTAGATCTAAAATAGTCTAGTTTCTTAAGCACCACACGAGGAATCTCAAAAAAAGACATCATAAACATCGGGAGACTAGATAAAACTGAATTTAGTAGAACTAATCTCCTCCTGAAGATAAATGCTTCCCTTTCCAGCTAGCTAATTTTTTTTCAAACTTTTCTTCCACCCCTTTCTAATCAGAATTACTCAGTTTCTTATGATGCATAGGAATACTGGGATATCTAAAAGGAGGTGAAGTCATTTCACAACCGAAAATTCTCGTATAATCTTCCTCAAAATCTTTGGCTGAACCATAGAGATAAATCTCACTTTTATGAAAATTGATTTTTAAACCAGATAGGTGCTCAAAAACACATAATAATAATTTCATATTATGCGCATGCTCAATATCATATATAGATATGTATGAGCTGCCTTTTGATTTCTTTTTTTTTTCTTCATCGTTATCAATGTCTGCTTCAGCTTAGCTATGCTCGCGTATATTGCAGAATTGGGTCTGCTTATACGATCTCCTCGGCCGTGACGGCCAGACCCTCCTCCACCTGAATATGAAAATTAGTTGGTGCAAATTTAGCTTATTAAGCCTGCTAATCCAAATAAATTAAGGTTTGACGATTGATTTTTTTACTGTACTATTAACAGCTTAGTAATGATGATCGATCGTATGAAAATACTTTCAGACCAAGATGAATTTTGACATTATGACCTTGCTGTCACTACACATCTATTGTTCGATCAATTGCAAGCCAAAATTACCATGTTTAGCTAGCTATAGTTTGTGAAAAACAAGGTCACCTGCATTACTATAATTATATTAATTAATATGTAAACTTTTGAAGGGCCCGACATATGTAGCTTCTAGAATATAGCTAGCGAGGTTCGACTTGTTTTTCAGAGTTATTATTAATAGCTGTGGGGTTTCGCTCAACATGTCGGAGCGTTTGGCTTTTGGAAATGACAAGCTTGTAATATTAAGCCGAAAGAACAATTAAGAGTCAAAATATTGGTTTTTTTTAGAGAAGAATGACATCTGCATACATTATTCTTATGATAGTGCGAGCATATGAATTTTTCTGTTGATAAATAGTGGACAAGTACACAATGAGAAGTTGGTCATTCAATCAATGAAAATAAGGACATACTTTGTAACCATGTATACAAATAATTTTTGGATTGATGCACAAAATTAAGACATGAAAAAAATCCTTGATAGAATAATCTAGCTAGGGTAGAGTGGCTCCAAGATGCGCTAGAAGATAGCTAGCAGGTAATATTATTTACTTTTCAACGCAGATCTATATACTACCTCCGGTCACAAAAAGAAATCGCCGTTGACTTTTTGACACGCCTTTGACCATTCGTCTTATTCAAAAATTTAGTTCAAATATTTTTTGTAGGCCGCAGAAAAAACGCATAAATTTGTAAGTTCTCAAAAATTAAACCATGGCTGCAAAAAGAACATCTACAAAAAAATTGGTGTTGCTGAGAATTTTTTTAAGTCCAAATTTACAAAAAAGATGGCTCTTTCTTATTAAGCGCATATTTTCTTCTCGATTATCACTTTTCGGCTTTATTTATTGTAGGTCACAAAAGAATCTTAAAAATTGAAAGTTTCCGAACCATGTCTACACAAAGAACATCCAAAAGTTTTCAAGCCATGTTTCCACAAAGAACATCAAAAGTTAAATTTCCCAAAAAATCAATGTTTTCATAATGCAGCCTTATAACTAAGGATTTTATTTTTGGTGTGATATAATACTTTTCTATGGTTTTGGGTTTACAATAAAAAAGAATGAAGAGTTTCGTATATAAACCCTAAACCATATAATACTATTGAATGATGAAATAAAAAAACCCTAAACCATTCATTCTAGCTTTTATACTTAGCTTAAAAAATCTACAGAATCAGACCATTGTAGAATTGAACCGTAATTTTATCCTAGGATTTCATGCAGAGATTTAAATATTACACAAGAAACATAATAAATAATGGGGACGAAGGATAAAAAAGACTTTGAGAAAATATAATTATAGTTTAAGGTCAGCGCTCCATGGAATAAAAAATGAAAAACAACGCTTAGGAAAGGAGCCATAACCATAATTACATGGCAAGGTCCATCAGAATATTTAAGCGTTAAAAATAAATAGGTTTCACATAATTGATTACATCATTCAATCCTTTGAAATTTTGCTAAAAAAAACTTTGAATTTTTAGCCTCTACACTTTAATGGGCTATTGATTTGAACCTGATCGAAATAAAACATTAGTTATTTCTTTAAGCCAATTCTTTATCGCTGAGACCAATCGATCGGCGCACCGCGGGCGCGCTTACCTCGCTAGTATTGAAACAAACCATGTAATCATGCAGTGCATGTACGACGTGACGTACGATGCACAGTGAAAACTAATAATTTACTGCGCATACATCTTAAGCTATTAAAACTGTATCACTGCAATTAGATGGCTTCGTTAGGCGTTGCCGCCTGCATTCTTGCGACTTAATTGGAAGGCACAGTATGTAGAGCTGTATAATGAGAGAGCAAGTTTTAGTACAATGATGTGTAAGTATTGTACGTAAATCTAAGTTATTTTGGTTGAATGCATCGAACGCTAATGTAAAGTGTTAATGGCCTAATGGGGAAGGCGGAAATATTTCATTGCTTCCCCTTTCGTTTAGGTTCCACCAAAGACTAAACTGATGGATAAAGGAGGACAATCCATCACTCCTCAAGTCGGAAAGATGGGCAATATATTTCATCACTTTCCCTCATGTTTAGACTCCCCATGGTTTAAACTAATGAAGAAAGATGGACAATACATTTCACCTCTCCCCTCATATATAGGCGCCAAGAGGCCACAAATATTTTTTTTTCTTAAATATGCCTTATCAAAGTCTCGAAACCGTGGATCTTTTGTAGAAGACACTAACCCAAAATTTTCTTAGAGCCTAGCCAACCTAATGGGTTGGCTCATGCATGGCCCACACAAAATTAAAGGTTAACTTGGGATACCAATGGTTATAAGTTAGTGAACTGCGATGTCAACATACAAGGTGGGGTGCTATAGAGAGGGGTGTTAATACGTAATATATGAGAGCACGGTGATGATAGCGTCGTCGAGTGACCATGAGGTGTTTTATAATTATCATAAGGGTGGGTCTAACAAATAGAGCTATACACCATGTTTCCAAGATTCATTTTCTATTCAAACATTTTCTAATAGAACCTACAATGACAGCTTGTGCTAGTGGCAAGTAGGAGTTTGTGATATTTTCGGTTTACCTCCCTCTCTAATAGTGTGCTGGCCCGATTCAAGCCTGCTTGGCTAGGTTACTATACCAACTAGGCCTAATGGGCCAATGGGCTGAGGAAGAGATACATGAAGCTAACACAAAAAAGTTTATTTTACCTCCCTCAACTATTAACAAAGTTTGATTTTGCCCCTTCTATTCCAAAACCAGGTATTCGACCTCCCTCAACAATTCATATTGAACAAAATACCACCTCACCAAATTCACCTCGGTTTTGGATAACACGATGTCCTGGTCAGCATAGTTTTCATGAAAATAAACTTTAAAAAATTGTAAAAAATCATAGTAAGCATAGAAAAATAAAATAAAAACACTACAAAATTTAAAAAGTGTAGAATCAAGTATTCAATAAAAAACAATGTTTATGTGTGTACTTATATAACTTTTTTTTGTCTTAGAACATCTTTTCTTTGTTAAATCAATTAAGTATTTAGGATTTGTTTGGCTTCTAGAAAAAGGGAAAAATTACTTTACCTTATGGAATGTTTGAGAAATTAATAAAAATGTAAGGATGTAATTTTCACCTTTGAATTTAAAAATTTTAAATTACAATTAAAAGGTCTGACTAGCTTTGAATTTGAATTTATACATTCAAATTGATAGGTAAATAATATCCTTATATTTTTCATATTTTCCTCCAATTTTCCCACAATCCAAGCTAATTTTGTCTAAATACTTGATTCATGTGATCAACAAAAAAACTTATAAACAAATATCATTTTTGCATATAAGTTTCGACAAAATATAATATCTTTAATGCATATTGGATTCTATACATTTTATATTTTAGGTATTTTTATTTTATTTCTCAAAGACTTCTATGATTTTCTATTTTTTAAAAAAATATGAAAAACTATGCTGACTAGGACGTCACGACATTGAAAATCGGAGTGGTTTTAGGTGAAGGGTATGGTTTATTTGGTATTGATGGTAGAGGATGGTTGATGAGGGGTTAAATAGGACTTTTCCCAACTAACACCAACCGTGCAGGCAGTGGGCGCCTGCATGTCTCAGCTGTCTAGGCATGGAGCGTAAGCTAGTTAGGGATGACAATCAGTTCGGGTACCTCCGGGTACACCCCTCTCATATTGTAACATCCCAAATTTTAGACCGGGTACTGACACATACCCGAACCCGAAACCAGAAAACTATACCTGATTTTAGGTATTTTTATTTTATTTCTCCAAGACTTTTATGATTTTATATTTTTTAAAAAAATTATGAAAAATTATGCTGACTAGGACGTCACGACATTGGAAATCGGGGTGGTTTTAGGTGAAGGGTATGGTTTGTTTGGTATTGATGGTAGAGGATGGTTGCTGAGGGGGTAAATAGGACTTTTCCCAACTAACACCAACCGTGCAGGCAGTGGGCGCCTGCATGTCTCAGCTGTTAGGCGTGGAGCGTAAGCTAGTTAGGGATGGCAATCAGTTCGGGTACCTTCGGGTATACCCCTCTCATACTGTAACATCCCAAATTTTAGACCGGGTACTGACACATACTCAAACCCGAAACCTGAAAACTATACCTGAACCCGAACCCAAAATATTTCATGGGTACAAACCCATACCCGAACCAGAAATATATAATAAACCTATATCTCAACATTGAATACAATATATATGACATTGATCAATTTTAACTCTAACCTTTCATCAACTTTGAAAATATGAACTTATATTTATACTTTATCCTTTCACTAATACATATTTATTGATAACACATGGTGACAAGTTATATTTTAACCGAACCCGAAATATATAATAAACCTATATCTCAACATTGAATACAATATATATGACATTGATCAATTTTAACTCTAACCTTTCATCAACTTTGAAAATATGAACTTATATTTATACTTTATCCTTTCACTGATACATATTTATTGATAACACATGGTGACATGTTATATTTTATTTTATTATTCTTTTCGTGTATCCATGGGTATACATGGGCGTAAAAATAAACCTGAACCCAAAACCCAAAAACTATATTCAAACCTGAACCCAAAATATTTTATGGGTATAAACCCATACCCATATCCGAACCATTGGGTACCCGAAACTATGGGTAAAATTGCCATCACTAAAGCTAGTCCACATGTATTGTGACGTCGATGGCTTCCTGATTGCACACATGGTGGGTGTCCGATTTACTCGGTGCATCCCCAAGACCCCAACTCGCATATATGATAACTGGCTTGCTCACTGCTTCATGAACCTGAACCTTTTAAGTGAAACGATAAAAGAGAGAGAAAAGTGTTGCCCTGTTTCGATAGGCTTGCAAGTTGCACGGGATGGATGACGGGAAGAATAATTGATCGGCGAGGATGAGGATGCTGATGCTCCTTGGGTGCTCCGGCGGTCCGGCCGGTGGTTTTGTTAGCAGATAGGGTAACATGAATAGGATGCATCGGGAATTTTAACGGGACCAGTAAGATGTCAGTGCGATGCAACGGAAGAAAAAAAATATTTTCACGAAGGAAAAGAATTTCTATATTTACCGCATGAAATTGAGAGGAAAAAAAGGAAAAATAATAGTTTTGCTATGGTCAGCCGCAACTAACAGGCGCTCTGTGCCTCGGCTACTGGATCCCTTAACTCGACCTTTTCTGGCTGATCCCCTCGCGCCCCTGCCCGCTAGCGAGCACTTGTTGCCTGATGTGCTGTCCGACTCTTTCGTGCGCTTCCTCTCCCTAGTGCAATTCCCCTCCTCAGCCTCCCAAAAAAACCTAGCCATGTGCCCATCCTCTGCCTTCCTGTAGTCCCGTCTACTCCAACCGTTGCAGCTGCGGAAGCACCTCGGAGCTTATTGGCATTCCCAAGTGGGAAAAGATTTTTATTTGGACGCTTACACTGGTATGCCGCAGCAAAGGCAATGTTTCAACTTGCATGCACTTGTGATACAAATTAAGCCATCACATTTTTTTGTATACTTTTGAAAATTAAAACAATACAAAATGGTTGAAGACAAATCAGGGGCATATACTTTCATGCACAAACTGACTCTATTCACTTGGCCTTGCTTCAGAGTTATAGAATAAATAGCATGACCTCTATATTTACATATATGCACAAAGTATATACATGGATTTAACTCCATTCATCCTCCACAAACTACATCAGAGCATCAATTCCGAAGTCTCTATAAAATAAAAAGCACATGCTCTAGGCTCTGTTGCATTCAAACGAAGCTCACCAATTTTGGGCACCTGTTGAATGCTCAAGCTAAACAATTGGCAAGGAAATCTTAACATAAATCATCAATTTGATGATATATGAACCGAACTAGATGCCCAGATCTAAATATGGCATTTCATAAATCCGAGTAAGCAAAGATCAAAGCATAAATCAAAGCACAAGGGAGGTGCAGAGTTCGTTGTTCGCTCCAGCAAACCATAACAATGAATCCAATCTAAATATTCGCTAGACCATGATTAATTTAGTTGAATTTGAATATCAAGTATGTTGAAAATCCAAGTACAAGCAATGTAGGACTTGACTGCAACTTATATATTACGATTTATCTTATTTTTTGATCAGGAAGCACTTAAGCGCGTGAATCAATAAAATGACCTTTGAGTCTGCCTAAAATTCTTTAGGCCAAAAAGGCTTATCTCGCCGGATCATATATATATTTTTTAATCAGCAGACGTTTAATATGATCCTAAGCCTAAAGTAACCATAATAAGGTCCTCTTCAACTGATTTTATTTATTACTTATTTGCTTGCAAATTAAAGACACCTCTCTCCCCCTTGGTCTCTCCACGTACCGTCGCCACATCGAGCCGCCTGTCACCGTTGCCGCCCCTGCCGCATTGGGTAGCCGGTCGTCCCTGCTGTAGCCGCTAGTCGACCACCGCCTTCTACAAGTAAGCCTCTCTCTCTCTCACACCCTCTCTCCCCCTCCCTCCTATCACACTCCTCTCTCTCTCCCCCTGCCACACACCCCTCCCTCTTCCTCGGTCTCTCCGCCTCTGCATCGAGCTGCGACCCCTGCCGCATCGGGTCGCTGCCGCCGATCACACCAGCCGGTCTGCATCGGTTCCCTTGGATAATCCTGACGATGAAGGTTAGTATTGTTCGCTGCCCCTATCTCCTTCTGCGCTGAGGAGCTGCTCCAGATCGAACGCATACACCGCTGCATACAAAGGTAGGGACGCTCGGGATGGCATGAATCAACAAAAAGACCATTGAGTCTACCTAAAATTCTTTAGGCAAAGAGGCTTACCTCGCCAGATCATATAATTAATTTTTTAAATCAGCAAAACGTTTAATATGATCCTAAGCCTAAAGTATCCTCCTAGGTGTTTACAACAAAATAGAATCCGTTTGATCATCCTTCAAATAGTTGCCTGGATTTTAAAGAATTAGCACCATCTAGATGAATTTTGTAAATAATGAATTTTATAGCAGTTTCTACTGCTATTTGATCAATATAAAGCACATAAATGCATTGATCTCTGGTGGTTGTATAACTATGACCCTATCAATCCTTCATGCTACACATCTAGGCCCAATTGCAAAATCTTGTTACGTAAACATTATGTTCATACATTGTCCAATAAAAACTCAAAGTATAGTGGTCGCCGTCTTACAATCATCTTTGTCCTCTTTTGTTGTCTTCTTTATCCATACACTGTTCATAATCTTTGTCTATCAATTTGTTCTCTTTTGTTGTTCCATTGCAACGCACGGGTGCTCTGCAAAGTGCAAGCATGTTGATTAATTTGAATATCAAGCATGTTGAAAATCCAAGTACAAGAAAATATCCATTGCATGTTGACCTTAATTATGACAGTTGCTCGTGATAGCTGTAGTGAACCCTCCCAGGTGTTTACAACAAAATGGAATCCGTTTGGTCATCCTTCAAATAGTTGCCTGGATTTTATAGCAATTAGCACCATCCGGATGAATTTTGTAAATCATGAATTTTATAGCAGCTTCTACTGCTATGTGTAGTGATTTTTGTAAAGCATGGAGGCATGAATTCAGTGCATCATGTCAAATATTTTTTATTTGATTAAGATAAAGCACATAAATACAATGATCTCTGGTGGTTGTATAGCTGTGACCCCCTCAATCCTTCATATTGCACATCTAGGCCCCAATGCATAATCTCATTACATAAACATTATGTTCGTACATTGTCCAATAAAACCCGAAGCATAGCGGTCGCTGTCTTACTATCATCTTTGTCCTCTTTTGTTGTCTTCTTTATCCATACACTGTTCATAATCTTTGTCTATCAATTTGTTCTCTTTTATTGTTCCGCTGCAACACACAGACGCTCTGCAAAGTACAAGCATGTTGATTAATTCACGAGCAACACAGCAAGAAGAGAAACCAATACCTCCGTTGAGAGAGAAATGTATAAGATCATGAACACGAAGACGGAGGAGAAATGGAAATGGAAGAACACAAGGAGGAGAGAAGGGGTACCTGCGCGATCATCTTGTGGTGGAGCACCTTCATATTGTCGAGGTTCTTGATGCCGACATTCTCGCCAGTTTCAGGTTCAAAAGACACACACACACACACAAAGAGGCCCCCGGGGAGAGGGGAGAGAGGGGGTGCGGCGGGGGGCAGAGAGGGGGCGTCGAGCGTGGCAGGGGCCGGCTCGGTGGCGGAGGCCCGATGTGGCAGCGGCCGGAGCCAGTACGGACACACACACACACACACACACACACACACACACACAGAGAGAGAGAGAGAGAGAGAGAGAGAGAGAGAGAGAGAGTCTTACCCAGAGAAGGTCAAGACCGGCGGCGATGACCGACGGCTGATGCAAATAGGGCGGCAACAATGACAAAGGCCCGATCTGGCGACAATGGAGAGACCGGGGGAGGGGGGGAGAGAGAGAGAGGGGGGCACGGTAGGGGGGAGAGAGTGGCGTGGTAGGGGACCGCTCGGCGGCGGTCCGAGGAAAGGGGAGACGGCTCGGCGGCGGCCCGAGGAAGGGAGAGAGACGGAGAGCCGCGGCTTCGGTGTGGTGGGAATAAATGTTAGGGCTTTTAATCTTGATAAGGTGTGGGGGAAGACAGATAGTTAGGGAGTTTCCTAATTACGGGGAGGATTAAAAAATTTGAATAGAACGTACCATCACCATACAATGCTTTTTATTAGTAGAGATTTTAACAGAAGCTATGCTAAGATAATCTTGGTTCGCCTTAGCCTCGACCTCGATCTGTTTGCATGTAGATCGGTCGGTGTGCGATGAGAGATGAGAGGAGCATGCATCACTAAAGGAGAGTAGGAGACTGCATTGGTATCGTTGAGAAAAGTAAGCAAACCGTTGAGATTACTCAGTGTCGACGGCCGACCGTCGATATAGGGCCGTCGAGGCAGCTTCATCGAGAGAGAGGCGTAGTATCGACAGCCTGATCGTCAAGATAAGTAATATCGATGGCTACAGGTGCAGCCATCGAAACAAAGCCCCAAAATGCCGTTTGAGGTAGGGGAGGTGTAGTCTCAACGGTTGATCACTAGCCGTCAAGACACTAACAGGTGGGTCCTACCTCGATAGGTTCCTGATGACGTGGTCCGGGGAGATAGTATTGACAGCTGGATATAGCCGTTGAGAGTCTGACAGGTGGGTCCCACCTTGGCCCGGGTAGTCTCGATGGCTACTATAGCAGAATAAGAAAAAAAATGTTTTAAAAATCCAAAAAAACCATAAATTTTCGCGGCCGCAGCCGCACCTACAAACGCAAAACTCCCAGCAATTCATATATAATCACATCGCATATATGTGATCACAGTTCAACAAAAGCACATACATATACAAATGCACAAAATTAATCATAATTCCATCAGCACAAGCACATAACATATCCAAGTCCAAGTTCATCATCACAATTACATAACACATCGAAGTTCAAACTGAATGTCTCAACGACTGCTTGTTGGCCGTCGAGATTTTAACTGGCAGTCGAATCTATTTTCGATTCCAGTAGTGCATGTAGGCGACCCGACGGTGTTACTAGAACATCTCGTGTCCCTCTAGTGTAAGTTTAAGTTGCATCTTATTTATTGTTTTGTACACTACACAAGTTATAATTATATACATGCACAAAAAAAGTATTGAATTTAAGAAAAGATATAATCAGAAAATGATTTCAAACATTAAGCATTATATGTTGTAAAACATTTTTTAAATGAACAAATCTGTTGAGACGAAGACTCCCATGTCATTTTAATGGATTTCATGGAAGTTGACACGTACCGTCATTTGTAGTGAGTAGTCCGCTCAATTCCCCATTTTGTGAAGCTCTCTTTTTCTTTCTTTTTTTCTTTTTGCCCTGTTTTCGGGTTTTTTCACTTGTAATTGTAGCTGCTCTCCTATTTAAATGAAAACGTCTGTTGGCATTTCTTTCTTTTTTTTAAAAAAAAGACTCCCATGCTATAGAAAAAGCACGGTAACATAATGGCCGTAGCAACGGCCAATAGAAAAGATCAAGACAAGTAATAGACCTGTTTATGTTTGTAGTGGGTGCTGCGGCTCAATTGGCCCCCCCACGAGGGTTTGTGAGTTTGGATATAAGATCACCCCCCGATTACGAATAAATATGGCTTAATGCCCGTTCCTAAAAAAGCATCTGGCACGTCGATGAAGATTTCTTGCATGCTAGTACTAGCCAGAGCATAGCAGTGAAGTAACTCTAGATCGCTATCTGACCAAACGAGTATACATGAGCAGGAAAAGGTCCTGGTTTCGATTACTTCTAAATATATTACAGCCAGCTTGATGGTATAGAGTATAATTATTTTGGTCGCATGTTTAGATCTAAATATACTGCCTCTCATTATAATGCACAATTAGAAAAAGACGTACAGCAAAAAAGCAAAAAGCAACAATGTCTCTACTATCGACCATCACGTGCGCATGCGCATTTGCGTGTCTAGATCTCATATTCGATATGGATTTCTTTTTTAATCTCATATTTGATTTAGACTTCTTTTCTAATGTTGTATTTGATCTGAACTCCTTTCAATTGCTTCTATTTTATTATGATAGTGGATGTGAACTATTCTTTTAATCTATGTTGTTATAATTCTGACCCACAACAATCAACAGTGTAGATCTTTCTTTTCTTTTCGATTAACGTGGAAATTTTTAGGGTTTTAGAATTAATGTTGTGGCTTCGATGGATCATTCAAAATTATTCCACTGTTGACCCCCCACACACTTCCATCAAATCCAACATTAAGAATAAATGTCCACTTTAATTTTTAAATTTATCAAACAAAAAATTATAATGCTTCTGGATTGTAATATCAAACTAACAGTTAAAAACTATCAAATCTGGTGGTTGCATGCATCCCCGTAAGTCAAGGAGACAATTTATTTAATTTTAAATTTGCTAAACAAAAACTATAATACGTTTTTTTAAAATTATCAAATCAACAGTCAAACATTATCAAAATCTGATAGTTGAACGCAGCCCACAACTCACGTGTGAGTGCATTAAATTGTCATGCAAATCGTTATATGTTTTGAACGGAATCTTAGATCGACAAACGGTTTTTACCATTATGTTTCTTATATTTTTATAATCAAAACAAAACCTGACTTGATATAATTTTTTAATATTAAAAAACTATAATATCAATGGTAGTTTGTCATAATGTTTGTGAAAATAACTATAATCTGATTATCCGAGTCATAATTGATTAGTAAGATATCAAAAATTAACTCAGAGTATGGTATGTGAAAAAACTATAATGTCAATTAAAGTACAATAAAGTATGTAAAAAATAACTATAATTCGACTATGCCAGTCATGATAAATCTGTAAGTTACTATGACTCGGATAGTCGAATTATAGTTATTTTTCATATACATTATCGTAAATTTTTATTGAAATCATATTTTTAATGTTACTATTTTTTAAAAAAAATATCGAGTCTGGTCTTGTTTTCTTCATAAAATTTGTAAGAAATGCAATGGCCAAAACCGTTTGTTAATCCGAGATTTTATTTAAAAAAAAGAGAAAATTGCATTGTTGCCCCCCATTAACTTACAGCGATTCTCACGTAGCCCCTTTAACTTGAACTTGTCTCTGTTTGCACGGTTGCCCCAAAACCGTTAGGGCAACCGTTAAGTACTGACATGGCTCTTACGTGGCCATTAAAAGTTAATATGGCTGTCACATGGCGCTTACATGACAATTGATTTGGCTAGTTATTGATGAAAAAATACATAAAACTATAAAAATTAGGGAAACAATTCATAAGAAATCAAAAAAAATTTAGAAATAGGAAAATTTCAAATAAATCAATATAAATCATAAAAAATCAAAGAAACTGAATCAGTTTGGGAAAGTTCTTAAAAAAATCATAGAAATTAGAATAAATCCGAAAAACATTTTAAAATGAAAATATTTTTTATGATTTTGTCATTTCTATGGACTTTTCTGTTTTTATGATTTGCCTTGAATTTTCATGTTTTTTAAAAAAGTTTTTTCACTTATTTTGGTTTGTTACTGAGTTGTTTATTTTTTTGATTTTTTTATGAATTGTTCCTAATGTTTCAGATTTTTATGATTTTTTGTAATGTTTACAAATTTTTATGAATTTTTCATTAATAACTAGGCACATCAACTGCCATGTAAGCGCTGTGTGGCAGCCAAATCAATTGTTAATGGCTACGTAAATGTCACGTCAGCACTTAACGATTGCTCTAACGGTTTTGGGGCAACCGTGCAAATAGAGACAAGTTTAGGGAGACGAGAAAGTAATACTCAAGTTTATAGGGCTACGTGAGAATTGATGCAAGCTCCGGGGGCAACAATGCAATTTTCTCTTAAAAAATATGGCATAAAAGATTGAAAAAATGTTTGCATGGCAATTTAATGCGTTCACCCATGAGTTGCGGGCTGCATGAAACTCCTATATTTGATAGTTTTTTTGTCACTGCTTTGATAGTTTTTAATCTAGATGCACTACAGTTTTTTTGGACTGTCGAAAGAGCGTTTGGTTAACCGTGAACAAATTACAGTTTGGTAGCACCGCGCTGTCTTCGAAGACAAAACGACCAAGACATTGAATACCGTGTGTGTATACACACACGTAGCCGAGCGGCTATTACAGAATTTACTGAAGTGCACTCTCAAGCCTCAGCCCGAGTTATATATAGCGTGCCCGAACCTAGCTTGCTGCTTTAGCACTTCATGCCGCCGAACATGAAAACCGTGGGGGCGAACATAGAAAAAACTCACCTTGTTTTGATATTCCCGATAGACTTAGCATGCAAAGATAAGGACTACGAATCACCCACCGATCCTCCAGAGGTTACATGCGTTTGCACCTTGGATTCATGGTTCGATCGCGTCAATGGATCGACAACTACATGTATATGTACATAGTAAGGTGCTGAGAATAGGATGCATTGGGAACTTGAAGAAAAGTTGGGGTTGGGATGTAGGCTCCTGCAATCTTCTCCCTAGTGCTGAAAATTGGGTCGTGCCTGGCATAGTGTTGCTTCTTCGTGTCTTACCCCAGTGTGAAGCGGGCTAGCCCAAAGGCACGCTGACCACTTTTGAGCTTAGCGGGCTTGAAGCGAACTCTCATGGCACGGGAAAGTAGACAGCATGCTAAATCCTTTTGTATAACACTACTACAGAAGTGACATTTATTACCGGTTGGTACCAACAGTTTCGTTTTTGAACCGGTGATAATACTTCGGGAGGCATCAGTACCGGTTAAACCAATCGGTACTGAAGGGGTCTAGACTTTGAAAAAAAACCCAACACCTCGTGCTTCCTTGTGACCCACATCTATCTCTTTTAGCCAACTCACTCACCCACGCGCTTTGGTATAACTATCAAATGCATACTTTTTAGCCTTTTTTGAAATGAGGCATCAGTACCGGCTGATGAGCCTTCATCGGTAATTTAAAAGATTTTTATATACACAATTCAAATAGTTTAAAAAATTTTTATAGGTAACGTTTTAAAACTTTGACTTAGGACAAAACTAAAACGACAAGTATTATGTAGCTGGAGGGGGTACGTGATATATGTTGGTTAGGGTCGCTCGATCCCTCCCTCTCTACACACACACACACTACTATACTAGAAACTTTTCCATTATAGAAGGGTGAAAGAACGATCCCAAAGTGTAAATGTGTAATGGAACTCCATGGCTCGTACATGATATGTGAGGCTGGCACCAACCATGCAGTACTGCACAGACAGCAGCTAAACTGCTAGTACACCGTGTACTCTGACGTCTAACTGGATACCTGCATGATTAATCGAATACATGGTGGGTGAATCATTATAGCCCGATT
This sequence comes from Raddia guianensis, assembly GCA_036346415.1. Classification (NCBI taxonomy): domain Eukaryota; kingdom Viridiplantae; phylum Streptophyta; class Magnoliopsida; order Poales; family Poaceae; genus Raddia; species Raddia guianensis. The sequence goes on from CM070534.1 coordinate 62,392,793, forward strand.
AATTGAATACCTGGATACTCTCAGTGCATCCCCGATCGATGCCCCAACTCGTAGATCGATATAACTAACAGGCTTCCTCGCTTCTTCATGCAGCACAGCATTCTTCCAGTAAACCGAGGGAAGAAAGAAAATAGCTAGTCTGCCTTGTTTCGATAGACTTGAGATAGCTGCGAGCTTGCGACTGCGAGGGCAGGATCGTTGGGGATGAGGATGCAGATGCACCTCGGACTCGGATGGCTCCGGTGGTTCGAGTTCGGCTGCTACTAGATAGGCAATACGAATAGGACGCATCGTGGATTTCTGCAGAAGCTGCAGTGGTAATCCTGGTTTGCCTCGGTCTCGAGGTGTTGCGCGCATACAGACATAAGCGGCATGGCTAGAATGGAGTGGAATTAGAGGCTGAATCAATAATAATAGATACAAGCCTGAACACTCGTGTCGTTCGGTCGTCACGTGGCCCGCCTCCCCGCCCGGCGCAGCCACGGCCGTCCGATCGCGCACGCCTTTCAGATCTGGCCGTCCGTTCGATTTTTACGCATAAAAGAATTTTTTTCGTCGCACAAAACAACAGCGCGGCGGTTCACTGGGCTGGCTAGCTGCGCCAACTTTCACCTCGGCGCCCGCGGATTGAATCTCACCCGCGCTGTCTTTTTTTCGTTTTTCTTCCCGTGTCCGCCCATGCGCGCAGCGCGCCCCCGCCCGGCGCCTTGCGAGCCGTCCGATCGCTTCCTAGAATCAAATCCAGCCGTCCATATCAAAGTATCCTTTAAAAACAGTTTTTTGTCTACTTGAGCAACATCGCGAGCAGTTTGGTGAGATGGCTAGACGGACGAGTGTTCACTCAGCAGGCCACGGCTCAAAGCCGCGCTCTGCCATTTTAGTGCGCGTGCGCTCGCTCGCTCGCTCGGCTGCGCGCACGCTCGCTGCTCGCGCTGTACGTACGGTAGCACTCACTCGCCGGCGCGCCATGGGCACGTCAATGCGGCTAGTCCGATAGATGATGGATCAATGATGTGTGTCGAGCAAGAGCGCTTTGTCAGGATTGAACAGTTGATCACCATGCGTGACGTGTTTGGGAAAGAACAAGGTTTAAGGACTAAGGCTGGCATATACGTAGCGCCGTTTTGTTTAATTTCGCAAATTAAACTCATGTGTGCCAGATTGAAAACAAGTTCCAAGCCGCCTCCAATACCTGCCGTCTAGTTTTTGTAATCCAATACCTGCCGTCTAGTTTTTGTAACTGTTTTAGTTTGGAGCCGATGAAATTTCAAATGGCCGACAAAAAAGCCTCATTTTCCTATAGTAACGATACCAATTATATTTGTATACCTCCACAAGATGCCAATTGTAATTGTGTACCTCCCTGGAAAGCTTGAATTTTTTTTAAAGAAAATGAGAAATGACTTACACAGATTTCTATTACATGACGCATTATATGTCATGATTCATATATTATTCTTAGTGGACAAATGTTTTCAAACAAAATCTCCCCCATGCCATAGAAAAACACAGTAGAATAATGGTCGTAGCAACGGCCAATATAAAAAGATCAAGAATAATTACTAGACTTTATCTTTCTAGTGGGTGTACTGTGGTTGAATTGGCCCATAAGGGTCGGCTGTATAAGTTTAGATGCAATCACCTCCGATTAAGTAACATACGGCCTAACGCTCTGTTTATTGCTGCTAACTTTTAGACATGTCCTTTGATCATATTCAAAAAAAATATTTAATTATTACTCTCTTCAGCTTCAATACTTATCGTTTCGGACATTGACACGGTCTTCAAAATGCAACTTTGATCATCAATTACTAATAAAAATATATCTACAAAATCCATAAAAATATGATATTATGAAAGTATTTTTCAAGACGAATTTATGTGTACGTTTTTTATGTACATAATCCAAATAGTTTAAAGTTTTTTATAGATAAAGTTTTTAAAACTTTGACTTAGGACAAACCTAAAACAAGTATTATGCAACTGGAAGGAGTATTTATTTGTTTTAGCATTAAAGGTACTTTAAGCATGACTTATATTTTTGCATATTTGCACTAAATTTTTGAATAAGATAAATGGTCAAAGAACATGTCCATAAAGTCAACGCCAACAAATTTAAAAAAGGAGGGAGTATATATTAGCCAGAGCAGTGAGGTAACTCTATGGTAATTCAATGGAACAAGTATACGTGAGCAGAAAAGAGGAGCTCTTTTGCAGTAATATACATCGTACTAACATGTGTTACTCATTCTAAAAAAAAAAAAAAACATGTGTTACTCTTTTTTGTGATTCTACGGTGTAGATTACCTTGATTAAGGCTATGTTCTTTTCAGCTTAACAGTTTAACGGCTTAACGACTTATCTATGTTTTGAAAAGACGTATGTTTTAAGTTTTTTGAGTCTGTTTTTTTGTTGTATCGAAGGTGAGTCATAACGCTTTAAAAAGCAAGTCAAAGGAAATTGATCTGAATATCAAGACTAAATCGAGAAGCTCTCGAAATTCAGTTATTTCAGTCGTTCGGCTGTTCAGTCATTAAGATTAGTTCAAAAAAAATGATCTAAATATACTGCAGCTGAATGGTTTGTGTGTATATTCCGGCTGCACGTTTGATCTAAATATGCTGCCTATCATCACAATGTACAGTAAAAATAACGCGCATTAAAAAGAAAGCCTCAAACCAACCATGTGAATGAGCCATCAGGCTCACTCACATGCTCACATGGCGCATATATTACACGCACATGACCGTCCAGACGCTGAGGCGCCTAGTAGACAGCATGCAGCCGAACAGCCATGACTACGAACTACTACAGCGTGCTCTCGAGCTAACTCGCTTTGTTTCGATGCTCTCGATAGGCTTGCGGGCAGGGGAAGAAGGGCCAGTGAGGATGATGGAGGAATCGGCCGTGACCCTCTTGAGGATAGGATGCATCGGAAACCTGGGCAGAAGCCGAGGTGGCGGTGACGTGCATTCGCCCTTAACACGTGGCGTCCAATTCGTCCTGACCTCTTGCATGCCACGTCAGCGGGCGAGCGCAGCACCGTGCGCGAGATCTCTCTTGAAGATTCTTACTACTTGCTGATGTTGTGGGGTTGGGTTTTAGCAATAGAACGGAGCGGGAAGCGGCTACCACGTTCTGCAGTTGTAATCTGAAGTTCCGAAATAACACAGCAGCAGCTGTAACTGGGATAGTGAACGATCTGGACTCGTGCAGGGCAGGGGAATGTGAAGAAATTTTTAAGGTCACATTTTCTCTTCTCGACTTCTTAGAAAATTCGATGATTTGTTCCAAAGTTGATTTGCTTTTGATAATTTGTTCTATGAGAATCTTTTCACAAAATAAAATCTTCTCCTTCTTTAAGACCGGCCACCCTCGGAAATGAAAAGATTCGGATAGTGCATTGGCCCTTAACACCTCCTTTAAAACGCAGAGCCAGCTGAACGGAAATGACTGAATTTCGAGAGCTTCTCAAAGTTGTCTCGAGATTCGGATCCATTTCGTTTGACTTGCTTTTTAAAACGTTAGGACCCACCTTCAAAATAGCGAAAAAACAGACTAAAAAAAACTCAAAACATTTATCTTTTTAAAACGTAGATAAGTCGCTAAGCTGTTAAGCCGAAAAAACAAGGCCTAAATATTCCAATGTCTGATTTTCTCTATTTTGATTTTGTGATTATGTTCTTGCAGATTGGCGATCTTATTTGACTACAGTTTTGTTTGGTGTCAAAATTAGGGCCTGGGCTAGCTTGGTTTAGCATCCATGTGTTTGGCGGTGAGCTGAAGGTTTGCTCGAGCCTGGAGCCTATAAAAAATGTCCCCTAATCTTCCAATCATATCAATACAAGCCTTGTATATTTTAGCTTAATGTAGCATAACGTAGCGTTTCAGCAAAATTTATCTTTTTTATATAGTCCATTTGGTGTAATAATTTGTAATAATTTTTCTCAGATTTTTAATAGTCCTCTTAAAGATTCTATAACTATTTTTTATTATTTTTTACAATATTTAAATATCTCTTTAAAGACTCAAGTTTTGCTGAAACACTACGCTATCGTAAGCTGAAATGTACAAGACCATAATAAGTTCATATTAGAAACATGCTACGCTGTGTTTTGGTAATATGGTCAGCATATTTACCAAAATCTAACAACCATTAAAATTGTGGTGTGTTACCAAGGAGGGGGGGCGGTGGCGGCGACTGACCCAACATTAATCAAACTAGAGGTAAAAGTGCGCTTCGCGCGCTGGGTCAGACATCGATGTTGATTGTCACAATGTGTTAACGCTCTAAAATTAAAAGTATACGAACACATATTTATACACAAGAGGTCATGTTATCCTAACATAAAAGAGTAGCTCTAAGTCATTAGATTACTTCAGATCAGACAAACAGTCCCCTTCAAAAAGTCCTAGGCGTCTCGTCCAGAGCAAGACTCTTCTTAACTACAGATAAGCTTGATTGCAATGAACGCATTTGCTTTTACCACATTTCTTCCATTGCCTTCATTTTCTGCTCATACTCTAACCATCGATTTTCATATTGCTGAAGACGCTGATGAAGCATCTAATTTCTCCATCCTTTTCTCTAACTGTGGCCTCAGCCTTTAGGATTCGCCTTGTAGCTTAGCCAAGACTGATGCCTTGATTAAAACTTGGTCACCCTCTGCCTCCTGGAAAAAATACTGCAGTTAAATACAGGTGATAGTCTATTGAAAATTATGCAGCTCATCAAGTAGGGAAGAGCAACTATAAACTGAGGTTTACTTGGAAGAAACAGGCCATGCATATAAATGGGAAAAAAAGTAACAGACAAGATAGAAATACACTATACCTTTTTTATTCAAATTCTCTTAAAACGTTCAGTAAATCAACATTGCCAGCACATCTTCGAACAAAACTACCACGAATACCTTCATTTTTGTAAAGATAAAGAACCAGATATTATCACTTCCATTTCATGTTCTACAAAAATAAGAAGGCCAAGAATCTTTATACCAGATTGTATGACCACTTAAGCTTTCCGGATCTTAATGAAGTATCTTCTTGCAAGCCAGCATCTTAGGCCCTGTTCTTTTGAGCTGATTTGAACGGATGAACGGCTGAAATGGCTGAACTTCGAGAGCTTCTCGAGATAGTCTCGAAATTCGGATACATTTCGTTTGACTTGCTTTTTAAAGCGTTAGAACCCATCTTCAAAACAGCGAAAAAACGGACTAAAAAAACTCAAAGCATATGTGTTTTCAAAACGTAGATAAATCGTTAAGCTGTTAAGACGTCAAGTTGTTAAGCTGAAAAGAACTAAGCCTTAGATTTCTCTGCAAAATAGTGGTTGCCCTGTGTTTCCTCAACAGTGATAAATACATTTGTCTTGCATTCTCCCCACGAATAACTGCAAATTAAGAATAGTGAGACCGTTTCATAAATTAAGCTGAGTATGACAGATATATCAACAAGTAAAAAACACAAAAGGACCATAGTTTAAAGGACATACATGATTGAAGATCCAAAATTTCTCTTATCCGTTCCCTTGCAAGAAGTTGGGCTTGGTGCCCTCTGAAACAACTTTAAACCCTTAAAATACCATGCAGAGTATGATTTCAAGTATCTTCAAGTTTGCCAATCTTCGGTTCCCAAATATCAAAGGAAGCAGTAACATAAGATAATCGTTGTTAAATGCTTGAAAAATGAGAAACATGTAAATGTACAGATAAACATTCAGATTTCTGAGATAATAAATATGCATAGTGGTTTCTTGGAACCTGAACAGCTGAACTACACACATTCCAATGAAAATGAATGGATGAAAGTACACAATTTAGCTAACCTGGCCAGTTCGAAAGAGTGAATTTACATTACATGACTGCGTTTTAAGCCGCCGACGATGGCCTGGAAGGAAGCGAATCCGCCGGCATGGACGTGATGAGGCGTCGAGTGAGCGGCAGCTCCGAACCTGGCCTCGGTGGACCTAGCCTCTCCGGATCCATTTTTCCCCAACGGCAGGAGGTGGAAGGGCGGCGGCGGCGGCTGGGGAGAGGAGGTGTCGCGGGGAAGCCAGGAGGTGGAAGCGGCGGCGCGGTTGGAGGCGGAGCAACCGAGAGGGAGAGGGAGGCGGGTAAGCGGGCGATGGGGTGGAATGAGCGCCCCCCATGCTTGTAGGGGCTGAGAAGGTGAGACCGGGGCGACGTGGCCAAACAACGGCCGTGTGAATCCACCGCCTGCCTAGGATCGTCTGATCTGTAACGTATGGCCTAGATTTGAAGGCAACGTGGAAGCTCAACTCTTCTGGTATAATTGAAGGGTGACGTGGCCATGCTCAGATTGCTGGCCTGCTACGGGGTATGAAGAATAGGTACGTGGATGCTCAACTCTTCTGGTATAATTGAAGGGTGACGTGGCCATGCTCAGATTGTTGGTCTGCTACGGGGTATGAAGAATAGGGTATAATTGAAGGGTGACGTGGCCATGCTCAGATTGCTGGCCTGCTACGGGGTATGAAAAATAGGTACGTGGATGCTCAACTCTTCTGGTATAATTGAAGGGTGACGTGGCCATGCTCAGATTGCTGGCTTGCTACGGGGTATGAAAAATAGGTACGTGGATGCTCAACTCTTCTGGTATAATTGAAGGGTGACATGGCCATGCTCAGATTGCTGGCCTGCTATGGGGTATGAAGAATGCTCAACTCTTTTGCAATAATTAAAGGGTGACGTGATCATGCTTAGATTGCTGGCCTGCTACGGGGTACGAAGAATAGGTATATGCGAGTACGAAGAATAGGTATATGCGAGTACGAAGAATAGGTATATGCGAGTACATACACGTTACATGCACACAAAACCGATCCGCTGCCCGTTGGCTTGATGAAGAAACGGGCGCAATGGGAGTTGTCGAGGCGGTGGCGTAGACCCACGATGGTACCGGCGAGGCGGCATGGCACAGGCACAGCCCTGTCAGTCAAGGCGGCGGTGCATGCCTGCTTCGGCAAGGCCTCGTGGCGATGGCGACGATGATGAAGGCGGCGACGACTTGACCCGACAGTGAGATGGGGGCGAGGCAGGCGCGGTGGCTCTCTGCACCAAGGCGTACCGGCGAAGCTCGGTGATGGCCGGGGCAGCGTGGAGATGCCGCAGCTTGGGCGTCAGGCAGCGACGTAGATAGCTGCGGCGCGGCCCGTCCGCCTCTGAGGTGGCGGTCGACGGAGCGGCATCGTGCTGGCCTGACGTGGAGCGGCGGCGTGCCGGCCCGGCGTGTGGCGGCACGAGCGATAGCGTGCCAGAGTGGCGTGGACGGCGTCGCGGCTCGCACAGGCGCTGGGCGGAGAGAGTGCATGGCCTGGTGGCGATGGCATAGAGGAGGCGCGCGGAGGCGACATGGCCTTAGGCCACAGCGTTGACGGACAGCGCGTCGGCCGCTCCCGTGACTCAGAGGTGTAGTAGATGCGGTGGCGGCGGCCAGCGCCATTGCCGGCGTGGAGGAGACGAGGAGCGACGGCGTGTGCCCGCTGTTGGAGAAGAAGAGCAGCGCTGCTGCCATCATCGTCAGAGGAGTAGGGGCGCAGCGCCTCCGTCGACGTGCTCACTGTCTAGTCACGGAGGAGGAGGCGTAGAGCGGAGCGCCGCCGTCGCGCCGTAGAGGAGGAGTCGGTGCCGTCGCCGTCAGGCACAGGCATTGTTGGCCCAGGCTCTCCATCCCAAAGAGAATTCACTCATTATTTCTCCTCTCTTAGGAATACACTCGAAGCACAATAAGAACCCAAGTATTTGGCCGGCACAACACTGCCGTTTTCTCTTCTGTTTTCTCACTCTACACGCACACTACACAGACCGAATACATGGCCTTTAAATAGGCAAATACACGCACAGCAGCTTGCACGTCGCACGCTCTTTGGCCCAGCTCTGCACGATTTCAACTGATCACCGGCATGCGCGTATCTTGCAGCCACCACGCGCCTCCACTCCTGAGGACTCGGGCTGCTCAACCACTTGCAGGAATCAGCTCCATCTCGTCCGCATGACTCGGCCAAAGCTCCCAACTAATACATGCAACACACGCATGTAACTGACCACTAGCTAACACTAACTAGCGAATTAACTAATAGACTCATGAATGCAAAGCTACGGCCTCAACGAGAACCAGCTCGTTTCCGGCCACTACAAGCTATAAGACCCAAGTAACACTCCGTTAAACACACCATGTCAAGATTAGTGCTAACAGGCATGGGCGTTGCCGCACCGTGCGGAGTTGGAGGGCGTTGGAGGTGGAGGCGCCGGAGGCGCGCCCTGTCCTGGAGAAGCAGGCGATGCAGCGATAGCGCCTGGGTGACGACGCGCGCCTGCGCCAGCCCAGAGGTGGCGACGCTTGGATGGCGGCACTGCGGCCCGCGCCGGGGTGAGGCGATGTCGAGATGGCGGAGATGGTCGCGGGCGTGTGCAACGCGAGGGACGACGGAGGCGGCAGTGCCGTGGCGATGTCGGAGGCAGTAAGGTGGCGGAGATGGCCGAGATAGGGTGGCGCGGCCCCCCGGCAGCGCGTGGCGTATAGAATGGCATGGCAGTGGCGATGGCCGTGATGACGCGGCCCGCGCTGGGGGAGGCACGGTGCAGCGGCGCGACGACGTCAAGGTGGCGGAGATGGGGTGGCGGGGCCCCCCGGCAGTGCGCGTCGTAGAGAGCGGCATGGTGGCAGCGCTGCGGCCGCAGCCGCGGCTGCGCCGAGCCGTGGCGTAGCGTCTTGGCGCCCGTCGACTGCGGAGGGGCGGGGTGTGGTGGAGACGGCTCCACCAAATTTTGCTTCATCCACCAAATTTCTAACAAATTCCCTTTTTCGGTAACTTTAGCCCCTAACATTCCAAGGTAGAATGTTTCATCTTTTGGTTTAGCATTTAGGTCATGTTTGGATGGTAGCCGTCGCTGGCTCTGCCAACCGTCGGCACGTCATGGAATTTGGCAGCCGTTTGATTTGGCGCCATCGCTCGTCTTGTAGTCACCAACCAGCGGCGTGGTTTTTACAGCATGAGCGGGCAAGGGGGCGGATGCGGAATTGAACACCCTCCCTTGTACTATAGGCACTATTATCTGCAATTGAATGACTATTTGGAGTTTATGATTTTACTTTGATTTTTTTCTAGGGAAAACAGAAGTTATGGAAGTAGAAGGTTGATGCTGCTTTTTCATATAATCGTATCCCCTTTTCTGGTCCTGCATATCATATGCACAACTTTTTCAGTAAATTTTTCCTCAAGAAGCAAAAACAAAACAACTAGCACATCATATATTATCTTGAAAAAAACAGTAAGGACATTTTCTTTCTAAAGAGTCGAAAACAACTAAACATGACAGATTACCTTGGGTGTGGTGGACTTCTCGATCTTCTCTAGTTCAGATTCAATCGCACCCTCCTTCTGAACAGGCTGCACACAGATTCTTTTAGTAAGTACATAAAGTAACAAACAACTAAAACGTCACAAGATACATTGGGAGTAGTCAACTTCTTATTCTCTAATTTGGATTCATGATGTATTTTTCATAAATAGAGAACAACGCATCATAAATCACCTTTAGACTAGTCAACTGACTCTTTTTATTTGAACAAGTTCGGGCACGTTCCTCCTGAATCTCCTGTACACACAATTTTTCATTAAGGGCATATTTTCTCCTCAAAAGTCAAACAACTAGGATATCACAGCTTACCTTCAGCATTTCCACAACTTCTTTCATCGATGGACGGGACTCAGGATCATTCATAGTACAATCATCAGCGAGCAGCCTCCTTGGGCATTTAGTAGGACTCCATTCATCTAACTCTCGTAGGACTAGCGCTCTCATGATGTTCTCGAAGCAGAAAACATCAAATTTTTCCTTAGCTTCCTCTGTTCGATTGCAGAAATCATTTGTTGTCAATAAAAAATCAGGCATATGCATATATGGTATGATCGAAAATAAGAATCTTAATTTTCAAATAGAAGCTTTACGTTCAAGCCATTTATAGTTTGCAGTTTTAGAAAGTACCATTTCATGACTCAATGACATTTGGGACCAGAATCCACATATCAATCTCATAGCCAGTGACATTTTTGAAAATCTATCCCTTCATGGTGGGATGTATCTAATTAGCTCCACAAAACAACGGTGAATCTGCTCTACAGGAAGCTACAATTATTATTTTTTGAGAGGGTTACAGTTTTTTACTTGGCTATTGATGTAACTTATCTCAATCAATGTACCTCATACTTAAAACAAAAAAGAAAAATCTTCTTACACTTTCAGACTGGAAACTAAGGCCTATTCTAGGAGATGTGCATCAGATATGATCTGAAAGAAGTCTCCCAGTCAAGGAAGTTCAACAACCTAGCCGATAAACTAGTTAAAATATGTTAGACCCTTCTCTTTCTCCAGCTCTTATTATGCTATGTCACAAGTCCTTGTCATCCAACCCCCTGCCATCTTCTAAACATATGTTCATGCATGATGTCCCACAAACTTCAAGCTACATATTATCTCTAACCTTAATGTATGATGTCCCACAAACTTCAAGTCATATTATTCTTATCTTATGTTCATGTTTGATTATTAGATAGCCATTCAGGGTTGTTAACCTTCAGAAAAAAAATGTGCGGGCATAGACACAAAAGCGCACCTAACTACTAGAAAGATCCAAACTATGCAAAAAAAACATGATGCTTGGTCAGTAATCCTTGCCATATATTGTGACATCCTAATAAAATTATTAGGTGTCCCAATATTTTTCCATGAGAAAAACTTAGGTAAGTATTTACATTTTGCAACTAGCATCGGATTAATTCCAAGTTAATCACCTTTAGGCTACATTAGCATGTGATTAGGGGCCCATAAAGGGTGAATTAGCACTTTAAGCCTATGAGAAGAAGTCCAAAGGACCCCTACCTGCGCCCTACACCCCTGTAAGACCCTACACTACTGTTCCTCGTCGACCACTCCACTCCCCACCCCCACACCTAAACCCTACAGCTCAAGACCCCATCCCGAGGCGTTTTCGAGGTAAATCTCTCTTCCCTGTAGGTAATTCGTCTTATAGATGGTACCAGTAGATAGATCTCGTTGAGACGAACAAAATGCATATGCGGATCGCCCATTTTGGTGTTGTTTTCTGCCCGGTAGAGCTCGCCGTAGTTCACTGTCTCCGCGGTCGCCGGCGATCCTCGGCGGTCGCATCACCGGCGGAGATCCGAGCCAACCACAGACGCCACGCCGCCTCGCCGTCACCATCGCGCCCGCTGCTAAACACACGCTGCCGAGCCAACCAACCGCCGTCCGACGCGCGTCGTGCGCGGGTCCGCAAACCGCGTCCGCAAGACAGACCAAGGCCGGCGACGCCGTGAACCACGCTTGACACGTGTCCCGTGGGTCCCACCCGTCGCAGCCGTTTCCGACCGTGCCGCCGCCATGCGCCAATCGCGCCGTGACACGCGTCCCGTGGGCCCGCCGCTGTCGGCGCTTCAGACCATTTCATCGCCGCAGCCCAATCTCGTGACGACACGTGTCCCGTGGGACCTGCCGCAGATGACGCGCCGTTTCATCGCACTCGAGCCAGATCTAGCCGCAGCAGCTGACGCGTGGGCCCAATCAAGCCGAGGACCCCACCTGTCAGAGACAGCCGCTTCGCCTGCCGCCCCTCACGCGACGCGTGGCGTCACGTGCCACACGCACACGTGTAAATCACGCCGCGGTCACTGGCCGGCGGGCCCGCCCGTGCCGCGTCAGCCCGAGAGCCACGTGGCTTGACACGTGTCATGCCACGTCACCCATAGCCGCACACCACTGCCACGTGGCCTGCCACGTCAGCGCCCACATGTCATGCCACGTCATCAACACATCGGCCCTGATTGCCACGTGTCATGCCATGTCACATCCACCTGTCGCCACATCACTGCTACGCCAGCACCGCCCGTCGCCTCTGTCCAATGAGTCCCGCTCGCAGTCGCTGGACGCCACTGTCCAGTGGGCCCCACCTGTCAGCCAAACGCCGCCGCGCCGGACTGGACCGAGCTGGGCCGAGCTCGCGCGGGAGAAATTGGGCCGGTTCGGTCGGTTAGGCCCATTTAGGGTTTATTCGGGTTTTTCTTTTTTTTCTATATTTTTCTATTTAGCCCGAAACTTTCCCTAATTGTTTAGGGAGCTCCGTAACTCCAAATTGGATGATTTTGGAGCCTAAAAATCACATTTAAATCCTAGAATTTTTCTATATACTTAATAATTATATTCTCTGTATTGATCTTGCTGTTTATTTATTTGTTGTTGTATGTTTAGACGGTGGTTGCGAGTGTTGTCCGGATTGTTGCCCGGAACCGGTGTGGGATTCTCAAAGCTCGAAGTTTTTCGAAGGCAAGCTTAATTACATATTTCATCCTAGTTTTACTATATAATTTACTGTTGTTTATCTTTCCGAACTATTTGCATGCATGTAATTAGGCGTGAGTGCCTAGACATGTTAATCATCCATTAATATGCTTTAGCCACCTTTGTGAACCCGTTGTATGTTTCATAGCCTATCCTTGACTAGATGTGTAGGATTGCATTTGGGATTCACTATAAAAAATGAGTTCGGTGAGGCGTATGCTTCACGTTGGTATTTGTGGTAAAAACCTAAACAACTAAAAGTTGTAGTTGATTTAGGGGAGACCCGGCAGTGATGTTTCCAGGATTGTGGTGGAGATGAGGTGGTCTCTTCTAATAAGGACCCAAGCTTGTGTATTACTGGACCAAACCTTACCGTACAGCCACTTGTGCCTTCGGCCCTGGCTTAGTACACTATGAAACCCACTAACCGCTGGCTCGTAGGCTGTCCGGTTACGTTTCGTCACTGCTGCCCTAGGAGGAGGCTTGCAATCTCCTCTGAGGGGTAGGTGCGTTCCTAAGACCGAATGGTTTAAATGGGGAACGACCCATGGGTGGTGCCTAGACGTAGTAGGCGCCCTACTGTGGCGGGCACCGGCGGGGCCGGGGAAATCTTAAGAGAGGGCTGGTGAAGTGGTGGGCGTAGTAGGCTGGAAAAGTCTTGTACCGTTTCTCCTAGTGGATGAGACAGGGCTTGTAGGGAAACTTGTACACACTCTATAGAGTTAAAACTATCATGGTAGCCGTGTCCACGATCATGGACAGTTTGGCAGGTTTGCGCTCGTAGATGCACATCTTTTCATAATAAACTTGACTAGAATAGGCTGGGTTTGGCCTGGTGCGAGATGCACCTTTTGTTGAACTTGAGAATGGAGTTATTTGATCATGCATTCACTAAATTAAATCTTGGTTAACTAAAATATGACTAGAAGTAGGTTTTGGGTAAAATAACCTTATTCCCATCCTTGACCTTGCATTTATAATTAAGGACTGCTTGCTGGGTAGCCGCGTACTCATTATATTGCTAGCGGATATATTTTTATTCGGATTACGGTCAAGACCAGGAAGGCCCTATCGAGGGAACGCAGGACTAGCTAAGGTGTTCGGGTCGACACCTTGGAATTTACCATAGTTATTTAATTTGGATTTCTTTGATGTCTTCTGTTATTGTTTAATTCCGCATGGACTATCAACTGGTATGCCAGTTTGTTTTTGTAATAAAATATTATGGTTTACTCATATTTCACATTAATTAAATATATTGTGATGATTCCACCGTGTTATTTGATCATGCATTCACTAAATTAAATCTTGGTCAACTAAAATATGACTAGAAGTAGGTTTTGGGTAAAATAACCTTATTCCCATCCTTGACCTTGCATTTATAATTAAGGACTGCTTACTGGGTAGCCGCATACTCATTATATTGCTCGCGGACATATTTTTATTCGGATTACGGTCAAGACTAGGAAGGCCCTGTCGAGGGAACGCAAGACTAGCTAAGGTGTTCGGATCGACACCTTGAAATTTATCATAGTTATTTAATTTGGATTTCTTTGATGTCTTCTGTTATTGTTTAATTCCGCATGGACTATGAACTGGTATGCCAGTTTGTTTTCGTAATAAAATACTATGGTTTACTCATATTTCACATTAATTAAATATACTGTGATGATTCCACCGTGTTGTTCATCACGAGATACTAAACTGGGATTAGTATCGACTCGTGGTGCTGGATTCCCATTACAAGTACTGGGGTCACGACATATATAGGGAACCAACGAAACACAGTTAACATGACTATCATTTTACAGTAGAGATCAGGCAAAAAAAAATACCATGCATGCATGCATAATATTTATTTTGATGCACACTAATGTAAACTAATACATGATTAGTACGTAGGATGATAAGAACCAACTATCAGTCTGTGATGCACGTGAAAATAAAAAAAGGATAACATGCGACTTTTTTATAACAGTATGTTAATATTGGAATTTTAAGATAGTAACAGCAAGCAAAATTTTGCCAATGTAACTTTAAAACTACAAGTTCTTTAACAACAACCAAGTCTGTCCCAAGCAAGTTGTTGTAAGGCCCACCAGTATCATTTGCATTATACACCCCCACTCTCCTGTCAAGAAAGTTGACCATCTTTTCCTCTCCTTGTAGCGAGTCCAAAATCAGCAATCTTGGCTGTGCCGTCCTGAAATTGGCATAAGACCATTAGTTAAAAAGCACATCTGCATGTGACTCAAAAAAACCATCTGCATACTTTTGCCAACAATTTTTGTCAATAATAAAGTGAATTTCCAGAAGAGGAAAGTACATTGAAGCCCCTTGAACTTCAATGAATCTCATTTAGCCCCCCCAAACTTTAATTTTACTTTTCGACCCATTGAACTAGTATTTGTTTGCACCCTATCCCCAAAACCATTAGGGCTTGCATCAATGCATCATAAGAGAAAGTGTTTCATTTGTCATCCGTCAATAATGGTAAATTCCCGATATTAAATAGTGATTACTGCTATTGCAAGTCTGCAACACTTGTTCAATTTTTTATTGCTCTGTTCTCAATCTTTTTTATCTACTCTGTAAGTACTCTTAATCCAAGTGTAACCATGGTGGCAGTACAACAAGCTGCAGCTACTGAAGTCCTAGCTGATGATGCTGCATTGCTGCATCCCTAGTTGCTCTGCCACTAGAACTTGTTGCCCTAGCATAGTATCCAAAGAGAATGGAGGTACGGGTTTCGGCCACAGCTAAAGAAGAAGGATTTCATCCAATGTATATTCTGCAGCAAGATAGTTCATTCCGGAATTAGAACGCTAAAGCAGCACCTTGCTGGTGGACATGGCGATGTGGAGAAATGTGGAAAACCAGTCCGGCCATAGTAATTAGCAAATAGATGCATGACTACTTGTTAAAAAATTCAAGGATGCTTAATCCCTTGGACTTGGAAGGGGTAGAGCGGATGAACAAGATGATGGTGATTATGATGTTGCAGAGGCAAGTTCAGGGGGGCTTTGGTGTACTTTCCCATATTCATAAATAGGCGTGTTAGATATAATCTTGACATCTACTAGAAGATTGTAGAAGCTGGTTGGTAGCTATATGGAGATGCTAGAAGCATCTGGAACATTTAGTTCTACTACTAGTTCATAAATGAACTAGACACTAGATACTAGAATCATCTAGCTATTACTAGAACTAAAATATTAATAGCTAGATGTAGAATATTTTAGATATATGGGATGAGATAAGGTCAGCTTAGCCTATAAATAGAACATGTAGGGGCACTTGTAAACCAAGCTTGATGACTAGTTCAATGTATACTACAAGTGTAATATAGTGAGCCTCAATTGCTTCCTAAGTGAACACTACTGTGAGATATTATGAGAGTTTTGCTTGTTGTTCGTGTGAGCTCCTAGGCCAACAAGGCGCAATAGAGTAAGAACTTGTAACCTTCATTAGGAGTACATTTCTTAATTGGACATCCCAGTGGATGAACCCAGCAAAGTGTATAGCTTCTAGTCCACATGCAATGCCCAGCAGGACAGAATCTAATTCATCTTTATTAGAGGCTGTTCAAAACAATATAACAACATGTGAAAACAAGAAGACTCAAATTAGGAAGCAGAAATCCAGAGTTAATGAATTTATTACGCTTAAATTTTTCTAAATCTTTCTTAGCTCTTTCATAGACTAGGACATAATACTTTTCTCCCTCTCCATAGCCTAGAAGCTTTATCACATTCTTATGCGATATTGAACTCAGTGCTGCAATGGAAAAGATGCAACTATTATTGGCGAAAAGAAGGATACAGGTTAGAAACCTGATTATTTGACATGCAGAGCAACCTATGTTTATTACCTCCCACATCTTTTGTCTGTAATCATTTTTTGACTTCGAAATTTTGACAGCAGCTTTTTTTGGGGCAAGATGCATACTTCTCTGCTTTTAATCTTGCCTTATAGACCTAACCAAAAGCTCCAATCTCTCCAATTTTTCTCTCTTCAGAAAAATCTTTTATGAGCAAGCGAATTTCTTTGTCATAAAAAAACCAAATCTGTCATCCTAATACCAAATACCAAAAGTCATATACTAGGTCATTATTGACAACGAAAATTGATGTCTGTAAATTGTATAGTTGAGAAGCATAAGTTTCAGATTGCATTTCTTGTCAAAGAACATATAATTTTCCCAAGTTTTACATGAGACATCAATGTATGAACATGTAAATCCAGTAAAAATAAATTTCTCAGCACAATCAATATTAATTTGGCATTCAACAAGGCAGCTATTGATCTCAATCTTCAACAGCACAACTATATTTGGCTTTTAACAACACTGTGCAGAAATGCCCAACAATTGCAATACTAACACATCAGTAGAACCTGCTTATAAAAATCAGTAGAACTATTGTTTGGAAGCAGTAAAAAAAAGTTGGCATTGGATGCACAATGTGGATGTCACCATATTCAGTTTCAAAATTAGGAAGACATCAAAAGATACCAATGTATGAAGCAAACGTGAACAGATGAAAGGAAAATTATTGAACAATCTATGAGAAAAATAATTCATCTAACATGAATATTTTTGCAATGAGCAATATAGTTTTTTAGTAAGCATACAGTTCATGTTAATTACAAATCAACAATAATGACTCTTCATATCATATAACCCAACAGTGAATTCTGAACTAGACACTAAATCCTCCCAAAAAGGCGGGAGTTCCGCCGCTCCATTAAAAGCAAGAGGAAAAGACAAAGTCATATTTACAAGAAAAAGAGGGAAAACCACAATCCTAGCCCTAAACTAGCCAGGATCAGACAGTCTTGAGAGCCATAGCTGGTAGTCGGTGGCCGCGTCTCTTGCCGTGAGCGTCGGCAGTTGAGAGGTTTGGTTGAAGATTCGGCGGTTGTGCTCCTTCCAGATGTTCCAGAGGGTGTAGATCATCTTACCATTTAGCTCCTTACGAGATGCAGGAGTGAGCCTAGGCCACATGCATTCCCACCAATCCCAAAGGGGGGCCGTGGAGACGAAGGTTTGCCCGAAGGTGGCACTCCACACTTCAGTGGCATAGGTACAGTTCTTGAAGAGATGATTCTGGGTTTCCGGCATCAGGTTGCACAAACTACATAATTGTTGGTTTGGCCTTCCCTTTCTGGTTAGGACATCTGTCGTGTTGAGCCCACCTTGGGCAAGAGTCCACGCGAAGAATTTGCACTTTGGTTCTGCGTGGGCCTTCCAAATAAGATCCGTCCTTGCCGACCTTCTCGCGCCAGCAAACTGGATCTGATACGTCGATTTGGTTGTGAAGGATCCGTTTGTCGTGAGTTTCCAAAGCACCTCATCAGGGCTATCTGAGGGGGGAGTGGCCAGATTGATTTTCCCCCAAAGCGTGATATACTGAAGAAGCTGCTCCTCCGTGGTGAATTGCGCTATCGACCGGAAGCTCAACTATATTTGGAATTGAACAACACAACTATATATCTTCTGTCCTTTAACACCACAAGCAATATTAAAAGTATTGATCTCATTTTTGAAAATAGATTACCTCAAAATTGCATTTAGGCATGCCTTACACAAGCAACACGGCACAATCCACATACATTCCCTCAAGGAACACAACTCGGTGAAATTTGGGGGACAAAGCAATGCACACACAATCTGGCAGCAGCAGCTAGTCACAAGTCAAAATGGGAAAAATTAATGGACGGACAGATCTATGGACGAAACAACCACGTATTAGCAACCAATTGGAGCAAGTATATAATTCAGCTGAAACAAGCACCGATGGATCCAGAAAACTACATGCACATGTCCTCCAAATCCACCCCCAGAGCTAGACCATTCAAATATCTGCATATTTCGAGTGTAGCACAGACTCGGCCTTTAATACCAAAGTGTTTGGCCGAAAAATACTATAACGACGGTGAATTCTCGTATGTCCGACTCACGTTGTAGCCGAAGGGATGGAAACGGGAGAAATCTCCGGCAGGGAGCACCTGTCCCCGATCCCCACGACCCCAAATCCCCAGCTTCGGTCTCCCCGTTCCCGTCCCCCATCCCCGTATAACCTGCATGGTCGACAAGGAGAAGAAAACCCCATCCAACCTGGCTGATCGCCAATGGAGGATGCTGTGGCTGGAGCCCACCCCTCGCGGCCGCCGCTGCCCTGGTATCCGCTTCTTGCTCCACCGCTAGACGCCGCGCAGACCGCCGCCGCCGCTGGCCCCTCCAGTCTCCCACGAGTGTTTTTTTTTTTTTTTTTGAAAGGGCTCCTGCTCCTCCCTCTAGGCCTCCGGTTGTTGGAGGGAAGGAGAGGGGAAACGCGGAGAGCGGGGCGTGGGAGGGAATGACAGGAGAGACCGGTAGATGGTGGGCTGACGGGAGGTGTCCGGTGGGCTACTGGATGTTGGATGTGGGCCGCTAGACTGTGGGCTGGAATTAAATACTGTTCTGACTTTAATTTAATTCGAAATTAAAAAAATAATTTCCCGTTTAATAAAATTAAAAAAATAGCCTCCCGGCGCCCGCTGATCAGGCGCTATATATTAATCGCCCATTCAACGGGCGTTTATAAAACCGCATAGTTATTAACGCCGAACCAACGGGCGTTTAATACCTCCAACGGCTCGCGGTCCCGTAGCGGCAATAATCGCCCGTTCGTCGGGCGTTTTATTCTCGTCAGATAAAAACCGCCTGCTAAATCGGGCGTTTAATGCGCTGGAATAAATCGCCATTGAACGAGCGCTAATCGCGCTTAACCTCTCCACGGCTACTGGATCTATCGACAAGATTCATTCCTCAAATGAAAGCAGCAAGCAGAGAAAGAGAGGAGAGGAGAGGAGAAAGAGAGGGAGGAGAGGAGGAGGAGGAGGAGAGGAAAAAGAGAGGGAGAAGAGGAGAAAAAAGAAAAGGTAATTTTTAAACTCTTTTGTATTATTATTTCGTAATATTTGAAAACAAGGTAGGTTAGCAATATGATAAATTGAATATTTCGTTTAGCGATTAGGTTCCAATAAAATTAGGATAATATTCGTAATTTCGTAATATTTTCTCGTACATTTGATTTAGAGGTTTAAATTAGGATAATATTCGATATGGTTTTTGTATGACATATGTAAATTAGTTTTAGGATTTATTATAGACTATATGCGGTATATTATAGACTATATTTAGTGTTATAACTAGGGTTATAAGGTAGGGTAATACGTTGATTTAGTGCGTATATTTATTTTTTTACGCTTCTGTTAGGGTTTATAAATTCGAGAACATGTGTAGGTGCATCGTTAGGGTAGTAGCGTGCTCGTTTTATATGAAGTATAATGCACATAGGTTTAATGCATAGTACAAAGGATTAAAAGCGATAAATGTTTAAGATGTTTTTGTGAGTACGGAAGTAAAGAAAATTTATTAGTAGTTCATGGCTTTTATTTACTGTGGTGAATGGCGAATGTAAAATATTTTAATGTTTATTACGGACAAGGGATATCAATTTTGGTCCAAACGGGTAGACTTATCTTCGTTCGATCGGTGATGTTGGGGATATCTAGACCCACGGAGAGAACGTTAGCGTGGCTTGAAAATTGGTCATTAAGGACGCTCAAAATTAACCGAAGAATATGGTGCGGATATCGTCATTGCTAGCCGCTCAACGGAAAGACTTTATTGGGAGTTGCTACCGATAAAGGCAACCCGAGGATGGAGCGTTATGTCGAGATCGCCATCGAACGAGGACTGCCACTAGCACTTCTTGTTCAGCGAAATGTAGGGAACAAAATGCGTAAACGTTGCATGAACTCGTCAAGAAGCACCGCAGAAGAGGTGCAGAAGATGGTGACGACACCGAGCATGTGGTGCGGGAAGAGGTGGAGGAGCTGGAGGAGGCAGGAGAGGGATCAAGTGAGCAACAAACAACAAAGGAACCAACAGGTGCCGCAGATGAGGGGGAGCATATTGAAGCTATAGTTGCGGAGATGGAGGCCGAGGATGCCGAGCATGAGCAAGTCCCTGAGGAAGATGTGTCAGACGATGAGAGTCCCGGTGGGTTTCAAAATGTCGTGCCGGTCGAGTGGAACTCATCAAACTTTGCAGAGCTATCTATCCGAGAAGGTACTCAAACAGCCTGGGAATACCACCAGAACGAGGTGACACAAGGAGCGACATACCCCTCGAAGGAAGAATTGCTGACAGCCTTGAAGATTTGGGCATTATCACTTATGAGAGAATTCAGGGTTGTGAAGTCTAGCCGAAGTGTGTACGATGTGATGTGTGTTGTCCCTGGTTGTCCTTGGCGTGTGCATGCCTTTAAAGGAAAGTGGATAGAGTACTGGGTTTGTTCAATAGTGAGGGAGCACAATTGTACGGTGGTGATGTAAGATGTAAGCGTAAATCTAACATCGACAATGGTTGCGCAGATAATGCAGAATCAAATAGCAGAGAACGTGAATTACGAGCCTCGATTTATCATTCGAGCCATGGAGGAACAATTTCAGTACACCATTTCGTATGCAACTGCTTGTAGGGCAAAGCAAAAGGCATTAGAGATGAGATTTGGGACATATGAAGCATCTTATGCAAATATGTCATCCTGATATGCCATAGCTAAGAGAAATGTGGGGACATATTATGATTACAAAGAGGTGGAGGCATTGGCGGCATGATATTGGAAAGTTCGCTCTGCAATGGGTTTTCTTTGCTTTGGGGCGGTGCATCGTGATTTCAAAATTGTCCTCCGCCTATGTGTTGACGAACATTCCTAACTGGCAAGTATAAGGGTCAAATCCTGACTGCAATTGCCGTTGACGGCAACAACCAGATTTTGCCGGTGGCATTTGCTTTCGTGGAAGGTGAGAATACTGAGAGCTGGTACTGGTTCTTAGAGAGGGTGAAGCATGCGGTTGTTGTTGGCAGACCAGATGTTTGTATCATTCATGATAGACATCTTGGGTTGTTGGCGGCGATCGAAGAAATTAAGTTTGGGTCAGACTATCGAGTCGCTCAGTGGCCGGACATTCATACCCGGTGGTGCATGAGACACATGGGTGCCAATTTCTTTAGCCGCCAAGAGTAAGCACTTAATGAATCTGTTTAGCGTTTGTGTAAGCAAAATCAGCAACAGAAGTTCAATCGGTTTTGGCGGGGCGTTGGACGAGCCGACTCTGAAGCATACTAGGGAGGTCAGACGGAGAAATGTAAGAATTACAAACTTTTCTGAATGGATTGAAGACTGTCCGAAAGAGAAGTGGGCATTGCTGTATGATTCAGAAGGCCGTAGATACGGAATCATGACGACAAACTTGGCGGAGGTATACAATTGGGTCATGAGAGGGACCAGGGCACTGCCGCTCGTAGCAATTGTCGAGGGGATTCTGCACCGAACTTGCAAGTATTTCATGGACCGGTATCGAGCAGCCTCAATTGTCATGTCTGACAATCGGTTGTTCTTTTCTGAGGTTGTGACAAAGTACATCATTAAAAAGGTTAAGAAGGCACAGCTACACTCACCTCACGCAATGGGTACGGACGAGCTGAGGTATGAAGTTCATTTGCATGGATAGGGCTCGGCTTGGGCGTAAACGCCGAGGAATGCAGAGCGAGTGCATTCTTGTCGATGATCAATGCAAGTGTTCTGTCGAAGTCAAACTTTTACATAAGCCTTGCTCTCATGTACTTGCAGCGGCATCGATGACAAATCAGTCAACGTACAATTATGTTTCCCAGTATTACAGGAAAGAAGCTATACTGCACACTTGGCATGCTGAGATATATGGGTACGGTATGTACGGGTCATTCACTGATCCACCGACGCCAAACTGTAGGCATGTCCCTGATAGGAACATGCTGAAATGCAACTTAGGACGCCGAGTGCATCGACGTATTCGAAATGACATGGATCAGTCGGAGGCAGGGCGTCCCTTGAAGATATGCAGCAGGTGCAATGAGGTCGGTCACACGTACGTCAACTGTAAGAATCCCAGTGGTGGAATGCATGATTTGGAGGCTGGACCTTCAGGGTCAGGACACGACGGTCGACGTCCTTTCCGTTGACTGGACATGTAATGTAATGCGGCGAAATTTGTAATATTTATATTCGTGGATGTCATGTAATAACGACATAACATTTCGCTTGTACTTCGTACCATGTATTGTAATAATGCTATATTCGTCGCAGATATGTAGTATATACGATGAGGAATCTTTGCTATATTTACTTCGTACTATGTATTGCAATAATGCTATATTCATCGCAGACATGTACTACATAAAATGAGGAATCTTTGCTATTTTGAAGTATGATAATCCGTAATTACTTTTTACATTGATCCGTACATTTCGTGTGCTTGAAATGGCGACGAGGGTGGCGGACAGCAGTCGACGCTTTTGGATCCCGTGGATCTAAGGTATCGGTCGCAGCAGAGTGCCGTTGAGGGACGTCAGCTCCCAGCCTTTCGTCCTAGAGTACCGAAGGAGCTGCTGACTGTCGACGCCCGTTGGGTTCACAGGTGAGAACATAAAAATTGTATATTCCTCAATGAAAGATTACGACATCTTATTTATTATGGACATGTAGGTTACGCCTTGCCGGCTTGCTTCCAGTGTGCCGGATGCAGGAGGCGACAGCCCTCGAGGAGCGACAGGTCGTTCCGCGTCGGCTTCAGCAGACGCGGTTACTTTCGACCGGTCTCGCTTGCGACTCGCCGACCGGTGGAGACCAGAGACCCACACCTTCCACCGCCTGTGGTGAGTCGCCCCACCCTCTGAGATGTGTCCTATATACTAGGACTTCCTGTGCGGGTGACCCAGATGGTGGTCAGGACGTGTCGCCACTTTGGCGGGCTGAGCTGATGGCCCGGTACGCGAATATCCAGCGGCGACCGGGTTCCCCGAACTACAGGCCCATTCCAAATTCGGAGACGCACGGACCAACGAAGAGGTGGATACTACGGTTCTGGTAAGAAAATTGAAAATTATATTTTTAACCAAATAACGCCATGCATAATACATTTTGAAACTTTTCAACAAAGCGGAGACCATCCACCCGGAGGCGAGACGAGGCTACGGTGTCTAGACACCTCGAGGCTTACCTGCTTTGGTTGTTCGGGTACGTGTTGTTTTGCAACACGTCTGGGAATGCGGTGGACAAGTTTCTTCTTCCGTACGCGCAGGCGATCGCCGACTCGCAGGGAGACCAGGTACCCGCGTACAGTTGGGCCTCTGCGATGCTTGCGCTACCTCTGAGGCTCAGGCGATCGCTGCGTCTACAAGACGGAGGAGGCGGAGCCGTTGATCACAGTGTCCTTCCATCGCCGATTGTGGTCGTCGATGAGAGGATCGCCGTCGGTCGACCACTCATGGATCACAGCAGTGTACGGCGGCGTTTACTACCACGAGACCGAGGAGGATAGGCCTACGATGGGGTTTCTGTGGTTTCGCCGACGGGTAATGAAATAACCACACTTTCGATTTGTCCGAGTAAATCTTATTGAAATGCTGTAATTTCACAATTTTACCAATTTTGCAGCCGACGTGGGCTCACGTCACGCCCATTGGGGACTACGGACTACGTCCGGATCTTTGGACGAGCTACGGGAC
Source organism: Raddia guianensis (assembly GCA_036346415.1). Classification (NCBI taxonomy): domain Eukaryota; kingdom Viridiplantae; phylum Streptophyta; class Magnoliopsida; order Poales; family Poaceae; genus Raddia; species Raddia guianensis. Next base: position 62,416,772 of record CM070534.1, read on the forward strand.
CACGACTTGAGTGGGCGCCCTACCGCACGACCTCGCCGAGGCTCGTGCACCTCTTAACTGTCGTCTCTTTATCAGCGTGACTCCGTGCATCGGCTTACGAGGAAGCCAAGATTTTCTTGACATCTTTGTCGAGGAGTACTCACCGCACAGGTGATCGTCGATTCGGGCTCCTACAGCAGCTTCCCTACCGATCGTGCACACCGTTCCTCGTCACGTTCACCAGTACATTCGATACACATATTTTCTTTACAATTGTTGATTATTTGATAGTGGCATGGTCTAAGAATTTAATAATGATGTAGGGTCACCAGACGAGGCCAGAGTGCCGGCGCTATTTGGGGTCCTACGATGGTCCCATGGGTGGAACAGTGGGAACTTGCACTGAAGGATCTCGTCGATGAGGACCGGGAGTACGACGACAGCACGTACGACGCGTATCTACGGTGGTACGTACCCGCTACACGCACTCGTGTCGGATACACGCCTCCTGAGGAGATCGTGCACGTAGCTAGCGTCTCCGACACGCACCCTCGGACCACCGACAGTCGCATATCAGCGGTAACCTTTCTATCTCGCACGGATAATTATTAGTTTGTGCGTATCATAAAACTTACATTTGTATGGGATGTCATGTTTTCGATCATTGTTCAACAAAGAAGACCTCGTCGACGATCCAACATAGAAGCACGGCATGCCATGGAGCGCGTTCAGGGGGTATTCAGATGACGGCGAAGCGAGGTCTTTGACACCTTCAGGAGGATTTACGAAGACCACGCGAGCTATTCGGCCGACGTTGCGCCCGATCCAGCGCCGTCGCTCCTGTACCTCTGGCCCCCTGACTTCGTTCTCCCAGATAGTAATGCAAAATTATTTTTCCCTTCAACATGCACATATGAATCATAATAATGAAATATACGTCGCGTGCAATATCGGCCGGCGTCCTCGGGCTCCAAAGACCGAGTGTCCTGAGGCATCGGTTGCCTTCCAGGGGTCTTTCCGGCCCCCTCAAGACGTGCCCGGGTCGTCCGGAGGGTTTCAGGCGTCGTTCCTGCCCCCTCAGGACGTGCCCGGGTCGTCCGGAGGGTTTCACCGTCTTTCCGGCCCCCTCGGGGCGTGCTCGGTCGTCCGGAGGGTTTCGCGCCCACTCCGTTCTCATCGGCGTCGCGGGGTCGCCCACTCGGGACGGCCTCTCGCTTCACGGGTCGTTGAGGCCACCCATCGCGCCTCATTTGATGGTTAGTTGTCCTGCTTTTTATTGTTCATAGTCGCATATGTGATGATGTTTACAAACAAATACATTGCAGCTCCTGCGTACAGATCGACTTGGGACAGCCCAGATGTTGGCACAGAGATGCATTACAGCCCTCTCGTCGAGCCACCGGCGTACCAGGAGTACTCGGACTACTTCTTCGGGAGTCACCAGGAGATAGGGCCGTCACGGTTGTCTGAGGCACCCGTCGTTCGTCTCGCGGCCGCGCGAGAGCATGCGACGCCCGGACCTGACCTCGACCGCAGCGGGACGTTGGGGCCCCGGACCGCTTCACTTTTCCGTCTACACAGCTTGGACGTGCGCGCAAGTCTCGAGCTGATGGTTCTGTTGGGGGCGTGAAGCCTAAGAGGGGGCGTCCGTAGGATCTTTGTTAGTTCATACCTTTTGTGTGTTGTTAGCACCTCTACTATGTAACATATACATATCGTGTTGTTATTATGTTGTTTGTGTTATTTTGCCCACGCTCGACTATACCGTGCAACGTTTAACGCTCGATGACGTAGGTTCCGTCGTACACGGTAGCGCAGCGCAGCGCAACGTAAAAATGGTGCAACAACGAATTTTTTCACTGTTTGCCTAAACAAATTTCGGAATGCCAAAAATGCCTTCAAAATTTCGTATTATGGAAAAACACATCGCAATTGAACTCATGGAACATTTACGTAATAAGTCGCATCAACACCAATCATACAACAATTGTAGCGTACGGTCGTCACTCCCTGGAATACCTACTATTTTACGTGTATGGCCATGGCTGTGTAAAAGGATTGTGGCATTCACATGAACACCACGTCGTTGAACATTGAGAAGTCGCTTCCCACGTTGTGTCAAAGTACCCTGGATATTGATGTTGCATGACCGATCTTCGCCGGAGAACTTCTGCGTTCGGTGTGCGGGGGTAATGGCATCCACAGAGGCATGTGGTGTCACTACAAACACGAGTTGGCGACGCCTTTGAGGGCGCTGATGAATTGTTTGCTGTGCAGATGGCTGTAGTGCATGGAGCCTGCTCTTCAAGCGATCTATCTTCGCGTGAAGGCTTGCGATGTAAAAATATTGGGTTCTCGGGTAAGGGTCATCCATCCACATATTCCATCCACAGGTAACATCTGGAATCTGTGAGTTCACTTCATACACTTAGTGGAGCACGAGATCAATGAGAGAAAATAAGGACGATACTTACGTTGTAGTCAGGGCACCGGTAGAATCTACGACCGGTGAAGCCTTCATGGACATGGTTGAACCATCGCTGTGGCGGCAGGTTACCACACCGGCATTTCGCCATAGCCAAATTGAAGCACGCCGATCTCCGAGGAGGGTGGACCATCTCTCCGGTCGTCAGAGTCCAAAGACACGCATGTCGATGCAAAGTGACGAGCATGCTCCTGGGCCAAATGACTCCCACCAAGTATCGTGAATGAAAGGACGTGACGAAGGACCCGACTTGCCATGGTGTAGTTCAGTTTACGCGGTTGAAGCTTACGGAGGCATAGTATTTATAGATGGAAGGAGTACCACATCGCAATCGCTCAAGCAATGAATATTAAATAATTTTACGCCAATAATTCACGCCATCGCTCGTGAAATTGACTAGTCACGCCGGCATTGTTAATCCCACCCTTTCTCTCTCGTCGGTGGACACCGCAATAGACATCGAAATAACATCACGAGTAGCAACAGGATTGAATCGCATTATTTCACCAAGCGATGTGACAAAGATAAAGAGGTAAAACTGCTCACACACGGTGTTTGTACGCAGTGTTTGAAAAGCTCCTTGCCTACACCTCGCCATTTAATCCGATGTCCTTTAAATAGCGCACCGGTGCCCACTTAATCTCGCACCGCACTAACACCCGTAGCATATATCTCGCTTTTGAAACACTAGTTACTTGCACAAGAACCGTATCTTCACCGTGAAATTTTATAGTTTTTCGTAACCGATGCTTAAATATTAAAACAAATTGATTAACGTGATACAAGTCATGGCACGTATGATGTATAAAACAACCTTGTTTCTTTCTTCCTGCAAGACGCCTCGGCTCGCTTGGCGCCTCGGATTCCTTCGCTTTGAAGTACGTGCCTCGCTTGTCTTGAAGTGCGTCTTGGAATCGTGGGTCGCATGCGTAAAAGGCCGATCGCCGGTGGGTCATCCTTTGCTGTCTCGCCGATTCGCCAAATCAGGTCATATCATGTCATGTCTCGTTAAACATGCGTTTAATTTACTAACAAAGTAATTAGCTATTAATAAATTACATGGTAATGATGATTTAATCACACACTCGGCTATATAAGGAGGAGTGATCCTCGTTTCTCTGACACCATTTACTGCGCCAGACGGTGCTCACTGCGCTTACACATTCGTCTTGCTTTCGATGCTTAGCAACTCTTCTATTGTAAGTACTTCACTTCAAACCTCTCAAAGATTAAGATACCATATGGAGTTCCCATCGCCATCAAGGAGTCTCTCCACGAATCTGTCCGGAAGGTGTTCAACGGCCAATGTGTCTATGCGGCGCCTTTTGCTTTTGAGAAAGTCCCAAGACTTTTCCTATAATGTCTGGGAGAAGATATTGAAGTCTGCGCGAACCATGCGTCTGATCGAACAAATAGACATGGAGAGGAGGGCAAAGTACCACATAAATCACTTCTTACTTATTTCTTCCCTAACTAACATATACACGCAGATGCTAACCTCGATCTTTTTAGCCTCCATTATGTGAGTTTATTCAATACTTGGACGCCGAGCAAACTCCCGATATGGAGCGGCAGATGCACCGGGAAGGGGTGGAGCGCAGGGCCAGGGCCGAGGAACGGTGGCAAGATGCCCTCCGTGAAGAAAGAAACAAGCAAGCGAGAGAAGAGTTTCAGCACGCCGAGGTGACGACCGACAATGGCAGATTCAATGAGCGTGAGGCGGACCGTGCCAGAAAGCGTGAGAGAGCTGCTAGAGCCGTGGAAGCAGGACCTAGTGCGTTATGAAGGAAAATACCCCACGCACCCAAAGAGTATTATTATCGTGTATGACAACTATGCTTTTTAATCTCCTAAGACATGTAGGTTTAGTTATGATACACTACTATGCTAGATTGTTTTATGCATCATGCGTGCCATTGTTTGTATTATGTAATCCAAATTTTATTATTTAATCTCCGGTTCTTTAAAACCATAAACCGCTTATTTGCTCGATAGAAAAAACTAATCATCATCTCAAATTTACTATTATTTACTTTTTTTATTTTTCTACTTAATTGAACGGAGTTAACAAATTAATCAAATAATGTCGTAACGGTACCGTATTTGATAATGTGAAAAAAAGGAGGGAATCAAATAACATAATGGAAAACGCCCTAGAAAGGGTATGAAACGACCTAAAACCCTAAGCATTGCGACATACTTTCTCAATCTCCATATTAATCGACCAATTTTTTCCAGGCAATTGATGGCAGTGGTAGGAGGAGGCAAGAAGGGGGGCCACTGGCATATAAAGCGCCCGCTGGACGGGCGCCAATTATTAAGCGCCCACTGGACAGGCGCTCCATATTAAACGTCCGCTGAACGGGCGATATTTAAATAACGCCCGCTGGACGGGCGTTATTTATATGTCGCCTAATTAACGGGCGTGATATAATTACTCTCCGCCCATCCGGCGTTTAAAATTTAACGCCCGATCGTGGGCGCGCCGAGGCTATTTTTTAATTTTATTAAACGGGAAATTATTTTTTTAATTTCGAATTAAATTAAAGCTAGTACAGTAAAACTAGAGGAGCCCGGTGGTCTGGAAGCTAGGAGTAAATTTCAGCCAGCATAAAAAGTTGCCCGCATTTTTAACTTGGTCCACATCTCAAAAAAATAAAAGGTATATTTGTGGGTGGGGGGTGGGGGGCTACGATCTTGTTCCCGAGTTGGTTGCCGACTCCAAAAAGGAACGCCTCCTCCCGCCATCATTGTGTCTTCGCTCTTGGCGTTTGGCAGCGCGCGATGGGATTTCAAGTCAACAAAAGAAGCATATGCGCGTATGAGCTTCTCCGCCTCTGTGGATATGCACGTATGGTGTACGTACCTACCTACGTTGTTTCACGTATCATGCTAAGCACGAAGCATGTGTACGTACGGGTATTAGTTTCACATCTCCACATGAAAAATTGGCACCAGCGTTTTTCTTTATTTTTTAAGTCAATCAATTTTTGGTAACTTTTTTAAAATGATTTTAGGTATCAAACATATTTCAAATATCGACACAAGTATCATCCGAATATATCCTGTTCGACAACATGTTTCAGAGCAAAGTATCACACAAAAACAAAGTCTTGGGATCTGGATTTCGAGTATCGGTGGTATCAGGTTGATGGTATCATCGAGTTTCGTGACATAATTGAGGTATCGGAAAAAAGAAATCATCTGATTATCATATATCACAAAACAAAATCTCAGGTCTGAATTTTGAGTATCGGTGGTATCAGGTTGGTGGTATCGCCGAGTTTCGGTATCGAAAAAAAAGGTATCATAAGGGTATCATAAATCACAAACAAAAAAGTATCGGTATCGGTGGTATCAGATTGATGGTATCGTCGAGTTTCATGGTATCATTGAGGTATCTGAAAAAAGGTATCATATATAACAAACAAAGTATCGGTCCGGGTGTCGAGTATTGGTGGTATCGTCGAGTTTCGGTATCGAAAAAAAGGTATCATAAGAGTATCATATATCACAAATAAAAAAGTATCGGTATCAGTGGCATCAGGTTGGTAGTACCATCGAGTTTCATGGTATCATTGAGGTATATGAAAAAAGGTTTCATATATAACAAACAAAGTATAGGTCCGGGCGTCGAGTATCGTTGGTATCAGGTTGGTGGTATCGTCAAGTTTCGGTATCGGAAAAAAGGTATCATAAGGGTATCATATATCACAAACAAAAAAGTATCTGTATCGGCGGTATCAGGTTGGTAGTATCGTCGAGTTTCGTGATATCATTGAGGTATCTGAAAAACGGTATCATATGTAACAAACAAAGTATCGGTCCGGGTGTCAAGTATCGGTGATATCAGGTTGGTGGTTTCGTCGAGTTTCGGTATCGGAAAAAAGGTATCATAAGGGTATCATATATCACAAACAAAAAAGTATCGGTATCGGTGGTATCAGGCTGGTGGTATCGTTGAGTTTCATGGTATCATTGAGTCATCAGAAAAAAGGTATCATATATAACAAAGTACCGGTCTAGGTGTCGAATATCGGTGGTATCAGGTTGGTAGTATCGTCGAGTTTCGGTATCGGAAAAAAGATATCATGAGAGTATCATCTAAAAATATTGTTCAAAAGGTAGATATCTGAGCAAAAGTATTGTGCAAGTATCATAAAAAATCCGTTAAAAAAACATGTATCAGAGCAAAAGGGATCGTGCAAGTATCACCTAAATTTCGATCCGTTTCAAAAACTGGTATCAGAGCAAAAGTATCATCCAAGTATCATCTTAGAAATTCCATTCAAAAAACAGACTCCAGTAAAAAAAGACACCCATGTAATCCTTCATATTCGTGTACACATGTTCCCACCTTGGATTAGCGCTCATAAATATAAACTAGAAAAAATAGAACTTGAAAAAATTGATGAGAATTAACTAGTAGCTAGATCTCAATTTTATGAGTGTTGTTTTTTTTTGTTTGATATATTTAACATATAATTTTTTTAAAAAAAAGTATAAGTGCAACCATGTAAGACTAATACCCATGAATAACTAGTCATGTATATATAGTAGTTTGCTAGCTAATTAGCCTCAACTGCAACTTCAATACATGAGCTGTGTGTGAGCGTAAACGTGGCGTGCAAAAGACGCGAGCCAAGCACGGGGACATGGTGCTTAGCGAGGATCAGGTGGGTTACCGTGCGTCCGTGCGAACCCAGCGATCCGCTGCGAGCCTGCGATCCGACGGCGGCTGCTTGTCCCGTCGGGATAGACGTGGGACGGGATCCCGTCCAGAAGATTTTCCCTATTTGTGGACATCTCCGGCGGTCTGTCCCGTTTCTCACTTCTTGCGTCACTATTCGTGTCATCGTGTGTCATCTTATAAAAAAGAGTTGCTTTATTACTTTATTACTACTCCGTAATTGCTTTCCAAACAACTTCCCCATCGCACCACTCTCTGAATGTCCGATTCTTTGCAGAAAACGATTGAATTGATTCGCTGAGGCAACAAAATCAAATCCTCGGCACTGTTTGCTACAGTGATAGGACATAAAAATGGTCCACGTTGCTGAAGATGCTCTAAAATTGAGGAATTATTGTGAATTTGCCACTCTAAAAGAAGTGTACTGGGGATTTCCCACCCCATGACAATGACATATGAACCCTCTTGTTGGTACGACATTTTGTCCCAATGGAAAATACACAACCAATTATCTTTATGGTGGCAATTTTACAAATCCTGAAAAAAATGTCTTACTTCTTCTGTCAAGTAAAAAAGGATCATTTGGAGGGTGATTTGGTGACATAACATTCCCGGTCACAAATGCACGTGCCCACGAGGCATCCTCTATGTGGTTGTTTGGTTGATGTTTGATTAGAGGCTGACTCGTATCAGGCCCTCTTTGATAACTTGTTTAGTTTTAGTTTAGTTTTTGTTGGAAAAATTTAACCACATTTGAAAGTGGTATGATAAGGCTAAATAAATTATTCAAAAAATATTTTTGAGATTTTTGAGAAAAACCCTACAAAGTTATAAAAAAATATTTTTAAAAAATAAAGTGAATTGTGTATGTAAAAATAACAAAAGTTGCAATCCCAACAAAAACTAAACTAAAACAAGCTATCAAAGAGGCCCTCAATCCAACGAAGCAGATCGTTGCCTGGCTAAGCCCATCCTAAGCAGTTGTTAAGTTCCCTTGCATCATTTGAGCCTAGTTTGTCGGGGAAATTGTAATTTTGTCATCCTTGAAGAGATGGTCTCACTATTTAACCAGCTCTCTCGCAATGATATGTGCGACCATATGTGTCTATAAAAATTGATCAGGGTGGCAAAATAACAAGGCCCATTGTTAATAATGGCACATATGCCGTATGCGAATGTGCTGACACAGAGGCGCCTCCTAGGAACCTGCGCTTGTCATGGCCGCGTCCTAGGCGCGTTGCTCGCGTCCCTGGACTCTTGGCAGACCGCGCGTCGAGCCGCCATTCTAGCTGTGCGTTTAGTCGCAGTCTTGGTCATGCGTCGGCCCCGCCGCGATGGCCACATGGCAAGGTCGTCGTCACGCGTGGAGGTTCTGCCATCGCCTTGGATGTGTGTTGAGGTCGCTGCCAGAGTCGGCCCAAGCCCTGCGTGGGTTGTGCGACCGCACAGGTCCACCGAACCATTAGTGCCTCCAGTTCTAACTCATAATCTAATATATGCATAGATGCACTCGTATTTTCATTCATCAAATATGGGTATCATAAATTCTAATTGCCTAGTGGAATTAATTTATGTGTGTAAAGAGGAGGTTTTGGGTTCAAACCTCGCAACATGCATATTTATAACTTTTTTCTTTTTATTCCTTATTCACAATAGGTGTTATATGAAAGTTTTGTTATATTTTCACGTAAGTGTTTTATAATTTCTGTTTAAAAACTTTATTATAGTGGGGCCTTAGTAGGCTGTTTGGTTGACTTCTCAGTGAACTATGAGCTGAGTCAGGCAGAGATGATGCAAATGGTTGTTGTTTGGTTAGTTGTATGAAATTGTATAGGCTACATAGAAATGTTGTTTGATTGATTGCACTAAATAGAGAATGGTATGGAAAAATTCAAAAGATGGATGAAACATATTAAAAAAAACGCTGCAGGCCATTCGTCCGGACGCGCGCAGACGCGGGAGCGGGACGCTGCAGTGGGGCACGCTGCAGCCATGTGGGGGTGGGTCCCACAAACATATTTTTTTCGGTGCCCATAAATTTTGACTGGGTGCTCTAATCCACCAACTGTTTGCACCAACGCGTTCCTCGTATTTTACGAAAAAAACAAGATGTATGTTGCCATATAAATTTTGACCGGGTATCCTCAAGTTGCATTAGTAGATCATTAAGTTTCATCAGCAGGTTCTCAAGTTATTGAAACTTCAAACTTACTTAGTGAAACTTGGGTTTTGCCTACTGAAACTTGGATTTTATACTCGTTAAACTTGCCGAACTGTCAAGTTTCATCAGGTTTAATCCAAATTTCATCAAGTTTCAATAGGTTTCATCCAAGTTTCTTCAAGTTTCATCAAGTTAATCCAAGTTTCATCAATTTTTAACATGTTTCATCCAAGTTTCATCAGGTTTCATCTAACGCTCCCCTTTATCAATACATGGGTCAAGGTTTATCAGCACATGACTAAGGTTCACTAGTGTACGTGTCAAGTTTCATAAGTGAGTTCTCCTAGTTTCACATAAAAAATTTGAAAAAGTGAAAATAAATAAATAAAGTATTTTAAAATGGGTTTCCCTTGATTTTAGAAGAATTATGGAATTTATTCCATGCAATTTGAACATTGTTTGTATTTATACAAAAATCAGAAGTTTAATTGAAAAATTATCAACGACACATCTAGCCAACATCCGAACGGGTGGCTGATCGGACGATCGCCGCTGGTTCGGCGCGCGTCCGAGCGGACCCTGGCCGCCGCCTAAAAAATAAATTCTACAAAATCAAAATAACAAAAATATCAAATACGAAAATAAAAAATTCAAAAGAAAGTCTCATAAATAAATAGATTCAAAAATGAAAATTTTAAACTTTTGAAATTTATATGGCAAGTGTGGTCTAGTTTTGTTTAAAAAATATCAAGAACCCATTTTTGAAATCGGTTCGATAATCGAAGATATTATTTGAAATATATAGCAAAAAAAAATGATTCAAATGTGTTGCTGCATCCGCGGAGCCTGGCTATGCTGAAACACCTAATTTGGTTGTATCTCCAGAGCCTAACTCGAAAGGAGTAGTTGCATCCAGAGAGCCTGGTTCGGTTCAGATGGGTGAGAAGACAACCAAACACCCTAGTTTTATATCTCTAAAGGCAAAACTCCTAAGATATAAGCAGTCAAACAACCTATAAAATCATAGGACCGGCCCTGCCAGCTGGAATGACCGCCAGTCAGCCTCGCTATCGTGTCGCGCGTGGAGGCTGCGGCCATGCACTACAGGAAACGTGATTTATGTGGGCGGTCAAAAAACCAATGTAGGCGGCAATAAAAATCTGACGACATTGCGGGAGATATGTCGGCGGTATATGTTATGCCGCCGACATAGGTCCTGATCCCCCCTCCCTTCCATTGCACCCAATCCAAATTTGAATTTCCTAGCCCGCCCAACGGACTCTATGTGGGCGGCATTAATAAGACCGTCGACACAAATTGTCTGCCGTGTCCCCTGCCGTTAGTCCTAACGGCAACGTAGCAGAACGGACCCACAAGGCATACAACGGTTGTCTATGACATGTGGGACCACAGTGTGGCGCTAGAAAGCATAGGGGACCCTCAGTGTCAGCGGCAGATGTAATACCGCCGAGATAGATCTTAAAAAAAAAAAGAAACAGCGGGCGCGGGGGCTCGAACCCGAGACCTCGTGGTGACGGGTGAGCTGCGCCGCACCGCGCGCTGTAAACCAGTGGGGAGAGAATGCTTTTCAGTTAGAACAGGATGATGGTTTTGTTTTATAGGGTTGTACGTAACCTTTGCCGGTGGTTTATTTATACCGCCCACAAAGATCCACATAATGTCGTCGGTTTTCTTAACACCGCCCACATAGTGTTCGTTGGGCGCTAGGAATTAAATTCAAATTTGGATCGGGTGCGATGGGAGGGAGGGGATTAGGACCTATGTCGGCGGCAAGTACTGAACCGCCGAGATAGATCTTTAAAAAAAGAAACTGGGGGCGCGGGGGCTCGAACCCGAGACCTCGTGGTGACGGGTGAGCCGCGCCGCGCCGCGCGCTGTAAACCAGTAGGGGAGAGAGAGCTTTTCTGTTGATACAGGATGATGGTGTGTTTTATAGGGTTTACTTCACCTTTGTCGGCGGTTCAGTAAATACCGTCGACATAGCCTGGCCTATGTCGTCGGTTTATCTATGCCGCCCACACAGTCCCCCCTCCCCCCGGGCCATAGATGCTTTGCCGAGCTCTGCCGAGAGGGTCTTTTGTCGAACCCTAAGTTCTAGGGCATGCACCACCTCTCATAGCTCGTTCCACGCATCCATTTCGACGTAGGCTAGAATCCAAACTTTTTTGAGCAAGACTCACCTCCGTCATGTCGTATGTTCTCGATACATTGAACCCTAATAGGCAGTGTTTGAAGCAACGTGTTGAAAAAATGCAGATGAGGTCGATATAACGTCATGGAAAGTGGAGGAGCTGTAGTGCTAGCTATACAACCTTGGGTTGGGCAATACACCACTCCGCGGAGGCGACGGTGGCTCGGAAAGGCGGCCGGTGGATGGTTATTGTCGGCGGCTAGGCTGAACAGCTGCCGACATAGAGATGGGCAAGGAGGATATGTCGGCGGCTACACATAAGCCGCCGACATTGACGGACCTATGTCGGCGGTATTCAAAGGGCCGGCGACACAGATTCGTTCCACTGGCCTGCGGGCCCAAGGCGTCACGTGCACGGTTCATGACACAGTGTCGGTGGCTCAGGGGGCTATGTCGGCAGCAACGGGCCGCTGACACTGATGTACAATCTGAATATAACTTAGCCCGTCCAAATCTCGTATTCTCCTGCATCTCTCGCCTCTCCACGCCGGGCCGCCGTCGCCAGACCTCTCGCCGCCGCCACCACCGCCCCCATCGCCACCCACCGCCACCACCCACCACACAAGGCCAAGGCCGTCGTCCCACGGCCGCCCCCAAGACGCCGCCGCCGCCGCCGCCGCCACAAGGTTGCGTCGCGTTTGCGTGCCGCTCAAGACGCCGCCACCCGCGCCGCACCATGCCCACCGCCAACCGCCACCGCCCCCTCTCCCCGACGCCATCCCTCTCTCCGGGCGCCACCACCTCCCGGCGCCATCCCCTCTTCCTCCGGCGCCACCACCTCTCCCGCCGACGCCACCACCTCCTGGGCGCGGCATCCCCACTGTCCGGGGACTCCACACCTCCTCTCCCCCACTGCCGGACCGGCACCGCCACTCCTCTCCCCCACTACTCGTTGCAGGTAATATTTGGACATTTTTTTTGAAATGTGGTAGCTATGTCATCGGTACTTTCTGTACCGATGACATTAGTAATCGTGATTAATTAGTGTAACATAGTTAATTATTTGTGCATGCCTAATTAGTTGTTACTTAATTTGTGCTTTGCAAATACGTGAACGGAGCCCGACTTAAACCCGTTCGGGGGCGCGGCACATGTTCGTAAGGAACACGGACGGTGATTCGGTGTGTTCCGTTACGAGAGGTGTCGTGCTCCCGAGCTGTCCACGTTTTGGACAGCACACGGATTTTGGACAGCACACGGATGTTGGTTTGGGTATGGGGGTCGTGGCCACGGGAGGTGCACGGGTCGGAAATTCGGTCGCGTAACCCTATTGTTCTCCTTGTGCATAACATAAGCGGTACACTGCACGTCGCTGCTGCAATCGGGGAATCTGCGGGTTATCTTGCCGAATTCACCACAGCCCCTGTGGCTATGACCCCCATACCCAAACCAACATCCATGGGTGGGTAAGCCCTCCTATTTAGCTACACATAGACCGTAAATATCGTGAGGTAGATCGTTTACTTGTCGAATAGATATATAATGCAGGAATGTGAATGCATTAGTGAATGTGTAGTGCTAAAATGTAAATCCGCTATTGAATGTACATGTAGTAGTTAAGCGATGGAAGATCGACGGTGGATGTACGATGGTTGGAAGAAGTCTGGGCACCACACGAACAAGTGGTTCGAAAAAGCTGAAAAGTTTGTCGAAGATTCTTTTCGAGGATTCCGCAACCCTACCATAGCAAAAGTGACTTGTCCCTGCGCTAACTGCTCGGATACGGAGAAGAGGTCGAAGAGGGATATGACCGAGCATCTCTGTAGGCATGGTTTCAAACCAAACTATTTTGTATGGGTCTTTCATGGCGATAGGAAGCGTCCGGCGCCCGTGTCTAGCCCTGTGGATTTTGGGGAGGGCTACGATGAAGTCGAGCCCGACAGATTGGACGATCTAACGGATGATGTGGGTAGAGCTTTTAATCTATCTCCTAAGGAAGAGGCCGAGCCACTTGCCCAAAAATTCGAGAAGCTACTTGATTCTGCCAAGGAGCCACTCCATGGGCATACCGATGTGACCGTGCTCTCGGCGGTTTCGCGTCTGGTGGCGGTGAAGACCAAATATAACCTGTCTGCCAATTGCTTCAATGACGTGTGCAAGCTTCTGGATAGCCTACTTTCGGCTGGGCACAAGATGACTCGAAATCTGTATGAGTCGAAAAAGCTTTTGAGCGTGTTAGGCATGCTATGCGAGAGGATAGACTACTGTCCAAAGTTATGCATGCTTTACCGGAAGACCGATTCTAGGCTGACTCATTGTAAGCATTGTGGTGAGAGTCGGTACATGCTAGTTATTGGACGAGATGGCGTGAGAGAGCAGGGCACGGTTGCTCGTAAAATCTTCCGCTTTCTTCCGATCACTCAAAGGTCATAACGCTCAGACATGTCCAAAACCACGGCCAGACAAATGAGGTGGCATAAAGAGGGCATACGTAGGAAGGAGGGCGTGATGACGCATCCATCGACATGAAGCACGGAGGTATTTTAACCAAAGAACACCACGAATTTGCGGTGAGCACGAGAATGTGCGATGTCGGGCTATCCACCGACGGGTTCACTCCATTCAATATGACCTCGCACCCATACTCGTGCTGGCCTGTATTTGCCATCCCATACAATCTACCGCCTCAACTTTGTCTGAAGGAAGAGTATATGTTTCATTCTGTTATCATACCCGGTCGTAAGTCTTCTGGAAAAAACTTGGACCTATTTATGCAACCACTTGTAGAAGAGCTGAGCGACCTCTGGACCAACGGGGTATTGACACATGATAGCTATAAGGGGCAGAACTTCAAGATGAGGGCCGTCTACCTGTGGTCCATACACGATTTTCTGGCGTATGGCATGTTTTCGGGGTGGAGTACCCATGCAATGTTCTCGTGCCCTAAATGCTTGAGAGACACAGATGCATTCAAACTAAAAAAAAGGGGGCAAGGCATGTTGGTTCGACTGTCATCGTCGTTTCCTGCCACCATTTGTGTCTTTTTATACAATTGACGAAGTTATTACTTTAACCATTTGTTTCTTTCGTCATGCAAAGCGCTCTGTGTTGAACCTCCCGCGACTCCGCCGAGCACTACGAGGTCGCTCGCCGATGTGATCGACAAGATGACATCCAAAAAGGTTAGAGACTCCCTCAGGCTTGCTCGCTTGGATGCGGTGATGAAGAACTACCGATCGGAGGGCACGAGAATCACGAGGGACCAGGCTGGTCAGGAGTACCTGGACACGGAGCAATATCTTCCCTGGCGTCCAGACTGGTTGGACATGGAGCCAAGGGGTTGGAGGTATCTTTGCCTCACTTGGGAGACGCCTGAGTGGATCGCCATGTCCAAGAGGAACAGGGAAAACAGGGAAGTGGGGACTGAAATGTGCACCACCTACATGGGCGGCCTCGGCATGGGTCACGTGGCATGAGACTTGGTGAGCACATTCATCTTTTATACATATAATTTACTAGTTTTGAAAAGGTTTAATATGCCACTATTTGATTTCACACAGGAGGTTGCATCCGGGGTTGAGCCCTCAGGATTCGCCGTGTGGAGGGTTGCACACATGCCACGTGTGCTCCCAGACGGGAGACAACCACCGATGCCGCTAGCTGCCTAGGAGAAGGATGTAAGTAACCAACTCTTTTCGCTTATTTACACCTACTCGATAGTTTCTAACTATTCCGCATCATCTCATTTGTTCGCAGGATGCATATACTGCGGCCATGTAGGCGAAGCATGGTGAGGAGTGTGACCCCGCCAATATGCCAGCCGACCATGTGGTTCTCTACGACTAGTTTGGTGGGAGGGCTCACGGTAAGTATGGCATGATGGACTCCGTCGTCGATCCCACAGCAGCATCATACGAGGTCGAGAACACGTCGACAAGGAGCCTCACCGCCACCTCCGCCTTGACTAGAAGCCCAGGCCAAGCATATCGAGGAGTTGCTACAAAAAAAGGGCGGCGGACGACGGCAATGACAAGAAGAAAGAAGCGCAAGCACAAGCAGAAAAGGATGCGGCGAACGAGAGGAGGATGGATATGCTCCAGAATCAGAACCTCTACCTGATGCAGTTTTTATAAAAGGTAATTAAAACATTATGTTCTATTCGCAGTTATATCTGTTCACCTTCTTTCATTGTTTTGACGCTAACATATCATATATGTATATACTCGTAGGCATTCCCAAGGGCGGGGTTCTCCATCCAAGCCCCAGCGCCTCCTGCATCACAGTTCGCCTACACGCCGTCGCAGGGGCCACCACCGACGCAGCCCGGCGCTTTCCCCGTGTTCGTGCCGCCACCCTGGATGCTCCAGATCCCGCCAGCGGCAATGCCTTTTTCAGGGGTATGTATTTCTGCCATATCATTTTCATAAGAGTACATAAATGCATAAAGTTAGTCAGATACATAGTTTTCTTCACTCTTGCAGGTGTCCGGCTCAGCTACGCCTGCTCATGCACAGAATGTGCAGCAGGGAGGCGACGATAGTGCCACAGCCTCCGACGCCCAGCAGTTTGCGGAGGGCTTCTTTGCGCATGATCCCAATCTCTACGGCAGTTCGCAGAATCATTAGGTTTAGTACGTACGCACTTGTCGATGTCTAGGATATAAAACTTGCTTACATGACATTGTTATGGCCTTATATATGTGCTATCATTTGGTTATATATATGTGTGAAGGCTGTGTGTCATTTGGTTTTGTTTGGGGAGGGCTATGTGCCATTTGGTTTATATTTGTCGTTGAATTTGTGTTTTGCATCGATGTGATTGCGGAGTGCTCGAAAAGAGGTGGATTCGAGCACCTAAATATGTGGATGATGTGTGGACAAACTGGGGAGGGCTATTTCTGCTGGGAATTGTATATTTTTGCAGGTTAAAATTGGTGTTTTATAAAAAAAAGCAGCAATTTTAATTGCTGCTGCAAATACCTATGTCGGCGGTCCTATATCTGCCGCCGACATAGGCCTCCTCCAGGCGATCGGCCACGGCCAGCTGGCCGCCAACAGTCTCGGCGGCATAGGGGAGGCCGCCGACATAGCCTTAGATCTACCTCGGCGGTATCCGTTCATGCCGCCGATATTGTCCACCTCAGTCGCCGTGTTACCATTTCCTGTCCTAAGCCTATGTCGGCGGCATTACATATGCCGCCGACATAGGTGGTGCCACGCGTCGTCCATTCGTCGCCCGGTGGAGCCCACCTGTCAGATTGCCGTCAAACGGCGCTGGCCGTCACGGGCTCAGCAATGTCGACGGTTGTTTATGCCGCGGACATAGGTGGCAATCTGGGCGCTTGTCTTTGATGTTTGCTTGTCGGCGGACCCGACGACAGAAGTGGGCTATGTCCACCACGGGGTCTCGGCGGCGCAGTGTCGGTGGCTAGCCGCCGACATAGAGTTATGTCGACGGTATTTGGGGCTATGTGGTCGGCTTTTGCTGACCACACTGACCCTGATTCCTGTAGTGATGGACGCGAGCCAAGGCCGCCGCGCCTGGAGTCCCCGCCTCTGCCACTTAGCTTCAAACATAATATGTTTTGCAGACATTGGAGAGAGGCTCCGACCACCTCCGCCTCGGCGGCTCCACTGGTGCAGCCACCAGTCTCATCGTCCTAGCATTCAAATAAATATTTCTATTCCATAGTTTACTTATAATAACACATGACTGTACCCAAGAAAAAGATTGGTAAAAAAAGTAAAAAAAATCCTCAAATACTCCCTCTGGTCACAAAAAGAAGTTGACATTCGACATTGACTTTTGCATACGTCTTTCACCATTCGTCTTATTAAAAAAAATAAAAATTTAAGTTATACTTAAAATATATTTAATAATAAACTAAATCACAACAATATTTACATAACTTTTTTGAATAAGATGAATGATCAAGAATGTCTTCAAAAGTCAACGATGACTTTTTTTTGGTGATCGGAGGGAGTACTTTTTTAAACATGTCACAAAGCTTTAGAATAGGTCCGGCACAACAAGATCGTTGGCTAGAAGGTTGCAAATGATCTAGGAAATCTGCAGCTCAAACATACGATGACCCGGCTAAAGATTTGCCCTCATTAGAGCAGTTTCATGTGCAACTCAGTTGCACTCCCGGTAGCAGTGCAAAATTGCACATCCATCTCGTTAGCTCTGCTACGATTTACGCTAATACAAATTCATGAACGACATCAGGAGACACGATGTTTAGTAACGTGGTTCGGCTTTCGCCTACCTTTGTGGAGCTTTGAATGTGGGCGTTCCTCCCCAATCCATAATCTCAGAGCCTCACACGCCGGGTCATGGCCATTAACCGTCACGACCACCTCACTCATATGCTAATATTATGTGGTCATTGTCATGGATTACACCAGGGTCACCTCTCTTTATACAGTGGAGTCTTGGCTAAAGTCCGACTCCTACACTGAACCAATTGTAACATCCCAAATTTTTAAACCCAATTTGGCACGTTAATTAATTTCTTAAATTGCATAATTTAAAAATGTTAATCATTTATTTATATTGCATCATGGCATCATCATTTTATGCATCATCCTGAAAATAACTGGTGCATTTAAAATCTCCAAAGTAAAAATATTTTGGAAGGTTATAGTAAATCGTTAACTGATAACATTTTCTTTAAGCAAATCCGTGTGGAATTTTGGAAAGGTGTTATTAAATTTTGGGAATTAAAGTATTATTGTATTTAAAAGACTATTTGAAAGAGATATGCATTTGGAAAATCGTAAAGATTTAAAGGCCTTCTATTCTCCTCTCGCCCAAGTCTCGCCCACTTCTCCTCTCTCCTTCCTTTCCCCGCCCCCACCTCTTTTCCTCCTCGATGGGCCGACGATGATAGCCAAACCGCTCCAGCCACCGCCCAAAGACGCCTTCATCCTCCTCTTTATACCATGAGTGTTGTGCCCCGCAAGCGGGCCCGCCTCGTCGACCTCTTCTCCTTCCTGTTTTCTTCTTCCCATGTCATGGTCGTCTCCGCCGGATCGCCGCCGTTCTCTCTCTCTCTCTCTCCCGGCCTCGCCATTGCGTCTCCCACGCATTGCGCGCCCTACACTCTTCCGCCGGACCCTCTCCGTCCCTACCCATTTCCTTGTCTTGTCGCCGCCAAACCATCTCTTCGCATTCAATGCGTTCACCTTCAAGGCACCGCCGGGATCGGCGCCGGCGACACCTAACCGCGTCGTCGCGTAAGGATTCTCTCGGGCGAGTTTCGCTTTTAAATGGGGATCGCTCCCCTTTGTTTCGCGCTTGCGCCGACGCATTTCCCTTCGCCCAACCGGTGCGTCGTCGATCTTAATCACCTTGCCGCTGTTCCTTTTCCTTTCGCCGCTTCTTTCCTCCTAATCCATGCCCTCCTTGGTGACCCGCAGGTCGCCCAAATAGCTTACGCCTGTGGATTGACGCCGTGTGATCCGCTGCGTCCGGAGCTCAGCTGCTGCCGCCGTGTGGTCCCGCCGCCGCCACCCTTCCGTCGGTGAGCTCACCAAACGTGTCGCCTCTTCATTGTTGCTTACGGCCGAGGGAATCGGGTTTTGACTCGCTTCGCCGGCGCCGCAGACGCTTATGAGGTCCCGCCGCCGTGCTTTCATTGCGCCGCCGCCTCCGTATTCCGTATTGCCGCCGAGACCACCATGGTGTTCGCCTCGCTTTGAATGTCACTCACAAGCAACCATTCTAACCCGGTGGCGGCGTGCCGCCGCCGCCGTGCTTGCCGCCGCCACGGAGTCTCTCTGTTTTCCTTTGCCATCATGGTGCCACCGACAAGGGACCCGCCAACATCGGTCGCGGTCCTGCGCCCTCGCCAGGTGTTGTGCCGTCTTGCATTACAAGATTTAGCCGTTCCGCGAGCCGCCCAAGATCGAGACCCCTTTCTTTTAATTATTTTTCTAATTTCTGATTAAATCATTTACCCTGTTCACCAAAGTATTTGCAAAAAAGGTCTAATGCGTGATAAAATTTGTAAAAGCTTGTAAAATACATTATTAGTTACCGGACCGTAGAAAAGCATTTATATAAGCATGTCATGCATGCAGCATCGATTCTAGTTAAATAAGTAGCGTAATAAGGTTATTATTTCTTTTAGCATGAAGAGTTGTCATAGCATTTCTTTTAATTAAAAAGAAAACTCCTTAGCGCCCCACGGACCTCGTGAAATATTGTTGCCATACCATCCATGCAGCTTTGCACTTGTTAGAAGTATTCATGATTTAGTAATGGCATCATTCCATGTGTGCATTAACCATTTAGCATCATGTTTCCTTTAAATGAAAATGCATGAAACATGGAGTTGTCTGCATTTCCTTAAAAACAACATGGCATAAAATATTTTACTTATGTGGTTGTATTGCTTTGCATGCGTAGCGCGTTTAGGAGGTCAAGCCCTCAAGACCCGACGACGACGCCCCTTCGCTTTCCCGGAACCGATCAAGGCAAGTCCCCTTTGATCATATTGAGAAGCCATTTTCGTTATTTAGAAAATATTTATTAGACTTGAAAATATGCATGCTAGTTTAAAAGATAAATGCCGATTTCCTAGACTTAGTTATCATGACCTAATAGAAAGGTGAGAAATATGGTAGGATTAAACCTAAGGCTAAAATATGAATTGCCCTTATTTATATGCTTTGATTGTGGTAGGATAAATGCTTAAAATCATTTATGCGAATGATTCAATCATTTGTGTGAAATGAGAAGTATTGTTGAGAAATGTTTGGGGAAGGATGATTTAAAGGATAGCGCATCAAGGGTGATGCTTGATAGGAAAAGATTTTCCTCTTACCCCAAAATCTTTCCGACTAGGGAGATATTTTGTCGGTTAGTGCAAGATGGCACCGGTTTTACTTGGGCTAAAATATAAACTCTCCCTAGTCTAAGGACCGCCATCCTATAATCCTATGAACGGAGCCATTACAAGATGCGACCTCGAGCTCCGGTATGGGACGGACCCGATCGCTGGCCCTCGTGGTTGATGGTCTTGTGGCGAAACATCGTCTGGTGCGTAGCCTCTCGAGGGTAAAGCGCACCCACTCGCAGAAAGTTAAAAGCTGTCATGATAGCCGTGCTCATGGTTATGAGCGCCAAGGACCGATTATATGGTAGTTTCTTCATTTTAAAATAAATTTAGAAAAGGGATTTTGAAGAAAGGATTTGAGATGAGTAAGGATTTGAGAAGGATTTCGTTTGAGCTAGGTGCCACCGGTGATATTCCAAATGGGTATCGCCTATCGGAAGTGTCACGCGAATGGACCTAGCGAGTTTGAGAAAAGAAAAGAAGAAAGAATTTTGTTCTTGCTATGGCACCGAGGCCAAGTGGCGAGAACCGCTTGAGAAGAGCCCAAAGAAAATGTTGAGATTTAAAGTTTCAAATTGCTTTGTCAAAACTAGGTTAAATAATCTGCGATTTACGCAAATATCCTAAACCTTCCTTGTACGGAACCGCATTTGCATAATTCCTGCACTTGCGAGTACAATTTGTACTCACCATCCTTTCCTCCCTCTCTTTCAAAACTTCAACACCGGGTCCATCCGAGTATGGCCCGCCGTCCGAGGAGGAGGACCCGGATTACGCCGAGGAGGCGCTCCGATGAAGAGTATGAAGATTAGGTTACGCTGCGTTCCTCTGCCTCCGTGCTCGTGGGATGAATAAAATTCTAGATGTTGTATTAGGCTTGTATCGCTGTGGTATCGATTTGCGGCTGCGAGCCGTTGTATGTTGTTTGTACCGACTATGTTCCGCTTTGTAATAATAATATCGTTGGCACTATTCCGCTTTCAGATATCTCGTGTGTACTAGCCATGATCCTTGGGACTAGTACGGGTTTACGCAGGTGGAATCCGATCTTGTAAATCGGGTGCCGACACCAATCCTGCCTATTACAACTCAGAGTCTAATTATAACCCTCCTTTTACACATATTTTAAACAAAAACCTAACAAATTACACTCTGGAGAATATGATTTTCTCCACCTTGAATTCGTTCCAACGTCTTGCATGAAACCTTATACCCGAACTCTGATTGCTTCTTTTGCAGCTTACATTGAGCCGTCCGACGAGTACACCTTCTTAAACCCACCGCCTTTTTGAACAAACGTTGTTACTTGGCAACATGCTCCCTGCACTTGGAATTTACAATTCCCATTGCAGCATATACACATGCGACGTCGTCCTCTACTTGATCATCACAACCCTGCCACCTTTTATAATTTTGACGATATTCCTATCTGCATTTTGGAACACCGTCCCATCATGTGAGGTCTTGAGCCAAATTAGATTCCTTCATAGTCTCAAAACAGGCTTCACATCTTGAAGTATCCGGTCAACTCTGCTTTTCACTTTTTATTTTGATGGTTCCTATTCAAATAGAACAATAAAAAATTGCCAGCAACTTATGAAGAGAACAACTTCTTATTGTGTCACATGAAGAAGATCAACCGAATCTAACATCTATGCCCAACTGCATATTTGATCCTTGACATGACGTCAACACCATTGCTTTCGAGTCACTTTCGGCCACTACCATAGTAGCATATGTTCCCTTTCTTTTGTAAGCATCATCCTGCCGACTACGGTTTGCACCGCCTCGAACTGTCCGTCATCTAGAATAGATCCCCGGTCTCATCATATAATATGTTCTCCACCTTGAACAATTATTGTCCTGACTACTTGATCCGTTCACCTCCAGGCACAGATCGCCGCTGACTTCACCGTCAGCTAGCCTGACTCCTCCTGTCAAACCACCTCACAGCTTTTCTGAACGCCTTCCCTTTAGCACCAACCTGGATGTCCAGTCCCGAACACTGTGCGCACGCCGACCGACCTTGTTTTCGGCAGATCCGAGTTCTTCACGCCCTGAAAAACAATCTTCTGCTCCTTCTTTGTATATTTTGTTTGTCTCCCTTGTATCTACTTCATATGGCAAGGACGTCTCCTTTTTGAAATTCTAGTCTCCTTTTTGAAATTCTTGTCTCTCCTCCTCCTCCTCCTATTTTCGGACCCTTATCTGGCTGCTGCAATCCTCCATCATGGGCTCCCACACGAATTTGGCCCCGAGGTCGACTCCACCGCGCGCCTCGGCTAGACCCCAGCCTTTCTGACTGTCTCACCTCCGCCTCCGCCAAGATGCAATGACTGCCTGCATGTAGCTCACCCGTCCATTCTAGCCTCCATATAATTATATACTACAGGAAACACTCTAAGTGTGGGCGGCCAGAAAATTCAGTGTCGGCGGTCAATGTCACGATGATCAATGTCGGGGCCCAGAATCTGTCACGACACGATAGAATCGGCCAATGCTATATTTACACCGCCCACAATACTCGACCACCTCTCGCTCACGGCTGAAATTCAAAATTTTGTTCTCGCCAATATATAATATCGGCGTATAAAATTAGTCACGACATTGTTCCTCTACGCATGCACGGATAACGGTTGATGTCTATGTGGACCCACGTGTCGGTCAAAGCGATGTCGCTAACAAGCGGCCCAAACCGTAGTCTGGACGATCTTTGTCGGCGGCATCAACTTAGCACGACATAGATAAAATAAAAAAATCAGGGGGCGTGGCGGTGCTCGAACCCACGACCTGCAGGGAGCACGCGCCGCGCCGCGCGCTGATAACCAAGTGAGCAAGTTTGTTTATTCAACCCATATAGGCTCCACAGTTTTATGTACGTTTCGGATAGTGTTTTTGTCGGCGGCCATTTGGTATACCGCCAAGATAGTGATGTGCGGGTCGGCGGTATTTATTATAGCCACCGACATAGACCCTCCCACTCAAGCCGAGCTTCTCTTTCGCCCTAACCCGAGCCCACAGGTCTAGGCTAGATGCCAAGTGGCTTCCTAGGTCATGGTGTTGGCATGAGGCCTCCTTGGCCCGAGGATTGCCGTGTTGGGTCGACCTCTATATGGCGAGTTCCTTTGGGACCGTAAACCGCTCTAGCACGAAAGCCATGACGTCGTGATGGTTTGAAAGGAATGCGCCGTAAAGCTCGAGCCGAGACGGCACTCCCCAGGGCAATGAGGCCTCATGCCAATTCCATGGGTTAGGAAGGCATCTTGGCGCTAGCAAAGACCGCCGTGGGCCCGGGGGAGGGGTATAGAGAACATGGGTTGGGGGTGGAGGGACTGTGTTGGCGGGAAAATTGAGAGCCGCCGACATTGATATCCCAATATAGGCGGCTGGATATAATACCGCCGACATTAATTTATCTATGACGGCGGCTAAAGATTATACCGCCGATACAGATTAATCGGTGTCGTCGGTCTTTATCTAGACCGCCGATACATCCCTGCCCCCAAGCCCGCCCTCTCGCCTTAGCTCCTCCGGGCCCACGAGGCCTTCGCTAGGTCCCCGAGGAGATCCTAGCACCATGCCATGGCCATTAGGCACTGCCAGTAGCGTCTCTCATTTGGAACCCTAAGGCAACTTCCTCTTGAACGGTAGCCTCGAACTAGCCCGAAAGTCGATACGACGTTAGCGTTGTGAGGGAAGTTGCCTTAGGTTTCCAGCCGAGACGCCGCGCCCCGGTCCAATGTGGCCTAATGGCAATGGCATGGTGCTAGGATCTCCTCGGGAGCTTATGGAAGGCCTCGTGGCCCGGGAGCTAAGGCGAGAGGAAGGGCTTGGGGCTAGATTGTGTCGGCGGTTTAGTCTCGAACCGCGACATAGGGTCGTTTTGTCGCCGGCTTTAGTTTGACCGCCGATATAAGAGTCTATGTCGGCGGCAAATTCAGCCACGACATTGAGTGTGCAGTTACAAAATAAGAGTGCTCGTGCGCTAAGTGGCTACCACACTTAGCACACGAGCGACACTCTCCTCCGCCTCTCCCCAGCCCGCCGCCTCTCCCGTGCCGCCCGGCCGCCCTCCGCCCCGCCCTCTCCCAGCGCCGCCCGCGCCTCTGCCCAGCCACTGGCCCGGCTCCCAGCGCCCGCCTAACCCCCTCCTCCCCCCCTCCTCCTCCCGGCCCCTCCCCACGAGCCCCGAGACTCCCCCTCCTTGCCGAGCCCTCCAAGTCCCCGAGCCCTCCCACCCCGGTCCTTCTCCTTCCTCCTCCTCCACCCATCGGCATCCGAGGTACTCCCGCGTCATCTACTTTTTTTTTGTGTAGTAGCTATGTCGTCGGCAATTTGTGTACCGACGATATTAGTGCATGCTAATTACTGTTGTTAATTAGGATTGTTAATTAGTAATGTAAATTAATAATGTAAATTAGTACGGCTACTTCGTGATTCATTGCTTTCATATAGAATGTAAACACGCTTTTGTTAATTAGTCATTTCTAATTTATTAATGTTAATTAGTTAGTGTTAATTAAACATTGTGAACTATTTTGTATTATTTAAATATTTTTAATTATTTTTTGTGAGTTATTGTTAAATATATACGGTATGTACGATAGTTAGGCTTATGGAATTAGTTACAAATTAATTTTGATGTTGTATCATATACGAAGCCATAGTCAAACCCATTCGGGGGTGCAACACATTTTCGTAAGGAACACGGGCGGTGATTCGTTGTGTTCCATTTACGAAATACGTTGTGCTCCCGAGCTGTCCACGTTTTGGACAGCTCACGGATGTTGGTATGAGTACGGGCTCGTGGCCATGGGGGATGCACGGGTCGAAATTCAGCGGCATAACTCGTCGTCCTCCTAGTGCATAACATAAGCGTGACGCCGCACCCATCGCTGCCTCGGGGATCTGCGGGTTATGCCGCCGAATTCGACTGCACCTCCTGTGGCCACGAGCCCGCATCATACCAACATCCGTGGGTGGGTAAGCCCTCCAATTTAGCTAGAAATGGACCTATAGATAGTAACGTTGATAAATGACCTAGAATTTGAAAACATGTTTGATTGTACATATAGTAATTGTGCGATGGAAGATCGGCGGTGGATGTACGATGGATGGAAGAGGTCTGGGCAGCACACAGACGAGTGGTTCGACAATGCGGAAGCATTCGTCGAAGAAGCTTTTCGAAGATTCCCCAACCCTAGCGTAGCAAAGGTGCCTTGTCCTTGCGCTGGTGTGTTCGAACACGCCAAGAGGTCAAGAGGGAAATCAGCGAGCACATCTGTAGGCATGGCTTCAAGGCAAACTATTTTGTATGGGTATATCATGGAGAGAGAAAGCGTTCGGCGCCGAAGCCTAGCCCTGTGGATTTTGGAGAGGGCTACGATGAGGTTGAGGTTGACAGGTTCGACGAGCTAAGGGATGATGTGGAACGGGCTTTCGATCTCTCCCCCGAAGAAGAGTCCGAACCACTTGCACAGAAATTCGAGGAACTCCTTCAGTCTGCCAAGGAGCCACTCCATGAGCGAACCGATGTGACTGTGCTCTCAGCGGTGTCGCGTCTAATGGCGGTTAAGACGAAATACAACATCTCAGCTAATTGCTTTAACGACATGTGCAAACTGTTGGATGACTTACTTCCTACCGACACAAGATGACTCCAAATCTATACGAGTCAAGAAGCTTCTAAGCGTGTTAGGTATGCCATGCGAGAGGATAGACTATCGTCCAAAGTTTTGTATGCTTTACCGAAGGCCGATTACGAAATGACTCACCGCAAGCATTGTGGGGAGAGTCGGCACGCTAGTTAAAGGTCGAGATGGTGTAGAGAGACAGTCGACGGTTGCTCAGAAAACCTTCCGTTTCTTTCCCATCTCTCAGCGGCTGCAACGTCTGTACATATCTAAGTCCACGGCTAGGCAAATGAGATGGCACAAAGAGGGAAAACGTAGAAAGGAGTATGTGATGATTCATCCGTCAGATGGAGAAGCGTGGAAGCATATTGATCGGCAGCACCCTGAATTTGCAGCCAAACCCAGAAATGTACGCATTGGTCTATCCACCGATGGGTTTACACCATTCAATATGACCTCACACCCGTATTCATGCTGGCCAGTATTTGCTATCCCGTATAACCTTCCACCAGGACTTTGTCTGAAAGAAGAGTACATGTTTCTGTCTGTTATCATACCTGGGCCTAAGTCTCCTGAAAAAAATTTAGACTTATTCATGCGACCACTTGTAGAAGAGCTGTGTGACCTATGGACCAATGGTATCTTGACACATGATAGCTACAAGAGTCAGAACTTCAGGATGCGAGCCGCCTACCTTTGATCAATTCATGACTTTTCGGCCTATGGTATGTTTTCCGGCTGGAGTACACATGGACCTTTGTCGTGCCCTAAATGCTATGTTGACACTGATTCATTCAAATTGAAAAAGGGAGGCAAGTTTTCTTGATTTGACTGTCACCATCGATTTCTTCCGTCCAATCACCCATTTAGGAGGGGAAAAAAGCGTTTCGTAAAGGAAAGACTATTAGAACCAAACAACCACCAAAACATTTAGAAGTGGAGAATATCATCAAATGGCATGAACGTTTGGAAAAAAAATGGTTACAATGACGAAGACTATGGGAAGATGCACTATTGGACTCATAAGTGCAAAGATCTATAACCTTCCCCACGCAATGACCTCGAGCGAAATTTCACAACCTCGAATTCGATGCACCAGGAGAAGAATATGTGTGAGGCATTAGTCAACACGAACTGGGACATCCAACATAGGACTAAAGATAACACAAAAGCTCGGTTGGATTGTGCTGTGATATGCGATCGACCAAAGATGAACCTCTTGGAAAATGGGATGAAACCTAGGGCAAAATACTGTCTGACACGTACAGAAGTAAGGGAGATCCTAGTCTGGATGAAGGAGAGGGTGAAATTTCCAGATGGTTATGCTACGAGCCTTCGTCATGCCGTTAGTATGGACCAATGCAAGTTAAATGGAATGAAGGCCCACGACTACAAAGTTTTCATAGAGCGTTTATTCCCCGCCGTATGGCGTGGATAAGTTGACGACTCTATTTGGAGAACTTTGTCGGAGCTCAGTTTCTTCTATAGAGAGTTGTGCGCTAAAGAAATATCCGCCTCGAGGATGGAGGAATTGGAGAAGGAGATCGTTGTTATTGTCGCAAAGCTGGAGAAGATATATGTCCCTGGTTTTTTCAATTGCATGCAACATTTGTTGGTGCACTTACCATACGAAGCAAAACTAGGGGGCCCTGCACAGTACAGATGGATGTATCCTGTTGAACGGATGATGAAAAATCTCCGTTTGAAAGTGAAGAACAAAGCACGAGTCGAAAGAAGTATTGCCGAAGCTTGGTTGACCCAGGAGATCGCATATTTCACGGATAAGTACTTTGCGACAAAGAACAAGGTCCATGTGCATAGCGAGATATAAGAAGGCACGTCAGATAAGTACTTCCGACCTTGACGTGTTCAACGACCAAGTCGACGAAGCGCTGGCAAAAGCTCAACACGCCATTTGGGTGAAGATGAAAACTTATGATCCAAATTGTGTGTGTACGACAACATGGATGAAATGACCGTGTACATCGAGTAAGTGCAGACATTTCTCACTTAAGTCATAAACTTATAATTATATTTCAAATGAACTAATGAAACACGTACTCTTGTAGTCAATTTATTCAAGAAGAGTGAAAAAACCGGTGAACCTCGTCAAACAAATTGACAATCTCAAACGATTTAGGCGTGGACAAGACCATCCTAACTTTCTTACATGGTTCTTTTACCACGTAAGTTGTGTATCTAACAACACACCATACAATTACCTTACCTAACAGTACATTTTATATTGAATTTTTTTGTGCATACTTGTCCTGCAGTGTCAAAGACATTCTAGCGTGCACAATGCACAATGATCTCCGTCAAATGTCACGTGGATGGAATCGTACAATCAAGGTTCATAGATGCTATGATTGCCATGGGTACCAATATCGATGCAAGCGGTGGAGTCACTACCCAAATGCAACCACGGTGAATAAGCGGCATCGCCGGTTATGTCACAAATCCCTTAGGTGGTCTAGACGTTGAGTACTATGGTGTCATCGAGGAGATCCTCGAAATATGTTATGAAGGCGGCAAGAACCAACTTTCGATCGTGCTGTTTCGGTGCAGATGGTTCGATCCGGAGAGTGGGGTGCGGCGTACCCCTGAATTAGGACTAGTTGAAATCAATCATAAGCACATTTATCAAAGGTCCGACGTGTTCATTCTCCCCAAACAAGTTGAGCTAGTATTCTATCTACCGTACGCCCACCCTAAATATAAAAATTGGTGGATTGTCCATAAATGTAATCCAGTTGGCGGATTGGACGCCCTCACGGAAGAAGACTACGAGCCAAACCTAGACATCGAACCATTCCAAGAACACGAATTAACAGGGGAGTTAGTTGTTGATATTGGGGATGTGCTAATAGAAGAGGAAATACAAGAAATTGAAGAGGACAATGAGGAAGAGGAAGAAATAGAAGAGGACAATGAGGAAGAGGAAGAAATTGATGAGGAGGACGAGGAGGAAGAGGAAGAGGAAGAGGAAGAAGCCGAAGATTTTTGAGGGATTCAATTTTTTAGGTGGATCATTTATATATAGTATTACAAATTCATATCATTGTCATTTATTTTATTACAAATTCATATCTTTGTCTTTTGCGGATGTCGTCGCTTGAAGAAGGCTTTGGAGACGGTGAAGAAGGACCCCAAGAACCTCTTTGGGAAGAGCGGCTCGAGGCGTCGACAGGACGAGGGGGCTTCCAAGGCGGTGGCCGCCGCCTCTCTACAGCAGGAGGAGGCTGTCGACGTGGAGGCACAGCAGGAGGCTGCCGATGTGGAGTGTCGGCACCCTATTTACAATATCGGATTCTACCTGCGTAAACACGTACTAGTCCCAAGGATCATGGCTAGTATACACAGATATACAGAAACGGAACAGTGCCAACGATTTTATTTATTACAGCAGGAGCATAGTCCAGTACAACACAATACAACGGCTCGCAGGCCGCACATCAGAGTACACGGAGATACAGGCTTAATACAATATCTAAATATTTATCCATCCCACAGGCACGAGGGCTGTAGGAACGCCCAACCCTAGTCTTCATAATCTTCATTAGACAACGCCCCCTCGACGTAGTCTGGATCCTCCTCCTCGGAAGGCGGGCCATACTCGGATGGACCACCTTGAAATTTTAAAAGAGGGGAGAAAAGAAGGGTGAGTACAAATGTACTCCGCAAGTCCGAATTATGCAAGTGCGGGTTCAAGACAAGGAGAGCTTGGGTTATTTATGAAATGCATTTATTTAACCTAGTTTTGTCAAAGCAGTTTTGAAACTTTAAATCTCAATATTTTCTTTGGGCTTTTCAGAACGGTTCTCGCCACTTGGCCTCAAGTGCCATAGCGAGAACGAAATTCTTTTCTTCCTTTCTTCTCAAAACTTGTTAGGTCCTACATACCTCGCGACACTTTCCGATAGGTCGTTACCCAATTCGAATATCGCGGTGGTCGCTAGCTCAAAATTCCTTCTTCTTCTTTTTTTCTCTTCTCAAATTTGCTGGTTCCGGTTTTCCGCGTGACACTTTCCAATAGGCCGTCGCCCATTTCGGAATATCACCGGTGGCTGCCAGCTCACATAAAATCCTTCTCAAAAACCTTTCCCAAATCCTTTACTCAACTCAAATCCTTTCTCAAAAACCCTTTTTCAAAAATGGTTTTTAAATGAAGATTCTACCATATAACCAGTCCCATCACGCGCTCATAACCGCAAGCACGGCTATCATGACAGTTTTAACTCTGCAGAGTGGGTACGCTTTACCCTCGAGAGGCTACGCACCCATTCGATGTTTCGCCACAAGACCATCAACCACGAGGGCCAACGATCGGGTCCATCCCATTCCGGCGCTCGAGGTCGTACTGTAATGGCTCCGTTCGTAGGGTTATAGGATGAGCAGTCCTTAGACTAGGGGAGAGTTTGTATTTTAGCCCAGTTTTAGAAATGGTGCCATACTGCACCAACGGACACAGTATCTCCCTAGTCAGAAAGATTTTGGGGTAAGAGGAAAATCTTTTCCTATCAAGCATCACCCCTGATGCGCTATCTTTTAAATCATCCTTCCCCAAACATTTCTCAACAATATCTCATTTCACACAAATGATTAAATCATTCCGCATAAATGATTTTTAAGCAGTTATCCTACCTCAACAAGGAATTTAAATAAGAGCAATTCATATTTTTAGCCTTAGGTTTCACCTACCATATTTCTTATCTTTCTAATTGGCATAATAACTAGTTCTATCAAATACGGCATTTATCTTTTAAACTAGCATGCATGTTTTCAAGTCTAATAGACATTTTCTAAATAACCGAAAATGGCTTCACAATATGATCAAAGGGGGACTTGCCTTGATCGGTTCCGGGGAAAGCGAAGGGGACGTCGACGATCGGGTCTTCGGGACCTTGATCTTCTAAACGCACACACGCACATGCAAGGCAATACAACACACATAAGAAATATTTCATGATTTGCTGTTTTTAGAAATAATGCAGAAATCTTAATTTTCAATGCATTGATATTTGAGAAAAACATGAATATGATTTACGCACATGAAATAATGACCTCAAGATGGTTATTTAATCAATTAATTTAATTCTTCCTGCATGCATGAATATGTTTTCAAGGTCCAGAAGTTAATAAAGAATATTTCTGAATTTTAGAAATTTATTTGACATTTGTCTGATGAGAAATAGATTTATTATGATTTTGAGAGCGATTAAAGGAAATTAAAAAGAATTTAAATGGGTTTTATGCACCGGACCGGCTTAATGGGCCAAAGGCGGCCCATCCGGCTCGCTGAACCACCACGCGCCTCCGGCTACCCGCTCGCGAGCTCGCTGGGCCCGACAAAGGGCTCAACGGCCGGTGACCAGGCAGAGCAGCTATGACTCGGCGACGACGACAATGCGACGGCGGGTTAACCGGCGAGGCGAGCGGCTTGGGAGGACGGTGGCGACGAGAGGAACCGATGGGTAGGGTCTCCAGCAAGGATTACCGAGAGAGGGTTGCTGGGCGGCGCGATTGGCGGCGGAAAGGAGTCGGTGTCGCCGGCGAGAGGGTTCCGGCGGCGGGGAGGTGCAATTGGGTGAGGGGAAACGGAGAGGAGGGCTCTGCGATGCTAGACGGGAACTCTCGGTGTTTCGGGAAGGTTGGAACTGGCGTGGCCATGTCGTCTTCGACAACTCCGGCGAGAGGGGAGCCGTGGCGGGGAATTTATAGGCGGCGCGGCACGGCTCATTAATGGAGGTAGTTGGCGGTTGAAGAAGAACCGCGAAGAGGGGACGCGAAGGTCGTGCGCGCAGAGCGGCGGCGACCTTAGCGTTACGCCGCAGTCAAGTCCGGCGACGCGCCTCGGGATCGGCCGGCGACAAGACGGGAGAGCAGAGAGGGTAGGGGTATGGAGGAGACTAGCGGGGCGAGACTGCGCGGGGATCCGAGCCGGTGCGACTTCGGGGTGGCACGAGCTCGAGACCGGCGACTCGGCGGACAGAGGAGCGGCCGGGGAGAAGAAAACGGGGGAGAAGAAGCTGACAAGGTGGGGCCCGCTGACCAGAGAGAGGAGGGAAGGAGTGAGGCTGACAAGTCGGCCCACCTGGCGACGGCACCACGCGGGAGGAGGCGATGGCGAGTGGGCTGACGACAGTGAATCATTGCCGCTTGCCTGCCCAAGCGGAGAAGGAGAGGTGAGACGGGGAAAAGGAGAGGCAGCGTGGGCGTGGCGGCTCGGCCCAAAGCAAGAGGAGAGAGCAGGAAAGAAGAGAGGGTTGGGCGGCGCCGAGGAGAAGAATAAAACCCTTTTGATTTTCTTTTCTGATTTCCCGAAATCATTTCATTTTCAAATATACTTTTTAAATACTTTAATAAATTAGAAAACATTATTTTGCTTCATCAAAGCTTATTAACACTTTTTCAAATACTTCCATTTGGGATTGGCTTTGAAAATATAATATACAAAATATTATAACTTGCCAAAATATTTTGCCTTGGAAATTATAAATGCACAAATTAATTCAAGAGAGATGCATGCGATGATGATGCTAAGATGCAACACGAAATAAATATTTTGCGATTTTCAAATTATGAAATTTAGGAAATTAATAACGTGCCAAATTGGTTTTAAAAATTTGGGATGTTACATGGAGGCACAAGCAGAGGAGGTCACGCGTGGGCGTGGAGGCACAAATGAGGAGGCCACCCACCCATGTGCACAAATTGTCGAGGTGCCGGCCACCGCTTCACACCAGGAGGGTGCATCGTCGGTGCCCAGAGCAGGTACTACATTTAATATATATCTAGTCTTATACACTTAATATATATCTAGTCTCATACACTTAATATATATCTAGTCTTATACACATTTATCATGTGCCCACAATGTACTAGCAGGAGGAGGCTCTCGTTCTAGCCCCGATGATGACAATGCGGGCTTGCAGGGCGAGGACTACGAGGATTCGACAAGCTTGGAGGGAGGGCTGGAGGACATGGGTTCGAGACCGACCAGAGATGGATGGCGGGGATGCTTAGTGAGGAGGAGCGGGGTTGCAGAAGCGCAGTGGAGCCCGAGGAGGAGGATGAGTGGGAGGCCTCGACTCTGGGTCTGCGAGCTCCAAGAGACACCGGGGCCGGAGCAAATTGAAAAAGGCTCCCACCACACTAGAGGAGTGGACCATTGTTCGCATTGCAATAGGAGAAAGGTATGTATGCTAACCACAAATCTGTTTATTTTGATGCATGTTATTTGTTGTATTTTTTGTGGATGCATTATATTTGAATGTATTCTATACGCAGTGGGCTGTTTTGCCAGAACAAGGGGGATGCGCCCGAGCCGGGAAAGCAGCTTGGTGTGCTTGTCAGGTCCCTCTACCCCGGCCTACTTGGAGAGAGGGGGGATAGACGCCCCGTACTGAGCTGGCGCGACTACTACCAGGCGAGGTTCGACCAAGGAGGATTTGTCGCCGAGGCGGTCATCGACGAGTTCTGGGTAAAATGTTATTCATCTATTATTATCGACGTTCCGTGATTACACTTTGCGCATTCATACATTTATTTAATCATGTCTCTGTTTTTGTTTCAGGTGAGGTACAGGCTTCCCCCTAGCGCTGACGACGGCGAAGAGTACACCCGGGCTAATTGGGTCATCGACAAGATGGCTACAAAGCTCGTCAAGGAGGCCCTCAGGCTTGCCCGTGTAGATGCGGTGTTGAAGCACTGCAGGAAGAGGGGGAGAAAGATGACCAAGAAAGCAAAGAGACCATGCAGTACCTTACCGCCAAACAAGACCTCCATGGCGTCCGAATGGATGGACGGGGACCACCGTGCTTGGAAGCACCTGTGTCGCCTGTGGGCCTCGGTGGAGTGGATCGACATGTCCAGGAGAAACAGGGGAAACAGGGACGCCGGGGTGGGTTTGTGCAACACGTACATGGGAGGGCTCGGCATGGGTCACGTGGCGCGAGACCTAGTAAGCACACTTATCTTTTAACGCTTATAATTTTTTACATTTCACAACTAGATGTAATTAGGTAATTATTTAATTACACGTAGGAGTACGAGACGGGGGTTGAACCCTCCGCTTTCAGGGTATGGAGGGTTGCACACACTCCCCGTGTGGGGCAAGACGGGGTCCAGCCACCGATGCCGGCGCCTATTCAGGAGATAGCTGTAAGTGCATAAAGCTAGTTATTTCAATTATTTAGACAACATTCATTTTTGAACTAATATCGAACATCTCAATTGTTGACAGGATGAGTACACTCAGGCCTTGCGGGAGAGGCACGGGGAAGATGCTAACCCCGACGAGATGCCGGTTGATCCTGTCTTCGTGTACGACCAGTTTGGTGGACGGGCTCATGGCAGGTACATTTAAATCATTGTCATTTACTTCAATTTGTAGACTTATATCTTTTACTTCAATTTTTGTACTTATATCATTGCCATTTACTTACCTTTCAATCACGGCAGGTACGGCGGTTTCAACGCAGTTGTGCCGCCCGACGAGTACAAGCCAGAGGTAAGGAGACGCCGACGACAGGCCCGCGCAGCTGACCGTGCCCATGATGAAGCACAGAATAGGCGCATCGCTGAGTTGGAGGAGCAGAACCGCCAGCTTCGAGAGGACAGGGAGGAGCGAGAGCGGGACCGAAGGGAGCGACAACAGGAGAGAAGTGAGCGGGAGGCCACCAATACAAATGTGAAGGCCATCCATGAACAAAACCTCATCCTCCTGGGCATGTACCAACAGGTAATTATATATGCATTACTTGCTGTGTTGTTCTTTCAGTTAAGTTTAATTCCTAACATCTTCAATTGTTTAGCATGGGTACCCGTTTCGGGTATGGCAGCCCACTCAATCCACAGATGCTGCCAGGTGACCCAGACGCCGGGGGCCCCACCCATACAGTTTGGCAGCGCTCCTCTTCACCCTTTCGTGCCACCACCAAACTTCCCGATGGCCTATTTTCCACCAGCTCCGAGGCCTTCACCAGGGGTTAGTTCGCAATCATGTCGTTCAAAACATTCCATTTTCATCGAATTTTGTATGCAAATATAATGCATTGCCTCTAATTTAGAATCTACGAATAATGCATCGACTCTAATTTTGCCTAATTTTCATTTCATCTAACAATGCTTTGCCTCTAATTATGAAATATGGGATTTTATCTTGTTTGCAAGGTGTCCGGCTCGGGTACGGGTGTGCCGGCGGTGATTGCTTCGCAGGGGGATGTGGATAGTGGAACTAGGTCCACGCCCAAGGAGTTTGTCGAGGGTTTGTTCAACACCAACCCCGACTACGACTTGAGTGGCGGCGGCGGCCCGCACCTAATGTAGTAAACGATTTAGTGAACTGTGGTTTGTAATGTGAACTATTTGGGTCTATTTATCGAATATTTTGTGTTTAGCAATGATTTGTTTCTATTTGGGCTCGAAATCGTTGTGGCGAGTTTTGTGATATGTGAGGATGTTATTGTGTGAATGGCAAAGGGATTATATATGGGGAATTCTGTTATTTTGCAGGTTGAAGTGAATGGTTTAAAAATGGGCTGCAAAATATTGCTGCTGCCATATATCAATGTCCGACATAGATTGATGTTAAGTCGGCGGTATTCTATTAAGCCGCCGACATAGACTTGGACCAACAGTGCCATGACCATAAATCACCCGGTTATTGTCGGCGGTATTATACTTAGCCGCCGACATAGACTTGGACCAACAGTGCCATGACCATAAATCACCGGGTTACTGTCGGCGGTTAATTTATCTGCCGCCGAGATATCGGTAGTAATGTCGGCGGTTTTTTCTGCTGCCGCCGATATAATTCCTGCTCGAGATCCTGCTTATTGGACACGTGTCGGATTCTCGCTGGTGAGATGGACCCCACTTATCAGGTCGCCGTGACGGCCTCGGCCCTGTTTGACAGGTTCTATGTCAGCGGCTATATAAACCGCCGAAATAGATCTGCCGCACGCTAGCTATGCGCTGGTTGCATCAATGTCGGGGGGGCCGCCGATATAGAGTCTCTGTGTTGGCCGCTCTGGGACGGCAACGCTTTGTCGGCGGCCGGCCGCCGACATTAAGTTATGTCGGCGGTTTTTGGTATATATATCGGCGGTTTTGGCCCCCGACATAGAGTTACATTCCTGTAGTATGCTGCCTCCGCGCCCGCACGACCCGTCTCCACAAGACGACAACCACGCAGCTCGCTCCCTGTCATCATGGCCATATAGCATGCAAGACTGGTACTCTTTGTAGTCCCAAACTCCCAATATACATGCATGCACGAATATGCATATTGCATGTTCATGGAACCCAACGTAGTGCACACACGCATGTTAAAGCCGTGTGACTCCTGGTTAGCCTGCTGGCCGTGGGAGACGTGCGCGTTTAGCCATGCGGCCTGCCGTGATCCAGCAGTACCTACGAAGTCCGAAGTTCGAACCATCCTCGCCCTGCGGCCCGTCTCCATATCAACATGTTGGGAGGCCCTATCTTAGATGGAAGCCACGCGTCTGTCTTTGAAATCGATGGCCCTTCCTCTTTTGTGACTCTTTCCACTACTAGAGAACAAGCCTTCCCTATCAATTTTGGTTGGGGCCAAACCAGAACTAGCAGTGGCAACAATACCGGTTCAACGGCTAAAGGCCGTGGGACCATATCAGTATCGGTTCATGGCTCTAACCGTTACTAACTGGCCGGTAATGTTTGCCCACCCTGGCGCCTTCGAAATTCAGTATTGATTCGCAGATTGAACCGGTACAAGACTGCGGTATTTAAACTGTTTCTTCTTCCCTAGTCCCCCAGAGCAGTAGAGTGGCACCCGAGAGTCCCGACCAGAGCAGCACAGTGGCGGCCGAGAGGTGAAGGGATCAAGGGAGCAGCTATCCAAATTTTTAATTTGTGATCTAATTACTCAAATCGCAAGTTAAATAAGATTAACAACTTCGTTGGTTAGTACATTTAGTGTTATATGGTGTTTCAATTTTGCGTGAAACATGAATAAAGTTTGATTGTAGATTTCTCTCTCTTCATTCTCTCTCCTCTCTCTTACGAAGACGGCGGTGAGTTTGGCAAGGCGCACTGCAGTGAGTTTGGCGAGGCGCATTGCGGCGCCGCCGCCGGAGGCAAAGACGAGGTAGTACATCATGACAAGGTGGTACGCCCCGACCTCCCGGAGCATGACGGCGGCGCTGGCCCGCACAGCAAGCCCGTCTTGGGAAATCACCGATATGCTGCCCTCATCGATGCCGGCGGCGTGACTCCTCATCAAGCGGGAAGAACATGCTACCGGTGAATTCATGGGATTCCTCGCCGTTGCCGTGCTCGCCAGCAAGTTGCTGGAGCGTCAACGAGAGTTGGAAAGTGCGAGAAGGAGCCAGCGGTGCCCTGCCCTCACCGGCGCTGCGTGTGCGCTCTGATCGTCGTTGAGCTGTCGCCACTGGAAACTCGTCGGCACCGCTCTGGCCTTGCCTAACAACTGGACCCCGCAGCGCCGCCACTTCCCACGCAGCTCCCTCACCTCGCCAGCCAGACCAGTCACCGCTCTCCCCCTTTTGAGGCCTGCGTGAGTAGCGGAGCAGCAATGCAGTACGCGTCGGACAATGAGGATGAGGGAAGATGGAGGAAGGGGATGATAGCTTTGAGATCGAAGAAGCACAAATCTATCTATACTCTTATACAATGCGCTAGCATTGTAATCTTAGCGCGACACGTGTCCGCTCTGCATAGTATCGATCGTCACAGCCGTTGGATCGCGCAACCAGCTAAATCCGGCCATCCATTTAAAGATTATATATAAAAGAATTTTTTCCGTGAGAGGCTCAACAACGTGGGCCGGTTGGCCTGCTGGTTTACAGCGCTTGAACTCAAGTATAGGTCTTGGGTCCAAATCCCACCTACCCCTATTTTTCCAGCCATTTTCAATGCACACAAACCCATCCTTCTTTTTTATTTATCTACCTTTTCTACCTACCACCAACACGTCTCGCCGCGGCATTCCAATTTTTTTTTTTGCTACGGCGCCCGCGGCGCTGCCATTCTAGTGTCTTGCATCTGCTAAGGGCCTCATAGGGTCTGGTTTACGGAGGGCGTTGCTGCAACAGACCGATGTCAAGAAACAGCACACCTCCATCTATGTGGGACACACCAAGGACGTCCACGCTCTCAAAAAAAACCCTGCAAAACTTTTCTAGCTCCATATCCAATCCATGAGCACTCAAGCAAACTTTTCAACCCATCATAGCGCACCACTTCGTTCATGCACGTCTAAACATGCCGCACCCTAGCCTTCTATATCCACGGC
The DNA here is from genome assembly GCA_036346415.1 of Raddia guianensis. Classification (NCBI taxonomy): domain Eukaryota; kingdom Viridiplantae; phylum Streptophyta; class Magnoliopsida; order Poales; family Poaceae; genus Raddia; species Raddia guianensis. The sequence continues at coordinate 62,455,012 of CM070534.1, forward strand.
ACCTTCGCTCTCAGTGTCATGATGCAGCGCCTCCTGTGCAACATCCGGTCACATCACTGTCCCACCATTTCAATCTATCCTACATCCTTCCGCACCTGCCGGTCTGATCGTGAACGCCGAGGTCGTCGTCATCGCCTGTCGACCTCGCCGGCTATTTTGTCATTCTCTGATCATCTGGCCTTGGTAGATATCGCCAACGGTAGCACATCGAACAGTTCGAGCCTCTTGCCCGAAGTGTTCAACTCCACCGATCGAATCGTTGATCCCTGTCATTCTCCACCTTGCGTCGATATGGCATATTACGTGGGGGCCGTGTATGTATGAATCTCATGTCTCCCCCTAAATCTAATACCGCTTGTTAGGAATTACGCCAATTCAAGATCACAACGACACCAGGAGACACGATGTTTGGTAACGTGGTTCAACTTTCGCCTACCTCCACAAGGCTTTAACTATGGGCACTCCTCCCCAATCTATAATACCGTAGCATATCGGCTGCCTGAGTCATGGCTATGGGCCGACCGCTGACCACCTCACACCTATGCTAATATTATGTGGTCGTTATCATGGGTTACACTAGGGCCACCTCACTTTATATCTTCTACTCACCCACCGTAAGATAGACGATGCACGGTGAATAATATTCCTAGTGTATCTTCTCACAGAGATCAATATATATCCATTGTAAGATAGACGATCTATGGTCAGTAATATTCCCCTCCATAGGGGTTGAGAGGGAGTACCCTAGAAGCCCCCACCTCTACTTATTTTGTGGTACCCTAGAAATTATACATTGCATGGTGCACAACTATGGAGATGCTTGGTTTATAGCTATAATATGCCATACTTACCACAAGAAATTAGTTTAGTTTAACCAAGTTAGGTAGATCTTTGATTCATAGTAAAAAAAAAAATATATAGCTTGGCACAATTTACCACCCTTAACTAAGTTTTGAATAAAAAATAATGTGGTGAAGTTCGCGAAACTAACAAAAGTGTCGCTATGAATTTCATGATTTAGACAGCTTTGTAAATCACTTGTGAGAGTTGTGGCAAATTGCGGGAAACTTTAGTATATAAAACTAAGCGTGCCCTATATGCATGCATGTGTGCAGTAATTAAAACCATAGTAACGAGGAAAAAGATATTGATCCAAAATGTTACTTTACATAGGTTAAGAATATACATTGCTTGCTAAATAATTATAGACCGCAACTAAAATGAGAGTCTTCTGTTGTCGTCTGCACCTGCGTGACACTCCATGGCGCTACTGGACCATAATGCGAACATACGCATATATCGACCAGAGGAGAATAAGGAATGAGAGAGCAGCAAGCGTGAACATCTCCACCCACGTTTTACCCCTGTTGACCAGCTTCCTGCACTTCTCCATCCACTCAGTCCAGCTAGTCAACAACCTTCTGCAGATTACCTCATTCTCAGGTAAGTTGAACTTTGCAAGGTTACACCGTCCACCTGCCAAAGAACAATACAAATAGATCAATGCTACTAATTAAGCTCTGAGTATCTGGCAAAAGCATCTATTCTAAGTTTCAGTATTGCCATTGAAATAATTGAACATGCTTGAGAACAAAGTGCAAACTACTGTGCATCTCAGATAAGCAGCCATTGAAATAAGTGAACATGCTCGAGAACCAAGTGGAAACTACTATGCATATAAGATAAGCAGTGAAGGAAAAATCTCTGCAAGAGCTCAAAGCAAGGAAATAGGACTATAGAGCCTGATCCCAAAAGAACACTGCTAAGCTCCTGCTGTTCTTTCAAAAAAAAGGAAAAATATCTTAAGCTTTTAGAGGCACTGGGAGTAGTATGGAATGCAGGCAATTTTGACTCCATGGGGGCATGCAGCGATACTCCAAAAAACATGTGGGATAAAAAAAAAAAAAAAAGAGAATATTTCCAATACTTACATATGAATTCGAGGGCCAAAAGCAACACAGAGTTGTAGAGCCAGATGAATCCAGCCCAACCCCAACCAACGCCCTTTGGCAGAGCAAAATTCATGTCACCATATACAGCAACAGCTGTTGCCACCTGACAAGAAGCGTATTCAGTAAATCATGCATGTACTGAGCTCAAAATTTGTACTTGACATGATACTTTACTGTAGCTACAACCTAAAAATCATTACTTTGTACCTAAAGGTTCAAATAGACAGGCCGGTCTGACCGGCTGTACATTGACCTGAGGCCATTATTGGGTTTAATAACACTGCAGAAGACTACAATATGGTAGAGAACTATGTGTTCAATTTGTACTCTATTAGTGTTCACCACGTTAAAGCTCTATTCAAGGAACATAATTTGCCTCTGATTACATGTGACATCCTAATAAAATTATTAAAATGTCCCAAGTTTTCTCTAAAAATAAAAACCAAGTTAAAATAATTTCTATTGTTTTTCTATATGAAAATCCCTAAATTTTCATACGATTATTTATATATAAGAATTTGTTTTACTAATGATTTTCATTATAATTTACAATTTACAAAATTACAAATTTACATACAAAAAGCTCTTTCCTATTTTCTCTTTTCTCTCCATCTATTCTCGACCAGAACCCTAATCTCCTGGTCAAGCCAACCGTTCTCTCTCTCTCTCTCTCTCTCTCTCTCTCTCTCTCGGTCGATCGAAACACTAATTCTTTCTCGATCGAAACCCTAACTCAACTTTGGGCCAAAACCCTGAAATCCCTTGGTTGAGCTAGTAGTCCATCCATTCCCGTGAACGAAAAACTTTAACTTTGACCGACCTCCTTTGAAATATCTCCCGACAGAAACCCTAATATCGACCGACCTCCTTGGCGACTCTGACCGGTTGAACGTTCGTTCCCCTCGGCTAACAAACCTCGAAACCCTAACCCGGTCGATTCCTGTTGTAACTCTCTCAACCAAAACCCTATCATGGTCGACCCGACTTGTCTCTCGATCAAAACCCTAATCGGTCGACGTCCTCCAAAACCCTAATTCCGACTTTGAAATCTTCTCGACCAAACCCAAATCCTTCGAGTCCTCGCCAACAGTACTGCAAAGAATCACCGGGGGTCGAACCCAAATTCTCCAAGCCCAATTCCAAATCTGACCTGCAGAAAACCTATCACAAATCCAAGCCAGAATCTAGCCCTAAGCCCAATTCCAAATTACCTCTAATCCCCGTCCTACATATCTCTACCTACTTATAAAAAGAATATGATTTCTTCGTCCGTCACCCTTTTACAGCCATCCGATCACATATTGACGGGCAGGATGCGCGGTGCGCACCCGGGCATCTCGTGCGCACCTGCTGACTGCTGTCCCTCCCCCGGTCTCCCGCGGCCTCACCCTTGCCCCAAACCCTAGCCAGCCATCCCATTCCCACGCGAGGCGCCTCCGCCCCACCTCGGGCCTGCCCCTGCTCGCCGCTCCGTCCCCACGCCTCCTGTCGCTCCCCCACGCGGCCGCCGCCTCCTCCTCCTCCTCCTCTCGCTCTCCCATGCCGCCGCCGCCGTGCCCTCTCGCTCCCCCGCCGGTTCCACCTCCCCTCCGTGCCTCTCCTCCTCTCCAACGACTTGGCGGCGGCGGCGGCGGCGGCGGCGGCGAGGCGGCAACCAGGCACAGCAGCGACCTGGAGCAGCAGCGGTGGCGGCGACGGTGATTCGTCGACCTGGCGGCTGGCGCGGCGGCGGCGAATCGGCTACCTGGTGGCGGCGACGAATCGCTCCTCCTGGATGGCCCCGCCACGCCCTCTCGGCCCCTCCAGCCGCCCCTCCCTCTCCCTCATCGATCTTCCAGGCAACAGAGCAAGAGGCAGCGCGGCGGCCCTCTCCTTCCTCCTCTGACTCCTCGGCTCCCTCCCCCCGGAAATCCCCAAATCGGGGCTCTGGGACCCAAAACCCTCGACCCGGAGCTCCCCGCCTCGCCTCGCCGTTTCCGCGGCGGCTTGCCGCTGCCTGGCGCCGCCCGAAGTCGTCGGCCTGCCTTGGCGACGCCTCCACCTACCTCGGCGCCTCTCCCTCCCTCCCACCGTCGCTCGCTTCCTCCCCTGGCAAGCACCGTCGCTCACCCGACCCAGCAGCATGATTCCACCGCTCCGCCGTCTTCCCTCCCCCACCCGCTTCGCCGGCCAGATCCGGGGGTTCTCCTCCAAGGGCTACATCGACGGCAAGAACGACCGCCGCCTCGACGACTGCCTCCGCTACTGCATCGTCAGCGGCAAGAAGGCGCTAGAGTCCGCCGACCTCGCCCTCGGCTCCAAGCCCATGGACAAGGTAACACTCGCGCGTCTCATATTCAAATGCCGTGCCTTTCTTCAATCAGGCGCTCGCTGATGCTAATGTAGTGTTGCTTCTTCAAGCTTTTAGCCCGTGGAGCCGGGGGCTTTGGGTCCTAAAAAGTTATTGTCTTGGGGCTTTACACTTTTGATCCGTCAGTGGACATGGCCTGCATGATTACGTGACGTTTTCATTTCCAATTTTTGTTGGTTGGAGATGTGATCTCCGAGGATAGTTTTGTTCTCGGGAGAATGGAGTTGATGGTAAACTTTGAATAGTGCTGGTGATGTGCCATCTGATTTTGCCAAAGGAGGAACTATTGGGGGTGTTCTTGCTAGCAATGATCTCATGGGGTAGATCCTGACTCCTGAGCAGTACTAATGCACAATGTGGCACGTGGGTAGTGAATTATGGTAGGAAGGTGATGCTACTCTTGTAGTTCTGTTCTTCAATGCAAAACAGAGGATGGAGCCTTTCATCAATTTGGCAGGGCAGCTGTTCAGTTGTAGTGATAGTTTCTGTAGTTTGAGTTCATCTAATTCACTCTCAGGGTGTGAAGAGCAATAATTTTGTTTTTCTTGTCGAATGGTATTTGAATTCAATGCTGCAATCAAGATGGGCGCCGCTTAAGAAAGGTTGTGCTGAGTGTCATCTAATCTGGAATGTGTTATCTACTCACCAGTGAATTACCGTGCGAGGATTTCAGCAATGGCGCAGCTGGTACAATATTTTTCAGATTTTTTGTGGTAGGTAGATTCAGCTGTACAAGTGTACAAGTCTATTTGGGATGGCTAGATTAATACATTCATCTGTCTTAAAGCAGGATTAGAGGACAATTTGATCTGCAATAAGAATGACCTGCACTTTTCTCCTTGAAAACTAAGTGGATGTTGAATGACATAGATAAGGAATATGTTGTTTTGATCTGAGTAGAAGAGCTGTGATGAGCTGGAGGGTAGGGTTCTGGGAGCAACTTGGCATTGTGTTGGCTCTGAAATTCCAATCTTCCAGAAGTGTAAGACGATGTGATATGAATCATGGTATACTGCACCACAAGTGTTCAAGATATGTGAAGCTTGGGTGGGCTCCATTGATATTTTTGTATGACTATTTTAAATTGGTATCATCAAAAGTGTCAAGGCATTCTTTTCATTTCAATCTTGGAAAGATTGTTTTGCACTATAGAATACAAATGTTTTCTCTTAAAGATTTAGTTGCTAATGCGATACCCTATGAAGTGGTTAGTGCTTCTTGTTCATTGCCTCCGCCATGAGCATTATACTCAAATCAGTACGTAGAAACGTTCTCTTTTTATAGCATGTCACTATATTCCTGCTTCCTTTTGGTTTCTTCAAGCTGTATTGCACACTATTTTTTTCCCTCTTATATAGCATGGAACTCATCTCGAAAATTTTGATGCAGAACCTCAGATGATTGATAGTTCATGAAACCAAATGTTTAGTAGAGGAGGCTACAATAATTTTTTTTGGTTGCTCAGCCTCAAGGTTGTGGCAGCAATGTTGCATCACATATTTGCGCCTTGATTTGTGTGCCCTGCGCCTTGTGCGTGTGAATAACTAGCAGCAAACGGGCTAGCTTGCAGTTGCGTCAGCAGGCAACCAGGCCTCCCTAGGACTGGTGTTAGCAAACCATGGACTAATTTAAGACACTGTTGAAGGCATTGTTTTTTATTGATAATTGCAAATATGATGTAATACTTATGCTGTAAAATTAAGTTGTGATTCTTTAATTAAATTGGAACCATGCTTACAAGGCTAGGGTCTTAGGTCATGCTTATGGATTAGGGTCGTAGAAGGATTTTTATTTCTCCCGTTGCAACGCACGGGCTTTTTGCTAGTAAATGCCTAACAAAAACCCTAGCTGATGCCACCTCAACCTTTAGCCGCCGCCCCTCGGCCTCGCTGTGCCCATGGCCACCTTGCCGCCCTCTCCACCTCCATGTCGTGTCGCTCTGCTCACCGAAGCCGCATGGACCAGCGCCGCTTTTGGCCTGCCATGGACACCGCCGTGCCGAGCCGCCGCCATGCCTTACTGTAAATCGCTCGGCCGTTCTTGCCGCCACCACCATCTCTGAGCGCCAGTGAGCCGCAGCCCTCGCCAAGAGCCGCCGCCTGAGCCGCTCGCCCTCGCGGGGCCCGCCTCATCTCCTCTCTCTCCTCCTCATGGACCTTTCTCTTTCCTCCTCGCTCTCTGCGTGGGAAGAGAATGAAGAACGAGGAAGAGACGAGGATTTTCCCTTTGATCTTGATGCCACGATTTGGGAAAACCCAAAGACTGCTTATCATGAACAGTGCTACTTCTCAATTTCTATCTCCTAAATCGCAGTCCGATTCACTCCAAACCAATTTTTCTAGTCTCGTAATATTCTATACTATCTACTGTATTTATTTCATGATTTTACAATGTTTCTATGTTGTTGCTTATTTGCTATTGCCTCGGTTTGCGCGTAGGCCGTTCCGATATTTTTATCAGTGTCGTGAGTGTCGATCGGTTGCTGGAGAATTATCGAGACCCTGAGATGCATAAGGATGTCGCCGTCGGAGGTGCAGGAGTCGTAAGCCCTAACAGACTTGCGGAGGATCGTCAAGACTCAGATTCTAGCCGAGACGTCACCATTGAAGAGGTGGCCCGAGAACGTCGACGATTCCTTGCGAGGCCGATCGCTACCAGGCAAGCACTAGTTGTTTGCATATTCCTGTCCTATGTTTTACTAACCCCGTTCGTCCAAGAGTAGATGCTCTCTTGGTTATGATTTAGGGCAACAGCTTTTGGACGAAGGGAGCTTAACTTATTTACTTTTTGTAACTCATCTTTGCATGCATACTAGAATAGCGTGTGTACCTTATTCATGTTAGTCATTTACTAGCATGACTAGACCTTATTTGATGAATTCTTTACTGTTCCAAAGCCTATCCTTTGAATAGATGTGTAGGATTGCATTGAGATTCACTATAAAATATGTCCTTGTGAGGCGTATGCTTCGTGATGGTGTTTTTGGATAAACCCTAAACAACTAAAACTAGTGTAGATAGTTTAGAGGAGACTCGGCAGAGATGGTTTTAGGACTGTGGTGGTGATTCGTGGGTCTCCTCTAATAAGGACCTAAGCTTGTGTACTACTGGACCAAACCTTACCGTACAGCCACTTGTGCCTTCGGCCCTAGCTTAGTACACTACTAAACCCACTAACTTGGCTCTCAGAGGTTTGTCCGTTACGTTTCGTCACTATTGCCCTAGGGTGAGGCTCGCGACCTTGCCTGAGGGGCAGGTGCGTTTCTGAGACCGAATGGCTTAAATGGAAAACGACTCACGGGTGGTGCCTAGACGTAGGGCGCCCTACTGTGGCGGGCACCGGCGGGGTCGGGGAAACCTTAAGAGAGGGCTGGTGAAGTGGTGGGCGTAGTAGGCTGGAAAAGTTTTGTACCGTTTCTCCTAGTGGATGAGACGGGGCTTGTGGGAAAATTTGTACACACTCTGCAGAGTTAAAACTATCATGATAGCCGTGTCCACGGTCATGGACGGTTTGACAGGTTTGCGCTCATAGATTCACCTTTTTAATAATTAAACATGACTAGAGTAGGCTGGGATTGGCCTGGTGTGAGGATGCACCTTCCTTTGATATTGGCCGGGTGCGATGATGCACCTTATCTCGATGTTCGTGATGATACTATAGATTCATGCATTCAACAAAACATCAATTTTGCTAAAACTTGATTAGTAAATAGGTTTTGGTATAAAATAGCCAATTCCCCTTATTTCTACCATTGCATACATTTGTTAAGGATTGTTTACTGGGTAGCCGCATACTCATTATATCTATCACGGATAATTTTATTATTCAGATTACAAGTTTAATCAGGACCAGGAAGGGTCCGAACTCAGGTATGCAGGACTAGCTGCGGGAGTCCGGGTCAATCGCTTGGATATCGTCGTTGAAGGCTGTTGTTGCTCTGATGTTCTTTTTATTCGTTCTTAATATTTGTTAATTTATGTCTTACTGTATTAGCACAAGATGCTATCTTGTATTACTCCGTTATTTTGAATAACAATAATGGAATGCCAGCGATGATAGCCGTTGAATTGTCCATCATGAGATACTAGTCTGGGCTAGTATCAGATCATGGTGCTGGATTCCCTGTGGTGACGCAGGGGGTCGTGACATTACAGCAGTGTTGCTATGAAAACCGTTCATAACAAGCATAAAAATTTGCAGTTTAGCAGGTAAATCTTTCAATTCCCCATAAACATTTGGGACCGGAGACAGTGCTAACAAGAGTACTGCAAACTCATTATCTTGAGTGAGAGGTTGTCTGTATCAATGGTTATAATGAAAAAAAAGAAAAAAAAAAACTAACACATACAATATTCCAGTAGAAACAGAGCAGGGAATTAGCTCACCAGTTGAGATAAAACAAAAGAAATAGTAACAAGAGGCCCAAGGCAATCTGTTGAGTGGTTATCATATGAATGTGCAAAAAGGCTGATAGCATGGTTTATTATGCTCATCTGAAGGAACAGGGCAGATTTAATATCCCATCATGGCCGATCAGTGATCTTGCTTTGAATATGTGCTATCAAATACAAATATTAGTTTCAACATGTAGTACTAGAAAATCAAAACTAATAAACAGCGTAACAGGTTCTCATAGGTATGATGTCGATCCTAGAAATAATTATGAAAAAAATGACTATACTCAGGGTTACATAACATCCACAGGCAGCACCAATTGCAATAATCTTTTTCGCGTTCAAACTATCTGGTGACTTGGACGATTTGACCCTTTCAAATAACATTGAAGCTGATGTGCCTGATAATCAAAATAAATGGCAGATAATAAATCATGAAACAAGTAATGAAGTACTATATATCGGAAAGGCGGATAATAAATCATGAAGCGCATATGAACTATTTATATATCGGAAAGTAAGGTTAGGACAACTTTATGAAACTACAAACTCACAGTAACTATAAGCAGCGATCACCAGCATCGGGAAACAGGATAACTCAATCCTCCATAGAAGTAAAATAAGACAGACAGCAAGCTTCAACAGATAAACAAAATTATTAGTCACAAGTTTACAGTTATCAGCGGTGGAAAAAAGAAAATTCAATGACAATCCTATATTTCTACTCACCGCATGGAGAGTTGATGACACAGCAGAAACCTGCAATTGAACCACAGATCAACCACATGCACAATCTAGAAACCATCAGCAAATAGAGGAATTGTGAATGGACGCACATGACTTACCATGCATCCTTTCATGATGTGGCAAATTTCTCTGCTTATTCGAACAGCAGAAGAGACAGAAAGCAAGGCATGCTCACTCAAAACAAGATCAGATTCACTTTTGGTGCTATCAGTGGCATCAGCAAATGAAATTCCAATGTCGCTTTCCCGGATAGACTCACCATCCAAAAATTCATATCCAACCATTGCACAACGACGCCCAAACATAGTTCTCAGATTTGATATAACATGAGGGTAATGTTCTGCAAAAATAAATTAAAAGAGAAGCAAACAAATCACAAAAAGATATCCCTAGCTTCATGAGACAGCAGCAGCAATGATCAACATAACTCCCAAGGCAAGAAGCAAACCTATGAAGAGATCAGAGACACCATTGACATTCATGAAAAGCTCATTTTTGCTGCGTACCCACTCCCGCATAGAACTGGCATTGAACACATTTGAGCCTAGTTTTCCGAGTCTTCCATATATGTGTTTTGTAATTGCCATTGGGCTTTCTGAACAGAGATATTTCCAAATACAAACACTTGAGAATATAATTATTCAAAAAAGAAAGAAAACATGACCTGAAAATCAAGTCAAACATGGGGAGGATAACCGAGATCACCTGTAAGAAGTATTACACTCAGACCCATATCAGTAAGATTATTGACAGTTTCTGCGCTGTCGCTTCTGAGCTCATCTATGAAACGTAGAAGACATATGATGTCGAGATAACCGCGAACGATACGTCCAACAGCAATACATTTATATCCATCTAGACCGAACTTATCGATTTGTGTGAGTATATGATCATTGACTTCTTTGCTATGGCTGCATTCAAGAATAACCTGAACCCAAGAACAGAAAAATAGTTTTAAAAAATCCACCTATGTGAATACTTTTCTTTAATAGCCTAAATACGCTCAAAGCCCAATAACCAATGATGGGCCTATGCATGCATAGGAACCTGCTTACACTTTTATCCAAAGAATAAACCTAGAGGTATTATGATATAGGACAACAAGCCTTATAAGTTAGTGTGAGGCAATGCAAACTGGTGATGCTACTAAAGGCAGGGTTGCTACATCTAATTTGTTGACAGAGCAGATTGATTGCTTACCATGGCAGGGTCACCTTTGAACACAGAACACTTGGAGCCATTTTCATCGATGTAAGTTGTCATGTACATTAACGTCATTGCAACAAAGATGGGGGAGCACAGCTTTACAACCTTAATGCCGACTCTTACCTACATCAATCGGTTTGTTAAGGCTTTCTTCAAAAGGAAGGAAAAACATACAGAAGTTAGCCACCCAAATAAAAAGGAACCTGTTCAGGATCATTCATAAGGCCTAGAATGGCTGCATCCATTGGTTCTTGGTACAGTTCATGTTGAGTTTGTGAAGACCGAGCAGCCAAAACGATAGCATGATCTTTATCAATACCTTCTGCATACAATTCAATCTTGTCCAGATCAAAACATGGCTTGTTGCTTGTCAAAGTCCCAGTCATGTTAAAGAGTATAGCATTCATGCTAGCCAATACTTCAAGAGCAAAAGTTCCCCGGCAGGCAATCCCTAGTTTAGAAAGCCGTTGAGAGCCCAATGCCAAAACCAGGTAGAGTACAGCAGGCATGGCCATGGGTATTACACCAATTAGCAGCATAAAATAGCCACTGTGCAGCATACACACGTTTTGCAGGAAAAAGAATTTGACAAGAGCCTCGGCAATGATGCCAACAAGTATCAAGCAGAAGCAGAAGCAGAAGGAGCCAGCAGCCATGACACCCTTCCTAAGCTGCCCAGGCCGAGAGATACGTTTTGGATAAAGCTTGAGTGCTTATGGGGATGCCATTGCCTGTTGCAGTAACAACAACTGCCCCTTCACCAGAAGATACGGCCCAGCCATAGTTTATAAGGGAGCCGTTCACACAGTCAACACAACTTCTATAATCGAGAATTTTGGTGTTGATCCTAGCCATATTGAGGACACGTGCATTGGCTGGCATAATGTCACCACACCTAAGATATATGATATCCCCCGGGACAATGGTCGCATGCTCAACTTTTCATACCCCATCCCTCAGAACCTTTGCTCTTGGTGCGAAAGCTTTTGCCTCCAGAGGTGCTTTAGCATGTTTGGCAATGAGCTTCACGAAACAGCACACAGCCAGACTTCCCTCAAGCAATGAAACAATAATGGACAGTTCATAAGGTGCCTGGCCAGCTGAGTTGATGGCGAGCGACACAATTGCAGCCAGCATTGCTGTCCACGACAAGAAATTGATGAGCATGACACACACCATCTCCTTGGACCAAGGGAAGATAAGCTGCTCCCATGACTACCATCCAATCTCATACTTAATATATTCGGTGAAGGAATGATCCCATCCCCATAGCAAGAGGACGCACTTCAGTGTGGTAAGAAGATTGCCATCCACCTGCAGTACCGTGTTGGAGCGTCAAAAACATCAAACAGCAGATAAGTTGCAAAAATTCGATCTTTTCAGCACATAGTTTAGTACATAACTAAAAAGGCATTTGTTTGATTGATTACCACAGTTACAACAACATGTGACAATGCCAGTTGAACTAAAAGATAGTGCAATGTGCAACAGTTGCACTGCTGTGCAAGCCAGGACAATATGCTTGAGAAATTTGAGATCGAGCCACCACAGTTCAAGTGATAACCCGCAGTACCAAATTAGGTCGTAGCCTTGGAGCGAGGCAGCACTAGTCGTTAGCGCAAGCAAGTAAGCGACATCCACCTCGAACCCCGCCGCCGCCCGGCCCAACCTCCCTCCGGCTTTCTACAGCCGGGGCAAGGAAGAACCCCCACCCCAACCCCACAACGTCGTCCAAACAGGGCAAAGAAACAGGGGCGATCGAACCATGGGGTCACGGGCTACGATGTTGGGTCCCTACACATCGAGGCGGCGCGCCGCCTCCTCTTCCATCAGTCCGGTGGCTTCGTCGGTGCCGAGACGGCGCAAGACTTCCGCCTCCGCCAGGTTATCCTGCAGTACGGTTGTCAGCAAACTTCGCGCCAAAAGACGATAAAGATTGTCCAGTTCCTAAGCTCACCAGATCATCCATGGCCATGGGTAATTGGTAATCGGCTATAATCGCCGCCGCCTCCAGTTTCTCTCTCGACGGCGAGGAGACGGTGGAGCCAGCGCTTTTATGAAGCTGGAGCCAAACGGGCCGGGCCAAACCATGGCGACCGGCCTTGCTCAGCAGATTGGGTCAGCCCAGTTCAGGCCACCAAACGAAGGCGATTCAAAGGCCTCGTTTGTTTAAGATTAAATTAAATTAAATTAAATGCAAAATTGTTATTTTTGTATAAGCCAAATGATGTAATATTTTATAGTTATTTTTATGGGGTTTCAAATAGTTCTTCTTAGAGTTCGTAAAATATTTTTCATAATTTTTTGAAATTTTTAAAATGTCGTTTAAAGGGTCACAAATTTGCTACAGTAAAATGCAACTCAACTTTAATCTGAAACAAACAAGAACAAAATAAAAAAAGAAGGATAAAATCATGGATGTGTGGGTGAGATTATGTTAAGACGAGTGATGCTTCAAAAGACAGGATTTGGTGTTGGTGAGATGGAAGGTGAAGATTTTAAGTCGGCACTACCACCACTATCACAACACGCTTTATAATAGTAGAGATATCTTTTATCTCCATTAACAAAAGGCTCTTGTTGTGGTGATGGCGGCGGCGGCGGGGCTACATCCTACTTTAGATATCCAGCATCCATTCGATGCCCCGCCGATCTTCCATTTATCCGAAGTGCGTTAAATTGCAACCTCTTAATCCTTGTGCCCATGCTTCCCCACACGTCTAGGCCCTATGTGCACCCCTTGCTTTCACTCCGAACCCTAGTTATTAAAAAGTTTATAGTGGTGGAGTGATCACACCTCACAAAATTTACCTGCACTGTCATCCATAGTAATAAATTCACACATCTACTTCTTTAAATTATCCATTATGTCATCCATCGTAATAAACCTATTTATTAACCAAATTATGGTGTGCTCAGATGAAAATTATGTTGTGATTTCGGCTAGTTTAATTCTCCCCTCAGCAATGGAAAATTTGGGGTTGTATACGAACAATTGGTTGACATACAGCACTCGGTTTCCTCACTATTAGTCACGAAGTGATTTTTATTCCTGCCATTTGTACTCTTGCACGGCTTTCTAGAAAGTTTTTACTCTGCAGAGTTTGCACGCTTTATCTAGGCTAGGTGTCTTCACCTAGGAATCACTAAAAGGAGAAGGAGCACCACAAAGCCTTTAACCGACATTCCCCTAGCCCAGACATTCACTCTTAAGGTTTCCACCACAGCGCCAGTTTGTCGGTTGGCTGAAGCCCCCTCTTGAGTCAGGTAGTACAAAACTTCAACTCACGGCCAAACACATGGAGGATAAACCAAGCTAGCTAGGGCCCTAATTTTGACACCAAAAGAAACTGTAGTCAAATAAGATCGCCAATCACCAAGGACACAATCACAAGACCAAAATAGAGAGAAAATTAGACATTGAAATATTTATTAATCAATCTCTTATATTTACGGCAAGATCTCTCTCCTTTATGTAGCATCTATCCTGTCTACCAGGCGGCTCAGCGCTTGGACGGTCACGTGCGTGTATTATATGCGCCATGTGAGTATGTGAGCCTGATGGCTCATTGACATGGTTGGTTTGAGGCTTTTTTTTGACTATGCGTTATTTTCACTGTACGTTGTAATGACAGGCATTATGGGCGTGTTTGGTCCGCAGCCGGCGCTTGCCGTGCCAACCCTTGGCTCTCCCTTAGCCAAGGCTCGCCTGTCTTGAGCGTTGGGCCGATTGCCCACCCGCGCAACGCTTCGCGCTATCGTGTCTTGTCGGGCGGTGCGCCGTGCGTTCTTGAGGGCGAGCGCGCGGCGCATGCACCAAACAGCCACCGAATCCCATGGCGCGCCGATGCCTACGTTGGCGAGCACAGGCGGCGAACTAAACACTCCCGATATTTAGATCAAATGTGTAACCGGAATAATTATATATATGTACCAATTTAGCTGTAGTATGTGCAGGTATCACTTATTTAGGTTTCTCCCATTGCCCCTCTCCACCGACACAGTAGTAGCTGTAGATCTGCAAAAGCACAGGGTGGAACGAACAAGCAATTTTACTAAATGTGGAATACATTAGCAATATTTAGAGTTGTAATCTGAAAAATTCAGAGTGATGTTTTGGATTCAGTTTGTAAAATAGAGTTGCAGTGTGAAAAGTTCAGGGTGTGCAAGATATACTAAATATACTACAACTAAATTGGTACATATATAATTATTCCGGCTAAACATTTGATCTAAATATACTACCTCTCATTACAATGTACAGTAAAAATAACGCACAATAAAAAAAGCCTCAAACCAATCATTACAATGAGCCATCAGACACATGCTCACATGGCGCATATAGTACACGCACGTGGCTATTCATGCGTTGAGACGCCTAGTAGATATGATAGATACTACATAAAGGAGAAAGATCCCATCGTAAATATAAGACATTGAATAATAAATATTCCAATGTTTGACTTAGGCTCGGTTCTTTTCAGCCTAATAGCTTAATGGCTTAACAGCTTAACGACTTATCTATGTTTTGAAAACACATATGCTTTGAGTTTTTTGAGTCCGTTTTTTCGTTGTTTTGAAGGTGGGTCCTAACGCTTTAAAAAGCAAGTCAAACAAAATATATTCAAATCTCGAGACTACCTCGAGAAACTCACGAAGTTCAGTCATTTCAGCCATTCAGCCGATCAACCGTTCAGATCAGCTCAAAAGAACAGGGGCTTAATCTCTATTTTGATTTTGTGATTATGTTCTTAGTGATTAGCGATCTTATTTGACTAGGTTTCTTTTGGTGTCAAAATTAGGGCCCCGGCTAGCTTGGTTTAGCCTCTATGTGCTTGGCCATGAGCTGAAGCTTTGCTCGAGCCTGGAGCCTATCAAAAACGACCCCTAATCTTCCAATCGTACCAATATAGTTCATATTAGAAACATGCTCCGGTGTGTTTTGGGATTACCAAGGGTAATATGGTCAGCAAATTTACCAAAATCTATCGACCATTAAAATTGTGGTGAATTATCGATCGTCAAATGCAACCAAGTTTGTGCCATATCATATTATCAATTATTCATACTTTATGACAAATCGTCGAGGACAATATGGAGTTACCTATCTCAACTTCTCCACATACTAAAACAATCAAATTACTCGTACCGAGCAAACCGAGATTTTGGTATTCCCTTCTACTCCCTCCGTTCCAAATTATAGGTCGTTTGACTTTTTTGACACGTACTTTGACCATTCGTCTTATTCAAAAATTTTATAATTATAATTTATTTTTGTTATGATTTAGTCTATCATGAAATGTACTTTAATAATGACTCGAGTTTTTTCATATTTTCACTAATTATTTGAATAAGACAAGTGGTCAAAGTACGTATCAAAAAAGTCAAACGACCTATAATTTGAAGCGGAGGGAGTAAAAAATTTCAGAGGAAAACAAGTGTGTGCAAGGCCATCTGCTCACTACACACCCCTATAGAAAACAACAGGCTGAAACAATTATGGCGTTTTGCTCTGTTTATATTCGAACCGGTTGATGGTGGTGTTAGTATTTGGCTGATAGCTAGTCTCATTCATGGTCTGTAGCTTTCTTTCTTTCTTTCTTTTTTTTTTTTGAGGGACATGGTCTGTAGCTTTTGTTGGTCTCTTGTTGGACTTCATTTATGTGTTTGTTTAGTTCTATTTCGTTCAGAGCTGCATGCTAGTTGGAACATGGTGGTTGGAGTTGTTCCTCTTTTGGTGTTTGAACGGTGTAATTCTGCTCTTTTGGGATTTGAATGGAATTGGGGTGTGGGCCTCTTTTGAAAAAAAAAAAACCATTGAGCCAAATCAAAATGGCGTCCGACGCCTGGCGCTCGCGCCGGACCAACCTGGGCCGTCCGATCAACGCCACTGCGCCAATCCTACGCGCTGCCACGCCCACATCCCAGCGTTCCAACGCGACTAGCTAGCAATTAAACTTCTGATTTTTGTAAAAAATTCAAACAGTGTTCAAAATGCGTGGAATAAATTTTATAAATCTTTTAAAATCGAGAGCAACCCATTTTAAATAATTTTTAAATTTTTGATTTTTTTCAATTTTTTTTAAAAAATATTGATGTGAAACTAGAATAAGGCATTTATGAAACTTACATCTATATTAACGAAACTTGGCCGTGTGCTGATGAAACTTGAACGTGTGCTTTTATCTGATGAAACTTGGATAAAACTTCGATGTAACGTGATGACATTTGAATGAAACCTGTTGAAACTTGAATTGACCTGATGAAACTTGAAGAAATTTGGATGGCCTGTTGAAACTTGATGAAACTTGCATTAAACCTGATGAAACTTAACAGTTCGGCAAGTTTAACGAATATGAAATCCAAGTATCAGTAGGCGAAACTCAAGTTTCAGTAGGCGAAATGCAAGTTTCACCATGTAAGTTTGAAGAGTTATATGAAAACATATATCTTGTTTTGTTCGTAAAAATACGAGGAACACGTTGATGCAAACGGTTTGTAAATTGAAGCATCCAGTCAAAAATTATGATCATCGAAAGAAAAAAAATGTTTATAGAACCCACCTGCACAGTGCATCACTCCCGCCGTTCGTGCGCAGCGCGCGGGAGTCCGGAGGCGCCGGACTCCCGGCCATAAGTGTTTTCCAATCAAAATACCTTTAAAAAATGTATATCTTGATGATCAGCCATCGAGATTTGACCGTTGGGTACAAGGCACAGAGTACTATATAGTGCACTCGAGGCCGAACGGGAGTACAAATGGCAGAAATAAAAATCACTTCGTGACTAATAGTGAGGAAACCGAGTACTATATGTCAGATATTTGTTCGTATACAACTCCAAATTTTCCATTGTTGAGGGGAGAATTAAACTAGCCGATATCACAACAAAATTTTCATCTGCGACTTTATAGAGAGCAAGTCTTCTTCGGGCACCTTTTTCCACAAGCCACCAATCAGTAATCTACCCTTCAAAGGTTTCAATGTAAAGGCCAATTCTGGCATATCCGACATTTCACACTCAGGTGATGATATTGATATTTCTGAAATAATTTTATCATCCAACTGCTTCTTGTGCTGAGAATGAAAGTCAAGCATTTCAGTATGATCATCATGCTCCAAATTTACATGTTGGTCTAACGTGTCATCCTTCAATTCATGCTCAGCGACATCAAGATCTGGAAGAACAGCAGTTGAACTAAATGAACACGGTATCATTCCTATTGGACAGGGGGTCCAAGACTTCGCTATAGACCACCTATTACATTTCTCTGTTCTTGTGTTGAACAGTCCTTCGGCGCCATTTTCTGCTAAACATGCATTTTTCCATTCCTTCAACCGCAACCTGAACATTTCCAGCCTCTCAGTTGCCTTGTCAACTGATTCTTGTTCAATGGCATTGACTTTTGATTCACGAGCTGAATGTTTAGCTGATCTTTCCAGGGACAACACAGGTAGCTTCCTCAGTTTATCCTTCACATTATTATTAGCTGCCATCTCAATCAGCAGTAGTACTGCATCTCTGATACATCTTTCACCTATAATGGACAAACTCAAGCACTTCTGCAATAATTTTGCAAGACAGAAACGAGGTACCGCATTCTTGTCTGAAGAGAGTACTCCTATCTCATGGGTGAGTCCAATACAGCCTGAATCTTTTAAGTCTTTGATAGTTGTGACTAACCATAGAACCAGGGACCATAAGCTTTTCATGTTTGATAGTTCAGCTGGTAGATGTGTATATGATTTACCTACAAGTGTTGCAAGTAACTGGTAAAGATAGAAACATAACTGTACAAATACAACTCCGCACGATCCCTAAAATGGAAATGCTAGCATCTGGACAATGAAACAAAATATGATAATCTTCCATTTGAAGATAATGATCTGAGAAGCAATGCATAAGATAAATTATAGAAAACAAGGTCCTAGAGAGGGTAGAAAAGTGGAAATAGAATGCTAGATTATAAGAGCAATACCTTTTCTTTCAAGGTCTTCC
This sequence comes from Raddia guianensis, assembly GCA_036346415.1. Taxonomy (NCBI): domain Eukaryota; kingdom Viridiplantae; phylum Streptophyta; class Magnoliopsida; order Poales; family Poaceae; genus Raddia; species Raddia guianensis. The sequence goes on from CM070534.1 coordinate 62,473,658, forward strand.
CTGGTCTCGATCATCTCGATTGCTAACTTTAGTATGCTAAGCAGCAATCTTGGTTCTTTTTCCGATAGTTTTGTTATGATGGCTTTAATATCAACTTTTGATATTTGATATTGAATATCAAATGAGTGATCTAAATCCAAACTGCCAGTTTTCTGCACATCATTATTTTCAGAGAATTCTGGAGCATCCAGTTGGTAAAAATCCACTAGAACAGAGGTAACCTCAGAGGGACATGCATGGTAAAGTCGACATATATAGTTTATGGTTTTGGAAATCATTTTCTCGGAACCTGCAAAATAGAAGTAACTTAGTCAACATGGAGGTATCTTGGACATTAAAATATACTCCTTTCAAAGAAAGCTATGATTATCAATGATACAACTGTATCCATCGGTCATAAATATTGTATGATTTTCTATTCGTGTCAGGCTAATGGTAGCAATCAAACTAATTCAATAATATTCATGAATCATATCATTAGAAGGTAAAAAACAAATATTATGACCACATTTATTCTTGTACTAGTAATAGAATATGTAATAGTTTTATGGCAGTTCAGAATAATGGAAGAGATAAAAAACCAAATTTCATGAGATGTATTATTTGCATATTAAGTATGGTCCTACAATTTTGTTGGCATGAAGAAAAACAAACGCATATATTAATCATTTTTTTTATATGTATGGACCAAAGCAGCACATCTTTGATGAACACAATCAACCTTTGTACAAAGTCTGTGTATCATCTACCAGGGGCGGAGCCAAGGCCCGGCCACCCTAGGCCAGGCCCAGGCTCCCAGCCCAAATACTAGTATAGAGCTGAGTTGATTTGGCGGCTACAAAGGGGAAAGGCCCACTCGGCCACTCCCTTAGGCCTTAGCCAGAGCAGCACCAGGGTTCAGCTGTAGATTTCTCGTGTGCACCCCCCAAGCCTTATAGGCGGAATTGGCAGACAGAAAGCCCAACGGCCTGAACCTCTCTAGCCCAGCTCGCCAGCCTTTCTCCATGGCCCATAAGCCCACCTTTCTTTCTACATGGGCCTCGTTGCCGAATCCTTGTGCCCACGTGCTTCATGGGCATTGGGCAAACGTGCTAACTGCTAAAGCCTATGACGTGTTCTAATGTTTTACTCCATGGGCTAGCTCATGAGTAGCTGACCCATATACTAGTTGTGATTGTAATTTTATTAGTGGTATGTCATTTTTTTAATATAATAGTTATGATTGTAATTTTAAGTTATACAATGTGAAAATGCTAACCCATATGATTTTTCTTGCAAAGTTTCTACTTGGACTTGTTCAGTGCCTCTTTTATGTGGTTGGCCTCTATTAATTTAGGTATTTATCATGCATTTTCTCATTTTATTTATGTGAAATATTGTTAGACAATGATTTGAGTGAAAATTGACTATTATATGCCTCAAATTCGTTTGTGTTATATATATGATGTGGTAGCATTCTTTAGTAGTCCACGCGTTAGTTTAGGTCGTGCCCAGGCTCTTCGAAAGTCCTGGCTCCGCCACTGCCATCTACTGAACATTTAGCGATTGACTAATCATAAAATAGGGATCACATTTGCTTTTATTTCCTTGAAGCCAAATTTTATAGAATGGGGATTACCAATCAAATTTGACTTTGTTTCCTTGAAGTTACATTTCTTAGCGTAAATTTTATGACATGAAATTCCTAATTTGTTGGGGACAAACAGGTAAATTGTGGCAAACAAAATCTACCTGATATAGCAAAACTGATAAGGGCCTAATACCATTGATAACTTTACTATTCACACAATCAAAACATAAATCTAACCATAAAATTCTGGATACCAGTCATCAATTGGTTAAGTAACTAGCAAGTCAAGAAAACATCGTTTTTCTTAATGCCCAGAGAGAAATCATACTACAAACCTAAGAAAAAAAAATATCTATCCTTGACAACCCAGGTCAGAAAAAAAAAAGACAGAACAAGCCCAAGCTCAATCACAGTTATTACTATAAGCTGTTGATACTCACGTTTCCTTTTGGAACCTGATTTTGCTTTTTGTAAATCTTTGCCCTTCAAAAATTGATCAATTTCATGCAATGCCAACCTTAGTTCTACTTGAGCATCAGGGATAGCATTAGTCTGGGAATCCCAGTAAATACGCTTTAACCAACTGAAAGCCTGAAAATAATCTTAATCAGTGAAATATCAGAGAAAAATACTGAAAAAAACATACAAACAACTAAAATATTCCATTCTTTATAACCAAAAGCCAACACATGGATAATAGAAATAACTAGTTATCTGCTAGTCTTAAGAAATGCTAATCAATTCACTATACCTTAATAGCAGCCAGACGTAAAAGCCGCAGAGAGGGAAGACTGCGATGGGAGCTCTCTACATGCATAGATAATTTCCTTAGTGAACAATACAATAATGTGCTTTCAAAGCTATATGCAAGAGACAAAATATTCTAACCATGACGAATGTCAACCAGAACTCGTGGTATTCCAACAGCTTCAGATAATTCTGATATTGAAAGACCGGTTTTCTTATTTTTATTCTCCACGAAACCATTTACAAGCCTGTATACAAGAAAAAAGAGAAGTATAAAAGAAATGTTTGCTGTCTTTGATAAAAATTTAGCCCACGTGGCAGCTGTACATTAGGAGTCGAGGATGGATACAACCCAAACTGTTCTCTTCAGCTTATCTTATTTGTTTATCTTCTTGTTTTCTAATAAGCTAAACTTCGAGAACTTCCCGAGGTCGCTTGGAAAGTCCAGTGAACTTTGGACTTGTTTCTGCGAGCTCCAAAACGTGGTTTTGAGATAGAAAAAAAACATACTGCAATAGCCAAGGTGTTTTGACTTTTCAAATTGGATATGAGTACATAAGACATGAAGATAAGATGAAAAGAACAGACCTGAGCGCATAATATTAAAATATTTTCCCAGATCATGCAATTATATAAGTTTTTAACGTGAACAACAATTCAGCACTGCAATGTGCACAATACGCTACTCTGAAACTTGAATGCAACAGAAATACAAGTATGAATTCTCAGTAATATATGCATATTGCCACGCGGTAGTACTAATTACTTGTTGCCAGCATGATGATAGATGGGCAACCTTTGAAACCGGCGTTAGCTGGCCCTGGCAATGCATCACTAATATGAAGATTGAAGAGTCTCAATCAAACAACATATGGTAGTTTAAATCAAATTAAGGGCATAGCAACAGGACTAGAGAAAGACCCACAACATATTAGAACCTAAGTTAGTTCCAGCAAGCCCTAGTCAATTAACATCAACCACAGGTTGATTTTTTAATTAATTCTCACTAGAAAATTACATGTCCTTCCAATAAAATATAAAATCTCCCATTCAAGGAAATTCTCTGGCTCACATGGTCATGGATATAAAAAAAGCTTAAACACTATGGTTTCCCCTAAAAGAGGTTAAAACACTATCAATGCGCAAATACTAACCGATATTCCCAGTCCTACCCTCTCAACAATAAACTGCAGCATGCATCTAAACCAAGCCCAGCTCCCATATAACCCATTAAAATGCGGGTGCATACGACCAAAATTTTCAGCAGAGGTGTCGTCACCTCATGATTGCCATACTGTACAACATCGCGAGCATCTCCTCCGACTCCAGCGACTCATCCTCAGCCATTCCACTCCTATAAAAAAGATTATCGCACATATCAACGCCCAAGTCACCAAATCCACAGCACAAAAAAAAGTAGGAACTTTTCATCCAGGGAAGCACCGGAAGAAGGGATCCCGCAGCCGTATCTCAACGAAGGCGGCGGTCACGTCCACGGGGATCAGCAGGGACCCCCTGCCCCGCCACGCCGCAATCTGAACCAACAAAAAGCTCAAAATTTACACCCTGCAGCTACAAATTAGAAGCCCTCTTTGGTATTGGGGGCGAGGATATTACCCTGCGAAGAGCGGGGGCGGGGTAGGCGGAGAAGAGCCCGTCACGGACGAAGCGCCACTCCGCCCAGCTCGACCACGGCACCAGCTTCCGGCCGGTCAAAAGCCCGCCGGCGCCGCCGTGGAAGCCGGCCTCTTCCAGCTCCGCCTCCGCCGCCTCCATAGGAGAGAGCCAAGCCAAGCGGCTGCCTAAAACCCTACTGAACCCAGAAAGCTCTTGGGGTAAACAGCAGGACTCAGTCTGAGACACTGACAAGGTGGAACAAGGACTTATGTAGGATTTTGTGATGATGGGAGGGTGTTTTTGCAATTTGACAAGGGATCTCTTCCCAGGTGCGGCCGCCACGCTAATTGCCGTGCGGCCGCGCCCACCCTTCGTTGCATGGCCTCAACGACGGTGGCAGCCTCGCCGGAGGAGACGGAGATGCGGGCAAGCGGAAGGCCGCCGCCGCCGCTTCCTTCTTCTTCTGCCCCACATTGTCCGCTCCGCCCTGTACGGCATCGACAACTCGACAAGTGAGTACTTAACCCTTGCGCCCCCAATCAAGATTACAGTTTCTCTCTGTGTTCATGCTATGAAACTTACATTAAAAAGTGATATGTTCACTACGGCGTAATTTCAACCAAATTGTTGCTGCGTTTTTCTTGTGGCTAAATTCTGATAGGCTACATTTGGGAACGTGCTAGATTGGATGAGTATGGACATAATGGGTGCTCCCATGCTTTGAAGGGACTTGGATCTAATTTCTCACTGGCTTGACTTATGACTGAAGGAGATGAAACTACAAAATATTACCTACAGTTATAGCCCTCCCATTTCCAGGACAAATGAAGCTTGCTGCATAGAGTGGCATTACCCCAATTAGCCCATCTGGTGTTCTAAGCCGATAAGTTGAGTACTTATTTCGTAGCTGCATTGCCAAAAGCTATCTTTCCTAATCTGCACTTTGGTTGCAGATTTTGAATTCTATTATTTTGCAAGGAAGATCTCCATGATTTCATGCTAATGTACTGCTCTGCTAATACACCTCAGGAGTCAGGTCCACAGCAATCCTATAAACATGATGCTTCTCATAGTTCCGTAGTTTCTTTTGCATTATTACATGTATATATGGTCGTTAACTACTTAGTAGAAAACTAGCAGTCGACTATCACCCAGGTGTTTAATTATTTACCAACAAGAGAGTTTTCCAGCTTGCTTTTAAAGTTTTTAGGGTATAGTTTATTTTGTTCCTGCTTAATGGAATAAACATATTATTGTTGATATGTATAAACTAGAAAAACTGAGGAAAGACCTAATATAAACATTAGATATTACCATAGCTCAAGAAAAGTGCATGTTACCATCATTTTATGAATGTTACTGTGGTTGCAACAGAGCATTAGCTTTCTATCATCATCATCGTCATGATCATCATCATACCCCAATGTTTCCGAGGAAACTCCCACAAAAGTGGGGTAAGGGGGGTCGGTGTACGCAACCTTACTCCTGAGATAAAAAATCACAGAGAGATTGTTTCCGTTTGACCCTTGGTGATACTAGAGAACTCCCTATAACTTCATGACAAAAAGAAGTGTAGATAGTTTGATATGTCATTTTGCTTTAGCGCATAATAATTTAAACCCAAAGAATAAAAGATCATTTGGCTCCATTTGATTAAAAATGGACAATTAGCTTTCTATTGAAAGCAAAATTTTAAAACAGATGATTGCAACATCAATATCAATATGAGAAAAGGTGTCACCTTCTATATCTGCTCAGGCGTAATAACATCTCCATCAATTTCAACGTCTCTGATGTGAGCAATCTTGACTCGATCCTGCCCACCTTCTTTGCATCGTTGCTTAATTAGGGGGCATTGTTTGATGTAAAGCTCTTTAAGCCCCCTGGGCAGACCTTCTTCTGGCAAGCTTTCAATCTCAGGACAGTTGCAAATGAGTAGTGTTTCAAGTGAGGAGACCTCACACAGACTAGGAGGCAAACATTGGAGGTCATCACAACATGATATCTCCAAAAATTCAAGTGTGTTAGGTAAACCTTCTGCCGGAAAGTTATTGATATCAGGGCAGTCAGCAATTTTAAAATGCCTGAGACGAGGAAGGTATCTTAGGCCATTTAGAAGTACACATGCTAAAGGAGAACATGAGTTTAGACTGATATCTTCAATTGAAGTCGGAAGCAAGCCTCCCTCCAGTGCAGTCCAAGGCACAAGTGAAGGACAATCGAAGATGTGCAGGCTCCGAAGTGATATAAATGGACGGAAACACTCCTCTGGCAGTGAAACAAGCCCTTCACAATGGACTATTGTTAAACTCTTGAGAGCTGTCGGTTTGTGCGCAAGCAAGCCTACACGGAGAGATGTTAGATTTGGGCAATCGTTGACGTATAGTGATGTTAGAGAAGACGGGCAAGCTTCATTTTGAATGTCCGGGAGTGACTCAAGTCCAGATTCATCTATCCTCAGTGTTGTCACTGTTGATGGAAGAGGGGGTAACTTTTTCAGCTGTGGGCACTTGATGAGACCGAGTTCAATTAATTGTGGGAACAACTGATCAACAACATCAAAATTCCACACTCTAAGATTTGGCATATCTTCCAATAGAAGCTCTTGTAAAGCCTGAAAACACTTTGTTTGGTCAAATCCTGTGAACTCGTGTCCGAGCTGTGTCACCTCTGTTGCTCCCGCTATATCAAGATTTTTGAGAAAGGGAAGCTGCCCTAAAGGTGGAAGCGCAGTGCTTCTACAGTTACATATATGAATGGTTTGCAGATTGGGAAGAAATGTACTAGCTAGCCAGCTTGGGAACCTTGTCCCTCGGAACCCTTTAATCATTAACTCCTTGAGATCGAGATGTGGTTGAAGTCCTTCTAGAACTTCTCGCTGCTCTGAAGGAGTGACTTCGCAGTTTTCATCCCATATAAGGTGTAGAGTTCGAAGATATTCTTTGGTTTGCAGCTTTGCACAAATTGCATCTTGTCCATCAGCTACATTGTTGAGGCCACGAATGGAAAGAGGTCCTTGCAGCTGATCCATGTTCCTTAACTCTGTGATGGTATGCCCTAGGCGCTTCATGACAACAAATTCTTCTAGTTCCTGTAGGCAGATCAAACTTCCAATTCCAGGTATCCTGGACAATAGCCTCGTGCTTGCCTCTAGGTGGCGTAGGTTAGTGAGCTTAGTGACGCCTAGTGGCACTTCTCTTAGTGAATTGCAGTCACTCAGCTTCAATACTTGTAAGTTATAGAGCTTGAGAATAGATGATGGTAGTGTTTTGATTAAAGTGCTACTGAGATCTAGAAAGCGGAGTTGTTTCAGATTCCCTATAGATTCTGGTAATTTTGTAAGCCCTCTTCCATGCATGTCAAGAACTCTAAGAAACTGAAGTTTCATAAAGACACCATCTGGCAATTGAGACATCTTAGACTTGTATCCATGCATAATAATTAGTGTCCTTAACTTCCTAAACCCATAGAGTGAATCAAAGTGCATGCACCTGGCATCCTGATCCTGGCATAAGAATGAAAGATGACGGATCTTGATGGCATTTTCATGTCTTCTCCCATGCTCAAATTGATCAATGTCGTCCATGGAGATAGATTTAGCGAGGTCATGCATTGCATCATGCATCACGTAGTTCTCCTTGTAGGGTTGAAAGAATGACCTGCTTAGGAGCTCATTGAAGTATGTGCTACCAATATCTTCAAGTTTCTTCTTTCTAGGTTGCTTGATGAACCCAAGTGCTAGCCAAATCTTAACCAACTTCTCTTTCCTGAATATATAATCTTTGGGATATACAGAACAGAATGCGAAGCACTGCTTGAGATGTGGTGGTAAGCGGTTGTAACTTAGCCGCAGAGCTGGCAATATGTTATTTTTATCTGCTGGTAGCTCCCATATGTCATTTCTTAGTATGTCCTTCCACTCCTGTTCATCTGATTTGCAAAAGAGGAGGCTTCCTAATGCCTTTGATGCAAGGGGCAATCCCTTCAGCTTCTTCACAATTTCCCTCCCTATCGCCTCCAACTGTGGATATGTGCTGCAATCACCATCCCTGAACGCATGGCTCTTGAATACACACCAACTGTCATCATCTGATAGTTGTTGTAACTTGTAAGGATCTATCCCTCCCATGATTCTGCCAACATTCTCATTTCGTGATGTTACTACTATCTTGCTTCCAAACCCTCCTGAAATTAAGGCTGCTCTATAACTGTGCCATCTATCACGGTCTTCATTCCAGACATCATCCAAGACAAGCAAGTACCTCTTGCCCCGCAATACTCCGGAGAGTGTTTCCTGTAGCATATTCATGTTAGTGCTAGCAAAGGATTGGTCATAAGCAGCAGCCTCGAGAGTTTCTTGTGTTAGCTTTCTCTCATCAAAACTTTCAGATACATGGACCCAGACCCTCAATTCAAAGTGTTCTTTCACTCTGTCATCATGGTACACCATCTGCATTAGAGTGGTCTTACCAAGTCCCCCCATGCCAACAACTGGAATGACGCAAACATTGCAGGAATTATGTCCATTATCAGATAGCACCATCCTTACCAGTTCATCTCTATCTCCTTCCCTGCCAAATACAACTGAGCTATCCACAAGAGAACTAGACTGTGGTCTCTCTGAGGCCTCACGCCTGCTCATTTCACCTAGCATCTGGAGCCCGATGGTGTCCCGTTCTTTCGCAATCTTATCTAACCTCACCAATATGTTGCTAATCTTATGCTTTATCCTGTACTGGTACAGATTCCTACGCAAGAAGGAAGAAGGAGAATTGTTACTTGCCTTTGTGTGAAGCTTCGTCTCCCTCTGCTTCCGATACATACTTTTGGCTGAATAGCTATCCAGTAGATCATCAAGATCATAGGCAATATCCCTGAGCTTTGCTAACCATCCCTTCACAGACACATCTGTCAGCTGCTTTGCTTCGGCATCATCTAGGAAGGCCTGTAACTGAGAGAGTGTGCATGAGAGGCTCTCTAGCTTTCCATGGATGCCTCTGCAAGATTTGAAGTGACCAAGAACTGCTTCTGACAATTTCTCGAAGAGGGTTTGCATAAAGGCTCCTAAAATTGCTTCCGCTGCCATGGAAGTTTGTTTCCGTGTTCCCCCTCTTCCTCCCTCTATCGTGGTATTTTTAGTTGGTATTTTCAGAGGTGGGAGAAAGACTAAAAGGAACCCAAACTCTAGAGGGCAAAGTTAATTGGCTCAGGCGTTGACCTGAAGGCGGTCTTTTCATGCAATTCAGTATTTCAGGCATCAGTGTGAAGACAAGATATGCCTTATAAACAGTTTCGCTCCTTAGATATAAAAGATTAACTGCGTGTCAGGGATTTTTCCCATACAGGTGAAGTGATGTTGCTGTTGTGTTTTCTTCATTCAGTTTGTATCAGCAGCGTACAAGTCCAGTGCAGTCTTTTTGGAGGTTATATGAAAATCTGCACTAATAGAATACTAGTCTCTGCAAGCGTGTTGATCTCTGGTAGACTATTCCTGTAGTTGCGATCATGTTAAAAACAATGATATTTCTGATCGTGCGATCCAGATCATGGGTCCGATTGGTACATAAACAAATAAGACTGTTGTTTTAATACAGGACGGGTCCGCTCTTTGAGCTGCTGTTTTAACGATGGATAGTCACCCAACTTTTGGTAGCACGTTCATACCTCATTGGACTTTTCAGTGACTTGGACCTATTATTTGAGGTATCTTTCGAAATGACACTGGAAAAGGTATGAAATGAGCAGTGTTAGCCTAAACGTTACACGGTACACGGTTGGCAGAGTCTCATGTAGCGTGTAGACTGTGTACACGCCGTGTACATGGGATTACACGGATTACACGTTTTTGTACTTTTTAATTAAAATACAAATAAAAAAACATGTATATGCCTAGAAAACTATACTGACAAGTGGCATAGATGAATAATATATTTTCAAGATTATACGTGCATTGTAGATTTGTAGTTCACATATAAAAAAATGATTCCAAGTAGTGCAAGTATGCAACAAATGTATCCTCAAGCTGTATGTCACATTTTCTATTGCCTAGACGCCACGCTACACCCTGAAAAACGCCGTGTAGGCCGTTTTTTTGCCGTGTCGTGTAGGCTGACTAGGCCGTGTAATTCCGTGTAGCGTGTAATACACCGTTTATGTGCTAAACAGCACAGTAACCCATCGTGTACCGTGTACACGGCCGTGTAGACCGTGTAGGCGAACACCGGAAATGAGTGATCAACTCTAATACTTTCAGAGATGGAAACTTCTACTCTGTTGTTCAGCAAATTGCGCATATCCAGCTTTAGGATTAATGAGAAACCCAGTTCACACAAATACAATGAGAATAAAATGTGCAATCTTCTCTATAACTAGTTTATTTAAAAAAACACTTTTGACATGTTAATCGTAGACCTGATTTGTTTAATGAAGGTACTATTGTCATTTGATTTTTAAAAAAAATCCTCTTTCAAAAAAAAAAATTTGTCCTCTTTCAAAAACTATTGTCATTTGACTTTTAAGCTCTTTAGATTATGCAGTATGCCTTATATGTCTAAATGACTAAATTTTAGGATTTCCCAACACCTTGGCCCTACTATTCCTCACGAGCTGGCTCCACCGATCCACGAGATCGAGCTGAATTTCTATCCTAGCACAATCAGTTATAGCCTGTTTGGTTGTCTGCATCCAAGAAGTTTTGCATCTAGAAATATAAAACTAGGGTGTTTGGTTGTCTTCTTACCCATCTGAACCAGGCTCTCCAGATGCAATTACCCCCTCCGGGCCAGGCTCTGGAGATACGACCAAATTGGGCGTCTTCCCAGAGCCAGAGCTCATGGATGCAAAGAACAACCACGTCTTGTGACATATTTGATTCATTTATTTGCTATATCTTTTGATTAGTATTTTCAATTACCAAACCGATTTCAAAAATGGGTTATTGATATTTTTTCGAATAAAACGAGACCACACTTGCCATATAAATTTTAAAAGTTTCAAATTTTCATTTTTGAATTTATTTATTTATGAAACTTTCTTTTGATTTTTTATTTTCGTAATTGATTTTTTGTTATTTGTATTTTCTAGAATTTATTTTTAAATATGTTTCATCCTTCTTTTGAATTTCTTCATACCATTCTCTCTTTAGTGCAGTCAAGCAAACAACATCTCTACGTAGCCTATACAATGTCATACACCAAACCAAACAACAACCATTTACATCATCTTAGCTTTGGCTCAATCACTTTGCTTCTCGGTTCATCTGTTTTGGTTCAACCGGAAGACAACTAAACAGCCTATTAAGGAGCCTGCAAGCTTAGCTCGTTTCCGCCCCCGGCCTGCAGACTGCAGTGCGGAGACCAAAAAACCTCGATTCTTACTGCTTTGTTCTTTTATAGAGTTACGGTTAGGACACACCACAATAAATACCAACGAATTGCTACATCTATATGGTGGCATCCAACGAGAGGTTATTGTATATTTGCCTAGTAGTTGAAGTGCAATAGCAGATATGCCCTATACACCGTGCCCCTAAATAGTGCCATAATTTTACTCAAAAAAAATAGTGCTATTATAGGGAGGACAATTTGCGGATGGTATGTTTGGGAAGAGTGCGAAGTGCCATGCTACGACGAGATTATTGCCTATTTGCCACCCCAACAATGCCCACCCTTTATTTAACATCCCCAAGCTTGCCACCCTCAATTTGCCATCTCCAACAGTGTCACCTTAATTTATTTGCCATTTTTACCACTTTTCCCATTTCTATCCTGACGGCGTGTTCTCCACTCAACCACCGCGGATCACACCCCTAGTCAGATTTTTAACACCTTAGCCGATCGGTAGTGCTCGATTCGATTTGGCGTGGGGCGCAACAAGGAGCGACTCACGAGATTTACCTGTGTTCGGACCCTCGCGGTAATAGTCCTACTCTCCGAGCCTTAGCTCTTTTCTTGTTGTGGTTGAATGGAATGTGGTTTACAGAATGCTTGTGGACTGTGTGTCTCAAACGTACGTACCCCCTCCCTTCTCTCTCCGCTCCTTTTATACAAGCCTTGAATCTGGCGGAGAGAGCCGAGGGTAGGCGACAAGATTTCTCGATAATCGACAAGACAAACGAGACACGACAGAGAGACGCAAACGCTTGCTGCTTTCCTCGGTAAGCGGTGCCACCTCGCGTGCTCGCAGTGGCCTCGACCGCCACAGACACTCCGGTGAGATCGGGTGGGGCCCGACCGCTTCTCCCGACACGGCGGCTATCTTAAGCAAACCCTCTCTCTGCTGGTCAATTCCGCCACATCTTCTGATGTGTGCGCCAGACTGCGATGGTCATCAGAAGCGGTAATCATCTCGTCACCGTCGTCTGCTGCGTGATGTCGCTTTAATGCGCTCGTCGCCGCAGCAGGGGCCTTCGCCGAAGACTCCTTCCGCAACGCCTCGCCGCTGGGCCCCACCCGACGCGTGGGACCCTCTCCAGTCTTGACGCGTGGGGCCCTCGCTTTCCTCTGAGGGCTCGCCCACGCTGGGGCACGGGCGCCCGCCGACGCGTGGGGCCTCGCTGATCTTGAGGAGCTCGCCCACGCCACGGGGCTCGGTCGCCCGCTTTGACGTGGGGCCCTCGCTGGCCTCTGAGGGCTCGCCCACGCCACGGGCTGGGCGCCCGCCGACGCGTGGGGCCCTCGCTGATCTTCGAGAGCTCGCCACGCTGGCTGGGGCCTAGTCGCCCGCCGACGCGCGGGGCCCTCGCTGGCCTCTGAGGGTTCGCCATGCCACTGGGCTCGACGCCTACCGACGCGTGGGGCCCTTGCTTGATCTTCAGAGGAGTTCGCCCACGCGCTGGGGCACAGTCGCCACTTTGACGCGTGGGGCCCTCTTGGCCTCCTGGCGACTCTTCATACCCTGGTATTTATTACACCGACAGTAGCCCCCGGGTCCACCATGATACACGAATCGTCGCGCAGACACTTTTTCCGTTTCTCGTGTGGCGGGAGACGAATCGTGGGGGGCCCACCTTCTGCAGCGGCCGTACGCCTGATCCTCCACCTGCGTACGATCTTCCTTGGGGAACCGCGCCGCTTTTCGCGGAAATCAAACAGCTGGGCAATGATAAGCGCTGCGCGTGGGGACGGAATCCAAACCGTCGCACTCGCGCGCCTTGCTTATAAATACTTCCACTGGCGCCGCGGCTAATCCTTCCGCACGCTAAGTCCTCAAACTGCCCTTCACCTTCTTCGCCGCTGCCACAGAGCCTTCTTTGCCGCTGCCACCTTCTTTTTTCGCCAACTCTTCCACCGTTTTCCATGGCGCCCAAACGCAGCAAGGGTCGCCGCGGGGACGCGCCATCGTCTGGGCCAGCTCTGCCTGCCTCCGCCGTCGACGAGGATGTGGCGACGCGGCTCCAAGGGTTCGTGCCGCTCACCTCCGTCCGGTTCCGCGCCGGCACCATAGTGCCAAGCCCCCGCGACGGGGAGATCGTGACCTTCACCTGGGCGATGCTGGCTGGGCTCATCCCGCCGTACTCGGAGTTCTTCTTGGCGGTGCTTGCCTTCTACGAGATCCAGGCGACGCACCTTCCCCCCAATTCTGTTGTGGCGCTGACCATCTTCGTCCACCTGTGCGAGATGTTCGTGGGGACGATGCCAAACCTCCCGCTCTGGTGCCGGCTCTTCACGCTGCACACGAGGTCGCGCCCGAGCGGGGCTATTGGAAGCTGCTACTTTACGCTCCGCGACGCCGCCGCCTTCCTCCCGGTCACGGTCAAGTCCAACGGAAGGACTGCACCTCCAATGGTCAGACGTGGAGGACTCCGGTGGCTGCGACGACCTTGACCTCCCGAGGGTCTGCGGAATCCTTGCCACCGGGGTCTCGCCCGACGACTTCACGGAGCCGAGGAGATCTTGGGCGCATCGCTGAGCTCTGCCGCAACGGGCTCACCGGAACCCATGTTGCGGCGGATTTTTTGCGGCGCCGCCTCTGCCCGCTCCGCATGAGGGTTCGCCCCGCCTAGCAATATTATGGCGATGACGATGGAGTCCGCCTTGTCCCCGGAGGTAAATGTTCCTTCAGTCTTTCGGGTTTCTTGTTTTTTTGGAATGTCTTTTCTTTTGACTCCTTGTGACTTATGGCTTCTTCTTCTCTCTTGCGCCCAGCCGCCGGGAATGTGCCGGAGAACGTGCTCCGGCAGTGGCTGGCGGGGCTTCTGACCGCGCCCACCGGCGACATCTCTTTGCCGGAGACCATCCGCCCCCTCTGCGACTGGGATCCACGGGAGCGCAACCAGTACTTACGCGGGCTGCCTCCCATGGAGGTCTCTGGTCCTACGATCCAGGTGGCCCGGGGACCACTACATATCCGTGAGCCGCCTCGAGGCCGCTTAACGCCCCGTGCTGCCGCTCCTCGCCGTGGCGGCCGACTCGACCAGCGCTCTCGGGAAGCGCCGCCTCATCCTCACCGAGGACGACGACGAGGAGGGAAAGACGAGCCCAAAGAGAGCTCGCCCCTCGAGTCCTGAGCCGCCGCCTCCTCCGGCCCCTCCGGTGGGGAGCCTGCTGCTGCCGCCGCCGCCGCTCCGCCACCGAGCGAGCGCGGCGACTTGCTGAACTGGCGCCGCTGCGCCAGCTTCTTCTGCTCTCTGGCTGACGTTTCCCTTGCCTGCCTCTGCCGTCATTGGCGCGCTTCCTATCTCGGCGCCACTTGCGCGGCGCCCTTCCGATGGTGCCGATCAGCGATCAAGGCTGCCGCCGCTTCGCGACCAGCGGCTTGACGCCGCCCCTTCAAATTTCAAGCGCGCCGCTTCAGGTAGCTTTCTCTGCACTTACGCACACCTCATGTTAGGGTTAGCATGCTGCATGTTTTCGCATACACGAACCTGTCTCGTTTATCTTCATGGGATAGAGCGGACGCTGGGGCCTCAAGCTCCATCCCGCACGATTCGCCAGCCCCCAGCTCGTCCGCGGCTCCTTTGACAGAGACGAGGCCGCCCGCCGTGGAGATCGCGCCGGAAACGAGGCTGGAGGAACCTTCGGCCGCTGCGCCGCACCGACGCTAACGCCAGGTGCCATTACCGCCGACGTTGGTCGCTCACGCCGCGCTCGCGCCGCGCCCACACTGGCGACGCGGAGAGCGCCACAGCCTCGGCGAACAAAGTTGTCGGCGAAGCTGCGGCAGCGCTTCGGCGGAGATCGCCAGAGGGAAACGGCGTCGCGCGAGGCTAGGGCGGCGCAAGCCGCCGCCGCCTCGGCCACCAAAGACGTCGAAGACCTTCGCTGAGCACTTTGAGCGCGCCGGGTCCTCGCCGACATCTTTGCTACGCTTACCACAACCAGGGGCGTTCTGTACCGCAGGCGCCACCTTGTACTCCTCACGGAGGAGACCGCCCTTGATATCTTTGGGGCCGTGGGGCGCGCCCGAGGGCCTGCGCGATCTGCCGGTGGTGATCGGCGCTGGCGATCGAAGATGGTCGCCACGCGCTTGAAGCAAATATGTTCGTCTTGAGCAACTACATTGCCCAAAGCGCGCGTTGACCTCGACGCCGCCATCGGGAATCTTCGCGCCAATCGGACCGGATCGGCGATCGCGAGTTGACACCGCCGCCAACCGCGTCTCTATGATGGCCGTGCCAAAGGGAGGGCGATGAAGACGAGGAGTGTTTAACTCCCTCACTTGTTTTTGCCCTGTACAGATCCTGTTAATGTAAACTTTTGCTCTTTTGCCGTGAGCCTCGATCAAACTTCGTGCAAACTCTTAATTGCGAAAAGAACTGGGGCACCCGAACGAAAAAAGCTTTAGACAGAGCGTTCTATTGAAAGTGAGCGCTTTTCCTTAGGCATCTGGTTACTTCGACCCTTACGGCCTCTTGGCAAACCGACCTTAAACGTTGCGTGGCGAGAGCTTAGTTTCCGGAAGTGGTCTAGTCATTGGTGCCGCTCGTTATGCTGCGTTGCCCGCATCGACGAAAGGAACACACCAGCTAGAACCCGCCTTCCGTCCGCCTCGCCTCGCCCAGCCGCAAGTTAAGCGTTCGCCCTTGCAACTAAGGGGCCATCAGTCTTAAATACTTTTTCGCTACTAGCTTTCAACAGAATGTTTCCTAACAGACTTTTTGCGGCTAGACAACTGATCGCCAAAAGTTTTAGACAGAACGTTCTGCTGCAAGTGAGCACTTTTTCCTTAGGCATCTGGTTACTTCGACCCTTACGGCCTCTTGGCAAACCGACCTTAAACGTTGCGTGGCGAGAGCTTAGCTTCCGGAAGTGGTCTAGTCGGTGCCGTCGTTGGCGCGTTGCCCAGACCGAGCAGACACACCAGGCTAGAACCTGCCTTCCGTTCGCCTCGCCTCGTCCAGCCGCAAGCTTAAGCGTTTGCTCTTGCAACTAAGGGGCCATCAGCCTTAAGTACTTTTTCGCTACCAGCTTTCAACAGAATGTTTTCTAACAGACTTTAAGGCGAAAAAGAACAGATGCCCACAGAGAGACATAACTTATCTTTATATTACAGATGGCTTTGTACAACGCAGCCCCCGAGACGAGCGGGGAAGGAGGAAGACCTTGCCGCTCGGCTCCAAAGGAAGGTCAAAAAAGCTCTTGGAATAGCTACCTACGGGTAGAACTTTCTCAGCTGCTCGACGTTCCAAGTGTTCGTCAGTTCGCGACCATCCTCGAAGGCGAGCCTGACCGAGCTCAAGGGATCGAGACCACCTTGAAGGGCCCTCCCACAGGGGAGACAGTTTATTGCGCCCGACTGCGCTTGATTTTCTGTGAGCGAGGTCGCCATCGCCAAGTGTTCTCACACACCCGCCTTGCTTGATAACGGCGCAGGGCCTGTTGATACCTGGCTGCCCGGATCGCCGCTCTGTCTCTGATCTCCTCCAGGAGATTTACTTCATCCTGACGCCGGTCAGGGTCTCTGTCTTCGCTGAACGCCGCCACCCTTGGGGACCCAAAGGCGAGCTCTGATGGGAGCACCGCTTGAGCCGTACACACCAGAAGAAAGGGTCTCGCCGGTGGCTCATTGGGAGTTGTCCGCGGCGCCCAATCTGGTGGGGACTTCTTCCGCCCAGCGCTTACCGCGCTTCTCTAGATGGTCGAAAGCCCTTGTCTTGAGCTCTCTGAGTACTTCCGCGTTTGTCCGCTCTACTTGCCCATTGCTCTTCGGATGTGCAACGGAGGCGAAGCACAGCTTGGTACCCAGCTCTTCGCACCAGTCTTGGAAATCGGCGCTCTTGAACTGAGCGCCGTTGTCGATAATGATCTGTTGGCGGCCAACCGGACGAAGATGCTCTTCATAAACTTTATGGTGCAACGGACGTGATCGCCAGAACCGGCGATGCCTCCACCCACTTGGTGAACTTGTCGACGGCGACGAACAGATGCGTGTAACCTCCGGTCGCCCATGAACGGGCCTAGATGTCCAAATTTCTGCACCGTGAACGGCTAGGAGAGCGGAATGGTTTGCAGCTCCTAGGCAGGTCGGTGGATCTGCTTAGCATAAAATTGGCACGCTTCGCATCTCCTTACCAGCTCGAAGGCATCCTGGAGGGAAGTAAGCCAATAAAAGCCGTGGCGGAAAGTTTTCCCAACCAACGCCCGGCTCCCTCAATGGCTCCGCGACATGCCTCCATGGATCTCGAGAGAATTGCACTCCCGCTTCCCGAGTGGCGCTTCAAGAGAACTCCGTTTGCGCCACAGCGTCTGAGTCCCCACCTACCGGCGTAGCGCTTAGCCTTGCGCGCTATCTTCTCAGCCGACGCGTCATCGTCGGGGATCACTCCGTCCCGCAGGTAGACTAGGATCTGATCCATCCACTGACCTTCCCGGACAAGTGTGACGACGTTAGCCTTGTCGCCGACGTACTCTGCCTGGCCTGGCATTTCCGCCTCAACCGCCTCGGCAGTTCTTCCGCCTCCTCCCTCCAACCGGGGAGCTGTGGCAGGATTGGTGACGTCTCCTCCAGAAGCGGGAGCTGCGTCAGGGAAAGCGTCGTCCCTGCCAGGATTGGGGGCTGCGACAGACGGCCGCGTGAGTCTTTCTTCAAAAACCATAGCCGGAACAGGTGCCTTTGACGAGGCAATCTGGGACAGTTCATCCGCCATGTAGTTGTCGCGGCGAGGGACGTGCACGAAGCCCAAACCCTCAAAGTGCCGCTCCAACCGGCGCACCTCCGCCAGGTAGGCCGCCATGACGGGATCCGAGCAGGTGAAATCCTTCCTCGCCTGGTTGATGACCAGGAGAGAGTCGCCCTTTACTTGCAACCGCCGGATGCCCAGGGTCGAAGCCACCCTGAGCCCGGCGAGTAATCCTTCATACTCCGCAACGTTGTTGGTAGCGCGGAACTCCAGCACCACCAGGTGCCGGACAATGTCGCCGGTGGGAGACACCAGAACGACACCGCCTGAAATTTCAAGCGGAACGAACCGTCAAGAAGAGAGTCCACGGCGAGGGTACTGGACGTCTTCAGCTCAGTGTCCGCCGAGTCCACTCGGCGATTTAACTCCGCCAGCTTGCCCTTTGATGGCCGTTCGGGGCGAACTTGAGTCGAATCTGCCACTCCATAGCCCACTTGCGATCGCGCCCGTCGCCTCGCGGTTGAAGAGGATCTCCCGCAATGGGTACTTGGTCAACACGGTGACTTCTCGCCCCTGGAAGTAGTGGCGCAGCTTCCGGGACGCCGTCGGCACGGCGTAGAACATCTTCTGGTGTTGTGAGTACCTTGTCTCGGCGTCGTGGATGACTTTCTTGTGCGACGATATATGGAGGCGCGAACACCTTCTCTTTCCGCCACCAAAGACTGCTGCGACCACTGGGGTTCGCCGCAACATATAGGATCGGTGGCTCGCCGGGTCCGGGCGACCAAAGACGCGGGGAAGTGAGATACTTCTTCAGCCCGTCGAACGCCTCCTGCGCCTCCGCCGTCCACTCGAATTGGTTGGTCTTCTTTAGGAGCTTGAGTAATGGGAGACTTTTATCCCCCAGGCGAGCTATAAAGCGGCTCAGGGAGGTCAAGCAGCCCACCAAGCACTGCATCTGCCGAAGTCGCGTCGGGGGCTTCATGTTCTCGATCGCTGCGATCTTGTCAGGGTTCGCCTCAATCCCTCTCTGGGAGACGAGGAAACCTAGCAGTTTGCCCGACGGAACGGCGAATACACACTTCTCAGGGTTGAGCTTGATGCAGTACTTCCTCAAGTTGGCGAAGGTTTCTTCCAGGTCGCCGATCAACTCCTCCGCCTACTTGGACTTCACCACCGTGTCGTCGGCGTACACCTCGTGTTCCGCCCTATTTGAGGCGATGAGCGATGTGCATGGCCCTCGATAGGTTGGGCTGCATTCTTCGATCCAACGCCATCCTTGTGTAGCGATGAGACGCCCATGGGCGTCCGACGGCGGTCTTGTCTTCATCTTCTTCGCCATGCTAATCTGGTGGTACCGAGTACGTATCCGTAGCTTCTACCGCGCACCCACCGTGGAATCGACGATGAGATCAATGCGGGGCAGCGGGTACGGATCCTTCGGGCACGCCCTGTTGAGGTCGGTGAAGTCCACGCACATTTTCCACCGCCCGTTGGATTTCTTGACGAGGACGGGGTTCGCGAGCCACCTGGGATGGGCAACACTACGAACGACCCCCGCCCTTAAAAGCTTATCCACCTCCTGGCGGATAACTTCCTGACGCTCCACCGATTGCTTCCGGACCTTTTGCATGACCGGTCGCGCGCCGGGGAACGTTGCCAACTTGTGCTCAATCACCTCTCTGGGGACCCCAGCCATGTCGGACGGTTGCCATGCAAACACGTCTGCGTTAGACTGGAGGAAGGAGACGAGCGCGCCTTCCTATTTGGCGCTGAGAGAGGCGCCCACCCGAACGGTCTTCGCCGGGTCTGACTCACTCAGGGAGATCGCCTTAACCTCCCCGGACGAACCGGGGGAGGCACGGATCTTCACCGGAGGAGCTCCCAGAGTCGAAGCGTCGGCCTTCTAGGCGCCGATTGCCCCCGCCAAAGCGAGAGCGTCCTTGTCGTAGCGAAGCGCCTCCGAGCGGTCCACTTTCAAGACGATGGGACCGGCTGGCCCTGGGATCTTCACCACCATGTACGTATAGTGGCAAGCCGCCATGAACTTGGTCAGCGCCGGCCGACCCAAAGATGGCGTTATGCGGAGGTCGAAGTCCGCCACCTCGTCGAGCATCTCGGTGCGGAAGTTGTTGGAGCCTCAACGTCACCGGAGGTGGCGCGCCCCGGAGACGGACTCGACCCGGCGCGATGTCAAGAACGGGGCGCCGGTCGAAGCTCCTGCTGCTGGACCTGGAGCGCCTTGGCGACCCGGGCGGACAGGAGGTTGAGGGAACTCTCTCCGTCTACCAGCACCCGCCCTAACTTTACATTCTGGACCGTGGGCACAACCACGATCGGGAGATGTCCCGGGCCGGCGGTACTGGCTGGGTGATCGGCCTGACTGAACGCGATCGGTTGCTCCGACCACGCCAGCTGCCTTGCTGACCCCAAGCCGGGCACGGCGGCGCACACCTCCCTCATCGCACGCTTAAAGCTAGCGTGGGACGGATAGGTGGCCGGTCCGCCGTGGATAACGGCAACTTCGCGCTCCGCCTGTTGGAAACCAAGCGAAGCCGCTTCCTTACCCTTGCCGCTGTCGGACGCTTGCTGCTGCTCGTGGACGCGCTTGTCCACCAACTTGCTGACGACATGGCAATCGGCCAAGTCGTGGGAACTGTTGCGGTGGATGGGACGATCGCCCCGGTCCATTCGCGGGCGGCGGTCTCGCCCTCGTCGCGGCAGCAGGGCCGTCGCGCCACGACGATCGCCATGGCGCCGCCGTGGACACCCTACGGGACCGCTCCCGCCGGTGCCGTGACCTCCTCCTTTCTTACTGCTGCGCTTGCCCACGCTGCCGCCGTTGTCGTCGTCGTTATCGCTCGCGGCCCATGACCTGCCGGTCTCGGCCGCTTTGCGCTTCTTCTTGTCCTTGCCGCGGGATTTTTGAAGTCCGGCCTCGCCGCCCCATATTTGTTCCCTTCGGCGGTGGGCGAAGCGAAGCTCACTTTGAAGGGCGCATTTGTCGCGCCAGGTGAAGAGCTCTTCCGTCGTCTTGATCTTGCGGGTGGCCATCTTCTCCTTGACCACAGGGTCTCGGCGCCTCTCTGAATGCCGTGACCACGGGCGTCGATGGAGATGTCGGGGATGGTATTGCGAACTGGTGAAGCGCCGGATGTAGCCGCCAAGCAATGACTCTCCTTCTTCTCGCTCCCACGTTGTGGAGGTCGTCCTCGACTCGGGCTGCTCAAATGTGCCTGGAAGTTGGTGATGAAGAGCTCGAGAGCTCCTTCCACGACCCCACGGACTCGGGGCGAGTTCATGAGCGAGGCGGGCTCGCCGTGAGGACTGCAGGGAAGTAGTTCGCCAGGACCTTCCCCGACCCTCCAGCCGGCTGCATCACCGTTGTGTAAATTTGCAAGAACTCGTCGGAGTTGGTGGAGCCGTCATACCTCTCCGGCCACTGGACGCGGCGCAGCTCCTTTGAAAAGGCGCGGCAGCCGACTTCTGGAGCCTCCTGCTCCTGGATGCGCACTCCGTCTCGCTGTGCCCGCCGTCCGGACGGCGCCGAAGAGGCACCTCCTTCCTCGGCGGAGGCAGCGTCGCGGGAACCCTCCTGGTCCCCACGGGCGGCAGCGTCGCGCACCCGGTCGTGCCGCCTGTGGAGCTTGTCGCGCAGGTCTTCTCCTTGCCGCAGATGGCGGTCCTCCAAGTGGGACCGGAGATCCCGCCCACCTGTACGTCTGTCCGGTCGAACCCCCGTAGGAGTTGCACGCTCTGTCGTCTGGCCCGCTCCCTCCGCCAGAGATCTGCGAGAGAACGCAGGGCAAGAAAGAACGGGAGAAGCGAAACGCCGGTTCCGCGCCTCCGAAACTTGCACCACCGCCACGGCGGCATCGACGAAGCCAAAGCCAAACCGTCGACCACGGAGCCGCCGGAGAGTCCGGAATCACCGGCACCGGTGGGTTGTCCAGCAGGGCCCTGGCCGCATGGAGGTTCTGTGCTAGAGTGCACTCCTCCAAGGTCAGGCGCCGCCTAGCTTGGCCGGGACAATTGCTTTCGCCAGGGTTCCGACCCTCGGCGGGCGGCTACCACCCGGCTGGTCTATCGCCATCGCCGCAGCCGACCTTGCGCCGCTGCTCTGGCGGCCGCTTCGGATCCATCGCGATCGCCGATCCGCCATCGATGAGTCGAAGAGCAGGATCGATGCTAAGCGCCCCTACTCGGGCGCGCCATCGACGGCGTGTTCTCCGCTCAACCACCGCGGATCACACCCCTAGTCGATTTTTAACACTAGCCGATCGGTAGTGCTCGATTCGATTTGGCGTGGGGCGCAGACAAGGAGCGACTCACAGAGATTTACCTAGGTTCGGACCCCCTCGCGGGTAATAGTCCTACTCCTGCTGAGCCTTAGCTCTTTTCTTGTTGTGGTTGAATGGAATGTGGTTTACAGAATGCTTGTGGACTGTGTGTCTCAAACGTACGTACCCCCTCCCTTCTCTCTCCGCTCCTTTTATACAAGCCTTGAATCAAGGAGAGGCGGGGTAGACAAGACAAGATACTCAAGACATCGACAAGACAAGCGAGACCGACAGAGAGAGCAACGCTGCTGCTTCGCCTCGGCGAGCGGTGCCGCCCTCACGTGCTCCGTAAGTGGCCTCTGACCCGCACAGACACTCCGGTGAGACTGCGGGTGGGGCCCAGCCTGCTCCTCCTGACGCGGGCGGCTATCTTAAGCAAACCCTCTCTCTGCCGGTCAATTCCGCCGCGCCACAGTGACAGCCGCTCAGACCTGCAGTGGTCACTGTAGCGGTAATCATCTCGTCAGCTGTCTGTCCGCGCGTGATGTCGCTTTAAATGCGCTCGTCCTTCGCAGCAGGGGGAGCCTTCGCCCAGAAGACTCCTTCCGCAACGCTCCCTGCCACGCGGGCCCCACCTGATGCGTGGGACCCTCTCCTAGTCTTCTGAGGAGCTCGCCCACGCACTGGGGCCTGGTCGCCCGCCTGACGCGTGGGGCCCTCGCTTGGCCTCTGAGGCTTCGCCCAGCGCCACGGGCCTTGACGCCACCGCGCGTGGGGCCCTCGCTCGATCTTCAGAGGAGCTTCGCCCACGCCACTGGGCACAGTCGCCCGCCGACGCGTGGGGCCCTCGCTTAGCCTCACGAGAGGCTCGCCCACGCCACGGGCACGGGCGCCCGCTTTGGCGTGGGGCCCTCGCTTGATCTTGGAGGAGCTTCGCCCAGCGTCTTTGGGGCTGATCGCCCGCTGACGCGTGGGCCCTCACTTGCCTCTGAGGGCTCGCCCACGTCTTTGGGGCTCGACGCCTTGCTTGACGCGTGGGGCCCTCGCTGATCTTCGAGGAGCCCAGCCACGCTGGGGCACAGTCGCCCGCTGACGAGTGGGGCCTCTTGGCCTCTGGCGACTCTTCATACCCTGGTATTTATTACACCGACATATCCTTTTTCTCTATTTAACAAAATAGAAAAAAGTTCTCCTTCCCCATGGCCGCCGGCCACATGCTCGAGCTCGGCGGCGCCAGCCGTCGCCGTCTCCCCCAATCTGGCGCTGTCGCATCCTCCGCCACGCCACATCCCTCCACGCCACATGTTGTTCTGCCGCCACTGCCGTCGTCTCTCCTCAGCTCCGGCCCCTCGATCTCGAGCTCGTCGTCGCTGTCTCTAACGCCTTGGCACCGCGCGATCCCTCCGACGCCGCCTCGAGCTCGAGCTCACCGTCGCCATCACCGCCGCTTGAGTTAAATCGCCGCCACCGCGCCGCCCGCGGTCGCTTTGAGCTCATCGCTTTCCTTTGTCACCATCGCATGCCATACTCGGCGTGCCTTACGGTCAGCCGGTTTGAAGGAGAGAGGAATTTGTAAATGGGGAAATTGGTGAAAATGGGGAAAACGGTGAAAATGGCATATAAGGAGTGGGGGCACTGTTGGAAATGGCAAATTGGGGGTGGCAATCTGGGAGATGGCAAATAAAGGGTGGGCATTGTTTTTTTTGGAGAAAGTGACAGCATTTCATTGATTACCGAGCATCAGTACAGAGTATGTCTCGGATGCAATCCGGGACAACATTGCGATAGACATTACACGGGAATTGCTCAGAACTACGAGCTAAAGTGTGAGCCGCCACATTCAAAGAACGGTTAACGTGCACAAAGGAGCAACTAAGGAAATGTTTTGCCCAGCTCTTGATATCTTCAATCACACAGCCCAAGCCGGATCGGTCTTGGATTTTTGAATGTAGTCGATTAATGACCGAGAGACAATCCGTAGCAAGGATGACCCTCCTGTACCCCTCCTTCTTGGCCAGAGACGAAGCGCGCCGGAAAGCAACCGCCTCAGCAGCTTCCGGCGACGCCAAACCGGGGAGAAGTTCAGAAGCCGCCAGAAGATAGTCCCCATTATGGTTCCGAGCCACCATGCCAAAACCCATCGAAGGCGAACGAAAAACCGCAGCATCGACATTGATGAACATGAGACCGCCAATGATGGATTCCATTCAGAGCGAGAGGATGGACATCACACTTTGGCCGCAGATTCGTTGTAGAAGATTGCTGCACAATCAAATCCACATAAGCTGAGATCTTGTGGAACACCTGACTCGGGAGCTGGGAGGAATGGTTGTTCAGCGCCTCATTCCTAGCTGACCAAATGTGCCTGCAGGTAACAGCTAAGGCGGTATTTTGCCGAGGTGAGCCGCGCCTTAGCCGATCGAAGATCCAGTGCCTTAAGTTCCCCGAGCCTTCCCTGCACATCTTAAGGCCGTACAAGTCTTTCACAGAGTTCCACACCTCCATCGCGAAGGGGCACAGCAGGAGGGTATGGGCATTGTTGGGGGTAGCAAATAAGCGATTTTCCCTGCTATGACATGATTGCGAACCCACCACCTCAATGGGAATACTACTGGGCTGAAAGCTCCAAAAGCGAGCCCATCTCCTCCTAGCCCACCAACGCGCCGTTGATTCGTTGTTCTTGGGCCGGCCGGTGGTCAACTGCTCGGAAAGAAGATTTCAGATAGATTGGGGCAGAACAGAAGACCTTCGCGTGCGCGCCGCTCCAACCAATCGAGAGTTTTTCTACGTTTCGTCGAAAATATACACACTCCAAAGAGGAATCCCGCTGTGCTGCGCCTCCGAGAAGTGGTGGCCGCCAGAGCCATGGCCACGCCCCGGCCGCTCCTCCTCCTTCTGCTGCTGCTGCCCCCTCTCCTGCTCGGCGTCGCTGCCGTCGCGGCGTCTCACCCGGCGCACGAGGTGGGTGCTTCGAGCCTTCGATCTTTCTCGCGGTCGCTGGCCGCGTGCTCCTTGCTTCGCTGGTTGTTCTGACGTGATTGGATTTGGTGACGCCGCCGGCGTGA
The DNA here is from genome assembly GCA_036346415.1 of Raddia guianensis. Taxonomy (NCBI): domain Eukaryota; kingdom Viridiplantae; phylum Streptophyta; class Magnoliopsida; order Poales; family Poaceae; genus Raddia; species Raddia guianensis. Next base: position 62,498,996 of record CM070534.1, read on the forward strand.
AGTTCTGCGCCGCCGCCGGAGGAGGAGGTGCGGGCGCCGGCTGCGGCGGCGGAGGGGACGGCACGAGGATCCTGATCAAGGGCGGGACGGTGGTGAACGCAAACCGGGCGGAGGTGGCCGACGTGTACGTCGAGGGCGGCGTGGTTGTCGCCGTCCGACCGAACATCCCGGTGAGTGCTTGGTTTGGTTACTGCTGCGCCTTGGCTTTGGCGAAATCCGGATCGGTTCAGCTCGGGGTTTGGAATCTGTGGATCGGGCGGGCCCATCAAGAGTGGCTTCGGCATGTTGCTCTGCGATCAAGGAGCCACTCTGTTGCGTCCACCTGCAGCCATGTTCTTGGACTTGGATGTCATGTGGTGGACGCAGCCATGTTCTTGGACTTGGATGCCATGTGGATTGCTCAGTTGCTTGCTCCCTCAACAGACAATAAAACAAGTATAAAGATTTGGCGTAGTAGTACTTGGGAATTTCTGACATTGCTTATTTTAGGTTGAATTTTATTAGTTCGATGCAAATTCTTGTAGTAGATGTAAAAGATTTTTTAACGAATATGATGGGAGAATAAATGGTAAATTGTTGACCTTTTCTCGTTTCTTTTTAAATCAGCGTGAACCTTGTAACACAACAACTTAAAGTTCTATATATTTTTTAAAAAAAAACACGTTCTCTTTTTCATCTGCTTGTTTTACTCCAATATTTTGCCACATTAGGCTTTTTACTGTGTGGAATTTCTCTTGTCCATGGATCAATAGGAATATTGTCCTGTGTTATGTGTCTTAAGAACATTTAGCGGGGGGCATAAGAGCTCATCATTATGACACCATGTCCTTTCCCCTATGTTACTATCATATTCTAATCTCTTCACCGTACTCCAGTATTATACTTGTAACCCATTTTAAAAAGAAAACTTGCATATTGAAATTGTTCTGTACTCATGGTTTAACATTGCGAGATGTGTTTCAGACTAAATATAGATGCATCTTTGAGATACCAGCAAAAACAATAATTTCCTTTTTAATTTTATAAATAATTTTCCTTTTGTCTTTCTGGCCATGAAAAGGATTACCTTTTTAATTAAAAATAGCTCGCTTTTTTCCGCTTGCAGAACTTCTTTGGCCACAAAATGAAAATGTTCTGATGAAACCATGTCCTCTATTATTTTCCAAACTTTGCAATTTCAGTCTATGCCTTCATGTCATTTCTAGGTTGGTGACGATAATGTCAAAGTGATTGATGCAACTGGAAAGTATGTCATGCCAGGTGATTCTTAAAATTGTGGTATATATCTAAGGAATCAGTCATTATTTTTTGTCCAGTTCATCAAGCTTCTGTCAAATTTCACAGGTGGAATTGATCCTCACACACATTTGGAGATGGAGTTCATGGGAACTGTTGCTATAGATGACTTCTTTAGTGGTCATGCTGCAGCACTGGCTGGTGGGACAACAATGCACATTGACTTTGTCATTCCAGTGAATGGCAACTTAACTGCGGGCTTGGAATCCTACAAAAAGAAAGCAGGAAAAGCTGCCATGGATTATGGATTTCATATGGCCATTACGAAATGGAATGATGAGGTTTCAAAGGAAATGGAAGTGATGGTTAAGGAACATGGTTGGTGCATATTTGGGCTTTTCTGTTTTGTTGATTATTTTCTAAAGAATTTGCATTTTGCTACATGAAGCAACTCCTATATTTTGGCCAGTCAATCAACTTTACAAAATTGCTATAATTTTTTTTGGGCGAACAAAAAATGCTATAATTTGATGTATCTTCCATGACATAATGCAAGCTTGAATCAATTTTATGTGATAAAATGTGTAATATTAATTTCTAAAATTTCAGGAATCAATTCTTTCAAGTTTTTCATGGCATATAAAGGCTCTTTCATGGTCACTGATGACCTCCTCCTGCAAGGCTTACAGAAATGCAAGTCTCTTGGTGCTCTGGCTATGGTCCACGCCGAGAATGGTGATGCTGTTGCTGAGGGACAGCAGAGGATGATTGATCTTGGGATAACTGGTCCAGAAGGGCATGCTCTCTCAAGACCTCCAATTGTAATTCCGAATTGACCCTTCTCTTTTACCTTTATGCTCATTTCTCTTGATATGTTCATGTGTTTTTATAATAATTAGGTCACTGCAGTCAGGTGTATCATGAATTTGTGCTTTCCTCTCACAGTAAGGTAGTGAAGATTCAATAAGCTTTTTTCTTACTCTCTGTAGTTGGAAGGAGAAGCAACTGCCCGGGCCATTCGCTTGGCTAAGTTTATCAATACACCGTTGTATGTTGTTCATGTGATGAGCATTGATGCAATGGAAGAGATAGCCAAGGCTAAAAAAGAAGGTTAACTGCTTGACCTTTTTAGTTCCAACAAGTTTTTCACGCATGAAAACAAGGCAGAGTTATTTTATGAATATATAGTTTTACAACATAAATAGACAGTCCCCTATAAAGATTCATCCTTTGATGTTTTTTCTTCTTCTTTGTAGTCCCAGATCATAGTTCCAGCGGTTTGACTAGTTTCAAACAACCCGTCGGAGCCTAGTGAACTGTTTTGTCTTATTTAATTGATCATGTCCATAATTATTAAGTTTATTTAGTGGCAACATTTCTAAAAGTTGAGAAACAAATTGTAAGTTGATGCAAGATCAAAACTTTGCAGGGCAGAGAGTAATCGGTGAACCTGTGGTTTCCGGGCTAGTCCTTGATGATTCTTGGCTTTGGGATCCTGACTTCACAATTGCATCAAAGTACATACAGAAAGAAACTCAATAATATAATTATGAATCTATGATTCCTTTTATCTCATATAATGCTTCTAGGTATGTGATGAGTCCTCCAATCCGCGAAGCAGGGCATAATAAGGCACTTCAAGCTGCTCTTTCATCAGGAATTTTACAGGTGATGCACTTGTGTCATAAACTAATTCTCTAAAGCTGCTGAGTTCTTATTTCCCTTTTTCCCCTTAGCAAACTGAATATTATTTCTTAACATCTCTTTTGCTACTTTAGTGAGAATTGAAGGTGAGCTGGCAAACAAAAATGGCATATTAATTTGCTAAAAGCAACTTGTATATTGCTAACTATGGGCAAGGAAGCTTCCCTTGTATAAGCATCTAACTGTTCTCTGTTCTGTGCAGCTAGTAGGGACTGATCATTGCACCTTCAACACCACACAGAAAGCTTTCGGCTCTGATGATTTTAGGAAGATTCCAAATGGTGTAAATGGTAATCCTTAGGGCTAATAATTAAGTATAAAAGAGAAATGTGTATTGTAGGTTTTATAATGAGCTCCTGTGCTTTGTAACCATCAAAAGGCAGCTAACATATCTCACTCTCTTAAATACAACCCAGGTATCGAGGAAAGGATGCATATAACTTGGGACACCATGGTGGTATGTTAAGATTTTCAATGGTTTTCTGTTCTCTTTCTTGGTTCTCTTGATATAGTTAAAGAAATTATCCAATTGTTAATTCATTGGTTTCATTTCCACTATTTCTGTTTTCTGACACTCATACAATGTGTGCAGGAGACTGGACAGATTTCTGTCACTGATTATGTGAGAATGACAAGCACAGAATGGTATTGCAGAAATTCAGTAGCTTATTCAAATACCCCATTATATAATTAAAGTATATTGATTCAAATTATTCAAATCTTTTCAGCGCCAAGATTTTTAACATATACCCTCAGAAAGGAGCAATTTTGGAAGGATCTGATGCAGATATCATCATCCTAAATCCCAAAAGGAGCTTTGTGATGGGTGCCCACACACACCACTCAAGGTCGAACACTAACGTGTATGAGGGCAGGAAAGGAAAGGTTGGTTCCTCGTTTCTCAGCACTGTATTTGGCATAAAATTCGGTTCCAACTTACGGATATTTTGTCAATTGGTGTAGGGAATGGTGGAAGTCACGATCTCAAGGGGGCGAGTGGTATGGGAGGATGGAACCCTGGACATTGTTCCCGGTTCAGGAAGATACATCAGGACGCCGCCTTTCGGCTACCTCTTTGATGGCATTGAGAAGTCAGATGCTGCCTACAAAGCTTCCCTTCGAGCTCCTGTACAACGTGGAAAAGCTGCTGCTTAACGATGCCCATGGTTGATTATCGTCCCTGACTATGGCCGTATCCCGTATATGGTTCAAGAACAAGTCGCTCCAAGGTGAACACCGTCTGATTCATGTGTATACAGACCGCTTTATTGAAATTCAGATGCATGCATAATACTGCTTCATTTAAATTCAGATATAGGATAATTAAAATTTTATAACCCTGTGTGGTTGGGAAAATACAAATTTGTTTGGTTTGGTTTGATCTAAATTTCACCACTAGAGCGTGCAACTTTGGTAAGCGTGGGAAGTCTAGGATAACTTTCCTACATTTATCCTGAACCTGAATAGCTCGGCGTAAATGTAATTGTGGTTCAGACATGCTGATGATAGATTGTCGTAGCTCAAATTGTTGGATTGCTTCCTTAATAATATTACCACTATGCATGCCCAATACAAAGGTAACCAAGGATGGTCGTTCCATGCGGCCCTGATGTTCTCCGAGGAACACAACTGAACCAAAAGAAGTTGAAATGTTTTAGGTATCGTGTAGTATGGCCCATTGTCAGATTGAATGATTTCGTAACCATACCCTCAAATATCATCACCTGATAAGATATTCAATTATTCCACACGTATTTACATCTCCATTTTTTTTCAAAAATGTTGGAAACTTGACCGATAACAATAACTAACAATATTTTATCATCTAAGACTACAATACGCACTAAGCATTCACTTCAACAAATACATGAAATGATTTTGATTCAACTCTCATCAATACATGAACAGTGTGAAGAATCTAGGGTGTAGCGATTAGCGAATACCTGAGTTCCTATCAAACTAATATAACACTAAAGATACAGTAACTAAATACCATATTTATGAGTTGATTCAATTTATTCCCGTGGACGCGCAAGCCAAAGGGAACTCAGAGCACGTAGCCGAGAGAAGTAGTCACTTATTGCAAGTAGAGCTCGTGCAGATTGCCGAGTGGTTAATATGCGTTGCATTTGCTGAAGAGTTTGCAGCCGCAGGTTATCAGCCTGTATATAAGACGTATGGTAAACATTAATCAAGAGTTGAAATTGAAATCTACATTTAATAATACCAGTCTACATTTAATAATACCAGCCAGCATTTCAGCTCAATACAGGAAAAAATAATAACGTAGAGATTTCATTTCCGAGTAAGGTTGACTATGCTGCTCCAGATTTCATTCTCCATGTATATTACATAAGCCAAACAGTATGTGCAAAAAAACCTTAAATAATATCCAGGAAATTAAGAATAAGAAAGAGTAATAATATGTAAGGACATGAACAATTTAATGATTTGCATCAGTTACCTGTCGTAGGAAGTTTTCTAGGGTTCCAAGTTTTCCCATAGCCATTGCCATCTGCCCCATGTAATTTGCAACATTACCAGAAGATCCTGCAGGACCCAGGGATCCCGATGCTAGGGTCTCTGCAAGGGACTGTTGTAGTGCTTCCATCCCTTGAGAAAGAGCATCTTCGGCTTGTTGGGAGGATTGTTGCAGGTTGCATATACCAGCAAGCTGCTGCTCGGTAAGAGGCTCTAATTGGCCAGCAAGTAACTGCAACAAAAAATATTTTGTACTAAAATAACTAGACAGGAACACAACTGGTATTGTTACAAGTTTGTCATTTTTGAATTCGGTACAGGCAGTGAAAAAATAAACATAACTAGATCAGCAACTTCAACAAGAGATCATATATAAATCCAAAATATATAAATAATTCCATAACTACAAATATGTGTTGGTGACATATGACCTTTTCTAATTTCCAGGTCCAATCAACCAAAAGTGCATATTTAAGGCAGTTAGAAAAATATGTTTTTTTTACTGAACGGACTGGCGCTCTGCCATTTCACTAAAAAGAGGGAAAACTCTACAAGACTCTAGCCAGGCCACGGATTACATCGGGCTACGAGGGGCCCCAACGCCCCAACCATGCAAATCCTCCCTAAAACGATTCATAATCGTCCCACACGCCAACTCTACGTTCTAGAAGATACGCCGCTTCCTCTCTTTCCACAAGTTCCGAGGATCCACTTGGCCTCCTTACTAGCCGTGAGGGAGGCCACCCGTTGCCACCAGACTGTGAAGGTGTCGTGGGTACCTGCTAGAGGGGTACCGTATGGCAAGATACTGACTTAGCCAGGAAAACACAGTGGACGGCGAGGTGATCGATGGTCTCTGGCGAGCTACGACAAAGGGGGCACAACGGGTCATGCGGCCACAAAGGTTGGGATGGAGAAAACCACTCTCTGATATCCTCCTCTTCGAAAGGAAGGTCCAGGTCGGAGAGGTCATAGTGATTGTACCCAAGGCTTTCCACGCTAGGGTTACCTCACGGTTGAACGTGCTACCCAGAGGTTAGAGGTTTATGTGAACGAAAAGAAATGCCATTGTGTGGCAACCTTACAGGTTTATGGGCATGACATATTGACCTAAAAGGTCATGGATTCAATTGTGTACCTTGAGAAGCTCAGATGATCGGAAGCCACCTAACCACATGAAACATCTCTCGGCAGGGGTCTTCCACATTCCTGACAGCACATGGAAAACATCTGCTTTGGCTGCCACGCCCTTGAGCCTGAAAATTTCATCATAGTGTTCCATGACACCATCAACAATACTCCGAAGATCATTATCACCAGCATGTGAATTGATTGCAGCCCTCAACTCATTGATATGCTTGTTATGCTCCTCCAACCACCTTGTGTACTCCATGTCAAATGCCAAAGCTCCTAGAAATTAGAGAACATCAACATTTAAAAAAAAAAGAAAGCATCGGCACTATAATGGTATCAAACAAAAAAAAATAGAGCTTTGCCAATGGTAACACTCCCTGTAAACTAATAATCATACACAAGGTACAATACTTCACTAGGTATAAAAGCATATGTTAGATGTCGTGGTAGCTAGTTTCAGCTATTTTTTGTCTACCTTATTTTATATTCTATATCCCAAGGAGCGCCTAAGAAATGGGTAATAAGAAGTCGCATAACAAAATACCATACACGCTACTGCTTTTATTAACCTAAATGTTATAGAAAAGAGAGAAACCATGGGAGTATACTATTACCATTTCCGCTCATTGATTGAGACTGATCTCCCGATGTTGAAATAAAAATACCCTGAAGAAGTAGGCATAGGTCAAATTTAGGTAGCTCCAGAAACTTCAGATAAATCCTGTAGGGAAGAAAAAGCAATTCTACCTGTTGGCGAGCCCGCTGAAGCTCTTGCTCTAGCTGAGTAAGTTTCAATCTGCTACTCTCAAGGTTTTGGATGTATGCCTGAAAAACAAATGATGAAATAATGCAAATCAAGTCTACCAAACTGGTGTAACTATAGAACAAAAACAAACAAACAAAAAAAAAGTAGGTCAAAGAACACAACAGAAAAAAAAAACTAATCAACTACAATTGCAAAGACAACAATGAACTAAGAACACAATTTTGTTTGGAAATCAAATGCATGGACTAATTTTGTTTGGAAATCAAATACATGGACTATTAGTAAAGCTCCAAAATTCAACTAAATATGTAATGCATTGTTTAAATGAATTAGTGTAGACACAGTAGCTCATGAAAGCACAGCAAAATGGGACCTTGGGATGTGTTAAGAGTGAAACTCTCAAACTCACCTTCTTCCTTAAACGGCTTTTCCTGGCAGCTTCACGATTTTGGGCAAGACGACGAATTGTCTGGTGGAAAAGAGAGATTTACTTTCCGTGGAGGGTTATCACAAGATGAAGCACCTAATTTGCAGCGATAAGAGTACCTTATGATCAGTTTTGTCCTTTGATTTGTCACTAGAATCTGAAGCCGTGGGGACAGCGAGTTGAGCTTGCTCAAACTGCCAAGCAGATAACCAGTAGAGAAAAAAATCAATGCAAAAACTATTTCAGTAATTGTGTCATTGAGGAGTTGAATTCGACTGGTTACATGGTTAAAGAAGATTTTTCCCGTTTACTATAGAAACTTCCATGTGCCAAAGAAAGGTGTAGGCTACTATAGGTAGTAACATAAAATCTATGCAATGGCTAGTTTAGAGAAGAGAAAAGCTACATCTAATGCACATAGGAAAATTAACACATAAAAATTCATTCAAGGAAATTTACATGTAAAGTATCTTTATATGTGTGCGTATAATATTGAGATTTAAATTTTAAAAATTACTCGTCATAAATCGAGCAACTTTTGAAAGACTCCTGTAAGAAATTCAAACCTCCAAAACCTTTAAGTATGAACAAGTTTGTAAACATCATGCATGTTATGATGTCATCGCCCAAAAAGAAAAACACTGCCAAAACAGTGAGCTCAAAATAGTAGATACCATCTGATTTCTCTCATCAATGTCGGGGTCCGTTGATGTATCGGTCCTAGGACTCGTATCAGCCATAGTTGACTCTCCCCAGTTCTCAATGTTACCGGTCCTTAAAGCTACCAGATTTGGTTGCACTACCTTTTGCTGTCCTAGTGCCTGAGTATCAACTGTTGCGGGTGCTGGTGCTGGTACTGTAGTAGCTACATCAGTCTGAGAAATAGACTGCAATTAGGAGTGAAATGTTGCACTAATTCCCACTCTCGATAGAACAACACTTCATAAATGGATGACAGGCCTGTATACCTTTCCGTAGTTTCCAAACTGAAGGGGATCGTTGATAATGGTATAAGTATTTGGCTTCAGATTGAACAAAGTATCTGAAGATCAGAGATAAAGGAGAAACCATCAGGCCACAGGCAGTCAAGAAAATATTTTAGTAGATCATGTACGACAAAACTCCAATCATTGGCATCTACAGTAGGGAATTTTTAACTGTACACCAAAAATTATTTTCAAGACAGAGAAGTGCGCATGACAATTAAGTTTCTAGACCTAAAAACATCACATATAAGGGGCATCTTTTCATCATATTTGATTGAAAGTAGAGCTACATACTTGTACTAAGATTAGCAAGGTCTATTTGGAATCCAGCAGAATTTGCAAGAGCCCCAAAGTTGGTAACTTGAGAAGGTTGCATGCTGTTCACATCTGTGTGGCTGAAAAACAATGTTTACCAGAATTAGATACAGGCCAGAAAATAATATGCGTACTGCATATGATGCGTATTGTTCTCCTTTTTCGTTGATATCACACATCCTATGCACGGCAACAGTCATCAAAGCAATCTATACATTTCTTTTCCATTCCAGGGATCACATATGGGCACAGAGCACTCAACCCCCACTGTTTACAAAATTGTGACGAACCACCGGAGGGATACTTGGATGCACTACAGGGAAGTGGATAAATTTGGCTTAGAACCACCATACGGAAAAAGAAAAACCGAAGATTTTGAGCTGCCCGCCCAACCCCACCCCCCACCCCCCCCCCCATCCAAAAATAATAATAATAATAAATAAACACACTGTTGTTCTTTTTAGTTGAAACCAGCAGTAGATTATAATCTAAAAAAGAAGTTGACTCTCGATAGAGGGCTTGAAGAGCCTATAAACCTGCTAAAAAAGGGTTTTAGATGCTTTGAGAAAAAAACACTAAAAGCCTTACAGAAATGTCTATGCTACAGTGTTTGGCTGGTACAAAAACAACAAATTTCTAGCAAAAGCTTTTATTTAAATTCAAGCTCGAAAGGACAAGGCTCCCAACATGAGCTGGCCCAATTGTGCATGCTCAACCCTAACCAACTCATCTTATGTCTCTTTGAACATCTGGACCTACCACAGTGATGTCCAGAATCCTGGTGGCGGACATATATATGTGGTCCAGCTATCAGTGATAAGCAAGCCCCTGAGAAAGCCGAGCAGGCACAAACGAATTTATCATATCATGCCAGATAGGGACTGAGGACCCATGGCAATTATTGCTTAGTCCTTGACTCCTTGCACTCCCTAATCTACGAACAAGAAGAAGAGCAGCAACCAAAAACCTCCTACACTAGCAAAGTTACTCCGTCCTCTAATCATTACAACAGGAGCTAAAGGTCACCATAGTCCACATCGACAAGAGCTAATCAGAAAAGCAATCAGCTTTTCCTCTTGGAAAAGCAGAATCAATCAGCCGCAATCCATGGGGCTGCCCAGCATCACGATCAATCAACTAATCAGCAATCAGGGATCATACCTGTATCCTGTATCACCTCATATACAGACAAGCGAGAGGACACAGAGCATGCAGGAATGAGCAGGTAAATTGGGGGGGGGGGGGCTCAGCCGTCAAGAAGTGGCGGCGAGGGCACGTACATGGTGTGCCGAGGAGCCCCGAAGACCGGCATCGCTCGGCGCGCATCTTCCGCCGCCGCCGCCGCTCCTCCTGCTCGCCTTCTCTCCATCCACCACCATCAACCACCATGCACCCGTGTGCTAGTACCTGTCTCTCCTCGCCACCTCACCTCACCTCGCAGCCTCGCACCACCAACCAGCCGGCCCAAGAAGGGGCAAGGATTCTTTACCCAAAGATACAAGACGCCGCCGCCGCCACTACCGCCAGGCCAACACCACCACCAGCAGCAGAAAGCAAGCAAGCAAATCAAAACCGCTCACAGGAGAGGTGAGAAAGTTAGGATCTTTGCATGGTCTGATTACTTTGCAGGTCAGTGGAATGGTGATCTGACAGCGCTGTGAGGTGGGAGGAGGGGTGAGGAGGTAGCAGGATGAGGAAGCAGGTGCTCCGTGCTCCTCTTCCTCTTGTGTTTGGGTGAAGGGGAGGAGAAAATGAGGAGGAATCGGTGGAGTGGGGACTGGGGAGAGTCCACCACCAGCGCCACTGCACCAGCAGCAGGAAGCAGGCGGGGAGCTTAAACGTAGCAATGCCTCGAGTCTCGGCCATTTTATAATGTTTTCTTGGTTTAGACGAAGAGTGACGTTTGGACCATACCAATCTCTAGGCGGGCGCCATCCTCTGCCTCCGCACCCACAGTGGGCTACTCTGAGGCTTATCCCATCCCCACTCTAATCTATGATACCAAAGATTGGTTAGTTTTTGTGTGATTTTAGGGAAGGGTGGGGAAGAAATTTTACCGAATATCTAAACAAAACCAAAAGAATATATAATTAAAATTTATGTACATAAATAAATTTAAAATAAAGAGGACATCAACCTTAAGAGTGTAACTGTATACACCATCGTCCTCTCACTAAGCTTAGATAGATTTTTGTTGCATTTACTAGAATAAAATTATCTTGTGTTGTATACTTGCATCAAATTTTGTCTACAGTACCACTTAAACTTAAAAATCAAGTATTATATGCCTAAGAAGCAAAATAAATAAATAGATGTTGTGAATAGCCTCTTGGATGTGAATTCAAGGGAGATACCACCTTTGTCCTCCTCCTCCTAACGTGTCAAGCTTTCCACCATCCTTGAGTCATAAGCTTTTTCCTTTTCTGGCAGCGGCGGCAAGCATGGGAGGAGATTATCGTGTTGAGATAGTGACACCGCAATGAGAGAGGTGGCTAATGGGCAAGTGGAAGCATGGGTCTCCAAGACGGTAGCGAAGAGGAATTGAAGGGTAGTTGCTAGAGATGGCAATGGGGCCCGATCCCCAATTCCTCGAGGGGAATTCCCCTATTAGGGGATAGGGACGGGGAGTTTTTTTCCCCACGGGCATGTAAACGGGAAAATTTTTTCTCCGTTCGTAAATGAGGACGAGGCCGGGGAAGCATCCTCGTCCCCGTTCCCCGTGGGCATCGTTAATCTTGCATGTGATGATGTTTTCATATAATAGTTAATAATAAAAATGAATAATGACCTTGTCAAATGATCATGTAATGTATACGTGTGATCATTTTGATGCATATATGATGATTTATTAATTACGAGAACACATATATATAACAATGTTTTGTACTAATAGCAAAATACATACATATTAGCTATAATTTAAGCGGGGACGAGGATCCCATCGGGGATTTATTCCCCGCGGGGACGGAGATGGGAAGAAAATATCCCTTGCGAGCGTTAACGGGACGGGGACGGAGAATTTTTCCCTACGCGGGAATTGAGATGGGGAGCCATTCCCCGACGGGCAATTTCCCGTTGCCATCCCTAGTAGTTGCAGCATTGTTATAATACAGGGTAACGGAGGACAAAAAGATGGATGGAGGGAAGGGAGGAGGTGGTGGTTGATTGGGAAAGAGAAGGGAAAAAATCAGTGAGCACTAAAAATTTCCCATCTACTGGTACAATGTGCCCTCTCCTTACTTCTTAGAAGTGAGAAGGAGAAAAAATTAAAAAAAGTGTGGCTTTGTTTTAATTCACATTAGTTATTCACATTCGATGTTTTAAGTTGATTGTATTGTAGTTTAGTAGAGGTAAAAAAAAATTTGAATCGTTTTGAGTAAGTAATTGCACCGTCTAACAGAAGATCATTCGACCCAACCAAATTGCATTGGCCAGCGAGGTTTTGCTCAGCAAAAGCGCTGTCCGAGCGGGTCGCGGTTGCGGGCTGCGGCACAGACAATCATGGTTTCGGTGCAATTTTCTCCCCTTGCTTTGATAATTCTCTACTAACCGCTGCACCATTTCCCAGGATTTGTTAAGCCCCTCGTTATCTCTTCAACTAACCCCCTCGGGAGCAGCGCGCCAGTTCCAATTACATCAATCATATCTTTCACGTCACAACAATCCAAAATTCGTTTAAACAACGGCACAAAATTACGTGAAAGCTCGTAAACTTTGCCCCAAAAAATCCAACCTTTTTTCGAGCATAGACTGTTCCCTGTTCATTTTCGCCCAGAGAATCACCTCACCTGAGCCCTGCCTCTCGCCTTTGCGGTAATTTACATCGATGGCACCTCATCATGATCCGATCCTGACCATCCAGTCTCGTGTGGGTCGTGGCTATCATTCGGAAGCCGCATGATGGCGAGATACCGTGGGGCCGAGAGAGTGACATGCGGGGCCCTGTCAGGTCCCAGCTCGCAGCTCGCTCGTCCATGGGATCATCTGTGGGATAATGAGTGGCTCTCTTAAAGCATCTCTGGCAGCTCATTTTCATTTACTAGTTGGCGATCACAGTAAGCCTGATTCGGCAATCCGGTTCGAACCCAACCCAAAAAAGTCTGGCCCGGTCTGATCGGTGCATCGCGGATCGCTCGTCCATGTGATCATCTGGGCCGTTCACTATCGATAATGAGTGGCTCTCTTAAAGCATCTCTGCCAGCTCATTTTCATTTACTAGTTGGCGCTAGACCTGATCACGGGAAGCCTAGTCCGGCAAACCGGTCCGAACCCAACCCGAAAAGCCCGGTCCGGTCCGATCGATGCCGGGCGGACTTCGCCACTGTCCGAGTCCGATCGTCGGTACGGACCGGCCGAGCTGTGTTTTTAGATTTAAGCCCTGGCCGGGACGAGTCGGGCCATGGGACTTTGGGCTAAGGTCGGGCCTGGTCATGCGGGGCCGGGCTTTTCCAAGCTCAGACCGACGCCCAGCCTGGCCCGATGTTTAATCAGGTCTAGTTGGCGCTAGACCTGTTCAAACCCGTAAAAAGGCGGCCGGCTTCCGTCGAACTCGAAAAGCCGGTCCCGAAAAACCAGTTCGAGTTCGGCCGGCGTCGGGCGTCGGGTTTCGAAGCAGGTCTGGCCTGAAGTCTTGGCCAGTCGGCGGCCATTACCATCCAGCTAAAATCGACGAAATCCGGTAAGACGTGAACGAGAGCAGAGCTCAAACCCGACCCGATCTGCCGGTCGGTAAAGAAGACTTTTCGGTAGGCTCGGCCGGGTTTTCCGTGAACAGGTCTAGTTGGCGCCTATACTTTTCTACGAAAATGGCATATGGAACCACCAACGAAAATGGTGCGAGGGTGTTTGAAATTTAAATAGTCGTTAGCCAGCGATAGAGTAACAAGAGTAGTTGGGTTTTCTAATTACAATGGGGTTACGAATTTTGAATAGAACATACCATCACTATATAAAAGATTTATATTAGGAGAGATTATTATAGAAATGGATAAAAAAACATGCTTTTAAATAGTGAAAAAAAAGCTAGAAGTAAAATACACCAGAGATATGTGTAGGGATTGGAAAAATAGGCTTAGCAATATTTAGGGTAAAAAAAGATTTGGCATGTGAATAGTACAAATGAGTAAAAAAAACATGTTTATGATTGGAGATGGCCTGAAAGCATCATAGATTCCGTATTTTATATTTATAGAGAAGCTACTGGAGAATGTATATTTTGGAGGGTATTATAGTGTAAAATGTGTAAAAATTTTAATGAACAAAGATGATTTTTTGGTAAAATAGTGAAACTAATTATAGAAAACATATTGGGAGTGGTCTAAGCCCGTCAGATGTGTCAGAAAGAAAGATTTTCTTTTTGTTGAATGTTTGTTCATTCTTTGGTTCCAAGCTGTCAAATATTTCGCTGGTGATGACGGAGGAGATGCATCGGTTCTTGTGTTGTGTCCTTCACCCGTTCGTCGATCGTGTTTCAACGAGCGATAGAGAAGTGGAAAAAACGTCGCTTTGAAGCTTGAGGTGCTGAGCTATTATCGTAGGTTTTCCTGATAAGACAATGCAGGTAGATAATGATCCATCATCCGTAGTTTTGTTTTCGTCTGCTTTCTCCGGGGCAGTTTATGTTTATCCTGTCGTCTCTTCCGGTTTGGACCCATTCTATTGTAGTTGGTGACGTTTGTTTGGTCTCGCACCACAAATTAAAAACAACCCAAAAGATATTCAGTTTTTTTTTTAAAGAAAAAGGTAAGGTCTATTGCAATAGAAACCATTTGTTAGCAAATGATCGATCCATCCCAATAGTGATAATATAAAATTGCTTTATGTCAGTAGTGTGATTTAGAATGTTTTTTGGAAAGCAACAGTTGTCCAGACCGTTGCTATTTTTATATATAAATATAAACATAAATAATTGCGTTGGGTGTGGACTGTTTTAAACAGTTGCGCCTAATTAAATTACTTCTCCTCCGTAATTTGATCACATGTACCGCCTAAACGCTGTTGCCTAGCATCTTGGTGAATCCTTTAGCACGCACAAGACGTTTAAAAAGTGCAATTAGTTTCTCTCTTAGAGGGCAATAACTAGTGGTCGCAACGAGCCAAGCTTGAGCAAGCTAAGGACTCGCCCAGCTCGGCTCAAATTGGATCGCCAACTAAACGATCTAACTAAGAAAAATCTCAGCCCAAGCTCAAAGAATAGCTCGAGCTGGGTTGCGAGCCTTCATGAGCCTCAGCAGTCAGCACAAAACATAGTATATACAGAAAAATCACCTGTCACAATTCGTAAAACAAAGCCTAAGTTGATTGCAAGTTCACGTAGAAAGGATTCACGGGTCATAGAATTATTAGTAGTGTAGCACCCAGGCAACAATTTCATCCAAATAGAAGTTCATCCAAGCAAGGGATTTGGGAACTAGATGAATGTGGCTAGGGTTTTCTAGCACGCACTGCCGCATGCATGGATCTTGTGCTTCTACATAGTGCTAACTGAGTTGGACAGCACATTAGGGTCTGGTTTTTTTCAACGTATCGTTGCGTTGGCGTATTATTATAGCAAATTTAAGAGCACTCAAAAATAGGTCAAAAGATTCAAAAAGTAATTTAAAATAGTTTTAGGATCTTTGGGAGGACTACTAAAAGCCACAAAAAAATCGTTACAAATTGTCACAACATATAGGCTATATAAAAATAATAAAAATTGCTACAGTAATACGCAACGGTACGTAACGCTGAAAAGAACAAGGCCTAACGCACATCCCATCTGGAGCCTTGGGTTGATGTTCATTACTAGTAGTGGTGGATCAAACACACAACAGGCATCATGTTGAAGATTAACGAGCGAGCTACGAGCGGTCTAGTCCTTGGCTCGGTTCTTTTTCTACCGAGCTAGAAATAAAGCTCCGGTTCAAGCTTGTTGACCAACAAGCCGAGCTCAAGCCGAGCCAAAATCGAGCTACAAGTTAGATTGCCTGCTCTAGCTAGACACGACATCCAAAACATAGTTGTCTAATAGTCCCTCTATTTTTTATATAAGATATATAGTTTAAATGATCTTGTTTAAAAATATAAGGCGTGCATGCAAATCTGTTTATGTTTTTCCTTATCTACTCTTATTTATTACACAATTCTCTGAACAATTATATCACATGATGTTCTCTCTTATATTTTCAAAATATTTATAATATGGTAGCATAGTCATTTTCTCTTCACTTTCTTTTTGGTTTCATAGTTTTCTTAATCTACCGTATCTATGCTGTTTTCAAAATATTTTTTACGTTAAAAAATGGCCGTAGCGACGAGTAGTACTGATAATATATGCGTAATTTTGGTCACTTCACGTCTTATCACGAAGCGGAGCTCAAGATCAGCGTCATGTGGTTGGCCATTTGCTGAAATCTAGCAAGATACGGTAAGCACATGGTCAGTAATTAAAATGATGGGCACCTTGAAGTCAGCCATGGATCAATTCGCATGCATGCGTCGTGCATGAAATCTTCTCGATAGCCTGATCCATCCCCGTGAATGGCACACAAGCACGTGCGTAGCATATATAGAAAGGAAATGCCATATGCATGCAAGAATGCTATCTCCAGAGCCCCAATCCAGCATTCCACATGCATGCATTGATCTCATACTCAACCGTTTTCTCTTTATTACATCCCTTTTCCCATCCCATTTTCCTATATTTGTTCTTTCATTTTCTACCATCTTCAATATCAGACCTTCGAATAAATTTACAAAAAAAAACAGAGGGAGAATTTCATCTTGAAGGAGTTGTATGAAGAGATTTTGTCGAAGCATGAGAATTTTTCGCGAAGAGAAAATAAACGCCGAAGCACATCAGAGATGGTGTGAGCTAGTCTTGCTGCGGCGATGCTCCGTTCATAGCCTTGGAGCTGGTGCTCTGCTTGGCCCTGAGCGTGTGGGACGCACGTGCGAGGGATCTCCAGGTTCCAGCCATTGCACACCTGTAAAGCTGCTACCTGCATTTCCACGTGTCTTTTCTTTCCTTTCATGGTAGTGGCGGCGGCGGCGGCAGCAGCAGCAGCAGCTTCTTGGCTGCTTGCTCATGAGAACCTGGCCAAACCAAACGATAATTAACCTCGCTGCATGCATGCATGATGCATACCCACTGTCGTACTGTAGCTGTGCCTCGGTCACCGTGCCGCCCGCCTCTGCTGCCGTGCCCGAGTAGATTACGCCACGTCGATCCACACAGACGGCTCCTCGATCCCTCCCGGTCAATCTGCCATCCCAAATTCCCAATCCTGTTGTTAATTGCTACTATACTACTAAGCACATTGTAGATCGCGTACTGTTAGGGGTTGGTGGCGAGCTAATTAATCTGCTACACGACGCTGTACATTCTTGAGACTCTTGTACGGTTAAGAAATCGCTTCATCAAATCCTTAAGAGGAAAAGGAGAAAATATCGGGGATTAGTGACCCTGATCTGTGGTTAGTGAATAATGCCTGAGCCATGCAGGATGCAGCTCCCGACTAACGTCACTAGCTTGGCCTTGCTAGTGTTGGCTGGTCTTCCAGGAACTGCGGACGTGAAGGCAACGCCTGACACGCCGAACTGTTGGCACGCCAGCAAGGCCACCTCATCGGCTCAGATGCCGTGACAGCGCAACAGCGGCTGAGCGCACACGTCCACTTGTTGGATCGATGGAACCCGATCGTCATGGTTGTCCTTTCCTCGGAGTGTTTTTAGAAAATAAAAAAAACATGTTATTCATTTTTAGAAAGAATGTTGTATTAAAGCAAAATGGCGTTACATTCTAACATTACATCTCGAAGGACAAACTCTGCTGACTCCGACATCAGATCTAATGAGAATAGGGAAGTTCAACCTATCCATCATAAAAAATACACATATTACAACCAAAAACAATTCCTCTGTAGAAACTAACATTGGCCATTCAAAAGTAAAATCTACCACAATGCAAAAGGACTCAACAAGCCGAAGGAGTCACCAAGCCTCGTGGCCGCACTGGCGTCTGCCATAGTCATGGCCAAGAACCTCTAGGCACCGATGCAAATGACAAAGAATCAAAGGCGCCACCAAAGGGTACAACCTTAAGAACAAAAAAACACCCATCATGGCAGCCGCCACCTGGTTAAGAGAACGCAAACACTAAAGCTAATATTACTACAAAATCTATGGTTGTACACCCCAAGCCTAGATCCACTGTGTCCTCCCTTACCAATAAGCAAAAGGTTAGCGACGGCGAGAGAGGCGACCAAATCTATGCTGAAACAGATGTTTTGTGCTCACACGCTGAGCACCGTTTCCCCTCCTTGGAGGCATCACCGCGGGTGACACCCCAACACCTCTGTGGTGGCCGTGGCAAGCAGCGTAAGGCTCCGTTGGAAGCTAGTTGGAGCGTCTTTGTCGTCCTCCTCTTCTATGGCGGTGAGGTATGTTCGTCCTTCTAGTTGCCGATAATAGCGATGGTGATCCTAGATCGAGGTGCGATGTGGAGCGGCATTGCGGTCCCCTTTTCCTATGGCAATGAAGCTCATCATTCTACTGGGCAGCTTGCGGTTGCTGCCTTACCGCATGTCGCACGTTGTTGGAGCAACATCTTTAGTGAAACATGGTACTCAATATTCTATAATATCTTATCTTCAAGACAATATATATTGTTCAATGGTACATGCTACTCGATGGTCTATGGTCAATGATACCACAATACTCATTGAAACCTGATATTCAATGCTCGACTATACCTAAAACTCGATATTCAACGATAACCCTTGTGATTTTGGACGATATCACTCCCCGATGTGCAGCAATATGTTACTTAACGATATAAAAAATATCTTGATACCTTAAATTTGCTGAAACAACTTGTCGGGGATTAAATTACGGCCCATTGCCATGGCCCACTCCCTGACGGCCCAATCGAACAGCCTACCAGGGCCCAGCTCCCTGGAAGGTTCTATCAGACCCATGTGCATCCTGCCGAACAGCTTCCTGACTGGCACGGTGCGTAACGGCCTAGGATTCGTGTTTGAGTCCGACTCGAGCGAGTTCTCTGCACGCTACGAAGAAGACCTTGACGTGGTTTCCGGATTGGATAGGAGTCGTGATCCCCAAGATTAGAGCTTACCTTATCTACCGTAGGTTATATTTGGCATGTATTGAGTTCATTTTATCTCGTAGTTAGCCCGCCCGATATTCCTCGGTAGGTCGGTTTGTTCAGATTATATAAACAGGCCCCTTTTGGCGTTTAGGGATCCACGGCATTGAGTTTTACATCTTAGCTTCTAGCTTAGACCCTTAGCGAGATAGATTTTCAGATACTACTCGCCGAGACTGTTGATCTCGCCGAGTTCCACCTTGTAATCCTCTTTGATATAAAGAAAGGCCGGACGTAAAGTCGTTATCTCTCCGAGAGGCTGAACCGGATAAAAACCCCCGCTCTGCTCGTTCTTTGTTCGTGATTGTTCGGCGTGTCTCCTATCTCCTCCTTGAAGAACCTTGGTTGACTTGGGTCAATATCCCAACCGTCGACACCGGCGCCGTCCGTGGGGACACGCAGATCGAGCATGTCGAACTCCGTCGGCGATCTGAGATATTTCTTCGAGGGCTACGACTCGGAAGGGCGGATGTCTCATCCTGCTCGATTCAGATCGATCTGTTCGGTCTCGAACACTTTCCGCATCCGGGCGTATGTCTCCGCTTATATGGCGTAGATAGCCTCGGATCGCACTCCGTCATCGGCAGCGACTTACCACGGAACCGATGATCTTTACGACGGTTTAGATTTGTCGATTCCAAGGCTATGTCGGTAGATTCCACTGTGGAGACACAATGATGACACCGTCTAGCATACCTTCGCATGGCCCCGCAGATTTACATGGCCGATGTAAGAACCTCGAGGATCTGCGACGGCCGTGGCGGCGGTAGGCGAGTCGGGCGATTAACTCGCTCGGCATCAAGACGAGGTCGCTGGCTGGTCGCCATGAAGAAGACGTCATTCGCCAAACCTCGACGATTCCATCAACCAGACTGTGGCACGGTTCCGCGATCGGTGCAAGCGACCGCGTCGCGACCCACCTCGCGTGCCCTCGCCAAGTCTCCCGCCAGAAGCTTCTCCTGTCCGGATTGGTTCCCGCAAATCGGACTCGGCCGGGCAAAACGCGGATGCCTCGGGGTCCCAGAACCCCCAGAGCGTAGTCGGAACGACTCGCGCCATGGCTTCGTGATTAGATCTACCAACCAGGCCGACCTCGCCAAGATAGGCGATCTTGTTTCTAACCTAGAACGATTGGCTGAAGGCCTAAAGTCTCTAGGAGAAGTCAACAATTCCTCCAGTAGCGCAGCCAAACTGCCCGGAATGGTTCGGACAGCTCTGATCGATCGCGTGACCTTCGTCACCGTCGAAGGATCACTTGCCCATGAGCAAGCTACCCATGGTTGCCGCCGCCGCCGAGTCCTCGTAGTCATCGCGACCACGAGGGCAAGCGCTGCGCAATGATCACGGACGGTCCCTCGTGAGGAGCGTCGTCGTCGCAACCACGAGGAAGGAGCGTGGTGGATTGTCCCGAGAGAGTTTCTCCAGCCGAAGTCATCCTGCTCAGCAGGAGTTCCTCCGCAAAGGACCAACGTCTTTTCAAGACTAGGTTCTGCAGGGAAGGTGGCGGTCATATGCTTTGGGTCGGGGCTTTCTCGACGAGCTTGAGCTGTCCGGTGGCCCTCAAAGTTCAAGCCCGGTCACATGGAGAGGTACAATGGACTCATAACCCGGAGGAATTCCTTTCCATCTACGCTTCGGCCATCATGGCGGCGGGGTGACGAGCTCGTTATGGCTAATTACCTCCGACCGTCCTTGAGGGTGCCGCTTGGACGTGGTGTTCAATCGCCAGGAGGGTTCCATCACTCATGGAACCAGCTTTGTGACGCTCGATCGCTAATTTCCGAGAGTCATTACGTGCGTCTCGGTAAGGAGGATGATCTGCACGGATGATCCGGATGAACGGGAGACCCTCCGCAACTTCGTGAAGCGTTTCATTAAGATCCGCAACACGATCCCGAACATCTCGGATGAATCATTGTCCGCGCCTTCAAAACGGAATCATGACGAAGCGGCTCACCCAGATCTCGAGATCAACGAGACTGGACCGCCAACGACTGTTCATATGACGGTGACCGCTATGCTAACGCTGCAGAGCGTGTTCGATTTAAAAGGCGTTCGACAAGGCGAGCCGCGCCGACTGGTGTGGATGAGAAGAAGAAGAGCAAGAAGAATGTTCCTGGTGACAAGAAGTCCCAGAAGAAGAAAAACAAAGGTGATGCGAACAATACCGTCGCAGGTATGGATCGCACACCTCCTCCCAAGGATGGGCGTAAGAAGCCCAACAATAATTACAAGGGCAAAAGCACGCCAGAAGGCGGACAAGGCAAGAAAGGTCCGAGCGACCGATTTTGCAAGTTCCACCAGCACTACGGGCATGATATACGCCACTGTAGAATTTGGGCTGCAAACCTCGAAGATTTCTACAATGGCAAGGGCCCAATGCCCACCCTACCCGAACAAGGTGATGCCGGTAAGGCCAAGCGCCAAACCGACGATGGTGATCGGGAAGATGATGATGAATATCAAGAGCCCGTGAACCATATCGCCGTCATTTTCGGCGGCTCCTCGGCTTATACCTCTCGGCGCAGCCTCAAGGAAGCTGCTCGGGAGGTCCACAACGTCGAAAAGGCAAAATCTCAGTCTGAATAGATGAAGTGGACTGAGGTCCCCATCTCCTTCTCTCAGGAAGATTGCCCCACTGGGATGACCAAGCCTCGGGCTCCCATCGTGGTCGCCCGACCATCGAACGCGAGAGTTGGCCGTGTCTTAGTGGACGGCGGAGCGCTTTGGACTTGCTTTACGCTAAAGTCTTGGGCGAGATGCAAATTCCTCGCTCCAAGTCAAGAAAGTCGCAATGCCCTTCTACGGAATTGTTCCGGGAGAAGCTGTCAAGCCGTTGGGGCAGGTTGTCCTGCCTGTCACCTTCGGCAACCCGAGCAACTTCCGGACAGAGTTGATCACTTTCGATGTGGTCGACTTCCCATCGGCGTACAACGCAATCTTGGGCAGGCCATCTCTCGGTAAGTTTATGGCCGTGTCCCACCACGCTTACTATTGCGTGAAGATACCGGGTCCTAACGGTGTGATCACGGTCAAGGGCAACTACAAAGTCGCTCGATCGCGACGAGCGATCCCTTGCCTGGTCGACCAGCTTCCGCCGCTGTCATGTCCGAGGTTCCGCAGACCAAATCTGACGCCCTAGGGTCTCCCTTCATCGGGGAGAAACCAAGGAAGTTCATTGCCGCTGATGATACTTCCAAGATAGCTTCACTTGGGGCCAATCTAGACCCCAAATAGGAAAGCGAGCTCATTGCCTTCCTCCGAAGCTAATGCAGATGTATTTGCTCAGGAGCCATCGACATGCCCGGAGTCCCAAGGAGGTCATCGAGCACAAACCGGCTGTTCGCGGACAAAAGCCTGTTTCGCCAAGCTTCGCCGCTGAATTCAAACAGGATCATCAAAGATCGCTTGCAAACCGCTTTCATCATTGGGTTCATCCGCGAGGTTGATCACACCGAGTGGTTAGCCAACCCCGTCATTGTAAAGAAGAAAGGCGGCAAGTGGAGGATGTGTGTCGATCACACGATCTGAACGCCGCTTGTCCTAAGGACAATTTCCGCGCCTCATATTGACCAAATGGTCGATGCGATCATGACGCCAAATCTTGAGTTTTTAGATGCTTACTCCGATTACCACCAAATAAGCATCTCCCAGAGGATGAAGAGAAGATCGCCTTCATCACCCCTTTTCGCACTTTCTATCGACCATGTCTTTCGGTCTGCGCAATGTCGGGTGCCACGCCCAGTAACTTTAATGGAGAAGACCTTCCCGCAGCAATGGAAAAACTCGGAGGTCTATGTCGATTTACATAGTGGTAAAGAGCAAGTGTGCTCCAGATCATGTAAAAGATCCGCAGAGACTTTTCGTAATCTCACCAGCATCGAATAAAATTAAATCCGAGAAGTGTACCTTTGGTGTACGATCCGAATGTTGCTCGGTTATGTTATTGGCTCGCAAGGTATTTACGCCAACCCCGAAAAAATCGAGGCCATTGAAAATATGCGTGCTCCAACTACCATAAAGGAAGTACAAAGCCTCATCATGGCGGATGGTCGCTCTAAGGTGTTTATTTCCCGTCAAGGCGAACGCGAGCTGCCCTTCTTTAAGGCCCTGTGCAAGCACAATGGTTTCGAGTGGACGGAAGAAGCTGATAGATCCTTCCAGAATCTGAAGCGATACCTGTCCAATCCTCCCGTCTTGACTACCCCGTGGCATGGCGAGCAGCTCCTGCTGTACCTCGGTTGCACGCCACAAGCGGTGAGCGCGGTCTTGACGGTCGAAAGGGAAGGCATACGGCGACCAATCTATTACGTGAACGAGGTACTTCACGGATCAAAGGAGCGTTACCCTGAGGTCCAGAAGCTCCTCTATGCCTTGCTCATGTCCTCCAGGAAGCTTCGCCACTACTTCCAGGCGCATCAAATATTGGTCCCGACCACGTTCCCTCTGGGAGAAATCCTACGGAACAAGGAATCTAGCGGACGTATAGCTAAGTGGGCAATGGAACTAGCGGAGTTTGATCTGTTATTTGCTGCCCGAACTGCTATTAAGTCACAGGTCCTAGCTAACTTTGTCGCTGAATGGGCTTGCCCGCCCAAATCCCAGGGAGCTCCCGAGCAACCTGATAAACCCTCTTGGACCATGTTTTTCGATGGCTCGCAAGACCGAAACTCGGGTGGCTTTGTTCTCATCTCCTCAAGGAGAGCAACTCCAAGATTCTATCCAACTACACTTTGCGGCGACTAACAACGCCGCAGAGTACGAGGCCTCCTCGGGACTAAGAGCGCAAGTCGCTTGGTGTCCAATGGCTAACTGTGAAGGAGATTCACAACCGGTCATCAATCAGTTAACAAGGAGTATCGGTCTTTGCGATGATTCAATGGCGCGATACCGGTTGAAGTGAGGAAGTTGGGCGGCATTTTCGATTCTTCGGTGCTCTTCGTGCCAAGGAAGGACAACTTCGGCCGACCAGCTATCCAAGTTTGATCTCACGCGAACTCGCTTCCGGCAGGGTGCTCGCCGAGCACCTTTACAAGCCCTCAATCACGCCTCCGGACGAGGCAACAGAGACAGTGGTGCTTGTCTCCGTTATCGAAAGCAGTCATGGATCGGACAACGCCATTTGTCCGGTACCTTGCGATGGGACCTCGCCGACGACGGCCGAAGCGTTCCTCGGCCATAAGGCGTGCCGCCCATACAAGCTTATGGATGGCACCTTTACCGCCAAGGTGCTCGGGAGTTCTTCCAAGTGCATCTCGCAACAGAGGGTGTGTTCCTTCTTAGGGACATACACGAGGGTGCTCAGGGCAACCACGCCTCCTTCGTAACTCGGTCGGCAAAGCGTTTCGCATGGGCTATTATTGGCCCATTGCGTTACAAGATGTCCGGGACATCGTGACTAAGTGCAAGGCTTGCCAATTTCACGTCCGGAAGGCACACAAGCCCGCCCAAGAGCTCCAAACAATCCCCCCATCTTGGCCTTTTTCCACATGGGGTCTGGATCTGCTCGGCCCATTCCCTAAGGGTACAAGGGCTATACACACCGCTGTCGTCGCCATAGACACTTTTACAAAGTGGATTGAGACAGAGCTCGTGTCGCCTCTTCACGCCAAAACGGCCGCTCGCTTTTTCAAAAGCAACGTGGTCACGCTTTGGGATTCCCCATAAGCTGATCACGCATAACGGTACCCAGCTTAAAGCGAGCTATTCCAGAATATGCGAATGACTAGGCACCAAGGTCTATTTCGCCTCGTGGCACATCCACGAGCAATGGAGCGATCGGCGAGCTAACGGACAGATAGTCCAGGTATTAAATAATGGTATTTGCTCTCGGCAAAGCACAAGAAGGCACGGGTTGACGGTTCCTTCCGTCCTCGGGCGATTCGACTACGGCCAGCCGGGCGACCGGGGAAACTCCTTTCCAATTGGTCTATGGTGCAGAAGCCATCCTGCCTGCCGAAATCGTACTCGGTTCGCCTTGCACGAGCTCGGTCAACTTAGTTGACGACGAGGAAGAGCGCCTCCTCGATCTCGATCTCCTCGAAGGCACACGTGACCGGGCACAAGTCAGAATGGCGCGCTACCAGCAGGATCTTCGCCGGCACGCCGCCAAGTCAGTTCGACCAAGGGCTTTGAAGGCGGGCGATCTCGTTCTGCGCCGTGTCCAGAACTTGTCCAATGCCAACAAGTTAACTCCTCGTTGGGAGGGCCTGCTCACGGTCGTTTCTTCCTTTCGCCCGGGGCTGTTCGCTTTGCTATGGAGGACGGAGAGAGCCGACCAAAGACTGAACATCGACCACTTCGTAAGTTCTTTGTGTAGGTCTTTTCTGCTTTTCTTAGCCTGCGCTTTTTGTAAACTTTGCGCCTTAGTTCGTCCAAGTCTCTCGGGCACCATATAAAGTTCAATCCAATAGTTAAGTGAATTCTCGCGGCCTCTGCGTTTTTTCACTTCTTATCTTTTGAAGACTACCTCTTTCTCTCTGGTAACACTTGATGGTCGCCCGCCTTGCGAACTCTTGGCTCCGCAATCTTAAGGATTGTTCCTATCCGTATCTGGTTTCAATAAGTTCCTAAACTCGTGGTTGCGTAACACGGCCTTTCCACCTTGCGGCTAAGTTCGCTCTCGTAAGCCCTCCGCGCAGAGGCACTTACCGCTTAGCGCGACAACTCGATAAAGCTCGCTCTCGTAAGCCCCCATGGCGGAGGCACTTTCCTTGTTCGGTTACTCTCTGGGCGCTTAACTTACGCCAACGAGCGATCGCGGAACGAATCGAGCAAGGTACGGTGTCGCTCTTTCTCTCTACGCACGTGCTCGAGTTCGCAGCTTAGGTTCTCGAGCATCGTCTGCATCGGGGCTAGGGTGTCGCTTTTTCTCTTGTGCACTGCTCGGGTTCGCAAACTCGTGTTTCCGAGCGATGCACAACGGGTCGCGAAGTTAGGCGAGCGCCCACCGGTTTTCTTAAACTTCCTAGCTACTGCTCGCTTTTCTCTTAGTTTCGCTTCGTTCTTGTCTTTTTGTTGCTTTTTTGCGTGAATAAAGGTAAGTACTTTATTACATTACTCAAAAGTTTCAATTACAAGGCCCTTTCGGATTCTGACCCAGCGGTGCTACTTAGGAGCAAGTCGCTCCTTCACTCCTCAACTTCTAATTTGAGGCGCACGACTTCGCCTCGAGCCTTGATTCCTTCCCGGCTTCAAATCGGGCGCTCGATCTCCTCCTTGTTCGCTTGGCTTGCGCGCGCCTCTGCCGGATGGCCTCGACCTCCTCGGTCTTGGCGCTTGCAATGATCGGTCGAGCCTCGCCTCTGGTGACTCATTGCTTTCGGCCGCCTTGAGCTGCTCGTCCAGCTCCTTGACCTTCTTCTCATGGTGATCGCCCTCACCGTCATCCCGCGCATCTCCTCGATCTCTTCCTGTGAAGCCCACAGGGTCGAGATTTTTGCTTGGAGACCCGCGGAAGTCTGCTCTTCCTTGGCGAGCTGGGCCTTGAGTCTCTTGGCTTCCGCCGCGAGCTGATCCCGCCATTGGGAACGCGTCGAGCCGCTCTTGAGCCACTTGAGCGGCGGCTTCTCCTCCGCAGGTGCTCGCCTTAATGGCTTGCTTGCTGGCTCCTCGGCCTCTCTAAGAGAGACTCGCAGAACGCCTCTCTTGCCGCTTGACTTTGAGCCTCTTTACCTTCGCCTTCACCGGCTTCGACTTTGGGGTGGTGCAGAGGGCCCCGCTCGACTCCTCGTCCCGAGGTGCTCCGGAGCGACGCCATCGGGCGCTCCGCCGATGGTGACGCCGCCCTCGAGCTCCTCCATGGTGTCCTCAAGACCGAGAGGAAGAACAAGTTAACTACTTTATGATGATGTAGCTAAGTCAACAAGATTTGGTCTTGGTGCCTACCTTGCCAAGTCGGCGTTTGATCCATGGCGCCGGCGGTCCTCGAGGCCATCGTCCACGCCCCGCCGTCGGGATGAGACGGACGCGTTCTTGCCGTCGCCGCTTTGATCGCTCCTTCTTCTTGCGGAGCGCACCGCCGGAGCGGAGCGACGGCGGCGCGCTTTCGCCTCGCGCCCTCTCCTCTTCCTCTTCCTCTTCCGCCTCAACTTCTCGGCGAGGCCGAGCCATCGTCTTGGTGGCGCCGTTGCCTCCACGGGCGGACGACTTGCGCGACCGCTCGGGGCTTTTCTTGCTCCTGGCGGCCGGGCTTCACCCCGCCGCCAGAGAATCCGTGCTTTCGGGGTGAGCCGCCTCGCGACGGCACTGGCGAACCGGCTGCTCGGTCCCGCTTTCGCGCAGCTTCCGGAGCCGCTGTCTTGGCCCATTGCCGTGGCGCCACAAGACCGCTTCCTCCGCTCTCCAGCCGCTCCACAGCGCTTTTAAGCGCGTCGAGCTCGCCGCCGAGTTCGACGAGCGAGCTCCATGCCGCCATTTTGTCCTTGAGGCACGCTAGCCTCATCGCCGTGAAGCGCCGTGCAGATGTTCGGCAGCGGCGACCGCCGAGCCTCCTCGACATCATCTGTGGTGATCTCTCCTTGGGCGGTGATGAAAAAAGATCATCGTTAAGTCTAATGCGGTCGGTAGGTGGGAGATCCGAAGTTGGGTTTCTACATACCGCCGTGAGAGGCTTGATCTGATCTTCTTCACTGAACTTTCCACCTCTTCCTCGGGGCTCCTTGGCGGCTTCTCCGCCTCGGCCCTTGGGTGTTTAGGGCGACGAGCTCGGCTCCTGGTAAGCCGAAGGCCTCGCTGCACGCAAGAAGTTTTTCCTTGCGTGCGACTTCCTCTTCGAGCCTCCTCGCTCGGCGACTGCTGGAGCCGCGCCAAATGGCCCGGGTGAGTCTGCGAGTAACGCCTAAGCCAGAGGGTCATGTTCTTTACCTCTTCGTCACTTTGCTCGACGAGGAGGGAAGGGCTTGGTCTCTTCCTCATTGGCCGACCGCTACCCGCTTGGTCTCGCTTCGACGCCTCCGTCGCCTTGTTGGTCTCTTCGACGGCTAGCGGCCCCGTGTCGCAAGGGCGAGCTCGCGTCGGCTCGGCCGCCGCCACCTTGGGCTTTGTTTGCCGCCTTGGCCTTGCCCTTCTTCACCTTCTCCTTCTCGCACCGGAGAGTTCCTCACGATCCCTCCAAGGATCGGTTGGTCCTCCCGCTGTTTTGAAGTGAGCATTAGCACTAAAACAACATTGCGAGTCTAGCAACACGATCGGGAGTGAGTAATCACCTCGCTCAGGCGGACGAGCACGCTATGCGGACAGGTGTACGCCACCTCGCGGTGACCTCCCCGTCCTTCTTCGCCGCCTTCAGCATGGCGTCGACCCGCTCGGTCACCCATGCGTCGGTTGGTTTCTCTGCCCGGACAGATGGAATCGTTAATTCCTGTTCGGAGGAAATAATCAATGAAGAGGTTGAGTCTTAAAGGCACTTACCCGTGCTCTCCCTTGTAATGTCTTCCCATCCCTCTATCTTGTAGAAGGGATAGGACCTTCTCCGCAGCGGACAGACCCTGTTCGCTGTGAAGTCCCGAATGATCTTCGCCTGCGTGAGCCCGAGGCTCACGAGAGGCGATTTTTCTTGTCGTACCAATCCTCGGCGGACATCTCCGCCGAGGCATTGGGGTTCCTTTGCCGCGCCTTTCCGGTGAAGACGAAGTTTGTTGTCGCCGCCCGCTTGTCAGAACCACCTCACCCACCATGCGCCCATCGAGTCGAGCGCAGTGTGGGCGCGGTACGGCGCGTCGTCGGCGGTGGCCCGAGCTTGAGGTAGTAGCACCCAGCCCGGCGGCGGAGCTACTCCTCGTCACCGTAGTAGTGGAGGAACAGCCCCACCGGTGGATCGATGCCCAGATAGCCCTCGCACAGGTGTGCAAAGACAGCCATCTGGAGGATGGAGTTCGGATTGAGGTTTGCCACCTCCAATCCGGCGATGTTCAAGAAGGCCTTGACGAAGTCGCCTCGGAGACCTCAACCCAACAAAGGCAAACTGCTCAAGTCGATTTAACTCTCCTCGAGCGGCTCCGAGTATCCTCCTCTCCGGCAACCTCCAGCCTACGGTGTCGATGTGGCCCTCCTCCTCCCAGATCCTAAGGTCCTCCTCGGTCAAGCTAGTGCCGTGAATTTGGCCATAGCGATTCCTGTAATGAACGAAAGGTGGTCGGTGATGGAGTTTGGGTGCTTGATGCCGAGCGTGGTTGGAGCTAGGGCTTAGAGAGGAAAGGCGTGAGCAGAGTGGTGGCAGCGGCGGCTTGGGTGCTTTATAGTCCCGTATAAGCAGCTCTGCAACGGTTTTGTCCCGTAACGGCTAGTTTTTACCTCAACGGCTAGGTAAAACGAATACTGCTTTTCACCGCTAGCGATAGGAAGTTACCGTTGGAGTTCCGCTAACGGCTATTTTTTCCAAAGGTTCTGACCAAGGCCGAGTGCTCGCTCGGACAGATGTCGTTCCTCGCTCGACGAACGGAGTTGCTTCGGCATCGATCGGGTTTATTCGGTCCCGAACAAGTTTTGTTCGGTTGAACCATAACCTTGTCGGCCGCTGTTACTTGCCTTTGTAGCAGGAAAATACCCTCTTCGTGACTTTGAGTCTCAAGAGGACGACCCCACTCTAGTAAGTCCTTCCACTTGAGTCTCGGGGCTAGCTGTCGGGATTAAATTACGCCCATTGCCATGGCCCACTCCTCGACGGCCCAATCGAATCACCTACCAGGCCCAGCCTCCTGGAAGGTTCTATCAGCCCATGTGCATCCCCGCCGAACAGCTTCTGGACCGCACGGTGCGAACGACCTAGGATTCGTGTTTGAGTCCGACTCGAGCGTAGTTCTGCACTACCACGAAGACCTTGACGTGGTTTCCGGATTGGATAGGAGTCGTGATCCCCAAGATTAGAGCTTACCTTATCTACCGTGAGGTTATATTTGGCATGTATTGAGTTCACATTTATCTCGTAGTTAGCCCGCCCGATATTCCTCGGTAGGTCGGTTTGTTCAGATTATATAAACAGGCCCCTTTTGGCGTTTAGGGATCCCGCATTGAGTTTTACATCTTAACTTCTAGCTTAGACCCTTAGCAGATAGATTTTCGCATACTACTTGTCGAGACCTGTTGATCTCGCCGAGTTCCACCTTGTAATCCTCTTTGATATAAAGAAAGGCTGGACGTAAGGCTGTTATCTCTCCCGAGAGGCCTGAACCAGGATAAAATCCTCGCTCTCGCTCGTTCTTTGTTCGTGGTTGTTCGGCGTGTCTCCTATCTCCTCCTTGAAGAACCTTGGTTGACTTGGGTCAATATCCCAACCGTCGACACAACTATTTAAAACTTACTTTAGGGTAATAAAAGGAGAAAAAGAGGAAAATACCTTAATTGGCCTATTTTTTAAAATATTATTATTATCAACAATTTCTATTAAAATGGTAATTTGCTGACTCAATCGAAAATGAAACCAACCAAAACCACAGAGCGTCTGCTAACCCGGCCCGTTGGGCAGCAGCTCCCACGTAGGAGTATAAGGCCCTATTTGGAAGTGGAGTTTTTTAAAACCATGGTTTTGTAAAACCATGGTTTGTGTTTTGCTATGACCATAAAAAACCATGGTTTTGAAAACCATTGTATGCTAGCACAAGTTAGAAAACTTTGGTGTGGAGTGGAGTCTACAAAACTAAAAAAAACCATGGTTTTATCAAAACCATGGTTTTCAAAACAGAGTTTTTGATGTTGCTTCCAAACACCTTATGGTCTCAGAAACCATGGTTTTTAAAAAAACCATGGTTTTGCATAAAAAGTACAAAATAACTGCACTTCCAAACAGGGCCTAAAAGGCAAATAAACAAGCCAAGGAGAAGGAGGAGGCCGTTGCCTTCCCGCCATTTCCTCCCTGCCCGTCCTCCCGCGAGCCGCGACCCCGGAGGCCGGAGACCGGAGGCCGCCCACGCGCAGCGAAGCGGCTCCCTAATTCCGGCCTATACAACTCCCCAGTCACCTCCCCGTCCACCCGCTACGGCTCCGCATCCCCCCACCACCCTGACCCTCCCGGCGCCGCCGCCGCCATGGGCAATTGCTGCCCGGGCTGCGGGGATGCGGAGCCCGCCGGCGCCGGCGCCTCCGGCGACCCATCCACCCGCCTCGCGGGGGCGCCCTGCCAGGCCGGCGCGTCCCCCTCGTCGGCGCCGGCGCCGAACAAGCCGCCGGCGCCCATCGGCCCCGTGCTGGGCCGCCCCATGGAGGACGTGAAGAGCATCTACACCATCGGCAAGGAGCTCGGGCGCGGGCAGTTCGGGGTGACGAGCCTGTGCACGCACAAGGCGACGGGGCAGAAGCTGGCGTGCAAGACGATCGCGAAGCGGAAGCTGTCGACCAAGGAGGACGTGGAGGACGTGCGGCGCGAGGTGCAGATCATGTACCACCTCGCCGGGCAGCCCAACGTGGTTGAGCTCAAGGGCGCCTACGAGGACAAGCAGTCGGTGCACCTCGTCATGGAGCTCTGCGCTGGCGGCGAGCTCTTCGACCGCATCATCGCCAAGGGCCACTACACGGAGCGCGCCGCCGCCTCGCTGCTCCGCACCATCGTCGAGATCGTCCACACCTGCCACTCCCTTGGCGTCATCCACCGCGACCTCAAGCCCGAGAACTTCCTCCTCCTCAGCAAGGACGAGGACGCCCCCCTCAAGGCCACCGACTTCGGCCTCTCCGTCTTCTTCAAACAAGGTGTAATTGGCATTAGCTTCAAACTTGATCCATGGCGATCTCTGAACTTCGTCGCCATTGCAGGGGAGGTGTTCAAGGACATCGTCGGCAGCGCGTACTACATCGCGCCGGAGGTCCTGAAGCGGAGCTACGGGCCCGAGGCGGACATATGGAGCATCGGCGTCATCCTCTACATCCTGCTCTGCGGAGTCCCTCCCTTCTGGGCCGGCAAGTTCAGAATCCTGTCCAGAATTCAGAATCATCGTCGACAGACACAAGGATGATTTATGATTCGTGACAGGAATCGATCGATTTTGCCGTTTCAGAATCGGAGCACGGCATCTTCAACTCCATCCTGAGGGGGCAGGTCGACTTCAGCAGCGACCCGTGGCCGCGCATCTCGGCCGGCGCCAAGGACCTCGTCAGGAAGATGCTCAACTGCGACCCCAAGAAGAGAATCTCCGCATACGAAGTCCTCAGTATATATGCTCACCTCTGGACATTCAAAATTCCGCCCTGATTTTGCGGTTTCTGTCAGTGTTTAGTACAAGGGACACACCATGATTTTTTTTTTTTTGCCGTTCAGATCACCCATGGATCAAGGAAGACGGAGAGGCGCCTGACACGCCGCTGGATAACGCTGTCATGAACCGGCTCAAGCAGTTCAGGGCTATGAACCAGTTCAAGAAAGCCGCGCTAAGGGTACGTATGTTCAATCGTGCGAGACATCCTGCTCGTTCGTGGTTAACTTTCGGTCACTGACTCGCTGTGAGCTCAAAAGAACTGCATGTATATATATCATCATCACGAGCTCACTCACCGTGATATCCTGAGCAAATGAATCGATGGCATGCATGCAGGTCATCGCCGGGTGCCTCTCGGAGGAAGAGATAAGAGGGCTGAAGGAGATGTTCAAGAGCATGGACTCCGACAGCAGCGGCACGATCACCGTCGACGAGCTGCGCAGAGGGCTGGCCAAGCAGGGGACGAAGCTAACGGAGGCCGAAGTGCAGCAGCTCATGGAAGCTGTAAGCTAGCCGTTGCACTCACTCGGATACGGATCACTAGTTTACGATACGAGCATGTGATCGTCAGTGTACTAGTAGCACTACATGGCGGTATGGAACACGCGCGGCCTTTCAGCTTACGCATGCGTGTTTATATGGCACAAATTTTCAGGCAGACGCAGATGGGAACGGAACGATCGATTACGACGAGTTCATCACGGCGACGATGCACATGAACAGGATGGACAGGGAGGAGCACCTCTACACCGCGTTCCAGTACTTCGACAAGGACAACAGCGGGTAACTCCAACTGCTAGCTAGCTAGCTGCTGCTGCAAAATAGCAGCCATGCATGAAGTGTGTACATATAGGCAAAGCGAAAGCAGCAGATTCTTAGCGGCCTGTACCTTCGTCATTCAGGTGCATTTCGAAGGAGGAGCTGGAGCAGGCGCTCAGGGAGAAGGGCCTCCTCGACGGCAGAGACATAAAGGACATCATCTACGAAGTCGACGCCGACAACGTAGGTGCCGGTAGAGTTGCAGCTCGCAGCGACCTTCTTGCTGCTGCTGCACATCATGTAGTTAACTGTCTGACGACGCATGGCTAATCGCTGTACGTGTATATATGCAGGACGGGAGGATCAACTACAGCGAGTTCGCGGCGATGATGAGGAAAGGGAATCCCGAGCCGAACCACAAGAAGCGACGCGACGTCGTGCTATAGGCGACGAGGGAGCTCGAGCGCGCGCGCACACACACTCACAGGAGTCGCAGCAGCAGCAGAGGCGAGCGATCGCGCGGGCAATTCGGCGCTCGGCCATTGTCACAACGCCGGCAAAAACGCATGGTGGATTGCAGGGCGAAGGAGCCTCACTGACTCTTTGAGTCTCGGACACTGACGATGTTGTAACCGCACGTGTGACGCTGTGACGCGTGCTTCTGTATTGGCCCCCCAGCTCGTGCAACAACTTGCAGCAGCATAGCTGTCTTGCCAACGCGGTTGATTAGTGGCCTCTTCAGGCGTACGTGCGGCGGCGATAAGCTGTATATTTCAGATGTAAGGGAGGAGATGGTAGCATACGGCGGAATTAATCGATGTCCAGGGGAAGGAGCACACGTACTCCACGCTTAATTTTGGCTCGTGCTCATGGCGGTGTACAGCACAAGCAGAGACGAGTACAGCACCACCCTCTCATCTCTGCAGTGTGCTCACGTGAAGAACAAGAAGCATGGAGGCATGGTTAACGCCGCAATTGCAAGTGGCCTGAATGAATGAGAGCCAGGTGGATCATGGTTCCATGGTCAATGTCACAATAGGCCAATAGCAAGTTGGGGAATCCGGGCTGAATGAATGAGGGCCAGTTCATGTGATGCAGACGCTGCTGCTGCTGTTGCTGCCTACTGCTAGCCAAGCAAAGCCGTTTTTACCCGAGTGCCAGTGTGCCACACAAGCGACAGGCGACGATAACAGTGCTCTTCTGCACAGTTCACTACAGGAATCAATTACTCTGGATTGAGCTGAATCTGCCTAGCAAACTCGCCCTGCACGTGCAGCATAGGATCACCGATCACGCTTACCTCGTGTAGCTAGCTACATAACACACCGCACCACATTAATCGACAAAATTTAAATATAAATCAGAGAAAAAGATAAAACTTAATGCTCGCATAGAACAAGTGTAAATTCTTTTCATAGAGCCTTGGTCATGACAAGATCCACATAGTGGGCGTTCTTGCAAGAAAAGACTCCACATCAGACTTCTTTTCCGCTTTGCGATGCTGCACTGGAAACACTGAACCACCTCTGCACCCACTGCCCATACCCAATCGCTGTGTGGATGGCAACCCTCTTAGATGGGCACCACAACATCACACCTTGCAACCCTCGCTAGGGTTTCGGCAATGTTGTATCACTGCAGCGGCTTCGCTCCCTAAAAACGGCAAACACAAGTTTGACGATTTGGTCATCTGCACCATCTAGAACATCTACTCCCTCCGTTCTTTTTTATTTGACGCTTTTGACTTTTGGATACATCTTTGACCATTCGTCTTATTCAAAAAAAATTATGCAAATATCATTTATTTTGTTGTGATTTGTTTTATCAATAAATATATTTTAAACATGACTTTTTTTTGCATGTTCGCACTAATTTTTTGAACAAGACAAATGGTCAAAGACGTGCTCAAAAGTCAAAAGCGTCAAACAAACAAAAACGGAGGTAGTAGAATTTTGAAGGATCTACAACATATTGTTCGCTTATTTCAATGGCTGCTTATCTAAGATGCACAGTAGTTTTCATTTGGTTCTCAAGCATGTTCACTTATTTCAATGGCAATACTGAAACTTAGAATAGATGCTTTTGCCATATACTCGGAGCTTAATTAGTAGCATTGATCTATTTGTATCGTTCTTTGGCAGGTGAACGGTGTTTTTTTTTGAACAAAAAGGCGGGAGTTCCGCCGCTCCATTAATAGAAGAAGGGTAAAAACAGAGTTGTATTTACAAGAGAGACCACAACCCTAGCCGACCACTAGCCGGGATCTACCGGCGTTGAACACCACAACTGGTAGCCATCGGCCGCGTCCCTAGCCGTGAGCATCGGTGATTGGAATGATTGGTTGAAGATTCGACGGTTGCGTTCCTTCCAAATGGTCCAGAGGCAGTAAATCATTTTGCCATTCAGCTCCTTACGCGAGGCAGGAGAGAGACCAGAACTCATGCATTCCCACCAAACCCAAAGGGGGGCTGTCGTGGTCAATGGCGGCCCGAAGATGATGCTCCAAACCTCAATAGCAAAGGCGCAATGCTTGAAGAGATGATCTTGGGTTTCCGGCATCAAGTTACACAAACAACATAGTTGTTGGTTTGGCCACCCCTTTCTGGCTAGAACATCTGCCGTGTTGAGCCCGCCTTGGGCAAGGGTCCACGCGAAGAACTTGCACTTGGGTTCCGCGTGTGCCTTCCAGACGAAGCTCGCCCATGCCGAACGCGTGGCGCCAGCAAACTGGATCTGATAAGCCGACTTGGTCGTGAAGGATCCATGTGGCGTGAGTTTCCAAAGCAACTCGTCCGAGTGATCTGAAAGGGGTGCGGCCTGGCTAATTTTCTCCCAAAGCATGATATACTGAAGAAGCTGCTCCTCAGTGGTCAATTGTGC
The DNA here is from genome assembly GCA_036346415.1 of Raddia guianensis. NCBI lineage: Eukaryota > Viridiplantae > Streptophyta > Magnoliopsida > Poales > Poaceae > Raddia > Raddia guianensis. The sequence continues at coordinate 62,535,012 of CM070534.1, forward strand.
CAACGACTGCATCCACTTATGATTTTGTAGGCCGTCCCGGAGTGATCGATTTTTATGCGTGGCAGTGGCAAACAAGAGGGGGGCGACCTCCTTGGGCGAAAGGCCATCTAGCCAGGCGTCTTGCCAGAAACGGAAGTTCTCTCCATTGCCAACCACTACTCGAGTGGACGCTCTGAAAAGGGCAATGTCTATCGCGCTAAAGTTGATGGCGTCGGTGGCGCTCTGAGAGCTCACAGATCTCCAATTTTTCCAAAGCCATCGGAGACGTAGAGCACGACCAAAGCGGTGTAAGTCCGGAATACCTAATCCCCCGTGGTTTTTGGGTCTGCAGACCAGCAGGTGAACGGTGTAACCTTGCAAAGTTCAACTTACCTGAGAATGAGGTAATCTACAGAAGGTTGTTCACTAGCTGGACTGAGTGGATGGAGAAGTACAGGTAGCTGGTCAGCAGGGGTAAAACGTGGGCGGAGATGTTCACGCTTTCTGCTGTCGCATTCTTTATTCACCTCTGGTCGATATATGCATATGTTCGCATTATGGTCCAGTAGCGCCATGGAGTGTCACGCAGGTGCAGACGGCAACAGAAGACCCTGGTTTACTTGCGGTCTATAATTATTTAGCAAGCAATGTATATTCTTAATAACCTATGTAAAGTAACATTTTGGAACTTGTTCTACCAGATCATGCACCAAGATGTGAGGAGTACATAGTCATCATTAAGCTAGTAGTGGCATTTACTCACCTCCTTGCCAGCATCCACACTTGGGCCTCTATCCCCACCCTCTATTTCACTATTAGCTACTCCCTCTATCCTTCCCTCTAAATTTTCTTCAGGCTTTACACTGTACTCTAAAAGATTCCTTTCTGACATCAGACACTCTATCCAGAGGTACAGTATTATAGAGTCCCTGTTACGGATGCTCTTTAGCATGTGGTCGTCAACGGTGGCTCCGGTTTAGGTGTGCATGAATTTACATACATAGTAGCTGCATAAATTTGTGACCGATGGTTGACGCACCTGGTGTCCCAAGAGAAGCAATTGAGCATAAGTTGGATGTGTTGCCGAATAAAAAGCTAGCAAAGCAAAAGTTGTGTCGATTCTCTTTAAGTTTGAAATAATTCGGGGATAATCTCATGAAGCTCCTCAAAGCCGGATTTATCCGTGAGGTGGAGCATACTGAGTGGTTGACAAACCCGGTAATTGTAACAAAAAAAAAGATGGTAAATGGTGCATGTGTGTAGATCACACAAGCTTAAATGCATCTTGTCCTAAGGACAACTTCCCGTTACCGTGAATAGACCAATTGGTCGATGCGACGACGGGAGCCAAGCTTACTCAGGTTATCACCAAATTAGCATCTCGTCGGAGGATGAAGAGAAAACTGCTTTCATCACTCCTTTCGGAACATTCTGCTGCATGACCAAGTCGTTCAGTGTAAGAAATGCAGGAGCAACGTTTCAACATTTGATGATCAAGACATTCCCCGATCAAATTGGGAGGAATTTGGAGGTATATGTAGATGATTTAGTAGTCAAAAGCAAGGATGAGATGATGTGTGGGTCATGTTCTTTGACGGCTCACATTTCTTCGAACGCTCAGGGGCTAGGGTTGTACACATTCCCCCATCTGGCGAACAACTTCAATATGCCATAACTTTACACTTCGTTGTGACCAATAACGCAGCAGAGTATGAGGCTTTGTTAGCCGGTTTACGGGCATGTAAATTGCTCGGAATTTAAAAGCTTATGGTAAAGGGCGATTCAAAGTTGGTCGTGAACCAAATTAACAAAGAGTTTCGGTGTTCCTATGACACTATGGCCTCGTATCTTGATGAGGTTAGGAAGCTTGAAAAATACTTACTTCAAGAATTTTGAAGTTAAGTACATACCTAGGAAAGATAATGCCCTGGCTGACCAACTATCTAAAATAGGCTCTTCGCAGTTGCCCGCTACATCGGGTGTGCCGATCGAACATGTCTATAGAGTATAAACCCTCGTTTCATCTCTTACTAAGGAGTCAAAGCCAAAGAACGAAATTTCTATTCTTGAGCAAGACACGGGTTGGATGACACAATTTCTCCAATACCTTGTGCATGGGACATTGCCCGGGAATGAGGCTGAGAAAACTAGGCTTCTGAGGTGAGTTGTGTCGGTGCATGCCACACAAGGGTGCCCTCTCCATCACTGTTGTGTGGGACCCGAGGCAGGATCAGAAGGAAGACCCAAAACTTAGGTTGCAGGCCCACCGCGAAGAGATGATCAGGACACGTAGTTGCCCGGCAAGCAGGTGGGCGACCAGGCCTTGACGCTGAGTGGATTTGCCAGACATGTGGCCACCCTACGAAAGGTGCCGTGACTGTGCCTCGGTCTTTGTCTGAGGCGACCACGTGGGTATATGGCAAATGACGGGGCCTCAAATTTGCTTACCTTTGAAACCCGTCCTGTGGAACAACACTAGTCCCTGGAACAGTATACTAGTGCACACATCACTTAGCTGGATCATCACATACAATAACATAAGTGCTTTATTACAGCAAAAGGGCAGTACCAAAGTCATATACCCAACTTGCAATTCTAAACTAACAGCAGTTTATATTACAGCAAAAGAATTATCATCAAGGCGGAAGCTGCGCTATGACATTAGTGATAATCCTAAACTAAGCATGCAACTTCCGGACTGTAGGAGAGCTTAATCTTTGATGCAGGACATCGGCGGCGTGATCGCCTTCCTCATGGCAAGCGTAATCTCCTTCATCTGGGTCTTGGTAATCTAAAAGAGTGAGTGCGTGCGAGGGTTAGTGCGCAATCAAACCGCACTAGCAAGTTAACACTGTCCTTAATGCATAATAGTGATAAAGGCTATATGGTGGAGGTTAGGTTACTTATTTTGCAGAAATGCCAATTTTGGAAATAACATATATAAAATCCTATACCTAGCCATTTTCGAAAAGACATCTCCAAAAAGATGCCGAGGAAAGATCATATCAAAGTTTCATAAATCAGAACCCATGCCACACAGGCGTCACCCTTGCCACACAGGCATCCCTCTTATGCCACACAGGCACGTTTCACCCCGCGCCCAACTTCTTTCTCCTACCATCATTCCGGGTCGGCAATCCCCGTTGCGGACCACTATCTTTCCCGAGTTCCAAGCGAACCGAGAACTCAACCCACCTCGCTGATTGCCGTTCAACGGATGGCATTGGTTCCCCCCAGTTCACCCCGGTAGATAGGGTCAGATCTCTACACAAGAAACGGCATGAAACACCTTCACCTCAGGATTGGTTACGGGCTACACAAGCCCAGGCTACACAAGCCTTTTAGGTTACACAAACCTATATTTGGATACACAATTCACCAATCCCGCGCCCCGCGCGATGGCCATGCGTTGTGTTGCGAGGGACCATAAGCTTACACAAAGGGTATGGTCGGCGGATCACCGCTGTGCCCAACACATGAACACCCTCCCAGACGAGCCCAAACTCCATCTGGATTCCACCTTCTCATTATCATTGCCTCTTACATAGGCATTTATCACACAGATAATTTCTCTGGGTCCACTCTGCCCAACACCCTTCTCTTCCTTCATTCCCATCCTCATTTCCCGTTACCACATCCCCCAGGCAATAAACCCAACAACAGCAATTCAATCATGCAACACAAAACCCATCATGATCAAGGTATGTAATATGTCGTGTCCACCGGTAAGTTTTGGCTCACCAGTGCGGGATTGGATACCCGATTAAATTGGTAGACCTAAGCATTTCTAAGCAAGTTTTACCCAAGACTAGAAAGTCTAAATATTTTATATTTTACGTGGACAGTCAATCAATAATGATAACAAGGAATCATGTAATTCAGGAATATATTTATCAAGGACAGGGCATGATATTATCATGATTAACGAACAGGCATTATCAAACCATAGCAAGCATGCACTTTATATATTTCAATCAAAATACTTTATCAAAATGGGGTAAACGAATGAGCTAGGGTGTTAACTCGCCTTGAGGCTTAGATAACTGAATGCGACTATCCTCAAGATATTCTCCCTCAAGCTCCGGATTCTCTGCTAAGAGTAATAGTCACGAATTACGAAATATTCTAAATAAATTATGAATGCAAATGTAGGCCTAGAGGTTGGTCGCAAACGGACGTACTAAGCCAAGGGTCTGGGGTTGATAGGATCAAAATTACCCAAAGTACCCCTAAATTGATATTTATACATTTATATTCAAGAAAAGGTGAAATTATCTACATTTAAGTCTTCTTTAATATATTGAGAGCCTCTTCTATGGACCAAATACTAATTTCATAATTTTCCCAGGGTGTAGAGTGACTATACTATTTTCTAGAATTTTATGGGAATTTTCTAAAGTGATTTGATATTTTTAATAAATGATAAAGCATTTCTAGTATTTGTTATATACTAACTGGCCGAAAATCTCATCGAACAAAGACTGGGCCGAGCCCAAAGATCGCGTAACGCGACGGCAAAGAAAGCTCACAAGAAGAAGATCACAAGACCGGACCGAGCTGACCCATTTGGCCATCGGCCCAACCGCGCGCAGCGTGCCCGGGAGGCGTCGACGTCGGAGGCGCATTCCGGCGGGGCGTCTCCACTTAACCCGACACGCGGGACCGCGGACCCACCTGCCAGAGACTCGAACAAGGGGAACACAGCGAAATAGAGAGAGAGGCTGATGCGTGGGGTCCACCGGTCAGTGGCTTGGCTTGAGGGGAACAGTAGACCGATGACGTCATTGATGACGTCATCGTCGTCTTCCTCGCGACGGCGCGCGAACCGCACGGCAAAACCTCGGCTCACCGACGCTACAGAGCATCACACCACGCGTGCATGCTACCTACAGATTCAGCTCGATGACGCGGTACTATTGGTCCTTACGGCACGGTCAGTGGTGCCCAAACACGGCGGCGACATTGCCGGCGGCGGCGGTACGGCTCGGCTAAGCACGGCGACGGCGCTAGCATTTGGTTTTGACTAAATTGATGAGCGCATTAGCACCGGGAGGGCATGAACATGCTTACCGTGGCCTTAGCGAGGACGGCGGCTCGGGCGGCAGCCTGAGCGACCCGAACCGGTCCGAAAGCGAGAACAACGGCGGCGGGCGACTCCGCCACGCAATGGCCAAATTGATTGAGGGGAAATGACCGTGGGAGGATGAGAATGCTATAGCCGAAAGGAATCGGGAAATAACGTACCGTAGTCGAAGATTTCGTCAGCGACCGAAATGACGGGCGCAACTACGGCGAGCTATCCCGGCCGACACAGCGACTCCGGCGACCTGTGCGTTGAGCAGCGAGCTCAAAGTGACCTTGGGAACATGTTGAACGGGTAGTGGATGCTAGATTGTGGCGCAATCGAAGGAAATCGAGAGAGGTAGCTCGAGTTAGGGTTTTTATACCCACCTAGGGGCGGTGGAGGTGGGACCCGGCGATGCCAGCGCACGGGGGCTTAAGCTGTGGCGTCTACGTGTAGGAACTCGTCCACAGCTCGGCTGTTGGGCCCCTACGTGAGGTGGAGCACCGGGGTGAAGCGGCGCTGACCGCGAGCAGAGGATAGGAACGAGCGACAGGGGCAGGGAGAGAGAGAGACAGTGAGCTGAGAGAGATGGGTTGGGCTGGGATTCGGCCCAAGCTTGGCCCAAGAGAAGCCCACCCGAAAGGTCTGATGAATTTCAACTATTTTGATTAGAGTTTTTGAATTCTAGCGATTTTTAATACTTTGGTGTTTGAATTTAAATCCTAATTTGAATGAATTTTCAAATTGGCACAATTTTGGGGTGTTACAGCAAAGCTGGAGGGCACTTGGGCCCCGCTGTCAGACAGCTGTGGGGAAGCTTCGCCGCGAAGGGTTTTCTCAGAGCGCACCAACTCCAAGTCATTAAATGCAAATGACGGGGATTGAGTGGGCGCGTAGCCTAACTGATGGCATGATTACCTACCCCCTGGTGGTGTCAGCTGTTCCATCTACACGGCTCGAGACGGTGCGGAGAGGCACGCGTGTCAGGCGGCCACCCAATCCCGTCCAACCTGCCGCTCTGACTAGTCGTGATAACAGCGGCGCTAGCGACGCTAAAGAGATCGGGGGCGTAATGGCTACAATTACCGGTGCAATTAATGTAATCTTCTCACTCCTCCTGTTTGAGCCAGCCCCAAGGTATATAAGGGAACTCTGGTGTGTGTGGAGGGAGAGGCTTTTTTCAGATCACCAACAAGAGTTCAAGTGGAGTAGGGTAGTTACCCGCTTTGGGGGGTCTGAACCTATGTAATCCTTACGTGTTCTTGAGAGTTCTTGGTCACTTCATCCTGAGCGGAGAGAGAGAAAGATGCTCTAGCTACGTAAATCCCCTCTACTGAACACCGGACACCCCTCGGATAAATCTGTCGGTTGAAAAACAACGACAGTGGCGCGTCAGGTAGGGTGGTGGTGGCTGGTCCATCCATTTTCTCATTTTTTTTCCATTAGCAGATCTTCTTCTTGCGTCTTCAGTGACCCGACAACCGGCGATGGCAGGCTCCCCATCTAGGCGGGGGGTTCCAACAACGAGTAGCACGGCGGCTTCGGGGCTAGCATCCGGGGTTCACAAAGGGGCGGCCGACACCGCCCTCAATCGTCACATGCCTCCTTTGGAGGGCGATGATGCGCTCGCCGCAAGGGAGGTGTTGCTGGTCCTGTGATGGCTAGCAATGAGCGATGCCTTGCTGGCCCAGAATTTGCATTCGGTCCGTCTTCTCCTGGACCACCCTCTAGTGGAGCTGGCGGAGGACTCCCTCGCGACGCCGTGGTTGCAAGATATCGCTCGCCTCGTGTACGCGACTCAGGTCTATGTGGAGGCGTTTGGCCGGTTGGACATCGGAGGTGCGTTGTAATCGAAATTGTGTGCTGCTCACATTTTTTGAATTTTTTGTTATTCATTAATTAACAATAATTAATATTTCACTAAGGAAAACATAGAATCATAGCAAATGAGCTCTAATATGTCTTGAACTTATATTGAATTCAATTAATCTAAATCTCGTAACATTTTCTGATCTATTCGATAATTGCCAATAAAAAAGGAAACATTTTCACATTTTTTGTTATAGCCCTTGTGTGGAAGACTAGTAATCCCTCCTAAAAGGAAGAAATCCTTTTCTTCTTCACGACTTTGCCTTGAATTCTCTGAGAATAAAACTCAGAATAAAAAATAGTTGTAATTCAACAATCGATCTTGGTTAAGATGGTTAACCGAGTTAATCCATCAACCTCCTGTCCTCCAAAGCATCGCGAGCACTGCAGATTCCGTAACGGGGGCTGCTTCCTCTTCTGTTCTATGGAATCACCTCGTAGGCTGAGTCGATACCCCTGGGGTGGATCCGTCTCCCCTTCACCTTTGGGGACGCGGACAACTATCGTACGGAGGTGGTAGATTTCGTAGTCGCCAATTTTGACCTCCCGTACAATGCCTTGCTTGGCTGGCTTGCATTGGCCAGGTTTATGATTGCCACCCACTACCCTTCATCATAACTCCACTTGCAACAATACTCTCTGCACATAGAATTCACAACACCCTAACAGCGTGTACAAATGTGACGTTGTCCTCTCCCTGATCATCACAATCTTACTTCCTTTTATGATTCCATAATCCTTCCATCTACAATAGTTTTGAACACTATCCCATCATGTTAAGAGATAGAGCAAAATGTCTTCTCTAAAATATAAACCCACAAAAATGTTCCTGCAAAAGAAACCCACGTGGCTCATTACGTGAGACACGTGCACATCAGTGTCTCAGTCGAAGGAGAGACAAATCCAAGATTATATGATGGCAATTAGTCCTTTAACCCGGAGCATGAAAAGCTAACCACATCACGGGGCTCACTTGCTTTCTCCATCAATCAATGTGCGTGTTAAGCCGTGTGCTCATATATGAACGTTCGATATATATGAGCCCGCAACTTAAAGCATGCATATGTTTCAAAAAGAAACTAAACGTACGTATCTACGACAATGAGAGGGAGCGGTGGTCGCCCCAAAGTGGCCGATTTGTTAGCGTAACAATTGCTTATAAGGAAACAAAATTACAATATCTACGTCAGTGAGAAATATGAAGACCATTACAATCTAGTATCGAAAACTTAAACTCAAAGCGAAATAACAAACAATTGTCAAGAAGAAAACGAATTTAGTAGCACGCACGCACTTGTTTCGCTCGCCAATCTAACTATTTTTTCAATTGTTTACTCAGAACTATAGCACAATTTATATGTACCCCTTTTCCGATTGTTTACTCTCTGAACTATAGCATAATTTATGTGTACAGCCTGTAATGTCACGACAACAACTTGACATGGTCAAAAAGGCAGCTCAGACAGTGACAAATAAAAGAAAACAAAACAAGTGGTGAACCCAAGACGATCAGGCCACCCGTTCACATGGCGTCGCACCCTCCACGTCCACGGGGAAGAAGATACGTCTCAGTTATTACGGTATCCGGGTATCCCCATGGGCCGATGGGCGCATCCTCTCCAGCCTCTTGGATACCCAAGTGAACCCGCCTCACTGCCTCGAAAAGAACCTGCAACATTGAAGGGGAGACGGCACCGCTGAAACGACCGCGCCGGTAGACGCATGCATGTGGATGACAACCGAAGCCCTGCACTGCACTGCGCTGCACGGCGCCGTCTCGTTAACACACTCTCCCTCGCTGAGCTAGCTTGCTTCCCGTGGTCCCCACCCTCGCTCGCTTTCCCACTCCGGCCTCACGCCCCCCACTCGCTGAGCAGTGGGGCCGAGGCTGTTTTATTTCCCCACCTCCGTGGGTGTGCTTTTGGGCACGCGTGGGGGTGGCGGCCCTGCGACGCGGTTGGCTGGGGTGGTCGGGGTGGGGCCAAGGTGGCAGCCGGCGCGGCGCGGAGGTGCGCGGGAGCGGGTAAGGCATGGCGGGCGGTGAGAAGGGGTTTTCCTTCTGAGGAGGCGCGGATTATTATTATTGCGTGGATGGCGTCACGTTGGGGCCCCGCGCTGACGCACGGCCCACCGCTCCTCCGCGCGTCGTGAATGCGATCGGGAATGGGGCCGCACCGTGTGCTGGTTTTGGTTTGCGCTTTTGCCCCATCGCCCTTCCTTCTGGCTGCTGCTGCTCCCTCGTGGACGGCGCCCTGTCTCCCGCTAGTTTTTACTGGCTGCCGCAGCTGCGAGCCTGTGAGCTAGTACCTGCTCTGCTAGGCTCACGAGTCGCACCACATGCGGCCGGTACGTATGTGTAGAAATATATCATCTTTTTACAACGGCAGTTTGATTTGAAACACGCAATTATCTGCGACTCGCAAATGGAGTAACTAGTAGTAGCATCTTTATCGAAATGCAATCAATTGATAATAGTAGCTGTTTAGGTGGGGATTTTGGCAATGATGAACTGATCATCGATAAGATCTTGTCTTGTCTTTAAGAGTTGTTGTCAACTCTACAAAAGTTTTTAAGAGTTTATTGAACGATGATTTTGAGTATTATACCATTACTTTATGGGAAACTTTATTTATGCCACTAAAATATTATGCAATATCATATATACCACAATATATTGCATCTTTTAAATTTGTCATTATTTTCCAATGCTTCATTAGTTTTTGCCAATGCCATCAATTTTAGACTTTTCACTAAAAGCTTCACCGTTAAATGACCCTTTCGACCCTAGTTTGATTACTAAGAACTAAATTTAGAAAAATATTAAGAGTTCAAAAATGTATGACCTTTTGCTTGTCAGTTTTACTGTCTGCAGCTAGTATTGCACAAATTTCTAGTGGTATATTTTTTTTTGTTTTAAGAAGAAGTTGTTTCCAACTCGAAGTAAATTTATTTTCCTAATAAACTACCATGTTAACAAAATTTCGTCTACCAGAATACTGACAATGACCTAGAAAGACTATATATATCGTCTACCAAAAGAATATTTAGACGTGATCCTATAATATATAATTATGACTGCATTTTACTGTAAAGTATTTATTTTATATTTAAGAACCAAGTGTCATATAAAAGCAATAGCACATTGTCTTTTAAGACCTCATTCATATTTTAAATTGTTGTACCTTGAAAAACATCCTTAGTTAGGACCTATGCATGCACGCCTTTAGTTTATTACCTTCTGGTATTTCAATGTACTTTCCATGAATTGAATCTTTTTTTCTTGATATAAGTTGAAGCTGATTAAGATTATATAGAAATATATATTTATATTCAATGTTTACGTAATTGTTGACACCCTATTTTGAACGTACTCATAATTTTCTAAAAGCTGTCTAGCTAGATACTTGGCCGACATGAAAGAAAATTCCACAATCAAGGAGCCCTAATCGGCTACATCGAGTTAGATTAAGAAACCTTAGCTAAAAATCGACCTAGCAAAGTTTTGAAGGAAATGTTGTACATTGGCTGCATAATATATTTTAGATAAGTCGTTAGGTACCCCATATCTCTATTTAGACAGATTCTTAGTTATAAATTATAGTTGGTTAAATTTCAATTTGAGTCATATTATATCGAGTCCATGTATATCGAGAAATATATGAGACCCCAACCAATCAATCCAGTATTTCAACGCAGTCATGTTTTCAATTTTTAGGAGTCACACTATTTTAGTTTCATCGTAGTTAATCATGAATTTGTTGCACATCACCTTTTAATCAACCACAAGATGCTAAGAGTTGATTACAAGTAAGTATCACTTCACGTCATTTTGATCCACAGGTTTGCCTGTGCTTTTGGTTTTATCTAAGTACTTTGTTGATATTTATGTGTATCGTTATTCGTGCAAAGGCTAGACTATACCCTCATTGTATCGGCTTATTTAACTTTACTTATCGCCGGATGGTCTGTTTGTACTTTGTTTTGTCAACTAGAGGATATAGTCGGCTAGCTAGTGTATAGTTTCTTAACCTTTATTAGACGATTTTGCAAGCTTCTTGTTGGTTTGTCTACTATTAAATCCATTGGTTTGAATATCTATTTAAACTGGTGGTTCTCGTTACTTCTGGATCTATTGAGCTTGTAACTTTGTCTTTAAATTTGATATAGGTTATTCTAATTATTTTGGATTTAATTAGGTAATTAAAGCTAACTAATTTCCCAGCCTTGCTAATTTCAGGTCAAGTCGTCCGGCATGCCCTAAACTCTTGATTTTAGGTCAAGTCGGTTGGCACACCCTAAACTCTAAATTTTGATGATGATGGAGTTTGAAAACCTAAGCCCACGATGTGTTTGAGTCGATTGTTAACTTTTGGCACAAATAGTAATTCATACAGTGAGTTAACCGGGGATGCAATGCAGGGATAAAAAACCTTGCTGATTTTAGGTCAAATCAAACGATACATCCTAAAACCTAAATTTTGATGTTGGCCGGTTCCACAATCTTACGTCACATCCATCAATTTTTAGTGCAAACAGTAATTCATGGGAAGCCCTTCCAACCTAGGCAGTTGCCCAAGCTCGCCAAGCTCGCGCGCCTCTCAGGCCCACTCGTTGGTGAGCGCGTGGCAAGACACAAGGCCTGTACATTTCAGCTTAAAATAGCGTAGCGTAGCGTTTCAACAAAATTTAAAAGTATTTAAAAAGTGGTTTAAATATTATAAAAAATAATTTTAAAATAGTTTTAGGATCTTTATAAGAACTACTAAAAACTGAGAAAAATCATTACAAATTATTACACCACATAGGCTATACAAAATGATACATTTTACTGAAACGCTACGTTACGCTATACTAGGCTGAAATGTACGAGGCCGCAGTCGTCTAGGTTCTAGCAAGCTGCAGAAGTATAAAAAACCAGGGGTAATTGCATGTGACCATGGCGTATTTCCCCTAAATCCCTCTCAATTTCGCCTCTTTCTCTAGGTCACATGCCAGGCCCAGGCCATCCATCCCTCTCTCCCCGCTTCCGCTGCCTCCCCTTTCTTCCCACCCTCCGAGTTATTACTCGCTCCTCCACGACGCCAGCCCAGCTCCCATCCACAGCCACATCCACCGTGCTAAAAATCCCCACTTCCCGCACTTGCCGTCGCACTTGTCCTTACATGGCCACGCCGACGCCAAGAACCCCTCGCTCTCGCTCGCCCACCACAACCTGCCGCGCCTCCCTCTACTCTGCGCTCCTCAGATCGCCGCTTCTTTAGTGTAGTGCGCCGCCCGATGGATCGCAAGAAGCAGCATGGTTCCAAGAGCATTGCTCCCCGGAGCGGCGGCGAGGCGGCGGCGGCGCCGTCGGGGAGACACGGCAAGGGGGGCAAGGCTGGCGGCGGCGGCGGCAAGAAGCCGATCAAGGTGGTGTACATCTCCAACCCCATGCGGGTGAAGACCAGCGCGGAGGGGTTCCGCGCCCTCGTGCAGGAGCTCACCGGCCGCCACGCCGACCCCTCCAAGTACAGCCCCGACGGCTTCGACGGTGAGGGGCTCGCGCGGGCGCCGCCCAGCCCCGAGGAGGCCGGCGCGGCCGCGTCCCCCGACGGAAGCGCCGCCGGGGCGGCGCCGGGCCAGCCCGGCTTCGCCGCCGCCGCCGCGTACGGTGACGGCGACGAGGACGACGACGACATCTTCAGGTCGCAGCTGCTGGACAACAACTACTCGGTGTTCTCGCCACCGACGCTGCTCTACGACCACCCGCCGCAGCACAGCAATAAGGTGCAGTGAGCCAGTGACCCGATCCCACCCGCTGCCCTTACCTGCATGCTAGCCACCGCGTGCCCCCCTCTCCCGGCATGACACGAGGATCTCGTTGTATCGCATGTGCAGTGCGCCACTAGATTTGCGCCCCCGCGAGCGTATGCTCCGATTAAATCCCTGGCCCCTCATAATTCACCGCATGCCATATTGAATTGCCATATGCCCATATGCCTCAAGCCTTGCTAGTCAGCTATAGTGTGGTCTCGCCGTCTCGGTGTTCTTTCTTTTCTTTCTTTTTTTTTTGCCCCTCTTCTATGGACAGGAAGTTTCTGCTACTGAATGCTGTCGCTTCACTGTTTGCAATTTGCAACCGATGCAATGTTCATTCATCGTGGCAATCGATCGACCAGCGAGCGTGCTTATGCATGTAGTTTTTTTTTTGGGAGATTCCCCCCCCTTTCCCAAAGTTCTTTTCATACTGTTTCTGATTTTATGATCGACGAAATATAGATTTTTGGAGAATTTCCCCCCTTTTCCAGCTGGATTCTTTTCATACTGTTTCTGATTTTATCGTCGCCTTTCCATGTGGTGCTAGCTTTCTTTGGCACGATCAGCTGGAAATTGCTGGATCATCAATTCCGCCACACCAGACACCACTTGTGGAGTTGTGGGTCTAGAGCTAAGCTTGCTTACGCACACACGCTGCGTAGGCAATGTGCGCATATATATAGAGCACACGGAGCTCATGGCCAAATAAACCATGTCTCTAGTATTCTATACAAGAAAGAAGAAACCATAATTCCCAATAGAGTTATGCTTGATCAGGCGAAGATTATGAGGGAGTATTACTAACGGAAACAATTGTAAAAATCTCAGCTTTCGTTAGGAATAGTGGATATGGACAAATTCTTCTCTTTGTCCTTCATCTGTTACGTCATGAACAAGATTGGAGCCTAGAGACAAGAAAATTTTAGTGCTGTGTACTGTAGTAACCACTCACCAGTAGCCTGGATTGCCAAGTGTCAAGGCCAGTAAATGTAATAGTTAGTTATAAAGAAATCAAATCCTTTTGTGTAGTTCGAGCTGACACACAATCCAGATATTGTTTTCATTAGGAATAGTAGATAAGGTAGTATAATCTATATATAACCTCAAATTTTGTTTTCATTATGAATATTATATATGAGGGTACGATCTTCTTTTTCCCTTCCATTACTTCTTGCATGATCAAGATTGCGGCCGTGCTACAGGCAAAAATAAGCGATTCATGCTACTGTGTGTTTGGTCTTTCACATACTCAAGGACTGTTGCATGGTTGTACTAACACTACTTTCTCAACGAATTTGTCTTTACTCTTGTCCACATCTCCTCGATTCCTTTTGTTTTATATGTTAAACATGGTTTAATGTGTTTTACTTTTATTCTTTGATTCTACCACTACTACTATATTTGCTTGATTTGTTCTGTGCTACTTTTATTAATTTATTTGATGGTTGATTCCTTCATGCCTACTGCTTCGTGTTCTGTGTTTCTTCAACTTCGATTCTGACAGAATCACTGGTTGATTTACTTCACTTTTGTTTCGTTGATATTGTACTTTAAATTTGATTAATATTGGGTTGATTTGTCTTCCCTTTTGTTTTTATACGATTTGTCACTTTCATTTTGTTTAACATTGGTTGTGCACCCATTTTAGCACGTATGTGGAACGTTGCATAATTGGAGGGTCTGTGGACCAAAATGATCCCAGTAATTAGCATCATCTAGAACATTTACACACATTAATTTGTATATGGTGTCACTGTCATGGCGATGGCACAAAAATGATCCCCAGAGCATCACGAGGTCAGCTAATATGGCTTTCATCACTTCTGCCCACTGGTAGCTACATACAGTAGTTCTTTGATCCTTTCCGATCCCAGTGCTTCTTTCTTTTTCCGAGCCATATGTGTGCTCGACTGCTTGTGTTTAAGGTCGTGTAAATATATGTATGTACTTCTACGTGAGCTGTTTTTGATCAAGCTAGTGATCAGGTGCTAGAAGGACAATTAACTGGTGTTGGTTTCAGATTTTCAGTTGGCAACATCGCATTCGATAGTTATTTCTATCCAATAGGATTGCATTTATTCTACAACACAAATTAGCCTGCAAATCTAACTTATGTTTTGACTGCAAAGGATATGAATTTTTTTTCAAAATTATAGTGAAGCACAATCTGAACAAGGCCAGTATGGCCAACATTGATGGGTACATTCCTTTTTTTTTTAGTATAATGTGCATGTTTTTTTCAAATCAGTAGTTTACTACTTGCTAGTTTCAAAAGCTTGGTGTAGGCAAGTTGTCTGAAAATTTGAAGCTGCTAGCTAGTGTTATTGGCTGGCTATGATGTAGAGGCTGAACATTTTCCATTATGTTAAAAATAAAGTGAAGTTGGCTGGTTCTTGATGCCTTTTCCTGGTTGACATGTAATGCACACAATCGTCTTTCGCATGTACTTATTGAAACTAAAATGCTGCTTTAAATTAACTGTTATTTTTCTCTCTTGTTTTATAGCACATAGTTCACAGCAAGAATGGGATCATTACTAACTGCAGCCATTTTTTCCCCACAGTTGTCATTTTGTTAAGCATAGAAGCAACTATCATGTGGTGCATACATCTTTGATCTTTCAAGCTGTCGTCCAAAATTGATGATATTATGAAGCTGTAGAAGAATATTTGTAAATTGCACTCAGCTAGTAAATGGAGGATGTGTGCATATGCATGAGATGATGGATCAGTAGCTAGCAATGGTTGACACTAGCTGGTTGCCTATGTTCAGCTGAATATTTGCAAGGATCAAACATGAACATATGTGGTCTGTTTGGTCATGAATGCTACTTGTTTTTGTCGTGCTGGTCGTGATGAAAGTAGCAATTAATGGTTGAATTAAGCTTGGTTTCTATATTGTTTGATCTGGTAAGCGCGCTGACCAATTGCTCAATTGGAGATCAAGTTATCAACCAAATTTGTCTCTTTATACAGTTCACTGAGAAACCGGGAAAGATTTAGACTTATCTTTTTGCTTATGTGGAGGAGAGAGATAGAGACTAGCTCTTAACAAAAAATCAGTCTATAGCGGATTACAAGGTGCATTCACTACAGGAATCTCTCTCAATACCGAGGGCCCAAAACCCTCGTGATAAAGAAAGAAGCCCTCGCAATTTACTATTCACGAGGGTCGGCCCTCGTGAATAGGCGCTCGCGTCCGCTCCCCCGCAAATAACAACATAACACGAGGGCATGGCCCTCGCGAATAGTTAATCGCGAGGGCTTTAATATGCCCTCGCGATTAACTGGCCTGCAGCTTTATCGCGAGGGTCTCCCACCTCGCGAAAAGTATCACGGGCCCACGTTCCTTGGCGCTGCAGAGCTGGCGCTCGGCTATTCGCTAGGGCCAAATAGCCTCGTGAATAGCATCGTCCCATCTAATCACGAGGGCCATATGGCCTCGCGAATAACATCATCCCCATGACTAATCACGAGGCTATGTGGCCCTAGCGAATAAATGTGTCTCATCAATTTTTACGAGGGCCTTTTAGCCCTCATGAATAAGCATATTCAGCAAAAAAAAAGATTTTAAATATGAATTTGAAACAAATTTAAGCATAGAGTAAACACATATATATATATATATATATATATATATATATATATATATATATATATATATATATATATATATATATATATATTCCACATCCTCAACACATCGACATCCACACATCGACATTTTTCTTTTTCTTTTTCTATGATTAACGTGAGAATTTCTCCTATTTTTTGATTAACGTGAGAATTTCTAAGATTTTAGGATTAATATGGTGGCTCCATTTAACTCTAATTTATATAGATAGTATATTTTTTTCTTCAAAATTTAGTTCTGCACTTTGAAAAAATAGAAGTATTTCCCAAGCTATCTTAATTTATGACACACTGGATTTCTTTCGTGACTCTGATATTCCTACAGTCTAGTTTTTCTTTTTCTATATCTAGCAAACTTATAGAATGACCTTTATAGTTTTCTGTAATTATGAAGATTCCATAGCTTTCTTTTCTAATGTTTACCTTTTTATAGATCTTTGGGTGATCTTACTACGAACTATCAGTAAACAACTACATTTACCAACCTTAAAATTGACCACTCTGGCTTTCTCAATCATTGTATAATGTCAATATGACACGCTCTTAAAGAAAAATTGACTGTACCCTATTTAAGCATGCATAATGTAAAGGTGCTTTTGTGCGAAAGGCCAAACAAAAACACTTGAGCTATATTGGGCCATAGAAATGCATCTTTGATACTATCGTCTTCGCAGCAAAGGTAACCGATACGGATACTGACAACATGATTAGTTGATGGCGATCAACGATTCACCGTTTTTCTAAAAAAAATGGATATGCCGATACGTATCGGTGGCGTATCGGTATCAGTGGAGTTCTGAAAGTATCGATGTATCGATACAACATAAGTTCGAAATCTACCAGTTCTAGGACTAATTTGTTAATAATTCAAAGTGAGGAACTTTAATTCCATCTACAAAGTAAAAATGCAAGGAAAATATACTCTTGATGTGAGCAATAAAACAAATTTGTACCTGCTGAAGGGTGTTTGAAAGGAATTGCTTAACCACATTCTCATTTTGTGCAACAATCAAGCTATTTGACGGCAAAGCCATCGATTATTAAAAATATATGACACAAAATGGGCAACACGAGTAGGTAAAAGTACACAATATGACATGAAAATACCGCATTCACGCAAGTATCTGTATACTAGTGATCCGGTGGTTTTCAATAATTTAAAACCATTTGTCGAAGTCAGAATCGCATAGCACAGAAGCTCATCAAAAACTTCATTGCATATACTAGGCATAAACTTCACGAAGACAAAACAGAACTACAAGGCGGACTTGTGTTAATAAATGCATAATTGGATTTAAGATATAAATAAGGGATCAGGTTCCAACCCTCAAGTCGACATAAAGAATGAAAGTAGCACTGAAGATGAAGCGGGTTGTCGGTTCTTTCGCATCAAGTACACGGCGATCTAATGTTTTCCATCCCCAAAACTCAAATTTCTGAATGTGTTTTATGGATCCATCATGAGTACATTCTGCATCTACTAGGACCTGCATGCATTTCAACCTTAGAAAACTAATAAGAGATTGTCCAAGTCATGGAATAATTTGCAACTGAATATCCCTACTGGAAAAATAGGTTTATAAGATGAAAATATATACAAAAGTGTGCTAGCGTTCTTCCAAAAAGTGTAAGTACAGTTTTAGATCAATTTGGCCTGATTTACAATCACCCGGAAAACCGCTGCCAACCATACTGGCTTATATAATAGAGGTGTTACATTTGTGCTAATAAGTTCTTAAGAGAGCATAGAAGAACCACTCAGTTAGAGAAAGGAAGCTATCAGGAGTTAAAATATTAACACAGAACTAAAATTATGAATGGTTTAATGTAAAAAGAAATGTTAGTCTTTGCTAGGTGCTTGATGACTAGAGGAGGAATTAGATACAATTAAGCTCGCTAGGAGAGCTTCAAAATTTGCAATGGCGACATCTTGAAACAAATCAAATATAATAATGTATTATGTAGTCGGTTATATAACACTAGAAGTTTCAAAAGTAAGAAAAACAAATGATAAAATGTTTTCAAGATTCCATGACCTCTTTGAAGTCCACTCGGAAAATGTGCTCCCATTGTCCTCAAAATCAATTGACCACGTGATGATTTCAAGCGAGATGGATCAACTCAACACAAACCACAACCTTTCATGCATTCCATAAGCAAGAAAACAAAGGGAAGGCTACCATCCTTGCTAACCAGCTGGAGTTCACGAGCAATATGGAAAATGAAGTCCCATCGACAACAAAGAGTCTACAACGATCCCCAAGAGAATACTTACGCAACATTGTACGACAGTCGCAAGGCGGTGTTTTGCAACATCGACCCTAGTCGAGAACACATGTTTTGCAATTGGTATGATACAACACCTTTAAAGTCAAGGCATCTACCCTTACATGTTGGATGATCAAGGCATTGAGAATTAATTGCCGATTTTGATTTGACTAATGGCTCAAAACATCATGACTTGCAATTTGGTTTTTTACTACTGCCACTATATATTTCAAGTAAAAAGGAAAAAGGATCTTTATGTGCAATTGTCTACTATCAATAGAGGAGTTGCAGACTGCAGTTGAGTTTTTCAACAAAGGGAAACTAAACTAATACATGTTAATCAACAAAGCATACCAGTACAAATCATGAAATAAATACAGTAGATAGTATAGAATATTATGAGACTAAGAAAATTGGTTTGGAGCGAATCGAGCTTACGGTTTGGGAGAAACAAAATTGTAAAGGCGCACTGTTCATCCAAATGGTGCAAATGACCGATTGGATTAAAAGGAATCGGTTTGTTCCAACCTCCAGATCTGCATTCAACCAAGCCGAGTGAGAGAGAGATGGAGGAAGGAGACCACGGGGAGAGAGATAAAGAGATCCAGGAGGAGAGAGGAAGATGGCGGCGCCTTGGGAAGAGGGAGATGGCGGCGCCTCTGGCGGCGTGATGGCGGTCTGGCGGCTTGCTCGGGCGGGCGTGAGGCTCAATGGGAAGGGCGGCAGCAAGCAGCACTGGAGGAAGGAGGCGGCGGCTTGGCTCCTTGAAGGCGGCGGGCAGGGCGGCGCGGCGGCGGGGGGGGGGGGGCGGGCGGCGGCGGCGGCGAGCTAGGGCAGCACGGGCGCTCGGGCTTGGGCAAATCCGAGCTGTCCAAATCTATATGAGGGGTGTAATCACGAGGGCCAGCTGGCCCTCGCGAATAACCCTTGTTCACTGCTGGGTGGGCCCAGCTTTGTCCGCCACCGGCCAGTACAGAAGCCAACTAATCGCGAGGGCCAGGTTGCCCACGTGAATAACCAAGTCGTCACTTTTTCGCGAGGGCAATTTGGCCCTCGCGAATAACCCTTGGTCACTGCTCTGTGGGCCTAGCTCTGTCCACCCTAGCCAGCGTACAGGAGCCATCACTAATAACGAGGGCCACCTAGCCCTCGCGAGTTAAGCACGCACGCATTTATTCGAGGGTACATGCTGCGGCCCTCGTGTCTATAGGTCTTTAAATACGAGGGCCATATTAGCCCTCGCGTATAATACTTATATACGAGGGTTTTTGAAGGAACCCTCGCTACTAATAAATATTTTTCTTCCCTGCTACACTCAAATTATTTTTAAAAAATACCAAATAATAGTTTAAAATATGTTTGAGTTAATAATATTCTTTAATGTACCATTTGTTGCAATAGGAAAAAAATAAAACATAAAACGAATTTTTATGATACTAACCCTTTCTTATCTCACACTATGAGCTTATCGATATACTAAACATTCTAGTAGACATTTCAAAAATTCATTTCACCAAATTATATAATACATAATTTATTAATTACACACATTACGCATTTCCCGTTACAGACTATTTAACACTTGTCGCCTCGGGGGACCAATGATGACTCTGTTGTTTCTCTGTCGGAGTTGAAATTCGGGGGGAGAATCCTTCACGGTATACCGGAGTTAAGCTAGTTTCTGCGGAAGAACGAGGTAAGACCAAAAAGTGTGGGAGATTTAAGGCTAACAGAGGTAAATGGTTTTGAATTTATAGGCCTTTTAGTCACGAGGGCTGGAATAAAACCCTCGCTAGTGGTTGCTGGGGCAGCCTTATTCGCGAGGGCCATATATAGGCCCTAGCGAATTAGCAATTTTTGGGCCTTTATTCGCGAGGGCCAACTCTAGGCTCTCGTGAGTAACCTGTGTCTGCTTTTTTTGCGAGGGCTTATGTTTGGCCCTTGTAACTATAGTCTTGTTCATGAGGGCTATATATTGCCCTCGTGATTTCATGTTGTATTACGAGGGTATTGTTTCAGCCCTCGTGTATATTTTTTGGCCCTCGCGAAACTAGGATATTCTAGTAGTGATTGTATCTATCACATGTGGGCTCATATTTATTTAAGAATCAATGTTATAGCTAATCCATTGAAAATGCTGTCTATAAGCTATCTATAGATGATATGGAGCTTTCTTATAACTAGTAGTTGGTTCTATCATTGGAGATTCTCTTGAAACAACCGTTCAAACCAAATAATAACTCTTCGACTTACGAAACCTTCGTTTTTCCATGCGTTGGGTCTTTGTACGTGCTGTTCCTTTATGCTGAACGGGGTTGCTGAAAATTTGAACTCCAGGAGCTTTGATAAGCCCGCCACTTCAATTAAGCCTTTAAGAACTTGTTTAGGGAAAGCTTTGAGAAGAGATATAGGCCCTTTTTATTTGCTGCTGTGGTTTGGTTTTGATCGCAATTAGAAAAGTTGAGAGTCAATTTGAAGAGGAGTGGAGATACCAAGGCTTATTAAATACCGACCTCAGACACAAGAGTAGTAAAGTTGTTTAGTTGGGTGGTGAGCGCCTTTTCTTGAATCCAAGAGATAGATTAGACTCTAAATGAACTTTTTTTAATATTATAATTTAATTGCAATTTATAAACAAACTATAAAAGTTTTTAGTGGTGCAAGTTACATTTTGAAGGTCATGTCAATGTTTAAAACAACAACTATTTTAGAATGGAGGGAGTAGTTAACACTCGAAGAGTATCATCGAAATGAACATAAAATTGTAACTGGGGTGATGAACATGATTTAAAATGCAAATTGGGAATGATAATTTTGGTATTTTGTTGGCAACGAGGTTGGAAGGTATGTGCAAAGGACAAATTTGGCTCGATAGCTAATATCTTGCTAGACCTACAAAAGATTACAACTGGATGGTTGATTCATCACCGGCCGACCGCCTCGGGTCAACTGCTACATCTACTCATGTTTTGAGGTCTATGTGGGAGGGATTTGTTGTTCCCGCATCGGTTGGCATGCGAGGGTATAGAAAGACCGCTAGGGAAATTGCTCTTGAGTAGTTTTTGGTTGTCATTGGCCTCTCCTCACCATAGCAAATAGTGAGCATGCATCCTATGGTTCATCATGTGGTTTGGGCTTACCAGTCCGATCCAATGGCGCACAAGCCTCTAGGGGTGGGGCCCACCTAGCCATTGCAGCAACACTCACTGCCATGTAGCTCCCACAGGCATTGGCATGCAATAGCAATGCTTCGGGGTGAGTGCCCACCGGTGCTATTAGTTCGGCCATCTCCAACGGACATTTCTTTAATTGCGATCGACCAAGAGAGTCGTGTCAGTATGGCAACAAAACTACATGCTTATGGTAGGCATCTTCATTGGCTGTTGATCATATGATTTTATGGTCACGACTTCCTCATAGCCTCAAACATAAGTTTGATTGTCAAAAACCTTAGGTTTTCATGCACTAGCTGCGGTCCTGCGGATAGCTTTAGTAGGCCTACGGAAGATGTAAGATGTTTATTTAGTTGGTAAATTATTTAAATGATGGCCTATTTGGTTGGTGTATTAATTTCACCAACAAACATTTGCAAGTTTGGTAAAAAAGATGGTAAAGTTAATTAAAATGTGGCATGTGTTGGTTCTCAACTAAACTTGCCAACACATGTCATATTTTGCCACGTCATAAATTCTAGGGCCAAGGCCAAGTTATATGGTAATATCTTCTTTAGCAGAAATGTTAAATTGATGAGACCTTACCATTTCAAGGATGTAGGCCATGCAAAAAATCAAAATAGCACTTGAGAAAATTTTAACCTTGCTCTAGGTAGTTTCTGGTTGTCATTGGCCTCTAATCACCATAAAAAATATTGAGCCAACACTATAGTCCATCCTGTGGTTTGGGGCTTTGGGCTCACCAGTCTAATGGCGCACAAGCCCCTAGGGCTACTTGGCCAGTGCCGCAAACACTCACTGCCATGTAGCACTCACGGCCAATGGCACGCGATAGTAGTGCTTTGAGTGAGTGCCCACCGATGCCATTAGCTCGGCCATCTCTAAGGCCAACGGCTATTTCTTTAGTTACGGTCGACGACCAAGTGAGTCGTGTCAGTATGGCCAAGTAGTTACAAGATTATGGTAGATGGCCTTCTCATTGGCTGTTGACCATATGATTTATGGTGGATGGCCTACTTCTAGCCGTCGAGCATAAGTGTAATTGTCAAAAACCTTAGGTTTTTATGTACTATGGATAGATTTAGTGTCAGTATTGATCGCTTCCCTAGGGTCCTTTTTTCTCGCTTATTCATCATGCCGAAGAATAATGGAGCGGTATGAGACCTACGACATGGCTAAAAGCATTCATTGACCATGAAGTCTTCTATCGTAGGGGCAACAGATCCACCTCCTACAACATGACAGATCTAAGCGAAACAGCAACACCATGAAGCAAGGTAGAGATAAACAAAAAAAAAGGCTAAAGCAAAGCAAAGAGGAAACCTCCTTTGACATTTATGTGACATGTCATAGGATGAGGCCGATGGTCCTTATGATAAGGAATGATAGAAAACTGAGCTTAATGGCCAAAGGTGACTCAGGAGGCAAAAAGCACAATGGTGGGAGCCAGATGGTGTCAGTGTCATGATAAGCATTATTGTATCCTTTCTGTATGAAGTAGGTTGAAATTTCCATGGTTTAGTATGACGGTGGGAGGGAAGCACGATAAAGCGGTTTATAACATTTATCTTAAAAGACAGATGTAACCAAGTCTTCTTCGATTGAAGAGATCATTTTCGTCCCGTCTATTAGAAATGTTGCTAGAATAAAGCAAACCGATACAAGCTATTCCAAGGCATTTGTGTCAGAAAAAAAATGCTAAGTATGTGAAGTTCCTTGCAGGTTTGCTCCTCCGCATGGAGTGCATGCTGCTTTGTTTAGCACATGGCTCGGAGGAGGAGAGCCCCTGGAAAATGTGGTGTGGAGATGTCATAATCTATGCATAATCTTTTCTTAAACTATTTAATCTTTTTTGAACGCTTTGACTTTTATATGTTGCTTATTAATAATATCGAAGTCAGAAATAAACATCCACTAAGATTAGTTTCGATTATCAATTTCGGGTTTTCAAATCCATTGGTCAAAAGTCAAAATTTAACATACATGGAAAGAGGGAGAGAGGGGGATTGTTAGGGGATAGTTATTAATTTACAAAATGATCTAGCCCTCTAACACCTGCCGTTGCCAGCCCAATGCTTATCCTCGTGCCATATTGAGGCTTTTGCTTTCAAAAATCCCCCTACTTTCGCACGTCGTGAGCATTAGAATTATGTGTATACTTTTTGTTGACACCAAAATTTGACAATGGGTCAGAGTTGTAATTCATAGAGATGAGAATGGTTTGGACCTATGTGGGTCGAGAGTCGGAACGATTATGGAAGGATTAAAGCGGCAAAGCCAGGCCAAAGGAAGAAATAATTGTGATCTTATCGGCTAGTTTGTAGTCTGTTTACTTTTCTTTGCACTGCTTGATAATTTTTATTGATTTAATAGTTCATTGTTTATTCTCTTTCTACTATTTTGCTTGGTTCTTATTAACTACTAGTAGATTGATTATTTGGCTCTATTACCAAATTAATCTATTAGCTTGGTAGTAGAATTATCTAATGGGACTATTGATTTGAACATATTTTAAGTTGATATTTTCGCTATCCTATCACTCTAGTTTGGATTTTTTTTTTCATGCGACAGTTGAATATATTATAGATCTAATCGGCTAAATAAAGCTGATTTTGTCTTTACTTACTGACTGTAGGATCAAATCGGTTGGTATGTGTAAAACCTATTTTTGTGCTGATGGGGTATGTGAATCCTAATCTCTAGATGTGTTTGACTAATATACCTTTTGGTGCGAACACCTTCCTTGTGTTATTTGTTCATCGAGCTTAAACAACTACTCCACCACCTTAACATTCGCCCGCTTGCAGGGCATATAGGCCTTGTTTGTTTCAGATTAACGTTGAGTTGCGTTTTATTGTAGCAAAGTTGTGACCCACTCGAAAGACGTTTTAAAAAATTCAAAAAATTATGGAAAAAATTATTTTGCGAACTTTTAGAAGAACTATTTAAAACCCCATAAAAATAATTATAGAATATTACAACATTTGGCCTATACAAAAATAACAAATTTTCATTTAATTTAATTTAATCTGAAACAAACAAGGCCATAGCCATGCAGCCGGTCAAATTGCCGACTGGTGCATAGATCATTCGTGTTATGGAGCATGATGCGAAGAGATGGTTTACCAATTCTCTCATCAAAGTTTAATATCATCGTATAATTTTACTTAAGGATATATTTACAGTGGGTCGGAGTTGAAATTAGTTGAATTTATCTTTCAGGAACAGATGGAAGTAAAAGCCGTAGCAAACAAGGCCTTAAACTGTGCTAAGCTAGAGCGGCGTGACAAACCCACCGCTAATGCCACGCGCCATAGAGCATCTCTAGGTGGGTCTCTAAACGATTCCCTAAAACACTATCATGACAACCTCGGTATACTATAACGTTTAAAGAGGCTCTATCTTAATTTCTAATTTAGAGACTCTCCCCAGAGTCTCTATATTTAGAGACTCTCTAGAGAATCTCTATATCTTTTTGAGGATAGAGACTCTGCTGGAGATGATGGAAATATAGGGAATAAATAGTGATTTAGAGAAGGGATATAGAGAACGAAATATAGAGAAGCTGCTAAAGATGCTCTAAGCATAGGCCCAATCATAACGCAGCGTACAGCACTGTTGCTCCGTTCCTCGGCCCACGCGCAAGAGTCCCAACCAGCGATGCCGCCTAAACGGGCCGCGGCCCGCCTTTCCCTTCTCTCGAGTATGGAGGCTCCGACGCCGCGCCGCGCCGCGCGCAGCGCGCTCCCTTGTGCCAACCGCTCGTAGCACGGGAGATTGGCCAATTGCCACAGCACACCACCACACCGCGCGCCGTGAAGCGTGTGGTCTTGCCGCTCTGCGCTGGTCGCCGTGCCGCGGCCGCTCCGTCGCGCGGCCTCATCGAGCCGTGCCATCTTACTGCGCTCGTGCCCCGTCCGCGCTCGCGCGGGCGCGCATGGGCCTTGCGCGCCGCGCAGCCGCAGGCATGCACGCCTCCCTCGCTGCCGCGGCCACCCGCCCACGCGTGCCGCGCGGCAAAGACGGGCACCTCGCGGCTAGCGCGCGTTGCCGCCGAGCACGAGGCCACGAGCCCTCGATCCTTTCCAGGTTCCTAAATTAGAGAGACGGAACCGAGCTGAAGCCCTTTTGACTTGGGAAAACACTTAAAATTAGTCAGTGTGCACACCGCGGAGTGGGTGGAGGAACGAACCCCGCAAAACCGGCAAAGTGGAGCATGGCGTGGACGTGCATCTGCTAGCATGCCGGTGCCAGTGAGCCTAGTGGCCATGGAATCCTCTTTCTCCCCGAGCCAATTTGTCAATTGTCGTGGCCTTTTTAAGGGTGGTGGAAACCTGCATATGCTCCTGTATAGAAAATCAACCCGGCTACAAGTACCCGGTCGAGCGTACGATCCATTTTGCGCACGATCCATTCTGTGCATCTATGGCTTCTTCTGAATTCTCTCAACCTGACCGGGTATAGCTGCGTCAAACAGATCAATCATAGATTAACTTATAATTAGCGGAGAAGAATTTGGAGCACGTTACAAGAAAGATAGAAAACAAAAGTACACAAAACTCTACCGAACAAAGTTTGAAAGAGAACTACAACATTCGTAGAGATTTTGATTCTGACCCGACCTAGCGAGTCCCGACTCGATCTGCCAGCGGGTTAAATTTGGGTCATGTCCTCCTCAACCCGACCCATAGCTACACACCAACCAGCCAACTTTGAGTTCACTCATGTCCACTACCCTCACACGGTACCCTTATTCCCACCCGCCGCCGCCGCCTAACCCTCATAGCGGCATAGCCCCCACTTCTCATGTCTCTCTTCCGGCCTCCTCACCAAGCTCGTGGCCTCCTTGCTTTCCTTTTCCCTAACAACCCTTTACCTAGAAACTCAGTCAGCGAATCGAGGTTTGAGGTGACTTCCCCACGAGGCTCAAATCGAGGATATGACAGCTCCATCATGAATCGAAGTCTGAGGCAACTTCCTCACACAGCATGAATTGAGGAGACGACGGTGACTCCATCGAAGAATTGAGGTCTGAGTCAAGGAGACGGCAACGGCTTGGATCAGATCTGAGGCACGCCATGATTTTGTTAATTTTTTTACTATTTTATTTGCTATAGTATTAAAACGTGATACCTACTCGGACTCAACAATCTACATTTCTGGATCCTCCCATAGAGTCTTTTATAGGCTGTTTGGTTGGCTGCATTTACAGAGATTTGCATCTACAGATGCAAAATCTTAGCTTTTTCCTGTGTTTGGTTGCCTGCATTTAGTTTTGAGCCTAACTCTGTGGATGCAAGATTCTCCATGCAGCCTGGCTCTGGAGAAACACAGAAAATAAGCGTTTCTCTGGAAGCAACGTATGACGGCCTCGTGTTCTGTGCATGGGACCACAGTCAGTCACCATATCAAGCCATGCATGGACTGCTAACGTGGTAGGTAACCTTTTATTTTCTCCTTTTTTGTTTATATCTTTTTATTAGCATATCCAATTACCGAACCGATTCCAAAAATGGATTTCTGACATTTTTTCGAACAAAACTAGACCACACTCGCTATATAAATTTCAAAATAATTAAATTTCAAAATATTCGCCTACTAAACACTCAACCAAACACTGTCTCTGCATCTGCACATCCCGTATCTCACCAGCCTGGCTGAGTCGGACGGGCCAGGCTCGTGAGAGAAGGCAACCAAACAGTCTAGCAGCCGAAAATTCAGAAGGGCAGGCCCTTTTTTTATGGAAGAAGGGCGGGCACTCTTGATAGTCAACCCAAGTCTCTCGCTTTTTCGAATTTATTACTGTTCTGGCTTTAATTCAAATCATAATTAAAAAAATACATCCCTGTTTTAATAAATTAAAAAAATAGCCTTTCGGCGCCCGCTGGGCGGGCGTTTAATAAAAAACGCCCGACCAACGGGGGATTTTTACACGTGGCAGCAAAAATCCCCCGTTGGTTGGGGGATTTTTATAACTCGCCCGACTGACGGGCGTTATTTACTATGGTAATTGCGATGAGCATGGTGAAAAACGCCGTATGGAAGGCGTTTTTAAAAATGCCCATTGAATGAGCGATTTAGGTACCGCTCTTAGGCGTCGGAGCAGGTCGACCGATGGAATGGATACTGTGTGAATAATCGTCCGTCCAACGGGTGGATTTTTCTAGTACAAAAACCGCCCGTTGAACGGGCGGGATTTGTCTGTATAGGCCGGCTGCCGTTTTAATGGCCCGACCAACGGGCGGATTTTATTAAACGCCCGTTGGGCGGGCGCCGGAAGGCTATTTTTTTAATTTATTAAAACAGGGATGTATTTTTTTAATTATGATTTAAATTAAAGCCAGAACAGTAAAAAATTCCGCTTTTTCTCTCGCTTTTCCAACGTGCATGGCCCAAGTACCCAACCCACCACTACCATGTCGGCCCGGCCGCCCCACTACTCCGCTCCCTTTCCTCTCTAGTTTCTGGGACACGGCCCACGCCCCCACGGCCCCACCGATGCAAAACAACAAGAGTGGGTGGTGGGAGCCCTACCTGCAGGCTACCACTACCACTAGGGGCCAAGCGACATATACATTTTCGCTGCTGCTTCCTTCGCTTCGCTTCTCCCCTTCGTCCCCCACCTTGCTGCCTCTGCTCGTAGTCGCTCCGCGTCTGGTCCAGATCCGGCCGCCGATCCCGCCCCCCTCCTCCCCCATGGCGGCAGGCGGCCTGGCCCTGGCCGTCGCCGCGGCCCTCGTGCTCGCGCTGGCGGGGGCCAACTCCGAAGGCGACACGCTCTCGGCGCTGCGGCGGAGCCTGCGGGACCCCGGCGGCGTGCTCCAGAGCTGGGACCCCACCCTCGTCAACCCCTGCACCTGGTTCCACGTCACTTGCGACCTCGGCAACCGCGTCACCCGCCTGTGAGCTCCGCCTCCTTCGCGATCCCCCTTCTTCCTCGTCCGTCGCGCCGCCGCATCTGTCCGGGCTGGTGCTGGGGCTGGGGCTGTGGGTTTGTGCTTGGGGGATCGAGTCGCCGAGCCGGCGTCCTTGTAGGAGCGAGCGGTTTCGATCCTGCCGTGTTGATTCCTAGCTATGTTTTTGCTGGTGAGAGGGCAAACTAGCGCTAGATTCTTTGCAGATTTGGCGGTGTTTTTTTTTTAAAAAAGAGGAGATTTCCCCCATTTTCCATTGCATCTAGATAGGAATACAACGGAAACCATGTCTCTTAAAGTTCTTACAAGCAAACAAGCTAAGAAAGGATTGTAGAGCTAAACAAAAGTGTCACAGTTATTACAGACTTAGTATCAACAGACATCGCACTTCAGGGGGGCGAGGGGGGAGGTAACAGCACCAGCAAAGCTGAAAAGTAAAGATACACCACTAAGGGGAATAGCTCGGAGTCAGCAGCAGGTGAGAACGCTTCAAACAACAAGCTTGAATCCCCGCAGCAGCACCCTCAATCAGCGAAGCACCTTTAACCAGAATTTCTTTTTCATCACCTGCAAATAAATCTGCCCAGTAGCGCAACACCGCACATATAGAATGAATAATTTGAATAGGAGAATCAAAAGTTTTTTTTTTGTCAAAACACCATTTATTTCTAGCGGTCCAAATGCACCACAGGACAGTAGCAATGCAAGTACAGTGAATTTTTTTTCCAGAAGACCAAATTGCTTCAATCCAAACAAAATAACCGTGCCAACTAATAGGCCTAGAAGAAACACCAAAGACACTTGCTATAATACACCAAATAGAAGAGGTGATCGAGCATTCAAAAAACAGATGTTGAATGCTTTCTAATTTTCCACAAAAAGGATTCCCTGGCCAATTTTTACTCCTAAGAACATCTTTAGTTAGGATAACACCTCTGTAAACCAGCCAGAGAAAGATTTTGATTTTCAAGGCGATAATCGCTTTCCAGATGAAATTATAATCAACCAACACACCACCCCCAGAAATGAACCGGTAGGCTGATTTGACAGTGAAATTACTATTTTCCTTTCCCTTCCAAACAGGCTCATCAATTTTAAGAGGATCTATTTTAATGAACACTTCTTGTTTAAAAGCCCCCCAGGCCAAAGTCAAATTGTTAGCTAGAACCCTTCTAAAAGACAGATTTAAACCTTGATCAACAGCATTATCAACTGACAGATATTTGTCAAAACAAACATCATAGACCATAGGAAAAAGGGAGTAAATGGGCTCCTCACCCCACCAAATATCATGCCAGAAATCAATTTTTTCTTCATTGCCAATGCTGAAGGCTCTTCTTTTTTGATAATAATTCCTAACCTTCAGAAGTTGAGACCAGCAGAAGGAATCAGAAGTTTTAGCCTTGATCAAGGAAAGAAGTTTATTATTAAGATACTTGGCCTGAATTAAGGAAGTCCAAAGGCTATGCTTAGATTCAAGCATCCACAACCATTTACACAAGAGGCTAATATTGAGGATTCGTAAGCTTTTTATCCCAAGACCACCAAACTTTTAAATAGTACAAATTTTGTCCTAGCTTACTAAATGATACTTTCTTTTACTATTAGAGCTGCCCCAGAAAAAATTTCTTCTAATCTTATCAATTTTTGAAAGAACCGAGACAGGAACTAAAAACATAGACATATGGTAAATAGGGATACTAGAAAGGCAAGAATTAATAAGCACCAACCTACCTCCTTTGGAAAGGGAGCTACACTTTCAGTTATTCAATTTTTTAGAAACTTTATCCACCATAAACCTCCAATCACCTACTTTGGGTTTAGCATAACTAACAGGCACACCTAGATAGAGCATAGGAAGAGAACCAACAGAACAATTAAAAATGTCAGCATAGTCAGATTTAGTCTGAGGTGAGCCATTTATTACAAAAATTTCACTTTTGAGAAAATTTATTTTTAAACCAGCCATATTTTCATAAAGGTACATAAGGTATTTGAAATTAATTGCCTTCTCTATATTGTCATCCAGACAAACAACTGTATCATCAGCATATTGGAGAATTGGCACACCACCAGGAATTAGATGAGAGGCCACACCACAAATAGATCCAGAAGAGACAACAGTGGTCACCATTTTAGCTAAAGAATCAGCCACCAAGTTAAAAAGTAAGGGGGAAAAGAGGATCCCCTTGTCTTACACCCTTTTCACTTTTAAAATAACTACTTTGAACTCCATTAACTAACACACTAAGAGTCCCTTCACTTACAATCTTCTCAATCCAATTACACCAAATAGGACCAGATTTGGCGGTGTTTTGGCTTCAGTTAGAGTTAATAGCTGGATTTGATGAGCATGTCGGTCCGGAGCTGATGAGTTTGTAGAGATAGTGTGTGCTTTAGATTGTTTTAATTCGGGGGTGCGGTTTAGATTATTGTTGGCAAGGAGGACTGGCAAGTGTCCTACATGAATCAAAACCAGAGTTTGATCAGGAACGTGTCTCTCTTTAAAATCTAAGTGAGAATGTTCAAGTTCTTTTGGTCAAGAATTTGGAGTGGTTAGGCGTGAAGCTTGAACATTTAAATGGGAAAGGTGATTAAGTCCAATGCATAGTGAAGCATAAGCTAATACTAGTTTCTAGTGTGATCGAAAGAGTACTATTGCTTTAGTTTCCCCATGAGTTTTCATTGCTTGCGGTTGTGTCTCCTGGGATTCCAGATGCAGCATGCTGGAATGGTATGCCTTAATTTTGACATTTTCTTCTGCCTGCTATTTTGTGAGAGTTAGTCCAAAACTCCAAGTAGTAACCCATCCAGCTACAAAAGCATGTCGAGTTCCATATTTCTTTTGCTGTATATATATGAAAACTGAGGACATATTGTTTGGAAGAAATCGTGTGGATGACTTCTTGTATTGTATAGGAGCTTGAAATTTCACAACAGTATCTTCATCTGATTGAATACCTCTTCTTACAGAGATCTTGGTAATTTGAATTTATCTGGTCATCTGGTGCCCGAGCTTGGGAAATTGGAGCACTTGCAATATCTGTAAGCTCTTGTTCTCCATGCAATGTCTTTTTCTATGCTAGCTGCTCTCAGTGCGAAGTTGAAACCTACTTGTTTTTTTGGTGGGTTAAATTTGATTTCTTAATAGATTTTTACAGATTTTTCATTGTCTAATATTTTACTACATTGCTTTAATATTCACAAACTTCTCGAAATAGGTGTTAGGTTTCTGCAAACCCCATTTTTTGTTCCACTGCAGTTGACGATACATATAGCTCTCTCCTCTATAATTTATTGAGTGTCATTATGTGTTCCTCAAAATAGTTGGCATCCCATATATGTTACTATTTGTAAGTGCCAATAACAGCATCTGATTATTAATTTTTTTGTTCTGTCTTGATTAATTTCTAATTTGGATTGATATGCCGCACAAAACCGTCAAAGCATGTGTACTTCTCCATAGATGAACTATGTCTCCTACTCTCCGATATGAGATAGGTTTCAAGTTACATTAATGCATTTTGTATTAGCTTTGCTAGAAGCTAATAAGGGTTTCAAACTGGTATAGGCCTTTATGGTTGTTTTATACATGGACAATTGTTTTTTATCTGTTTCTCAACTTCTCTCTTTGAAGCTCATATGTTAAATAGCACTCTATACTATAGTTTGTACTGTACAAAAATCTACATTAAAAAACAAATGGATCTTTAGACCAGGTTTTTTAGTATTTCAATCTGCCAACTTAAATTCTTTGAATAAAAGGAATCCAAAAGTGCTGAAGTTGAGGCATGGCTCCTTTACCCATTGTGATGAGGAACAAGCCTGTTGAAGTTCAGGGCTAAAAGAAGCTAAGTCCTGCCTTCCGTTGTATGCCCAATGCATGCCGTTCTAGGTTGAACAGGCAGACAGGATGCCATTTTCTGTCTTCGACAAGTGCTCTCATATGTGAGATTGTGTTACTATTATTTTATTTATTATGTTAAGTTGAAAATGCATGTAGGATCCATTTTCTGTTATCCATGTGGTGCTTCTGTAGAGTGTGTGACATATGGGACTGATGTGTTTGAAGTTTTATGTTTTTTATATGTTTATTGATTATTCATTTAGTCATCTTAACACAATGCCGTAGCATTGATTATTACCATTGAAACAGGGAACTTTACAAAAACAATATTCAAGGAGTGATACCATCGGAGCTTGGTAACTTGAAGAACCTAATTAGCTTGGACCTGTACAAGAACAACATTTCAGGGACAATACCTCCAACACTTGGGAAATTGAAGTCGCTTGTATTCCTGTAAGTTTATACCCTTTGAATGATCTCTACCATACTGTTAAATTAGTTGTAACATTGAATGTGGATTTCATGCTGTCTCTAGAAAATGAACATTCTGTGTTGTTTAATTGATGTTGCGCCGTGATTGGTCTATGTGCCTTTTTATTTAGAAACGTATCATTCTAGTTCTGAATATTGGCATTGTCTAAGTTATATCGGTGTTTTGATAACCATTATTTACTGGCTTCCAGCGGTCACCGATACAATCAATTTTCCTGATTTTTGGTGATTTTTGGATTAAAATTTTGAAGGTAAAATGGGGGGAAAAAAAAGAAATGTGCATAAGGGCTCA
Organism: Raddia guianensis; assembly: GCA_036346415.1. Taxonomy (NCBI): domain Eukaryota; kingdom Viridiplantae; phylum Streptophyta; class Magnoliopsida; order Poales; family Poaceae; genus Raddia; species Raddia guianensis. Next base: position 62,568,339 of record CM070534.1, read on the forward strand.
AACCCAAGACTTCCCTTATGCAAGGCTAGTAGAGTTGCGACCTGCAATGATGTTTTTTGATATGATTACGTGGTTGTCTTTCATATGATAAAAATCATGAGAATCATTTTATTTTTTTGCTGATTCGAAAGACGGAGGTGTTTGGTAAATCTGATTTTGGCTGGTGTTTTGAAACCCTGGATGTACATACAGCTTGTTTGGTCTTACTGTATTTAGTAAGGCCTGCCAGCTTTCAATCTACTTCCACATCATTGTATGTTGCTAACACGAGGGTGTGCTTTGTTAGGCGACTCAATGGAAATCGTTTGACTGGGCCAATCCCAAGGGAGCTTGCTGGAATATCTAGTCTCAAAGTTGTGTAAGTGCAATTCAACTTCCAATGCTGAGTGTTTACTTTGCTCCATGTGAATATTTTGCATGACAATTTATGCTCTTTTTTTCTTTCAGTGATGTTTCTAGTAATGACCTGTGTGGAACAATTCCCACTTCTGGACCATTTGAGCATATTCCTCTGAGCAAGTAAGTTTTGACTGCCTTTGTAGTGTCTTATGATATGTTTGGAAATATTCTACATATGCTCAAGAGTACACTGTTTATTTCAAAACTTATAAAATTTTTGACCCATATGAAGAGAATGTCTTAAATAGTTTTAAGTTGAGTATATCAAATCACACTTTTAAGGCTCTACAGATTTGAGTGGCCTATTGTTGCTTCCTGACAGTTTAGCATCATTCCACTGTATTTTTTTCTTCTTATTTTCATCCATTTCTTTGTATATGTAGTGTTTTTATGAAAGCAAGTTGGCGCCACTCTTATGTTGTATGATTTCTAACTTGCCTGAGGAAATTTTCACCTTTTCGTGCTTTTTGGATGCCCTTGCGATGTTTTGGACCTTTTGGTAAACACTTCTCTATTTGTTCCATTGCATTGGTTGACTGGTTCATTTAATAATAAAGTGAGTAAGTCTCCATTACTGGTCTCAAAGGAAGGATTTATCATCCTAAAAGAGCATTAAGGTGCGTTACTTAAGTAAAGTGGGAGTGTGAGACTTGTCATTGTCTGTCTTGTTTAATTGGGTGATGCTAGGAATATAACAGGATGGAGCAGTTCACATTGTGGCGTTGCCTTGAATTCAAGAATTGTTTAATTGATCTATCCCTTGTGTTTTCACCTTTTTTGTGTCATTCTCTTCTCAATATTCTACTTTTTAATATTCTGGGAATCACGGAAAGTGTCTAGTCATATCGTCGTAAACTTGTAATCTCCAGCATGGGTGTTTTTTACGTTGGTGTATTTCACTTGTATTCATTTTTCTATTTGTACTGTACCCTGTTGGTGCCCATGGTATTCGTATGTTTGAGGTCTATGCTGGGTTTAGGTGCTAACAAGTTAACCTATGTGCATTCTGTTTATGTGCAGCTTTGAGAAAAACCCTCGCCTGGAAGGCCCAGAACTACAAGGCCTGGCTGTATATGATACCAACTGCTAAGACGGCAACATGAGGAAAAGAATGCTAGAAAGTAATGAGCGTACAAGATAATTGAAAAATGGGTGATATAGATAATGCTAGGTCTGAACCTTCCACTTTGTAATTCTCACTGCATAGCTCTTATTTGTGCCTTGTTCTCAGTGAAAGTTGTTGTATGTTGTAGCAGATTGCTTTCTGTCTGGGAAAGTAAACATGAAACTGCGTATATTATGACTGGAAATGAGATTGTCACGTCTGTTATGCAGCTTCTGCTTACTTCCATGTGTAATTATGTCCAACAAACTTTAAAGTATAATTCATTGTGGACTAAGGGCCTCTTTGATAGCTTGTTTTAGTTTAGTTTTTGTTGGGATTGCAACTTTGGTTATTTTTATATACATCATTTTCTTTATTTTTTGAAAATATTTTTTTATAACTTTGTAGGGTTTTTCTCAAAGATCTCAAAAATATTTTTTTAATAATTTATTTAGCCTTTTCATACCACTTTCAAAGGTGGTCAAATTTTCCCAACAAAAACTAAACTAGAACTAAGCAAGCTATCAAAGAGGGCCTAAGTCGGCCTTGCTAATGTTGGAAAATGCAAACACATTCAGCGATGTTCATGTTGTCGGTAGTTTTTAGCGATCTAAATCGTCGCAGAAGCCAGTCACAGCTGGTTTTGGATTAAAAAAGATCGTGTTAAAAGTTGATTGGTTCACTCACTTTTTGAATTTGATTTTTGAGAACCTTGACGCATTTGTTGCCTTGGTGGTATCCTCGTCGATGCAGCTTTCTACAAATGTTTGTGAATTTGGATAAAACTGCTGTTTACTGTTGTGCGTCCTGCTTGGTTTCACTAGTCATTAGTTGAAAAGAGCAGTTGTATAAGATTGTTTATTGGAAAAAGAGCAATTGTACCCTGTAAAATTGCTAACATTATACATGCTCTAAACTTCATCGTATGCGAGGTTCCCATCGGGGCAAGGAACTAAGCTTGGACCGACCTTACGAATTTATCGTGGGAACACACCCTTTTTTTTAGGGAAAATTAATCTGGTGACACTGAAAGGTGACTCCGTTCACTTTTTAGCACTGAAGTAGGGTGATGTAATTTTGTAGCACTAAAGTTACTCCCCGTTATCTCAAACTGGCATGCCTGACGGGGATGTCAACAGTGCCGTCAAAACTGCCGTTAAGCTACCGATTCGGGTGGAAAAAAAAAAGAAAAAAAAGCCTCCTCGGTTCTCTCTCTCTTCCTCGGTTCTCTCTCTCTCGAGCACAGGCGCCGGGCGGCCACCGTGCCGCCCTCTCTCCTCCGCGTGGCCTCACTAGTCGGCGGCGACGCCTTGGTCTCCTCCTCCTCCACGCGCCGCCGCCCGCCTCCTCAGCCGGCGTCGCCTCGCCCGTCGCGCGGCCGCGCGCCACCCCGAGATCCATGCCACCGCCGCCCACGGCGCCGCCTCGATCCGCGCCTCCTCCGGTTCAAGATCTGCGGCCGCACGCCTTCCTCGCACATTTGGAATCCGAGCCTGGGCCGAACACGCATTTGGGATTTTGATTTGGGATCTTAGATTTTTTTCTATTCCCAAATCTTACGTTGTAATCGAACTTTACCCTTCTATTCCAATCGATTTTTCTTGGAAATGAATTGCTCATACTGAACTTTTGCCATCACCCTTGCACATCTTATTTGCAAAATATGCGCTTTTTGTTGCCAGATCGGCTCGTCACGAGGCCTGTTTTTTGAAAAACGCCTTTTTGGCGCCGGCGTTGAAGAGGCCGGGCGGCGGAGGAGGAGGAGGCCGGCGACGGGCCGTGGAGGAGGAGGAGGCGGCGGCGGCGGCAGTGAGGCCACGCGGAGGAGACAGGCGGCGCCGGCCGCCTGGCGCCTATGCGTGGGAGAGAGAGAGAGAACCGAGGGGAAGAGAGAGAGAACCGAGGGAGGCTTTTTTTCTTTTTTTTTCCCACCAGAATCGGTAGCTTAACGGCAGTTTTGACGGCACTGTTGACACCCGCTTCACGGCATGCCAGTTTGAGGTAACGGGGAGTAATTTCAGTGCTACAAAATTGCACCACCCTACTTCAGTGCTAGAAAGTGAACGGAGTCACCTTTCAGTGTCACCAGATTAATTTTCCCTTTTTTTATAGACTTAACGTTCGGTGGGTGAGTGTAATACTCCGGCCTAATATGTTGTGAGGCCCATGTGGCCTATATGGATGTGATGGTGGGATTAGTTTCAAATTACAAGTTGGGATAGAGTTGTAGTAGCATATAATGCATGTTGGAGCCAAACATAGCACCTTGGGTTAACTACTCATATGACTTTCCACCACATCGTAATTGATGCACTTAACCCATGCCATTTTTAGAGTTTTTCACACTCAATTGCTTGCTTGCTGGCTAGAGCTATGTAGGTGGAATTCCCCCTCTTTTATTGCTATATAATTTTTATGTAGGTGGAATTCCCCCTCTTCATCGGCTAGTCCCATGGTTCCTCTTATTTTTTTTCTCTTTCCCCTACTACGTCTTTCCTAATTGTGGTTATCTGCCAATATCAAAGAAGATATAGTAATTGCAGTGAAAACAAACACCGCGCTTCCAAAACTGTCTTAGAATTTTTTAGTTGAGTGTGGTTGTGAAAGCCTCATAGGCAATATCTATAAATTGGTGACCATGATTGAACGTTGGATTGTTGATCCTGATGAGCACAATGAAGCTGTCAAATTTAAAGGAACAAAAACACTCAAACGAGATCACTTCATTGCAAATGGCATGACATGTTCTTTCCTTAAACCCTTTCAAACCAACAACAAGATCTAAATTATACCACCACCTAATGCTACCTCCTATCCGCCATCATCCACCAAAGCATACACTAGTTGGTTCTTCTTGGAATTTTGTTTTCATTGTCTCTTAAAGGTGTTTAGGATATTAATGCGTACTCGAAACCTTCTAAAATGACTAGGAATTGGTACGAAGTTAGATATTTTAGGATTTCTTCGTGAACAAGATATGTAATTACTTATTTATAAAGAAAATTAGAACATATATTTTGTATGAATTGAGCTGAAGATATAAACGTGTATCAAGGGCAGTGATCTTGACACATGTCAAGAATATAATTGCCCACAACTTCTATAATAAACAGGGGAGTCTCTCCTCCCTCTTGTCAGAGATAAAGAGTTGTGAGTATGAATGGTAATGGGGGTGTGAGTAGAGTGGTGCTAGGATAGCCCCCAAGTGTGAAGTGTGTGAACATTATTATTTTAATAGTGTTATCAACAAGTTTCGGCAGCGAGTGTAATCACCAATTTTCTTTTTTTCCTCTGTGAATGATTCTACTATGTTGATTTGATCTAGTAGCGTCACTACCACTATTTTTTACCTGTATTACTAGTAATTTTTTTTTCATCTCACCTTTTCTGCTCCTTTTCAATCCCAAAGAGATTACTTGTAGTCTTGCCATTTTTGTTTTGTTCTCGAGGATTTTTGCGACATTTGATTCAGAAAGTCCATTCCTGGATTGAATTTGTTCGGTGGAGATATTTTTAGCCAGGATCGTCCCATTTCGTCGGTTTAAAAATTTTTTCTCTGTTTTTTTTTAAAAAAAACTTTTTTCCCTAGTCCGTTTATTGGTGAGTTTTGTAAAACTGTAGGAAAGAAGCCAAAGTTAATTGCTCTGCTTTTGCATTTGATAGCGGAGCTGCCCGCCTGCCCTAGCCCGATGGAGGGCGCCGTCGAGCCCATCCCTCCGCCGTTCCTGACCAAGACGTACGATGCCGTCGACGACTGTAGCACGGACGACGTCGTGTCGTGGGGCGCCGCCGGCAACAGCTTCATCGTGTGGGACGCCAACCTCTTCTCCACAGTGCTCCTCCCGCGCTTCTTCAAGCACAACAACTTCTCAAGCTTCATCCGCCAGCTCAACTCCTATGTAAGCCTAACCAGCCTCCGACACTGATGATTAGCAACACGCTGCGCTGTCCTTGCTTGCTTGCACCGTTCATGGCGATCGATGATGCATTGGCAATGGCAGCTAAAGCTTGTGAAATTGTGATGCTAGCTTGGTGAGTTGGTGTTCTGGTATGTGTATATATGTGATCCTCGCAGGGGTTCAGGAAGGTGGACTCGATCAGGTGGGAGTTCGCGAGCGAGGGGTTCCTGCGGGGCCAGAAGGAGCTCTTGAAGACGATCAAGAGGCGGCGCTCGCAGCAGCCGCCGCCGGCGGCGCTCCTGCACGACGACGACGACGAGGTGCACCGTCTACAGCGCAACATGGGCGTCCTGACAGCGGAGGTGGCGAAGCTGCGGCAGGAGCAGCAGGAGGCACGAGCGCAGCTGCAGGCGATGGAGAAGCGCCTCTCGGCGGCGGAGAAGAAGCTGCTGCAGATGACGCCGTTCTTCGAGCGCGCCATGGAAAGCTCAGGCTTTGTCCAGGCGCGTACGGAGCTCGAGGATGCCCCCTCCAGGAAGAGATGCCGCAACGTCGAGTGCCTCCTCCCACGCGGCAAGGAGGCCGGAGCTGTGGAGGAGCCGGTGGATGGTGAGGACACGAAGAGCTTTTGGGAGCGGCTGCTGAGGCGCCATGGCCACAAGAAAAACGAGAGAGAGGGAGGCGAGGAAGAAGAAGGGACCGGTGCTGAGGTAGAAGACGACGTGGATGCGCTCTTGAAGAGCATATACTCCATACCACCTTAAACACGAATCAGCTAGCCTAAGCCCCATTTGAACGAGCAAAGTACCAAATGTTTAACTTCAACAATGTAGGATAGATACCCGGACTGCTTGTGTTTTGTGCTCCGTTGTTTTTTCTTCTAAGTTCGTGATATTTGTTTTTCAAATTAAGAAGTGAGACGCTGAGACTGAGTACAAATCTTGTAATATGAATTTATGATATGATGGTGGCAAACCGTTGGAAAGTCCTCCTTATGAATGGGGTAAATGAGGAGAGAAATGGGCTGCAAATATGCCTCAAGATATTGGCCTTGCTTTGGAAGCATTTTGGAACTTTCACCACTTCGTTTGGGAGAGGAAAAGGTCATCAACGTAGCCACACAGCAGAGACACGAATTCTAGATTTTTTCTATTTTATTTTCATTCAAATTATTAAAAATATATGTCTGTGCTATTCTTTTGCAAATATAGGCACCTGTCGCCTGGGCTAGGGGCAACCGCCTGAGCCATGAGCAACGGGTGTAGCGCTGCTACCAACCATGTACTTTAATATATTTGGGGATTTGTCAAAGAAAGTTTTGGTGCACTCCATTTTTAGGTTATAAAATCAGGTATTGCACCCTCACAAGTATATGACGTGGTGTATTTAATCCGCTATGATCATTTTTCTTGGTGTTTTGCCAGTGAAGTTGCACACGTAGACTACTTGACCACATAGGCTACACATAACACATGCGACACTTTCTATTTCTAAAAAAATCAACTTTTCATTGCAAGTCATAGATATCAACTTAATGTGTATTGCATATCAATGTTTTTTTTGCCCTTGAGGTTACACGTGACATATGAGGTGGTGTATTTAATTCCCTCCTTTATCGACTGCTCGAACCATTCATAACTTCTCCGTGCCACCTTGCTCTAACCTTGTATTGCTCCCTCAAGGTCACGATGTTGTTGTGTCCAGGCTACCTTGTCACCATCCCATCCACTGCAACGAGATTAGACTGATTTCTTTCATGTGAAGTGTTAGTGGAGGAACTTTTGGGAGGGAGGAATAAGAGGGAGACAATAGAGCAAGAAGAAGAGTCTGAAGAGATGAGAGTAATTTCCACAAAAATTTGTAAATGAGCTATAGCAAAAATGACATAATAGTATATTGTAAAAGAAACTAACTCGATGGTGGCACCGGAGATGTTTTATAGTGCCGTGTTTAGAAAATGAACATTTGGAAACTCGAACAAAATTTAATCTCTCATCTATCAATAGTTGAATCAACGATGCATCGAAATGTTTTTTCCCCCTTAATTCACGTGTACAAGTGGAAGTGGATACGTCATACGGTTCCTACTTCCGAGTCACCCGTCCCTGGCCTATAGATGTCCAGATGGGCCGGGCCTAATGGGCTGGCCCGTGAGCCCGCTGTTTTGGCCCGCACGCATCGATCTAACACGGGCGTGCTGCGTGCACGGGCGGCGTCTAGCCGTGGGCGACGCACGACGACCCGTGTTAGAGACGGCCCGTTGAGGCCCGTTTATCTGGGAGAGGAGAGGCCGCACCCCCCGCCAACCTGGGCCTGGGCCTTGCGGCTGGCTGCTGCGCCCTCCGCGCGCGCCCATATAAAAGCGCCCCTCGCCACCGCCGCTCTCTCGGCCCCCCCAATTTGTAACCCTAACTCTCTCTCGCTGTCTCGCAGTCTCGGTCTCGCGGTCTCTTCGTTTCCTCTCTCTCTCCCTCTCAAAACCGCGCGTCCAGACCGCGGTGGTGGAGCGCCGCCGCTCGCCGGAGCTCCTCTACCTCCTCCTTCACTCCTTCTCCTCCTCCCCCGCTCGCCGGAGTAGCTGGCCTCCTGTCACTCGCCGTCGTGTCCTTGAATCTGGATCTGGATCGAGTTGGTGTGAGACTAGGGTCTAGATCTTGCCTCTCGCGTCTCTGGGCTCATGCCAGCCTGCTAGGTAAGTTTTTTTATCTTTTCATGTTTATTTTCTCGAGATCCGCCATCTCTTTGTCGATCTTAGATTGGCTTTGTGTTCTTCTCGATCGACCATCTCTCTCTCGATCTGTTTAGGCGGTGGCGCTGGCGCCGTTGAGTGACCGGAGACGCCGACGATGGCGCTAGACCCGACCTCCATCGACCACGACATGCAGCTTCAAGGGCATGATGAGCAAGACGAGGAGCGCCAAGCTTTGTTCGGTAGCAGCGTTGCTCCTGTGAACTTGGACGGCGAGCCCGAGCCCAAGGGCGCTGCCACGGGTTCGATATCGCCACGGCACGGCCACGCCACGGGTTCGATACTCGGCCGATTCCGTCCGTAAGAGGAGTAGAACCCGTAAGTCCACCTCTGATGTGTGGGAGGATTTTGAGGAGTTGACCAAGATGCAGAACGGTAAGAAGGTAAGGTATGCAGCTAAGTGTAATTACTGCAAAAAAATCTTGACTGCTATCTCTAGTGGCGGTACTGGACACTTGATTCGTCACCGCGATAGATGCAAGGGTAAGCAATCTGGTACTGCTTTGGCTCAGTCGTTGCTTAAGTTGAACCCTGATGGTTCTTTCAGTCCTTGGGAGTACAGTCCACTAGTTGCTCGTACTGAATTGTGTAGATTGATAGCTCGAGAGGATTTGCCTCTCTGTTTTGGAGAATCTCCTGCATTTGAGGAGTATATCAAGCGTGCCCACAATCCTCGTTTTGCTTCTGTCTCTAGGCAAACCACCACTAGGGACTTGACTAAGTATTTCACTGATTGTCGTGCTAAACTGGTTGATTGCTTGAAGTCTGTTACTTCTGTTGCTATTACTTCTGATATATGGTCTGGTAATGCTAAGGAAGATTACCTTAGCGTTGTTGTTCACTATGTCAATTCTGAGTGGCAATTAGAAAAAAGGGTAATTGCTTTACGGCTTATTGATGTCTCTCACTCTGGAGTTAATATTGCTGAGCGTGTTTCTGCTGTGGTTGATGAATTTGGTTTAAAAGAGAAAATTTTCTCTGTTACCTTAGACAATGCTTCTTCCAACTCTACTGCAGTTGGTATTTTGACTCCATTGTTATCTGGTTATGTTGGTTCTGCGTTTCTGCATCAACGTTGTGCTTGCCATATCATCAATCTTATTGTTAAGTCTGGCCTAAAAAGGCTTAAGCCTTATCCGGAGGCTTCGAACCGCTATTTCGTTTTGAATTCTTCCAACCAACGCATAGTGCATATAAGAGCTATTGTGTTGCAATGGGAGCGCCCTCGCAAATTTGGCTTAGATATGGATGTCTACTGAATTGACATATCTCATGCTTAAGCATGTTATTCCATACAAGGAAACATTCTCTGTCTTTATACACACACATCATCGACAGGTTGATGGTCGTTCTTTACTGACAGAGGATCATGGGTATGTTGGTGCCAAAATCTTGGAGTTTTTGGAGTTGTTCTATGATTGCACTGTTGCTCTTTCTGGTGTTTACTATCCCACTTCACCACTAATCTTGCACCACATTCTTGAGATTCTGGTCATCCGAGCTCTTATGAAAATGATTCTTTGTTGAGAAGTTCATTGCTCCTATGAAGGATAAGTTTCGAAATATTGGAGAAACATTCCTATGCTTTATGCTTTTGCATTCATTCGGATCCTAGAGCTAAGATCGTGGTTTTAGCAATTTGTTTGCGACTTCATCCTCAACTCATCGGTATCGACACTCGCTTACCTCACCGAGGTGAAAGCGAATTGGCTAACACTTTTGCTCAATATGAGGGTAAGTTTGGTTCGATTCGATTGCGAGACAATCACAACCGGCACTTCGTAAGAAGAAAATGAACCGGGAAAATTTATAGTGTTGTTGATGCTTCGCTTGAAACCTATTCTGCTTCGTTAGTAGTCTTGGGCATCTTGGTGCTTCGCTTACATCTTGGTCGTGCTATACGCTTCGGGTTTGCAGTGCCAGATTACATTTCGAGTTGGTTCCTTATATGGACAGTGACATGGTCACATTATATGATGATGATTTCAACATCTTGGCTTGGTGGCATGAACACAAGCTCTCATATCCTGTTCTTTCTATATTGGCTAAAGATGTTATGGTATTTCTGTTTCAACCATCTCTTGAAGTCTACCTTTAGTCTTCTTGGCGGGATCATCGAGGATAGGCGACGTCGTCGGCCATCGACATGGTGGAGATGTTGTGCTGTTTGAAGGACTGGGAGCAAGGTGATGCCCGTGCACAACACAACGTCGAGAACCAAGAACTGGAGGAGGCTTTTCTGAACTTATACCTTGATGAAGAGGATCCATCAGCCTCTGTCACTGTGTAATAGACTAATAGTTATATTTGCATGATCTGGTGTCTGGCGATCGCTATTCGTCTGTAACTTAAGTAGTTAACTATGGACATGTGGTAGATGGTAGTGTGTTGATTTGGTGAATCTTGAACTTATGAATCGAAATGGTAATTTGTACTTTTTTTCCTTCTAGGGTTTTTCTCACGAGGTGTGAGTTTTACCTAGAAGGTTTTAATGAGGCGACTGTGAAAATCTGAGGCTCGAGGTCTCAATTCGATCATCCGAGTTCATAACATTGTTGAGTTTTTTAGATTTTACGGGATCATAAGTACATATGAGATATTAATTTGAGTTTTTCAATCAAGTTTTGTATGTCAAATGTGAATTCGGGATCGAATTTGAGTTTGTCACGTTTTTACGCATCTGGAATAGGTGTTTTGGTATCGGGCTAACGGTAAGCACGGCCTACTGGGCTAGCCGGGTTGACGGCCAAAGCCGCGCACGATTAATACTAAGTCGTGCCGTGCCTGGGCCGAGATCTCGGCCCATGGGCCGGCACGGCAAGGCACGATTACTTACTCGTGCCGTGCCGGGCCCATGTTATTCGTGCCGTGCCTTGGCGGGCCCGGGCCGTGCCGGGCCGTGCCGCCCGTTTGGCCAGCTATACCCTGGCCTGAGCGCCTGAGCGGTCAACAGTCCAGCGCCCGCGCTCGATTAGTCCATTAGCCGAGCGATGCTTTCCCTATGTCGCTTGGCGAGGGCCTGCCGCCGGCGAGGCCTCGCTGGGTTTGCCTCCGGCGCCCCACGGGAGGTGGCGGACGCTGTTGTAGTGGGCGCGGGTGTGGTCGGCCTGGCGGTGGCGCGCGCGCTCGCCATGGCCGGCCGCGAGGTGCTGGTGGTCGAGGCGGCCTCCAGCTTCGGTACCGGCAACAGCTCCCGGAACAGCGAGGTCATCCACGCCGGCATCTACTACCCTCTCAGCAGCCTCAAGGTGCCGCAAAACAGCTACCTTTTTGGCGATTCATCCTGGAACTGTCAATATCTATCTGTCTAATTTGGCGATTTCATGCTGGAACCATGGATGTCTGTTGGTTAAGAGGGAAGGGGATTGAGCTTCTACATTGTAGCCCTGAAGTTTAGAAATGTTAATTTCTGAGATTCCAGGTTTGGGCTTACACGAAGTGTAATTTGTGTACGGCAAGTGCTAGGGGCAATTCCCACAAGACATATGCAGATCAGTGCATAGTCCTCATCACGATCAAAGAATTCCAGGCTTGTATCCGTGTGCCTTGGATTTTACATTGTTACACTCAAATGTTTAGTATGGACTATAAAAAATCATGCGTATACTTGTCATGAAAATCAGCCCGTTGAACAAAATTGGTAGTAAAATGTCATTAGTGATCTGAGTTCTGTTCATGTTTATCCTTGTATTGGCTTATTCCACTAGCAATATGCCAATATTCTGGTAGCTACTTCCGCAAGTGAACTGGTTTCACTAATGCAATTACATAACTGTAGCTCCTTTACCCTTTCTTTTCATCATTCGTGTTGTTGATAATAATGGTACTCTTGTTGTCTTTATGCAACACAAACCACTCAAATTCTTGTTTTCCATACTGCAATTTTCTAAGACAAGTCCTTTCTTGTGAATATTAGAGAAGGGATCTCAATTTTACATTTCACATCAATGCGTTATTGATTCTATTATACCTGCAATTTTTTTAGGCTACTCTTTGTGTAAGAGGAAAGGAAATGCTCTATAAATACTGCACAGACAGAGAAATCCCGCATAAACGGCTTGGTAAACTCATCGTAGCTACTGGTATTGCGGAAACTGCAAAGCTGGACATGCTCCTAAAAAATGCTGAAGAAAATGGGGTTGATGATCTTCAAATGATGGAGGGTTCTCAAGCTATGAAGATGGAACCTGAACTTCAATGTGTTAAAGCTTTACTATCACCTAGTACTGGGATAATCGACTCTCATTCACTCATGCTCTCCCTTTTGGTACTTGACCATCATATAAATCAGTTATTTATTCTGTCATTGTTTATATTTTCCAGACCATTGCAATTCTTATAAGCAATCCAATGCTTCTAAGTCTTTCTTCTTTTCATGTTCTAAGATGGAAAAAAATTGTGTACTTAAGTTCTATTTAGTTGGTTTTTGCACTATTGAAACAATTTTTTTTAACTAGCTAGCTAACACTTAAAATGGGGGGAAAAGCTAGGAAGAGCTCCCTGCCGTGTTTGGAGAGTTAAGGGCTTTCGACTAGATAATCCAAAAAACATTCACTGGGTCTTTACAATATATGTTTACCCGAAAGTTGAAGTTATATTCCTCCTCATGACTCATTTTGAAATTTGTCCATGTTTATGTTAGTCCATTTTGTCTGCATTGCATGTTGCAGAACTCTAAATCAGCTTGCCTTGTTACTTTATTCTTATTTCCACTGATGCAGGCTGATGCTGAAAACTTTGGAACGACCATATCATATAACACGGCAGTTATTGGTGGGCATATTGGAGATAAAGGCCTCGAGCTTCACATTTCTGAAAGCAAAGAGCTGGAGAACCATCCTATAGGCTCTTATGTATCCCCACAACTTATTTTGCTTCCAAAGCTTCTGATAAATTCAGCAGGTTTAGGTGCTCTTCCACTCGCCAAAAGAATTCATTGCCTTGACCAAGCATTTGTGCCCCCTGCTTATTACGCCCGTGGATCTTACTTCACCCTCTTGCAAACCAAAAGTCCTTTCAGCCATTTGATATACCCTCTACCAGAGGATGGAGGTATAGGGGTCCATGTCACGCTAGACTTGAATGGCCTTGTTAGATTTGGCCCAGATGTTGAATGGATATATGGTGGAATGGACGATATGTCATGCTTCCTGAATAGGTAAGCTATTCAAATACCTTTATGTACAATAATTTAATCGTTACACTGTTTTTGGAGTGCAAGAGATTGAAGCTGAGCTAGGACCAAAACAGTTTGAGTTATATCCGCTGATCCTTTTCAGAGGTGGGGTTGTTTTCATGCCCTGATATTTTGGTTTCTTGGTCTTTGTCCAAAGAAGCCTTTAAGTTATGAAAATCTTGTGTTGTCTGTCCACACCTTGCCCCAGCAATACATCAATAATGCAACAGAATTCTTAACAAATTTTTTCCTAATGTGCTTTATGCGTGATATAGTTTGCAATGACTAACTAGTGAGAAATATTGTGTTAGATATGTGGATGGTGCCATATTTGAACTCTTTTGGGCATGATAATTGCACAACTGTGTTATTCCGTGCTTATTGGGAGTAGCAGGATTTGTGCAGCACATATCTGGCTTTAGTAGAGCCTGTGAACTTCTCTTGCTGTCTACATGCATCATTAAAAATGATGAAACAACAAGGCAGCCTTTTACTCCCAAGCAAGTCAGGGTAGGCTAGGAATCGAACCCAATAAGAGCCACTAACTTTTGACCTTGTTCTTTACGGCTTAAATTGAAATTGAAAGGTACTATTGGAAATTTGTCTTTAACTGATGTAGTTTAGCTGAAAAGGACGAAGGCCTTTATTTTTGTTTCTTTTTTTTTTTAAAAAAAAAGCAAAAGAGGATCAATACCTACATTATGGTTTGGGCGTGGATTTCTAATTTCCCATGCGTCTCTATCTAAGGCCAAGTTTTGCCAAGCGCTTGCTAGCGCAACGGTAGCCTCCCTGGTTTCGGAGCTATCGGCCAGGGTTCGAGCCCTGGTGGCACCAAAAAAAATCCCCTCGCTGCGCCTCCCCCGCAAAGTAGCGGCAGGTCACTACCCTGTGGTTTACGGTTTGGACGCCGGCCTGTGGTTACGGTGTGGTCCCGGCCCAGGTGGCGGTGTCGCCAGCCCAGTTGGTAGTGCGGCCCTATAGGGGTGAGGCCGGGGTTCGGGGATTTTCTCGGTCGGGTCCAGCCGACCCCTCTTATTCAATTTCCGTGGGGGCGGTCTTTCCCCCACCGGCCGAGTTTTTTTTTTTTTTCTATCTAAGGCCAAGTTTTTCAATAGCAAATTGATGAAATTCACAAATATATTTAATTTGCCTTTCAAATGGTAGCCAGGTCACTAAAATTGATGAAATTCACAAACATATTTGGTTTGTCTTTAAAATGATGTCCACATTTGCAAATAGATCTATTACAGTTGTTACATTGCATCCCATGATTACTACGAAATAATTTCTCTGTTTAAGAAAACTGTAAGATGTTTCTAACTTCTAGCATCCATCTTACCAGGTTTGATTACTCAGTCAATCCCAACCGATGTTCTAAATTTTATCCTGTAATAAGAACGTATTTTCCAAATCTCAAGGATGGGTCTTTAGAACCTGGTTATTCTGGGATGCGACCAAAGCTTTCTGGCCCTGGGCAGCCTCCTACAGATTTTGTTATTCAGGTTCTTTTCTCATAGCATATGTTTGATCACTGTCTTGCAATATATCAGCTTCGAAGTTTTTTTTCTTCAAGCCATCTATAATTTGTTTGAACTACTGCAGGGGGAGGATATCCATGGTATTCCTGGATTGGTTAATTTGTTTGGAATAGAATCCCCTGGTCTGACGTCAAGCTTGGCAGTCGCAGAACACATTGTTTCAGCGTATTTGAGATGATCAGCACTTCGTTCTTCGCTACTTCATTCATTGCAGCAGGATGAACCCAAGGTGCCCATACTCGCAGCTGCAGGCCTCTTATGTTTTTTTCTTTTTGAGAACATGCAGGCCTCTATGTTGCATCACACTCCTCGCAGTCACTGAATAAGTGGATCTTTTTTTCTTTACTGGGAAGTGAATCTTCTTTTGGGGAACTTTATTACCTTCAATTGGCCTTGAGTTAGCTTGAATGCAGCTTGGACGGGCATCTGGTCTTGTCAGTGCAAGCGGGTGTATAGATTAGCATGTAACTGGCATTCCAATCATCAAACATGCAATGCAGTTATTATATTATGTAAAAAATGCTTTTTTTTTTTGGAATACCAGATGATAAATATGCTAAACCTGCCTGACCTCACAATGCAATGGTTCCGTTTTAGAGCAAGGAAACATTATATGTTATAATATCTGTCAGCTGTGTCAACAAATTTTCATCACTAAACATAAAATACAAGTATTCTGACAGTAGGTGTTCCACATGATATGCTGTCATCTTGCTAATGGTCCAACATAGGTTATCAAGCGGCCAGGATGCAGATTCAAACAGTAAACATATCATTCATTAAAAAAAGGAACAAGAAAAAAATAACGGAGACATAAATGGAACCGCTCAAGCTTATCATATCCTAGCGCGTTAACTCTTTGATGAGCAACATTTCGTGCAATGAAGATAAGCATCGGTGCTTCAGTGGTAGACTAGCAGACAAGTACATGGCCTCCAACATGGAAATCCAAATATCATATTAAGTGGGGCAGTGGTCATGGAGAGGCAATCACTGTTACAAGAAGTGCTTTTGGATTCAAGAAACTATCTTTGAGCCCCGGCTTCCAATCGATCTAGGATTCACTGGTCTTCGTCTATTCTCGAAGATCCCATTGTCTTTCATTCATATCATCTGAAGTTTGGAGAACCATGAGTGAAAATTGATAGGTCAAAAGATGATAAAAAGCAAAAAAAAAAAAGAGCAGAATGCTGCCTCACCGCTTCCGTTGTGATCGCCACTTATAAATTGGCTGTGATGTCGGGTTCACAATCTCATCTTCACGGAGTTTTCTTTTGCGTCCAGGTTTCTGCCTCGGCATTAGATAAGTCAGCAACGGAAGGCTCGGCAATATAACTTTTCAGTTAAATCAAATCCTAAATACAAGAAACAGAACCTCCAGCAGAAGTAATAACTTTACCCCCATAATACAAAAAGCTCTATAGTTTGAAGGTTTCAAATATAGGTCACTTTAGGCTTAGATTGCAGTTAAAATATAAACACACCACTGATTCGGCTGAATTTCAAATTTATTTCGCTTGTAAACATAAAGCTTAACAAGTTCTGTTTGAAAGAGCACAATCACAAATTGATATCCAAAAAGGTTCGATCATCAATAATGTTCCATGATTCCATCCAGAAAGTGGCAATAACTACTACTAGTTCTATATAATTAACCCAGTCTGATACCAGTTTTCATGATGCTGTTTCAATTGATTTCGTAAATCACCAGACAGATTTAACCCCAATAAAAAAAATTATTCTTAATGTTACATATGCCATACCTTCAACTCTTTTTGCAAGGCCATGTCTCCATACAATTTCTCAAGCTTTTGAGCCCTCTGTTTCCTCTCTTCTAACTCTCTGTAAGAAGAAGCTAATTTTCTGGAAAGGAGTTGATCAGGTAGCCGTCAATGCAACGATGGCAAAACATTTATTGAGCTGGAGAAACATAATACCATCTTATGTATGACTTGTTACCGTTAAGTAGTTTGCCGATTACATGCCATGATGCACAAGAATATTTCACGAGTTAAAGAACAGTAAATCATTCAACAAACCAACAGTTCAATTCATTCTTCTCAAGCATAATACCAATAATATTAGCCACACATATAATGCAACTGTACCAAATTCCACAACAGAAGTGCAAACCACCTCTTTATACGAGAAGGGATGTTGCCAAAACCAGGTGCATTGCTGCTTTGTTCCATCCTAGATTGCATTTCTTTGGCTTCTTCTCTGAAACAAAACAGCTAATTGCCTCAGCATTGAAATAAGATTACGAAGACAGTAATTTCAACTGAGAAAATGGCAATCAACATGAATGTAGCGGCTGCACCTGTCTTCAGCAAAGTAAACATGCCTATTTGCACGCTTGTTATCGAGTTCATGAAGCATTGAACTGAATCGTTCAATTTTCTACAAAGGGATCACATTCAAATTAGAATAGAGTAAGCACTTAATCACAAGAAAAGTACTTATTTGCTTTGATTGTTCTTAATATCATCACAAACCTTCTTTTCACTTTGAATACTCTGAAGGATGTATCCCATATCTTTATTTTTTAAGAGCATAAGTTCCTCTTCAGTATACTTATTTGCTTCAGGCCTAATGAAAAGCACGACATTTCCCAAGTTAAAATAGAGAATATATCAAACCATGAACAGCTAGAGGGACCATACTGTACTTGTACATACTTAAGCCTATGAATTCCATTGACGGTCCTGCTATTAATCATCTTAAAGTAGAACTCATCTGGGTTCCTAAATGCTGCCTTCTCCTTCAGTTTCTGTTATTCACCACAAGCAACAAGGGCAATAGGTTAACATATTTAGAACATGTGTGTGTGTGTGTGTGTGTGTGTGTAATCAAACAAATGAAAATGTTCCCTTGAAGTCTACTACGTCATAAATTTTCCTTTACATATAATCTAAAAGCACTGTATTGCCAAGATTTCGAGCCTAGCAAGCTGCCTCTAAGCAAATGAATATCATGGTCACATAAACCTTGAAGCCACAAAACATATTAAAAAAAAAGACAAACTAGTGAACTACTCATCATTCTCCCTCGTTACATTGGTAAACAAAAGAGAATGCTGGATAACTACACAACAGCTAACATTGCTAAAAGACAGATAACAAGCATAGAACAGAAGTGATACCCTGATGATTTCTTCCTTCTTCCTGTACGCCCGCGCCCGAACAATATAGTCCTTGTGTTTCTCTAGAAGCCCAAACCGCTTCCTCGCGTCCCTGCAAAAAACTCCCACCATCCGAACACCAGCTCAGTACAAAAAATCCACACATGCCGGAGAAGCTCGGGCGCCAAACAGCCGCCGCACAAGATTTCTCGACGGCGGCGGCGCAACGGCGACCATTCGAGATCGATCGAGCTTGGCACAGCAGCGGGAAGCATTTGAAGCCGGTGGTGGAGACTGGGGAACTCACGGCTGGGCGCGCTCCTTGTGGGCGCGCCGCGGGATCGCGTTGCGCAGCGACGACATCACCCTCCAGCAGTGGCGGATCCACCTCCCGGGCCGCCGCGCGGGGCGGGTTGGGTTGGGGTCAGCTGCCCGGGCTCCCGTGAATGTGTTCAAGGGATCTAGGGGTTCATCATCAAAATAAAGAAAATTAAATCATATTTATTGAAAAAACACAAACTATTCCGTCGAATTCGGATCAAATCTGAGATCACACGACAGGGGGAAAACCAAACGAGAGAGAGAGAGAGAGAATCTGGGAACCAGAGGAGGAGGTGAGGCAGCGGTACCAGAGGCGAGGCAACGCACGGCGGCGAGGCGGCGCCAACGAGGAGGCAACCTGCGAGCGAGGCGGACAGACTACAGAGGCGGCGACCTGGCGGCGTCGTGGATGGAGGCGAGGGTTAGGAGGCACTGACAACGTGCGAGGCAGAGGCAGACCTGGCCAACGGGCCGGCCCAGTTCAGCTGGTTCGTTTCCGGGCCGGCACGGTTCGTTCCAACGGGCCGAGTCCCCGCCCAGGTTCGGTCGCTGCTTGAACCGAACGAACCGGGCCGGCCCGGGTTCGTTTGGCGCGGGTTGGTCCGGTCGGGCCAATTTTCGTGTAATATATTAAAAAAAATCAGAAAAATCAGAGAAATTTAAAAATGTAAACCATAATTCATGTAATTAATTAAAAAATCATATATATATATATATGAAGAAATATTTAAAATACATTGTAGAGCTTTTTTATTAATGTGTATTTACATGGCTGTCTCGTTAAAAACTTTGCCAAGTAAAAACTTAAATTTGAGAAAACCTTTACAAAGAAAAAAGAGTACAGCCTAAAACTGTACAATACAAGCATAAAAAATTTTGGGGCATTCTTCAATCTTCATCAAGTTTTAAGCCTCCGAATGCAGTTGCCAACTCTTAATTTTGTCTCTCGGCGACGATTTTTGCTGTCGTCTTTCAGCTAATGCCCAATCCTTTATACTCAGTAGTATTTCGACCATGTTACTATGAAGGGAAGTCCGTCTCTTCTCCAGTAGGCTAAAAGCGGACTCGGAAGAAGCTGTATAGACCGGAACAGTTAACACATCCCATGCTAGTATGGATAGCACCAAATATGTTCCACTATGTTGCTGTTACTATGTAAGAATATTAAACTCTTTTTCTTGGAAGTCGACAACGTCCTTTGATAAACCTGTGGCATGTGGCGGTGACAAGACGAGGCGAGGCACGGCACGGTGGCGAGGCACGGCAAGGCGGCAAGGCAAGGCAAGGCGCTGGCGGTGGCGTGTGGCAGCGGCAAGGTGAGGCGGTGGCGGTAATGGCTAGGCGGCGGCAAGGCGAGGCGGCATGGTTAGGAAGATGAAGATTAGATGCTGACATGTGGGTCTATAATGTCAGGAGGAGAGAAAAAAATACAAAAAAGAATGAAAAATAGAAGAAAATGAGAGAAATGATAAAAAATGACCAAAATATCATTGGTGGGAGAAATTCGCGTGCACGATGTCATACACGTTAAGGCCATCCAATTTAATGTCATATTGGTTTAATTGAGTATCATTCATCGTATTTGTCCTAAAACGAGAGGGCTTTTTTGCAAAAAAAGAATCGGCAGACGAAAAAAGTGATGAAAGAAGAAATTCTATTCTCTTTAAATATTATATAGGTAGAGATAAGTGTAAGCGAGTAAACGACACCGCTTTTGTATTATTTGCTGCATGGCATCCTCGTTATAAAGCATGTTTCTCGCAGGAGCCTTTTCCTGGTTACTGCTGCTGCTGTTTGCACTTCTTCTCACATAAAACTTTACAGCCAATAATCAAAATTGTAGTGTCAGAAAACAACAGCTCCGGGTTTTCACCATCTCTAATCCTGCCTATCCAATACACTGGTTGGAGTAGTGTCATCGGAGATTCAGAGGAGACTGGACAACCAAAGGCCAGTCTGCTATCAGACATTCATAATCTCTGGCTTCACGAATTCAAAACAGCACGATCTTCTTTCAGGATTCCACGAATCACAAACTCACAATCCTGCAGCCTTTCGACCACCACCAAATTTCATTGGTCAGCAAGCAACTCAGCATGGATATCGATTGAGAAGATCCACCTTATACAGCTTTCGGCTGGACCTGCTCAAAGTCAAACACCTCGAACATCATGCGTCGTACATCTGGTTTGCCATAGACGCAGTATGCGAGCCCGTGTATGGCTTGCTGGACGGCAGTCGTAGAAGGATTTCTTAGACGCCGGTTATGTTCAAATTTGTCTTGCACCGACTCCCCGTAAATGATGTAGTGATGCAGGTGTTTGTCCCGCAGATATCGTCCACAATACTTGTTCATCAAAAACCTGCGATGCTTCTCCGCCAACCACCTGCCTGGTGCATCGAGATGCTTCATGAGCAGTCTCTCTGCCATCACTAAATCCTACACAAAGAAGTTTCAGTACGATACTTGGTCTACTCTAATGTAGAAGATGCTGAAATTTCATGAGGGTAAACACAAACCTGAATCTTCTGGCCAGCATACTCCAGCCGCTCGTAACAGAATCTTGGATGCTCAAATTTATGCCTTGAGGGATGCAAGAAGCACAACTGCAGAGAGACAAATCATAATGATGGTTCTGACTTACAACATTGCAGATTTAGGTAAGAGTTTCAACATAATAAACTCTTAGAAATTAGTTTTCTTCCTAGCACAAAAAGTTACTTTTGATATAGTTTTGTAAATTACAGTCTATTTGTAAACTGGACTGTGGCAATTAGGGCTATTAGTTTTTCTCCTCAAAACAACATAGTAAATGAAGTGGCTGGTCAGGTTTCTCTTTCCCATGTAATGAAGCAAAGTAACGCATATAGCCTAGTGGGGTTTGTATGGATAGGGATTTATTTTGAACTAAACCCAAAAACTTCCCAAAAAAAACACATCCAAGCACCCTCATAATCATGGCATCATCATACAAATCAAAACAGTACTACATAAAACCTGAAATCAGATAGAAGGTTATGTGGCACATTCACAGCCTCAAACCTTCCTACTGAATAAAAGGCAACTAATGTCTCATAATGAATTGGCAAATACTCATATAGAATTCTGCGCTAATACTTCCCATATGACTTTTCAGAACCTTCTTTGTTGAAGCTGAACCTTTTCTATCACATAACTGAATCATATCATTCATTCATGCTTTTCACAAACATCTTACTTTTATCACACTATTGCTCTGAATCACAGACAAGATACAATAATGTTAAAATCTAGTTTGTTGGCACATATACAACCACTGTAGCGTTCATCCTCACATTCCAAATCATTTTCCTCATTCTATCCACAACTACAGATATCATAGGAGGCCAAGAAGATATCCCCAACTCACTCTTTAACCAATCCTATTCATGGTGTGATGAAAGTATGATTCCCAACTGTGTTGATTTATACACAGGCAAACATAACAATTGACTCTAGTCCCTAATGCCTTTCGCTAAATGTTTTCAATTTTCCAACACTCATGGTACCTTTATTGAAGCATTCTAATCTATTACTCAGATATAATGTTGCATATAAAAGCAGTGCCATTGTAACGACAATGCCGGTTTAAGAACAAATGACAATGGAACTACAAAACATAGAAAAATATCAAAAGTTTAAATTGCTCTATAACAAGAATATTAGGCACTGTGTTTGTGTCAGCATGAAAGGAAAAGGTTAGTTGCTACAGGAAGCATAATTCATAAGACTGAGAGTATATAATGTTTAGAAAGAGGCTTTCCATAGAGCCAGAAAAGAATATGAGGGGGAAAAGGGCATAGGGTTGTAGAATTACCTGTAGACCAAGCCCAAGCTCTATATTTCTCGCTTCTGTAATTTCTGGGATTCTGTCATTCATAGGCAACGGATATCCTAGGGTGCTCATGACCTTGGGTCTATTGTCAAAATCCCAAATATTTCCTCTAAAACGGTGCATGCCTGGTGGCACACATGCTCGGAAAAGCCTAGGATGAGCAAAAAGAGCATCTGGTGGGGGCTGCATGGGATGTAACAAGATGAGAAAGAAGCAAAAAGTGAATGCATACAGCAAGCAATAGAAATAGTTGCCACGAACTAGAGTAATTCGGTTGTCTCGCCCTACCTTGTAGGCAGCAACATCCTGCCATGTGAGTTGTCTCTTTTCAAACTCCACAGAGACATAATCAACATCTTCTAGTTGGCGTCGCAGTTTTGGCTGGCAGCTCTCATCTTCAGGGTCCATCCCAAACGCCTCAAAAAGAACACGATAGACTTCAGGCATTCCAAAGCACAAATATATAGCCCCAAACAGTGCCCAGAATACAGCCCTGGAACATAGACAGACATTTTGCTAATGGATTTAACAAATTATTATGTGTGTCAGTTAACAGCACAAACTGCTGCAACAAACCAAACATCCAAGAGAAACTTCTTCATGATATATATAGTATGATCATGATGAGAAATTATAGTTATGTGTTCCACATTCTCATGGAGATGGATGGGTGCATATCTGTGTAAAATCTTACATGCATACATGGAAGCCACTGGACCATTAAGGCTGCAGACACATCAACTAACGTTCAATCATACAGTGGCCAAAAAAACAGCTGAGATTTTCTCATTAACATTAATATTATTGTTTGTATACATTCAAATATAAGAACTCAAACAACCAATGTGTCAACAGGATTAACACTAGTTAGGTGAATCCCTGTCTTAAATAGCACTAAATCACCATTAGGATATAGCAAGTGAAGACTATCAAGAAGATGAAGTGTAGAATGGGGATCAAGCTCATATGAAAAACATTGCTAAAGATCTAACTAACAGGTGGCATTCAAACGTTAAACATATATGCAGCTATTTTAATTACAATGCAGAACTTCCTAGGTCCTCCTAAAAATTTCTTGTTAATTGCAACTATGTTGTGCGATATGTAGTTGTTTCGGCTTGAACAGACCTATCACTGATTACTCACATTATCCTAATGCACGACCACACACCAGAATATCCTAATGCATGACCACACACCAGAATTCTAACTCTACATTTTCATTCGCATATTTTCAGTATATAATCAAGGAAATGCACACTTACTTTGCTGGTGGTTCACGGTCCTTCCGAATCATCTTATCCAAATCATCGTAAGGAAACACCAAATTCTGCAGGCTGGCTGCCTTGATCCACTTCGGCAGCACTTTCTTCCCGATCAGAGCGAACACCCGCTCCCGCATCGGCCCAGGGGATTCCCTGGGGTACCTCTGCAAGAAGAACTCGCAGAACGCGAGCTCCAGCACGTACTGGCCCAGGAACCACAACCTGGAGTGGCCACTCCGGACGTGGCGCGTCCGCGTGCGCTCGCAGGAGGGGTCCAGGTGCTGGAACGCGAGGTAGAGCAGGACGTCGAAGTGGCGTGAGGGGCAGTCGTCGCCGTCGCCAAGCGTCTCCGAGGGGGCGAGAGGGTAGCCGAGCGCCTGCTTGGCCTCGAGGAGGTACTCGTCCATCCAGGTCCTGTCGGCGGCGGAGAGCGGCGCGGAGGGGAGGCAGGAGGAGAGGAGCGGGAGCGATTTGAGAGACAACTGCGGGCTGTTGAGGAATCGCTGGGTGAGGCGCTCGTCGTCGAGCGGCGGCTTCAAGATGAAGCGGCGTGGAGGATGCTTCTTCTTCGGGAATACTGCCTTCTTGCGCTCTGCGAGCTCCCGGAGGAGGCGGCTCGGGCTGTTCGCCGGCTCAGGCGGGGAGGCCGGCGGGGGAGGGGTGTAGTCGGCGGCTACGGCGTGGATGCTGACGCGGCGGCGCGCGGTGGGATGGTGGAGGGGGAGAGGGGCGAGGGTTAGAGCTTGGAACGCCATGGCAGGTGGTGCCATGGTGCTGGTTTGGGGCTAGAGGAAGACGAAGAAGAGGATAAGCGGAGCATGATAGGAGGAGGATCAAGGGCCGTCCATTTTGTGATTGATGGCTTGGATAGGGACGATCACTCGCTTGATCAGTTAAGCGGGCAAAAGTATCTTCTCGTTATTATCACGGCAAAAACATGTTCTTTCGGCTTAACGACTTATCAACTTTTAAAAAGAAATATGTTTTGAATTTTTAGATTCCGTTTTTTTGCTGTTTTGAAGGTGGATCATGAAGTTAAACGAATTGTATCGAATCTCAAAACTATCTTAAAAAACTTTTAAAATTCAGTCATTTCAACCGTTCGGTCTTTCAGATCAGTTCAAAAGAACATGACCTAAAATAACACACTCATTTTGGTTTCTATTATTGAATCAAATATATACACTTCAATAGCAACAAATAGCACACTTAATTTTTATCGCTCCATCGCTATCTCAAAGTCCCCCAAATCGACTAAAAATGCACGCATCATTCACCTGTAGGAAGCAAAAAAAATCATGTCTAATACAAACAAAACTGTAATCAGAAACAACAACTAATGGCCCTAATGGCACAATACAGCTAGCATTTTTCTCACCTCATCAAAAGTTTGGGCATTTGTAGTACACCATTTCATGATTCCCGAATCTCGACTACCTGGTTTAGCACGGGGTATCAGTATCATCCGCTAGGGAGAAAATCCCGAAAACCAACCGAAAACGAAGAAAGCCGCCAAAGGGTGTCCATTTTTGGTTTGAACGAAAATTTTGAAGCCCATAGCCATCCATTGTCGAGAGGAGCCTCACGGGCTAGGCCGTGTGTTTTCACCACGGCGGGATGGGATGCAGATACTCTGCAGTTACTGCACTCTTCAGTTGGGTCGTTAACATGTGGGAGGATCCGGATCTGGCGGGATGGGCCGGATAATTACCAGTGAGGCAGTGACATGTCCATGAGTCCATCCACCCACAGTGGGCCACAGGCCCACCTCCCACTCTCCTCGCCGGTTCGCTCCACGCCACACCACCAGCTGCCTCTGGCTCCCCTCGGCCGCGGGCTGTAGTCCGGCGCTCCGGGCGCCGCCACCCATCCCGCGCCGCAAATTCGCAACCCCGTCCATGGCGAACCCGAGGAGGGCCATCGCGCTGCAAATCAACACCCAGGCCGCGCCTCTCCCCGCCGCTGCCTCCTCGTCGCCGTCCTCCTCCTCCTCCTCTGTCCTGCCGCCGTCGCTCGTCCACTTCCTGAAGCGGCCGGCGTCCTTCCCCTTCCTCCTCTCCCTCTTCGTCCTCCTCACCTGGATCTCCCTCCGCTTCCACCGCCCCACCCCCTCCGCCTCCCTCCGCCGGCCTGACGTCGTTCACGACCCACAGGCCAACCTCGTCCGCTACCCCGCCGCGCTCTACCCCTCCCCCATCGCCGCCAACGACCGCGGGTGGCTCCTCGACCCTGTCGCCGCAGCCCGCGATGCAGGCCTTCCAGGTGAGCTCCTCTGTTTCCTCACAAAGTACATGTTCAATTGTTCATGTCGTTGTGTTCGGTTGTGATGTTTCTTGTGTGCTGCTAAATTTTTTTCGCAAAATAGAAAGATAATGTGGCAAGTGTGTGATAGAACAGATCACATTGCGTGAGAAATTGTGAACTCTAGGTCTGCGGGGATGCGCATTTCTATCCGTCTACCAGATACAGCAAACATTAGTTGTTTGTTCCGAAGTTAATTTCTTTTCGAAAAACTGACAGGAGCTCTCCCTATTCCTTATAAAAGGAGTGAGAGTTTGCACGGAACAAAAAAAGGAAGTGGTGCAAAAGCAAACTCTAAACATAAACTATAGAAGGCTGGAACCGACAAAAGAATTAACGGAAAGAAAACTGGAAGCTACCACCATCAGCCATTGTCAAACACTGCACCAGTGAGGGCTACTCTTCTATTTTGCAGATCACTCTTGATCAATTGAATTATTTGAAGATAGCTACTATAGCTGGCATCGAAAATTCTTCTGTTTCTTTCCTTCCAGATGTTCCAGCAAGTATACAAAATGATTCCATCAAAATTCTGCCTCATTGATTTATGGAAGTGATTTCTCGATGATAGCCACCATAGCCCGAAATTGGCCTGGTGATCCGGAAGCTAAATTGAGTTACTTCTATCCACACCTTGCAGAACAGTGCACCAGATCATTTTTGAGTTCCGAAGTAAATCATGTTTGTTCATTGAAGTAGAAATGGTTAAAGGCAAAACTAGCTGAGCGTCTGAAATGGTACTGGAACGGCAGCAAAAACAGGTGTCGTGTCACACGTGAGAACACCTTTAGGACCATCACTAAATCCTGTCTCATCTCACAAAATCACTTTCTGCATCTTAGTTCAAGTATGGATGATCTGTTGCTAACCGGCCACCAGAACCCATTCATATTGCATCATGCTGCTGTCCAGATTGGTTTAACTTCTCACAGGTGTGTTAACTCAATGACATGCTTGTTTGGCATTTTGTTAGATATAGTTGTTACATAAAACCGGTAAAGGCACCTTAGTTGGTTGAAGAAATATGTCCTCTCTTTTTTTTACAGCATTGTGTGTTGTTCAATACAAGGACATATATATCCCTTAATAACCACCGGCATCAAGTGACTTCCCAATCAACATAGGACTACATCAAGGATCAGCTTTGAGCCCTTATCTCTTTGCCTTGGTGATGGATGAGGTCACAAGGGATATACAAGGAGATATCCCGTGGTGTATGCTGTTTGCTGATGATGTAGTACTAGTGGATGAAAGCCGGGCGGGAGTAAATAGGAAACTAGAGTTATGGCGGCAAACTCTGGAGTCGAAAGGTTTTAGACTTAGCAGGACTAAAACCGAATATATGAGATGTGACTTCGGTACTGCTAGACAGGAAGAGGGAGATGTGAGTTTGGAAGGTCAGATAGTGCCCAAGAAGGATACTTTTCGATACTTGGGGTCGATGCTACAAAGAGACGGGGATGTCGATGAAGATGTTAGTCATAGAATCAAAGCGGGATGGATGAAATGGCGTCAAGCATCCGGTGTTCTATGTGACAAGAGGGTACCACAAAAGCTAAAAGGCAAGTTCTATAGGACGGCTATTAGACCTGCGATGTTGTATGGTGCAGAATGTTGGCCTACTAAAAGAAGACATGTTCAACAATTAAGTGTCGCCGAGATGCGTATGTTGCGTTGGATTTGTGGGCATACAAGGATGGACCGAGTTCAAACGATGAGATACGGATCGACTAGGGTAGCCCCAATTGAAGAAAAGCTTGTGCAACATCGACTAAGATGGTTTGGGCATGTGCAACGAAGACCTCCAGAGGCACCAAAGCATAGCGGAATCATAAGGTGGAATAATGATGTGAAGAGAGGTAGGGGTCGGCCAAACTGACCTTGGGAGGAGGCGGTTAAGAGGGACCTAAAAGATTGGAATATAGCAAGAGAGTTAGCCTTGGATAGAAGTGCTTGGAAAGCAGCTATCCACGTACCTGAGCCCTGACTAGGCTCTTCCTTGTGCTTCTTTTCAAAAAACTTTTTAAACCCTCGTCCTTCTTGTTTCTTTTCCCCTTCCCCTTTTTTAGCGGTTTGTTTTGGGTTTCAACTCTAGCCTACCCCAACTTGCTTGGGATTTAAAGGCTTTGTTGTTGTTGTTGTTGTTGTAATAACCACCGGCATGGTTAACTGTGTTCCCCAGAAATGTTTTGGTCGCTGCTTTGTCCCCTTTCATTCCATCTATATTCTATAATGTTGTAAATCATTGAGAATATACTACAACTACAAATGATAGACTGATAGTTGAGTGGATTTCTTATTTGATAAGCAAGCATTGAACAAGACCTGTATTCACAATTATCACTTCAATTTATTTATTCTATCTTGTTGTCATGTGACCCATCTGCCATGGTGTTCAATATGTATCTTTCTTCCCAAGGGATAAAAGGAGAACATTTGCAGCATGGATGTAGCGGCAAATTGATTTTAGCCAACCAAGTTCCTTTCGGGCTTTATTTACCTTCTTTAATCCTATCAGTAGACGCCCTTCTTGTAGGAAAACAAGTAAGCATGGTTACTACAATAATTCTTTGTTGATTGAGCATGAGTGTAATCGATTGATTAGCAGGGCAGCTTGGCCCCATCTTCTGTTTTTAGCTCATGCTTCTGCCACTGCGAAGCATTTATCCTTCCCTTGGTCATTATTATGGGACAATGTTTACAAAAATAAGTGGAAGCCATAAAGATAAAAGGTATGAATTTTAAATTTTAGTAGGAACTATGGAAGAAACACACATGCTTAATATCTATGTCATGTAAGGTTGTACCGTTGTACGGCATTTGTATTTATAGCTTAAAGAGAACTGATGTGAATGGAACATTGATAACTTTCGTGGCATAACTCAGCTGAAAATTACTTATTTAATTCCCAGGTGGGGCGCTAGTCTGTTTATCATTGCACGTTGGACAGATACTGCCAGGTGGTTTACGTGGCAACCATCGTCACCATACATGTAATGAAACATTCATCATCTGGGGTGCCAAGACAAAATTCAGGGTAATGGTCTTCCATTTTTTTTTTTCAGTTCCGGGGAACTGTGTGCTTCTAGTATTTAGTGTTTACTGGTTGTTTTTCTGTAATCAACAGTTAGAAAATGCTGATGTAAAAGATAAAGGATATGGAGAAGCCATAATTGCTGCTGATGAGGTGGCAATCGTTGCAAGTGCAAGATCAACAGCACATGCCTTGGTCAATATGGATGTCAAGCCAACCTTCTTCTTGGGATGTCAGGACACACCAATAAATCCCAACAGCTCTAATACTGACTACAAGGTCTGGAAAGACCTTTGACGAGTAATTATCGAGGCTAATACTATGAATAGGAATTGGAAGTAGCATGATGTAGCATTCAGAAATTATCTTATCACCATTGGTTATGATTTTAAAACAGATATTTGTGTATAGTTATGAGGGCTCTTGTCGTTGGTCATCGATTCTTTTATCACTTGCTTTCACTTGTACAGATGCCGATAGTCCTTCTCTTGTCTCAGTCTGATACCAGCTTTGAGGCTAACTTCTTGGTTTAAAGATTTTCGGAGGAGCTTCTTTGCTTGCGGGCGAAAGATACGTCTGCAGAGCTGCTACTTTTCGTTGATCGCTCTCTTTCGAGCGACGTGTTGGTAAGCAGTATGGATATCAGCATATAAGGTATTGACAGGACGGTATAATCACGAATGGTAAGATATTGTATATTGTGCTAATGGCCATTGGGAGTTTATGGTTTAGGATTACCTAAGGATACAGGCACACGCATCGCCCTATCGCTTGTGGTATAGCACAGTAGCAGGAAGCACTTGTGTGCTGTCGACCTTCCAGGACCTTGTTTGTCTGACTCTGACTTGCATTTCTTCGTCTCCTTTTCGATTGTTCACGATCAGCATCGTCTATCCGCGAGCTAGATTTTTCTCCTTGGGCTTTTATGTGTCACAGATTTTTTTGTCACACGTGTGAATCCTCAACCACATATATAAACTGAAAAGGAAACGAGATATTTTAAACAACATGCGTGCACAACGTAGGCCCTGTTTGGATGACCTGTTTTCGGCCCGAAAACGACCTGAATTCGGGCCCGAGTTTTTTTTTCACTGGTTTGATAAAGGAGCTACTTGGATAGCCCTAAATTCATTTATAATTACACCCGGTCTGGCCTAATTCACTCGAAAAAATAAAAAGCCCAACCCAAGCCTATGAAAAAAAACGGTAGATATCGGGCCCTCCTGTGCTCGCCCCGTCGCCTCGCCCAGTCGCCTTGCCCTAGCCCTAGCGGCGGTGGCCGGAGCGTGAGGAAGGGAGGGAGCGGCAGCGACGACGAGAGTCAAGCTGCGGCGGTTGCAGGTGCATAGTGGCGGCGGAGGTTGAAGCTGCGGCGGCGGAGACGATGTCGAGATCCAAGCTGAGGTGGCGGCGGCGACAAGAGATTAACGAGGTGAAGGGAGCGTGGCTACCGCACTATCGGAGTGGTAGGAGAATGTAAGAGAAAAATCGACCGGGCTACATAGTAGTATGATTCTATATATATTTTTTAAAAAAATATAAAAAGACGATAAAAGTGATTAATGGAGGTAGGTCAGAGTGGAATCGGATACCATTGTACCAAAGCCACGATTTTTCAAATTTATCAGCATTTCTTTTCCAAAAACAAAAAAACTCGATATCACAAGTATCAACAGCTCCCAATCCTCCTCCTATATAAACGAGCCTCGGCCTGAGATTGAGAGTCGCCTCCCGACGCAGACCATTGACGCGCAGCTCCCCTCGCCTTCTCGAAGCTTCCGTGGCCATGGCGGACCAGCTCACCGACGAGCAGATTGCCGAGTTCAAGGAGGCCTTCAGCCTCTTCGACAAGGACGGCGACGGTATCCACCTCTCTGCCCCCGCTCGCTTCCCCTCTCCTGTGCATTAGCTGATCCCCACGCGCCGAGCTCCTTGCTCGATCCGGCTCGCCCGGCGCCGGGGCTTCCACTGGCACGGCGTGGTATGCTCTGTTTTGCGCGCCGCGTGCTACATGCCTGGATCTGACGGTGCGCCTTCGCGCTCAGGGTTATGGCGAACTTTTGTGTGAAGTGATCCGGTGGTAATTGAGGATCTTGCGTGTAGTGATCCAATCTATTCTGTGGTTTGGAACATGATGTCGTTTGTGTGATTTATACTTGTTGTCTTGGGTCGATTTGGCCTAGCTTAGTGCTCGATCATTGGTGAATGGTCATCTTGTTTTATTTTTAGTAAACCATGCCAAATTTCAAAGAACAACATCCAAAGAAGTATCTAAATACAGTGCTGTTTTGCACATCTTGCGTATCTAAATACAGTGCTGTTTTGCACATCTTGCTTTTTCATCTTGTGCATCTCGGGATCTGATTCCTTAGATGTATCGGTTTCTAGTTAAGACTTGAACCCATGAACACAAAGCTCCTACCCTCTCAATTTATCAGCAACCATGTGGAGATTATTAGTTGTATGTTGAAGTAATATGGATTGTTTTGTTATCTACTCCATGGGATGGACTCAGATTCTATCATATTGTACATATGGAAAAGAGTGAAGAATAAAGTGCCCATGGAATTCCTCTTTAAAAAAAGTGGACATGGCTCATGCAAGAGAATCTGGACTAAAATCTCAATCGGTTAACTCTATTGGCATAGAACAGAACGCCTAGAGATGGGACCATTCAATAATACTTTCCAAGGGTATGCTACAGCATATACTAGGCCAGATTGCAAGCTATTTGGATGTGAATCTGATGGTGCCTCATAGTTTGAAATAAAATGTTTATTATTAATTAGAGTAATGAATTTATGATAATCAGACCATATCATTTATTTATATTATTACCCCTTAGTATTTATGGATTTACTCTTGAAACTTAATATCAGATAGTTTGGATGTGATGAATTCAATATGCGAAGAGATTCGGCCTTTCTAGTTTGGATGTTTCTGAGGCATTTTTGTCACCTGACGATGGTTTTAAAAAACTATGGGCCTGATTTTTTCTAACTATTTTGAGAAGGAACTTCATAATCAAAGCATGTTCGGTCATACACCCTTACTCAACCGTGATATTGTTTTGTATGCATTCAAGTTCAGTTCAGGTCTTAAAGCTGGTTTTACACCCTCAACAAAAATGAGTTATCCTGATTAGATGGATCTTTTGACTTGTCTGATCCAAATCTTCGTACCTTCTAGTTTCTGCACGAGTTGTTGTTAATTTAAGTTGGCCACCGCAGTACACATTCTCTCACTTATAACTGCCTTACCATGTGCTGGTCTGATTGCTCAGGTTGTATCACTACCAAGGAGCTTGGGACTGTGATGCGTTCACTTGGACAGAACCCTACCGAGGCAGAGTTGCAGGACATGATCAATGAGGTGGATGCGGATGGCAATGGCACCATTGACTTCCCAGAGTTCCTGAACCTGATGGCCCGCAAGATGAAGGACACCGACTCCGAGGAGGAGCTCAAGGAGGCTTTCCGTGTTTTCGACAAGGACCAAAATGGGTTCATCTCTGCCGCCGAGCTTCGCCATGTCATGACCAACCTTGGGGAGAAGCTGACCGATGAGGAGGTCGACGAGATGATCCGCGAGGCCGATGTGGACGGCGATGGTCAGATCAACTACGAGGAGTTCGTCAAGGTCATGATGGCCAAGTGAGGAAACTCCCTCTGAAATAACTTTTTTCTCCGGAAAAAGAATGAATCATCTGGCAGGCTTACAAGCCATTAGTACTCCCTACTCCATGATATTTCAAGCACCAACCATGTTGGTAGAAACATCTGAGCTTTGGCTAGGTGTAGTCACTGGGGGGAGAGACATACGCTATGCATGTTTCTTCGTTTGAGACCTCTTGTTTCCAGTTGGTTGTGGCCTTGCCCTTCACCACTCCAGTTCTTATAGCTCTAGGATTTGCTTCCCTGGGCTGGGTGGTCTTTGTGCGGGCCTATCGTTCAGTCGTGAAATCCTCACTGCAATTTCTTTTTCCCTCATTCAAACTATAAATCTGCACTACCTGGCAACCACACAATGCAACTCTGTGGAGCCTCCCGTCGAGTCGAGCCGTACGTGCCACAGAAATCGAAAGGGAAAATTGTGCCGCCCGTACGTGGCTTTGCTCCCTTGTTTGGTGTGTCACGGATGCTCGGCCAGCTCGGTTGATACTGATGGTATGTACGCGACTGCATCCGTCCAGCAACATCGCGCGAAAAAAAGAAAAAATGAGCGGAGTTATTGAGACAAGGACGTCGAGCGTGCAGGCCAGGACCATCTTGCCAGGCGTGCCGGCCCAGGTTCCAGCAGAGCGAGTAGTGGGCGACACACCTGGCGTAGTGGCGTCCTGGCCGATGGTCCACAGTGACCATACGAGCATTTGGCTGGTTGCTACATTTTTTTTTTCGACTGCCAGCATAATTGAAGTTATAAAGTGCACCACACAGCAAAATAAGATTAAAAAAATCACCTAGGAATGAAGAGACTCGTAGAGCGAGCCCTGGATGTGAAGTGCTCACACACACAATCTCTGTGCAGGCGAAGGAGGAAGAGGGCTGAGGAGAGGAGGCAGAGCAAGTCGAGCGCAGCAGGGCCATCCAGAACTGCATCGGCGAGCAAGCGTGGCCAGAAATGCGTGATCCTGTAATAGGTAGGAAACCACGCGACTGCTGTGTTGGCGGCTGTGTCTGCTTGTACAGTTGTACCGGGAGCCGTGCTCATGCTTCCTATCAGATGAATGTGGCTGTGATGTGAAACATCAGATAATCTTCGATTTTCGGTGCATGATGCTGATGAGAAATAACACTGTTTTTTTTTAGTGTGAAGAAATAACACTGGTTAGGAAAAACAAATGGACCGTGACGTCCGCCACTCGTAACTCGTTGCCAATTTTCGGAGTCCGTGAGCTCCACCAAGCCACCCCGGCCCGTGTGGACGGCCCAGTTAGTCAGGCTGTGCTGGACGATGGGCCTCTGTGGACGGCCCAGATAAGCAGACTACACACGGACGCGCGATGGCGCAGGCACGTATCCCGTCTCGGCGCCTCCCAGCCCAGTACCAAACCTGAAACCACATTGCCACTGCCTGCGCGGCGGCGCTTCCACCGGAGGCCGCCTCGCCGGTGACGGCTCCACCGGCCAGTGGTCGCTACCACGCCACGCGACGCCTCCAGCGATCGAGGCGGACCCACCAGCCAATGACCCGAAAGAGAGACCGTTAAAGATGATCTTACTAACCTCGCTAACCTAAACTCTTGAGCCAGGAACGAAGCTCTGGTACCGCCTTGTCAGCGAAGGGGATAGGTAGGGAAAGTTTAAGAGCTTTGATTCATGATGCCATAGTCCGTCCATACATGCAGGAGATTACTCCTTTTAAACAGAAAGTAAAGCAGAGCAGTCGCAGCTGCTGAAAATAACAAAGCTGGTACGAAAAAGTTAGTAGCAACTTAGCAAGTATTACCTCCAGTCACAAAAATAAGTCACCGTTGACTTTTGGACACGCCTTTGACCATTCGTCTTATTTAAAAATTTAGTTCAAATATGTAAAAATATAAGTCATACTTAAAAATACATTTAATAATAAATCAAATCATAACAAAATAAATAATATTTATATAACTTTTTTGAATAAGAAGAATGATTAAAGACGTGTCTAAAAGTCAACGGCGACTTCTTTTTGTGACCGGAGAGAGTATTACGACTTCGTAGAGCCCCTGGATTGCCCGTCGATGGCCACCACAACATACCCCTTCACACTTAAGTGAGTTCGGCAGACTCCATGTTTAGATGCCGACTTCCTTCTGAACTTTCTTCGGTTAACAATTTCAAATATCTTCCAAGGATTGCGCCTCAGCATAGTGGCTGTGCCCGTCGTTGTTGTTCGCCTGTGTCAATCCGGATTTAAATAACCGCGAACGACACTGTGTTGGAGTTACTGGAAAATACATCAGCTCCTCCGGGTAACCTGAAAATAAGGACATGCATAGTTACGCCGGTTCTGATTGACTTGATAACGCAGCAATAGCGTCTTCGGGTATGATCTGCAAATATAATATTTTGGCATATAGCGAATAATCGAGGAATCATAAAGCGCATTATCCATGCTTCTTTGTATTTTTCTTTTGCACTGTATTTCAACAGTGTCTTCGGGATATAATATGCAAATAAAGTATTTTTGACATATAACAAGTAATCAATAAATCACGAAGCGCATTATCCATGCTTTTGTATATTTTTCTTTGCACTGTGTCTGGCTGAATCAGGGATTTTCCACTGCTTGACTGCGTTTGATTTTATGCCATGCCTTGGACTGAAAAATATCACCCACTGACTCGTGTAAATAATCTTCGTTATCTCCACTGGCTACCTCCTGTACGCTGTTGCAGTAAACAAGTACTCCAGCTTGTCTCCTTTCTAGCCTCAACATCTCACTTCTCCCTGTTCACCAGAAAGTGACTGTGCTGCGGCATTTGGGTCTGGGAGCACGCCGGCTAGGAGAGCAAGCCACGCCGGCGAGGAGAGGCACCGGCCAGGAACAGGCAGCGCACGGGGCGCACGCCGGCTAGGGACGGCTGCGCTGGCCAAGGGCTGCTCTAGCCATGGGGTTGGCGTCAGATCTGGAGGAAGGCAAAGTCACCAGCCGAGGGAGCGACGGATGATCCTGGAGCACCTGCTGGACCTGCAGAGTCGAGGAGACACGGGGACGGCGCCGGCGAAGGGCGGCGCTGAGCAGAGGCGGAGTGGGCCGGCGCGGACAATACCGAAACGGCACGGATCTGGGCGCGTGCTCCGGCGGCGTGCGGGCTCGAAATCTATACATGGCCAGGTACATGCTCTGCTCATGGCGATCGTATTTCCGCCGGAGAACCCATTCCCTGGATATAGCCAAATTTGTACATGGCAATGATTAGGATGAGAATATTAATCACCTGACATCTCTCTCGTTGCTGAACTCTGCTATTGAGTGAGATGAAGATTTCGGTGACTTGTGTATCTCCGATTGATGTATGTGCCTGTGATGAATCCGTCTATCTTTGCGTCTCTCTCTGATCAATCTGCGTGCCTCCGTCTCCCAACCCCGGATGTGTGTAAGTGTGTAACCTTACCCCGTGTGTGTAACCCTTTTGCGGAGGAGATCGACTTTCTTATATACCGCCTAATCTTGTTTGTTCCAGATGCTATTTTTCCTCGTTAGATTATATATCCTCGGCAACAGAAGAGGTTGGAGATAAGATCACCTCTACCGACACTTATCTGCAGAGACTAGCTGATCTCCAATATTTATTTTTCCCTTTTTTATTTTATCTCTAAAAGAAATCCAAATAATAACCTCTGATTGAAATTTTACCGCCCAACAGTTGTACGATCAGTCGGCCAGCGTCTGAGATTTGCTCAGCGTCCGCGATTTATTTTTGGGACTGGTACACCCGGGATTAAATCCCGAGACACTGGGACACACACGCGTACATGTTGGCCTTGTACATTTCAGTTTAGCGTAGCGTTTCAACAAAGTTTATCTTTTTTATATAGCCTATTTGGTGTAATAATTTGTAATGATTTTTCTCAAGTTTTTTGTAGTCCTCTTAAAGATTTTAAAACTATTTTAATTATTTTTTAATAACATTTAAGATTCTTTTAAAACTTTTAAATTTCGGTGGAACGCTACGCTACGGTACGATAAGCTGAATTGTACAAGGCCATTGAGTGGGATACGTGAGTGTGGTGTGAGTTGTGTGCGTCCGTACCATGTCAAAAATATT
Source organism: Raddia guianensis (assembly GCA_036346415.1). NCBI lineage: Eukaryota > Viridiplantae > Streptophyta > Magnoliopsida > Poales > Poaceae > Raddia > Raddia guianensis. The sequence goes on from CM070534.1 coordinate 62,604,848, forward strand.
TAGATATCTTCCTCTCCTTAGGACATAGGCTCTCTTTGGTTCATGGTCTGATTTGGTTTTATTCGGTTAAATTAAAGTTATTACTTTTTAAAAACCATTCAATGTAACATTTTGTATTTTTTAGAACTATATAGAGTTTTTTAAAAAAAATTAATTTTTTTAGCCTTTTCACGTTTTTAACAACTTTAACTTTTTGAACCAATTTGTGAATCAAAGGTAGAAACGCCTCCCTTCCCCTCGCAGCGACGAGTGGGAGGAGCTGTCTATGGGACGGATAGTTGATGGGGTACGTATCAATATTCAACAGTGTTTTAAATAGCGCGCTAAAGTGTTTAGCGAGGCCCTCCCAGAAACGCTAAGCGACGCTAATCCATTTAGCGTTTTTTCAAAAAACATGCAAAATGCTGGGATTCGCAACAGCTATTTAAATTCAACAAGCCAAGTAGCCAACATAAATTAGTTCTGCAGCTCTTCTACATATTAGTCTAACACTCTAACAGCACACAAACACAGAACACACACAGCACACAAACGCTATAGCGACGCTAAATTGGCCTGTTTGCGGCGCGGTTTAGCGCGCTATTCGCGCTATAGCGGTCTTAGCGTCAATAGCATTAAAATGGGCGAAAGCGTAGCGTCGGCGTCTCCAAAACGCTATAGCGGCGCTATAGCGCGCTATTTAAAACCATGATATTCAATAATCGATCAATCAATTCTATATAACAATTCCCTAACAGGCCGCTCCGTGGTGTGTCCACGTTGACGGCTTGCGTCCCGGCTAGGCCACGTCGGCCGAAAAAGCGGCGGCCGTTCGATCGCGGTCGTTGATTCAATCTAGCCATCCATTCAACAATTATATATAAAAGAATTTTGGTTGGCGGCGGCTTCCTCAACACGGGTCGTTTGCTCAGCTGGTCTTCAGCGCTGCCTCTCACTCCGCTGCTCCGGGTTCGACTCCCGTCTGCTTCCTTTTTTCCTTCCCCCCCTCCCCCCGCGTGTGCCGCCCTCTTCTCCTGCCCATCCTCCTTTTCCAGCCAATGCCGCCTCCCCTTCCTCCACCTGCCGCTTGCCGATGCGGACGCCCCCAGCGCGCTCGGCAGTGACGCTGAGAGGCGGAAGCAGCTCGCCAGGGCCGTCGCCGATGCGGTGCGGGTGATCAACGACAAGGTGTCGGAGGCGCTTGTGGGGATGGATCTGCAGCAGTAGGCGCAGATCGACTAGGCCATCATGGACTTGGACAAGGCACGCCACAACGTACAATGCTAAGACCCCAATCCCTGCCTGTTCTCCTACTCTGCAATTGATCTTCTCCTACATTGCCAACCTCTGTGTGTTAAGATTTATGATGACTGATTATACAGAGAGTGCTACGTTATGTCTAGGTGTTATCCATTAGAACATACAACCGATGTTCCTTATACTTTGCTGCAGGGCAATATTTTTTTTTTGTGAACAAAACGAGGCAGGCGCTCTGCCATTCATCAAGAAGAAGAGAATCAGACATCAGACAAAAGCACTCTAGCCACGGCTAGGAAAACAAAAAGGAATTACATTGGGGCAGCAAGGAGCCCAATGCTCCATCCCCTCACATCCTCCAAAATTCTAACAACCAGCGTCCTAGAGGGAAGATTCTTATGCTGAAAAATGCGTCTATTTCTTTCCTTCCAAAGATTTCAAATAGTGTAGATTATGAGACCATTCAGGACCCTCTTGGCCGCTTTGTCGGCTGTCTGGAAAGAGGCCGCAATCCACCAGTCGCAAAAGCTCATGTTGTTTGTTCATCTAGGCGTTTGAGGGTATTGAATGAGAACATCATTCCAAACTTCTTCAGAGTACGAGCAATGGAGAGTCAGATGGTTAATGGTTTTCGGACTATTTTGGCATAAAGAACATATGGGCTGGTGTGGCCATCCTTTTCGAGCCAAGACGTCAGTCGTATGAATGCGTCCATGGGCGAGAGACCAGGCAAAGAATTTACATTTGTTTTCTGTCTGTGCCTTTCAGATGGTGCCTCCGAGGGACTAGCTTGTGCTGCCCAGAAATTGGAAATGATAGGCCGACTTAGTGGAGAACTGGCCATTCGAGGTTGGAGTCCAAATGATCTCATCAGCTACATCTGTGAGCGTTACACCACGAAGTTGGCTCCAAAGGTGGAGGTTGTCGGTACATAAGGTACCGGGGTGTCCTCTCCACCTCCTCAGAAGGGGGGCAGAAGACGGCGTCATCCAGGAGGATTGAGAAGACCGGGTCAAGTTCCGAGTGGACTGGCGGGCATGCGGGCCCCATCGCTCGAACTCACCCAGGCGTCTCGGCGGCGGGGCGGCTAGACCTCGCTACGGAGACCGGACCCCATGTGCTAGGCGGGCGAGCCCTCCACGTGCCAGGCGGGCGACCAGACCCCAGCACAAGGGCGAGCACCACCCCGACCAGGACACGCGGCGCGCCGGACGAAAGCGGCTTCGGCGACCGTGCATGAGGCGGCTTACGACCGGGATACGTGGCGATCGGCGGTGGCGATCGGACCCGCACCGTATCGATGACCACGTGAGCAGCTGGCAGGGTCGGCGAGACTCTAGGCCCCACCTGCCACCGATGGGACGCGACAAGGCAGCAGGACGTGCGTAGCAGGCGGCTACTGAAAGGATCGCTATGCCGCCTAGAGGGGGGTGAATAGGCGAATAAATCGAAATTGCGGAATTAATAAAGTCAAACAGTAACCAGTCGGTCGGATGTTCCGATGGGGATTGGATGTTCCGACGTGGTACAATACACCCTCCGTCGGATGTTCTAATCTTGGTCGGATGTTCCGACGGACGTTGGATGTTCCGATCCGGGGTATTCTGGATTTGTGAAAACCTGCAGTAAAATCTGTTTTCTCGCAAAACCAAGGTTAGATCTATTCAAGAATACTCAGAACAGGCCAACACAAGTAATAAAGACAACAAAACAAGATCAAGACAAAAACACGGTGATTTTTGTTTACCGATGTTCGGATCTTTGAAGAGAGATCCTACTCACCGTTAGGGAAGGCACAAAGCCCGGATCACCAAGACCCTAATCCCCCTTACCAGCGAAGCACAAAGCACTCACCGGCGATCACTAGTTGAATCCTTTTCCTTGCGGAGGTAGATTCGCACCTTCACAAACTCCGAAGGCACGCCACACAAAGATCGGCGACTCACCGGCGACACCTAGTCGTCTAGGAGCCCTTCAAGCCTCTAAGAGTAACAAATGCGATGAAGAAATTAGGATCGCTAAGTGCTCAAATTGAATCTCTAATTTGTGGAGCACTTGGGTGTCTTGATCTCTCTAGATCTATATCTCACAAAATGAACAAGAGAGAGACAAAGACTAAAGCTTTTGAGAGAAGATGAACAGGAAGAATTAGGTTCAAATCAGGGTGTAATCAGAGAGTAAACAGTGTCAGTAACCTTTGGAAGGTAATAGAGACGGCTTTAAATAGGGAATCCCGAAAACTAGCCGTTGTGCAGTTAATCCCACATCGGATGTTCTGATCCCCCGTCGGATGTTCCGACCCGCGTCGGATGTTCCGATGAAAGTTCCGATGGACCCTTTACTGGATAGCTCTGAAAATTGGCAGACTGGCTCACCATCGGATGTTCCGACCCTCGTCGAATGTTCTGATGGCATAGGTTCTGTATGAGGTGTATTTTGAGTGGAAAACTCACACGAATTTTGAGATACCTAATTTAAGCACTTAGAAACCTTTATAAGCTTCTTTATTTCATCCCTCTTATTAGTACGACATCCCTAGGACTCAATAAATAAATATTTACAAATAAATACTAGTCTTGATGCCTTCTTGCAATACATCCACTTTTGAGGGGTGCACAATCACATGTAAACATGTACCTCATGGAATTAACCTGTATAGCATCTGTGCACAATTCTTCAATAGAAATATTAGCCATATAATTGTTACTCATTAATCACCAAAATCACATAAGGGCCTAGATGCACTTTCAATCTCCCCCTTTTTGGTGTATTGATGACAACAATTATAGTTCACAAATAAATTAAACAAAGAATATATGAAAGAGCTCCCCCTGAAACTATGGCAAAAATAACAACAAGAGCTCCCCCTATATCCTTGGCAAATTTAAATCTAGATGCAATATGACAGGATATATCACACAACGTGAAAGAACTTAAATAACCAGCAATTCACCATTACATCATCATCACAGAATAATTAAATAAGTCTTACAGCCACAGCGTACCACATACACATTGAGTTTAAAACATAGTTTTGCACACACTTAGACATTCAAGTTTCAAACAAGAAATCTAAGATAGGAAATTTAAGATAGGAATGAGATAACTTTTCTTCCTCAGAACATTTCTCCCCCTTTGGCATCAAGACGCTAAAAAGAGAAAAACAAACTGGATCACTCAATCCATTCTGGATCGCTACTGCTGCTGCTGCTGCCACCATGACCACCAGCACCACCACCACCGGTGACCTCATCATCATCGTCGTTGTTGTTGCCGCCACCGGAAGGAGGAAGCCCAAATAGTCCTCGAGTATAGGTGTCAATGGTGGAGTAGGAGGACGCGGAATCATCAGAAAAAAGAGGCATACCAAGATGCTTCTTGATGTCTTGAATCTGCTTTCGACTGTCGTGAAGACGCACAATGGATTCTTGAACCCGATCATTTGTCTTGCGGCACATGCAGAAGATAGATTTCAGCATCTTTTTGATGGAGTCTCCAGAAGATGATGGACTGGACCGAGCTGACGATGGGCCCGCGCTATCACGAGGAGCAGAAGAAGGCCCCGCGCTATCACGAGTAGCCGAACCCCTCCTGGGTGGAGTCACAAAAGTCCCACCAAGGGAAGCCAGTCCACGGGTGGTGACAAGGTAGGGAGTATGCTTCACATCCAGTACAAACTTGAGACCAGTCACATGGATGATCATGCTCATGAGATAAGGAGCATAAGGGCAGCTTCTCTTTGGATCACTGGCACTGATCTTGATCTCACACCAGATGAAATCCAGAATATCAAAGGGACGCTCACGCGGACCAATCTTCATCAGAAGGTTGCGAGAATAGGAGAGAACACGAGAAGCGTCACCTTCTTTAGGACAGAGAGTCTTGCGAAGGATGCGGTTGAGCACTTGATAGAAGGGCTTCATGGTCTCAGTTGCTCCTGCCTTAGTGGGAATCAGCCCATCATATAAGAACTTTATGTCTTGATTTTTTAGGGCATCCACATCATGGAGCTCCTCCATGTTGCCTCTAGTGGACAACTTCAGGTGCTGACCAAACTCCTTCTTTGAGAAGTTGTACCAGACTCCGTCACACATAAACCAGAAGAAGTCGCCAGGAGCACCCCCAGCATAGTACAATGAAGCATAGAATTGGCAAATGATTTCATCGTTCCAATCATGCTGGAAGCTCAAGATGTCAGTCAATCCCATGGTGTCACAAACAGAAATGACCTCATTGATGACTGGATTGTTTGACAGTGCCATGCCTTCCCAATCAATGAATTGCATGCGCATCACAGGATTCTTCTTCTTCACAAAAGCAACATCATAGAAATCTTGATGAAAGAAGTTCCAGAATCTTTCATCGGTCCCTTCTTCTTTCTCATACTTCAAAGGATCATCAATCCTGCGGAGTTGAATCTCCTTAACATCCGCTACATAACAGCCGAGGATCTTCGGAGTGACATTATGAGCAAATGTCCTTGTTGTCTTCTTGATTATCAAAGGACCAATGGGATCACGGATATTGGCCCGCTTCCACTGAGCCAATCGCTCATGGAACAACGAAGGATCCTCATTAGGCTCGGCTGAGGGACGAGCGACAGTTGAACTTGAGGTTCATTGTCGCTTGGAAGAAGACATCTGCAAGACATATATGATGGAATCAAGAATTGAACGAGAATGCGCAAAATCCAACAGGGTCAGTGAGTACCCCGTCGAAACATCCGACCGGGGGTCGGAACATCCGACGGTGTACAGCACGTGCCCTAAACGGGATCTTTCACATCTCGCATCAAAACGACGAATCCGAGGTAGCAATAGGTAGGGAATGCTTCCATGAACAAGATAGAAGCATATTTAGCCTCGAACTCGAATCAAAACGACGCACATTGCACGTTCTAGGAGATTTCAAGATTCGGGGCTTTTACCTTCAATGGAAGAGGATTGAGACGAGCAGGGAGGAGGCGGATGCAGAGGAGACATGCGCGGAACACAAGATCCGCCGCCGTACAAAGCGCCGCCGCCGTACAAAGCGCCGCCGCCGGAAGATCCGCTGCCGTCGGAGCTTCCTGTGCCGTCGCCGCCCAAGAAGAGAGAGAAAGGAAGAGGTAAAAGCTTAGGGTAAAACCCGTGGGGTAAAAGGAGGAACAGGACCCACACGGTTAAAAAGAAGACAACTCACAGATCTGAGTCGCGTCGGAACATCAGACGGAAGTTCCGACGGAACGTCCGACGGACCCCCTGCTGAACAGCATCGGAAGTTCCGACGCCGGTCGGAACATCCGACGGTACCCTCATTGGATCCCATCGGAAGTTCCGATGCCAAGCGGAACACCCGATCCCCCTCTCGCTGGATTTGAAAGATTTGAACTCCAGACACCTCGAGAATAGATGAGATTGCTCCGGGAGGATAGAGGGGAGTTCTAAGAATTGAATTTACCCAAGAATGACCCGTAAGCATATCAGTCAATCAAACTAAGGTCATCCATGAATAAATAGGATATCGAAATCCGAAGAGCCAAATCAATCAATACATTTATATATAAACCTATATAGCTAAAGTAAGATAAATAACAGAATTAAGTAAAACCTTTTCAATCACCAATCAATGTGAGCAATATTTGAAGCAACATTCCGAGAGGCAAGGATATTCAATTCACTCCGCAACTCACAGAATTTTCTCTCATCAAGGGGTTTGATGAAAATATCGGCAAGTTGGTTTTCGGTTCTCACATGGGTAATATCGATATCACCTTTAGTTGAATGGTCTCTTAAGAAGTGGTGGCGAATATCGATATGTTTGGTTTGGGAGTGCTGAATAGGATTGTTGGCTATTTTTATGGCACTTTCATTATCACACAAAAGTATGATGTGGTTGAGGTTAAGGCCATAATCTCTCAAGGTTTGTCTCATCCAAAGTAGTTGAGCACAACAATGTCCTGCGGCAATGTATTCAGCTTCGGCTGTGGATAGGGCAACGGAATGTTGTTTCTTGGACGCCCATGAAACGAGCGACCTTCCAAGGAATTAGCAAGTACCGGAGGTACTCTTCCTATCCACTTTACAACCGGCATAATCCGCATCCGAATAGCCGATTAGGTCAAAGTTTGACCCTCTAGGATACCAAAGGCCAAAGTTGGGAGTGTGTATCAAATATCTCAAGATTCTCTTGGCTGCCACTAAGTGACAATTCTTAGGTGCAGCTTGAAATCTTGCACACATGCACACACTAAGCATAATATAAGACCTAGATGCACAAAGGTAAAGCAGAGAGCCAATGATTGAACGATATACCTTTTGATCGACGTGCTTACCATTTACATTTAAATCAAGATGACCATTTGTTGGCATAGGAGTCTTGATTGGATTGACGTCGCTCATATCAAACTTCTTAAGCATATCTTTCACATACTTTGATTGGCTTATGAAAGTTCCTTCCTTCATTTGTTTTACTTGTAGTCCAAGGAAGAAGTTCAACTCTCCAATCATAAACATCTCAAACCGTTTAGTCATTAAGCTACTAAACTCCTCGCAAAAACACTCATTAGTAGATCCAAATATAATATCATTAACATAAACTTGACATACAAAGATATCACCATCTACTAGCTTAGTAAAGAGTGTAGGATCAGATTTACCCATTTCAAAATCTTTTCTCACCAAAAAATCCTTCAGGCACTCATACCATGCACGAGGTGCTTGCTTCAACCCATAAAGCGCCTTATTGAGTTTGTAGACATGATTTGGATACTTTGTGTCTTCGAAACCCGGTGGTTGCTCAACGTAGACAAGCTCAGAAAGTGGACCGTTAAGAAAAGCGCTCTTGACATCCATTTGTCACAACTTAAAGCCATGGTGAGTAGCAAAAGCGATCAAGATTCTAATAGCATCTACTCTTGCTACAGGAGCGTAAGTTTCACTACAATCAAAACCTTCGATTTGCGTGAAGCCTTGTGCAATCAACCGTGCTTTATTTTTGTCACTATACCATGTTCGTCTTGTTTGTTGCGGAAGACCCATTTTGTACCAATAATATTTTGTTTCGGTCTTTCCATCAACTCCCATATTTCATTTCTAGTGAAGTTGTTCAACTCCTCTTCCATTGCAATAATCCAATCGGGATCCTTGATTGCTTGATCTATATTTAGTGGCTCAAGAGAGGAGACAAACGAGTAAAATACACAAAAATTTGAAAGACGAGATCTAGTAGTTACTCCCTTGTTTATATCACCAATGATGCTTTCGACGGGATGATCTCGTTGAACACTTTGATGAACTCTTAGATGTGTATTCGATGGATTGGGATCTTCATCACCATCACATTCACTTGACTTGTCATCCTCCTCTTCTTGAATAAACGTTGGAGGCTCGACTTGAATTGATGAAGGAGATAAGCCATCGTCTTCGACACCTTCTTGTGGCTTGACATCTTCGATAGCCATTTTCTTGATAGCTTCACAAGGTGGCTCTTCTTTATCTAACACACATTGATCAACTTGCTCTACTTGAGAGCCGTTAGTCTCATCAAATGTCACGTTATGCGAGATCTCAACCACACCGGAGGTATTGTTGAAAACTCGATACGCATAAGCATTTGATCCATAACCAAGCATAAAACATTCATCAACCTTAGGAGCAAATTTAGAACTTCTAGATTTCTTATTCAAAATATAACACTTACTGTCAAAAACTCTGAAGTATGAAATATTCGGCTTGTTACCGGTAAGAAGCTCATACGAAGTTTTCTTCAGTAGCTTGTGTAAATAGAGTCGGTTGATGGCATGACAGGCGGTGTTCACGGCTTCCGCCCAATAAATGTCCGAAACCTTGTATTCATTTAGCATGGTTCTCGCCATCTCGATGAGGGTTCGATTCTTCCTCTCGATCACCCCGTTTTGTTGAGGGGAGTAGGGAGCTGAGAATTCGTGCTTGATCCCTTCCTCATCAAGATACTCTTCAACGTCGATGTTTTTGAATTCTTTCCCATTATCACTTCGAATCTTCTTAATCTTCACTTCAAACTCGTTTTGAGATCTTCTTAAAAACTTCTTTAATATTCCTTTTACCTCTGTCTTATCATGCAAAAAGAATACCCACGTGAAGCGTGAAAAATCATCAACAATAACAAGACCATATTTGTTACCTCCTATACTTATGTATACAATAGGTCCAAAGAGGTCCATATGTCGTAGTTGTAGAGGTCTTGTCGTAGTCATTACGTTCTTCGAAGGATGGGGTGCTCCAACTTGTTTTTCCGCTTGACATGCGCTACAAGGTCTGTCTTTCTCAAACTTCACATTTGTTAGTCCAATGATGTGATTCTCTTTCGAGAGTTTGTGAAGGTTTCTCATACCAACATGGGCTAGTCGGCGATGCCAAAGCCAACCCATGCTAGATTTAGCCAGTAGGCATATCCTAGGGCTAGGTCTATCCGTAGAGAAATCCACAAGATAAAGTTTTTTCTTTCGATGACCCTTAAAGGCTATTAAACCATCACTCCTTCGAACGACATTCACACCATCACAAGAAAAGATACAATCATAACTGGTAGCATAAAATTGTTGTACCGATAATAGATTGTATTTCAATGAATCAACAAGTAGTATATTTGTAAGAAAAAGATTTTCAGAAATTGCAATCTTACCAAGACCTAATACATCACCTTTACTGTCATCCCCAAAAGTAATGCTCTCATTTGGTTGATTCTAGCAATTAATTTGAGAGAACATTCCCTTCTCTCCGGTCATATGAGAGTGCAACCACTGTCGAGTACCCAACTAGGGCCACCGGAGAGATATTCCTACAAAGTTCAAACTTTGGTATTAGGTACCCAACTTTGATTGGGTCCTTTGAGGTTAGTCACAAGAGCCTTCGGGACCTAAATGGATCTCACCAAAGGTGCATTACTACGCTTCGGTCCAACATGATAAGCAAGCACTCTACCAAAGTTATTTCTTTTAAGAATGTAAGAGGCATTAAAAGTAGAGTGAGAAATGTGAGCCTTTGAGCTTTACTCTCTCGCAAAATGAATTGGCTTAGTGACCGGAGTCACCACAACATGTGCTTTCTTGCCCTTCGGTGGAACATAGCCAAGTCCGGCCTTCTTGAAGTTTCCTCTTCTCTTGTCTAGTATCTCATCAAGTCCCTTACTCGACTTGTAAGATCTTTGAATACCGTCCTCAAGTAGACCCTTCAACTTTTCATTCTCACTAGCAAGATCTTGCAAAATTGTGAAATTTGTTTCACAAGCATTCAAATCCACATTGTAGCACCTTGCACAACCATTGCTCGTGGAGGGAGGTGAGCCACAAGTTGCATTTGAAAGAGTAGAGGTGCTCTTCATTAGATCATCAAACTTCACTCTAAGAGTCTCATGTGCTTCCTTTGCACCAATGAGTTCTTCCTTGAGTGAAGAGTTGTTGATCTCAAGAGAGCTTGTTTTGGATTTGACCTCAGAAAATTCTTTGACCATCTCCTCAACCCTCTTCTTTTCCAACGCAAATTCCTTCTCAAGTTGGAGGTTTCTCTCCTTTTCAAGGATGAGCAAGTCTTCTCCTTTCTCAAGAAGGTCCTCTTGTTGCTCAACCCTCTCCATGAGCTCGGTCAACTTACCCATATCAAAATTTCTCATCATCTTGATCAAACTAGCATGACTCATATCATTCTCATCATCACTAGAGTTGTTAGTATAAGAATTGACTAGAGATTTAGAAGATCTTGATGATATCTTAGGACCCTTGGCCATGAAGCACATAAAAGGTTCATCATCGTTCTCCGTCAATTCGCCAAATAGGGATGAGGTCGTTTTTGAAATAGCCATCCCAATGCAAGCAACACTCTCATCATCGGACTCGGAGTCGGATTCGGAGTTGGATTCGGAATCCCACTCTTCACCAATGTGAGTTTCACCTCTTGAACTCTTCTTGAATCTCTTACTCTTTTCTTTGTCCTTCTTGTAACTCTTTTCTTTCTTCTTTTTTTCCTTGCCCTTATCCTTCTTATCAGGACAATCAGCAATGAAGTGTCTGGTTTCACCACATTCATAGCATTTTCTTCTTAAACTTCTTGAAGAGTTGGATTTGCCGAAATCCTTCTTGCTTTTGCTATTGTAGCCATTCTTCTTGAGAAATTTGTTGAATCTTCTCACAAAGAACGCCATCTCTTCCATGTTCATTGGCCCATCTTCATCACTGCTTGAGCTATCATCTTTTACCTTTGACACTTTGCTCATCTTCAATGCAATGCTCTTCTTCTTACTTGATTGAGCCATCTCTTTAATGTTCGAGGCCTCTTGATCCATCAACTCATCACTAATAATTTTTCCAAGCACTTCATGCGGTGTGATTAAGTGATAGTTGTCTCTATCTCGAATCATTTGCACTAAATGGCGATTGGTTGGAGTGATAGCCCGGAGTAGAATCTTGACCACCTCATGATCAGTGAGAGACTTGCATCCAAGTCCCTTGGCTTCATTTACCAATACTATGAGTCGATCAAACATTGTCTTGTAGTCTTCTCCTTCTTCTAAGATGAACCTTCCAAGCTTGCCATTGATAAGCTCGATCTTGGTTTCCCTCACACTTGATGTGCCTTCGTGAACAATCTTGAGGGTATCCCAAATTATTTTGGCTTCTTCAAGTCCGTCAACCCGATTGAACTCACTTGGGCTCAAGACACCAAATAATGCATTGACGGCTTGATAGTTGCGGAAGGAGTCTCTTTCCTCATCGGCAGTGAGGTTCTCCGGTTCTTTGAGCTTGAAACCTGTTTCTACAATTCTCCAAATAGAAAGATGAATAGACATTAGATACATCTTCATCTTATGTCTCTATTGTGGGTAGTATGTGACATCGGCGTGGCGCGCCCCCGAGGGAACAGAGACATGAGATGAGGATGTTGAATCAGGATAAACATAAGGAATGGTAGCCTTTTTGTTGCCTTCGCTTGAAGTCTCGATCTCGGTATCGTCTTTGTGGTTAGGCAAGATTCTCCAATCTGTTAAGCTCAAAACAGGAGGTTAGGCTCTGATACCAATTGAAAGGATCGCTATGCCGCCTAGAGGGGGTGAATAGGCGAATAAATCGAAATTGCGGAATTAATAAAGTCGAACAGTAACCAGTCGGTCGGATGTTCCGATGGGGATCGGATGTTCCGACGTGGTACAATACACCCTCCGTCGGATGTTCTGATCTTGGTCGGATGTTCCGACGGACGTCGGATGTTCCGATCCGGGGTATTCTGGATTTGTTGAAAACCTGCAGTAAAATCTGTTTTCTCGTAAAACCAAGGTTAGATCTATTCAAGAATACTCAGAACAGGCCAACACAAGTAATAAAGACAACAAAACAAGATCAAGACAAAAACACGGTGATTTTTGTTTACCGATGTTCGGATCTTTGAAGGGAGATCCTACTCACCGTTAGGGAAGGCACAAAGCCCGGATCACCAAGACCCTAATCCCCCTTACTAGCGAAGCACAAAGCACTCACCGGCGATCACTAGTTGAATCCTTTTCCTTGCGGAGGTAGATTCGCACCTTCACAAACTCCGAAGGCACGCCACACAAAGATCGGCGACTCACCGGCGACACCTAGCCGTCTAGGAGCCCTTCAAGCCTCTAAGAGTAACAAATGCGATGAAAAAATTAGGAGTACTCTGTTTTCTCTCTCCCCGTCGGTTCGGGCTCACCCACACTATATAAGGGGCCAAGCCACCACGGGAAAGGGGATTCCGAGATTCCGAGGTTCTTCCTTCCACCTCATTCATACCCAATACACACATAGAGCTAGCGCTCAAGCAGGAGTAGGGCTATTACCCACCTCGGGGGCCCGAACCTGGGTATATCGCTGCGTTCATACTGTTCTTGGGAGCTCGAGGGCGGATCAAGGCGCGACAGTGCTACCCCCATGCCGAATCTCCGAATCTTCAAGTCTAGCGGCAGAAAAATACGCTGACAGTGGCGCGCCAGGTAGGGGGATAGGTGTTGAATCCTCTTCCCCTCGAGTTCTTCCCAAAATCGGAGGCGAAAGTTCAAGAATCGGTGGTCAGAAGCATACAGATTGAGCAAGGAATGGAGGGGATCGGGGGTTGAAGCAAATAGAGCTGAAGGCCGGTTCCCTTTTTTCCAGATCTGGCCCGGGGGCTGGGCAGAGGGAGCAAGGTGAGAGGGGGAGTAGAGCCAGGCGGTGGTGGAGCTTCCCGTGGCCTCCTCCTCTCCAGCGGGCGGCCTGAGTGCCCGACCGGCGGCGGGTCTCCCATGGCTCCACCTTCTCCAAAATCCATATCTGAGGGGCGGCGTGAGGCTCCCTTGCGCTCCTCCTCTCTAGGGGGCGGAGCCGGCGGCGGCGTGGTCCCCCCCGAGCTCCTCCTCAAGATGGCGGCGTGCCGTGCCATGTGGCGTGGCAGCCAGGCGGTGGGCTTCCTCCCGCCCCTCCTTCCTCAAGAACGCGGCGCCTCCTCCTTTTTCCAATGGCGCGGCGGGCGGCGCCTCCCTCTCAAGCTTGGCATCGGTCTTGAGGGCAGCTCCTGTCGGCCTCCTCTCCAGCAGCAAGGAGGCGGCGCGGAGCTCCCCCAGTGCCTTCTCCTCTCCAGCCGCACCGGCAGCTTCGCCCATGGCTTCCCCGGCCTCATCCTGCAGCGGTGCCGGCGCGGGGCTCCTCCACGACTGCTCCTCGGCGGTGGCAGCGCGTGGGGCGCTTTTCCTCCTTCTTCAGCAGCAGCCTGACGGCGTGGAGCCACTCCTCCACCAGCCCGGCGGCGCCTGCCGCCTCCTTGTCCAGCGGCTGGGGGCGGCGCGAGGCACCTCCCTCCGGCTTCCTCCTCAGCAGCGGCGCTGGGTCTCCTCCGTGCTCTCTTCTCAGCGTCGGCGGAGGCGGCGCTGAGCCCCTCCGGCGGGCGGTGGCGCGTCGTCCCTCCTCCTCCTCCTCCAAAGTGGCCTCGGCGGGGAGCTCCCAGCGGCGGCGTTCCTCTCCTCCATTGGTGGCGGCGCAGGTGGGTGCTCCTCCGCCGCCTCCTCTCTCGGCAATGGCGACATGAGACCCTCCTCGTCTCCTCATCTCTAGCCCGGCGGTGGCGAGGCGGTCCATCTTGGCGGCGTGGGGCTGCTTCCTCCACGTCCAAGAGCCCGTGCGCTCTCCCGATCCAGAAGGCGCCGGTGGCGCTCCTCGTCCAGCAGCAGCATAGCAGCGTGGGGTTGCTCTTTCAACTCTCCTCCTCGTCCAGCATCAAGCTCCGACAGCCGCGCCCACGGTTCCATTGTGGTGCCCATGGCCGTGGCGACGCCGTGGCAGATGGTGTGCGAGATGTTCACGAAGCATGACTCTGTGCACCGGTCGAGATGTGAAGCGTTCTTGCTCAGTTCTCTGCGGCATCAAGTTCAGATATGAAGTCCGTCGCAGCCCCCGGCCCTGGCGGGGACGACGATGTGGCTGCCTCGCCCTCTAGTTCAGGGAGGGAGCAGCGTCGGTTATGCCACGGTCGGGGCTTTCGAAAGAAGGCTTCCTCGACCACTCGTCGCAGCCCCCGAGCTTGGTGGGGACAACGTCGTAGCTGCCTCAGCCTCCATTCCAGGGAGGGAAGGTGGAACAACTGCTAAGGCGGTTAAGATGGAAATGCCAGGCCAGGTGGAGTACATCGACGAGCGCCGTGGCGCTTGCCACCCTTGGCCGGGAAGGTATGCGGATGTCTGGTCCGAGCCATCCTGCGGGTCCAAGTGGTCCTCGACGACGATGCGTCAGCCGGGAAGCACAAGCGAAAAGCCAAGCCCTGCGTCTGAGATTCCTCTGAAGTGCATTGCTCGGGAAGAAGGGAGCAGTCGCTCTCTGATATCCTAGGAGGCACGAGTGGGAGCCGGCTTGTTCGGTCAGCCTGCTGCCCTCCAGGATGCCTGCGAGTTGGTGGGGGTGCTGGGTGTGCCGAGGGCAAGCCAAGCGACCCCAACGACCAGTCCGGGCGCTGTAAAACCGCCTTGTTCGTCGCAGCCTCCAGCCTCGGTGGGGACGACGCAGGCGTGTCAGTTATGCTTCGGTTGGGGCCATCGAAAGAAGGCTTCCGCGACCGTCCGTCGCAGCCCACAGCCCTGGTGGGGACGACGATGTGACTATCTCGGCCTCCGGTTCAGGGAGGAGGCAGCTTCGTCCACATGTCCGCCACCATCGAGGGCTACGATGTACAAAGCCATCTGCAATATATGAAGGGAATATGCCCTAGATCAATCATGAGATGATTGTGTAATACGTCTTTGTTTATGTACTTTTCGATAACTAGCTTATCAGGTTCCATGAATAATGATCATAACTTTGTTCATCAAGTATGACTTGGTTGTGACACATTGTTTGTATGACATTATTCTAAACTGATCCCTGATCCAGAATCATTATGAGGAGTATTAATGATTGATCAGCACATATAGTGATTGATGGTACTGTTTCACATACCATAGATATTGTGGATATCGAATCAATAATGTGGACACGTGTTAGAGAACACGGATGGTTGGATTGACCTACTCCGAGACACTGCTGAGATTATTGTCTTAATAGTGCCATCAGATTGTTGTCTCGAGTGGTACACCTATATGGTCCTTAGACCTGTGATCATCATAGAGTCCCAGCATGCGTAGTTGTATACTTTGAGGTTATCAAACGCTACTCCGCAACTGGGTAGTTATAAAGGTAACTTAAGGGTATGCCGCGAAACATGGCGTAGGGGTGTGATAGATCAAGATGGAATTTGCCCCTCCTCGATAACGGGAGAGATACCTCTGGGCCCTCGGTGTGGATGGATAAGAAAAGTCTTGTGGCCGTGCCAAGGTGACTAATTGTTAATCACATTTTATATCCATTACGGAGCGAGTGAATGGGTCGAGCTATCACAAGGGTGGCACGTATCTTGCCTTGAGCTTGGCCGGTGTCGCGGGCAAAGGGATCGGTATGTACGGCGTGTATCAAGGTTCACCGATGAGATCATTACGTGCATTCGGGGTCAATATGTGTTGCTAGATACCGCTATTGATCGTGGATCGAAAGCGGGTTTTCGGTCCGCGTCGACTTGCACATGAACGTAACGGGTCACACACTTAACGGTTTGGAACATGCTTAACGGACTCACTTCTGTTAATGGGTTTCGGCGCGTGGATATGGATCTGCCTAGGAAATAGAGTCCTAACGGGCCTTCTAGTGTAGAAGCCCGTTAGCACGTCTATATAAGTTGGAGGCCAGGGGCGGCGCGGGAGAGAGTTAGATGCACTCCACCTAAACCCTAGCCACCACGCCCCTCCCGCTCCTGAGAAAACCCTAGCCGCGCGACGTGGTGCTAGCACGCCGGCGCTCGACGTTCCACTCCTGGATGTGTGGATACCTTAGAGGCACTGCCGCTTTCGCGGACGTGCTTGCTGATCGGCGACCTCTCCTCGAGCACGGGCGACCTCTCCCCGTCACCGGCGACCACTCGGCGAGCACCGGTGACCCCTCGGCGAGCAGTCGGCGTGCTGATCGGGGCGTGTACGACTACTTCCTCTACGTGCGCGAGTCTTCTTCCGCTGCATCCGCGCGTCGAGGGTAACGATCCATGGTCCCCAACTTACATGTTGATCCTGGGTTTGCGTGAAAATTTTGATTTTCGGCTAGCGTAGCCTGTGCGTTTCCCATCAATATAAAGATAAGTTCTGCCTCTCTGTGAGCATTTGCTTTTTGTCTTAAAAAGTCTGTTAGAAAACATTCTGTTGAAAACTGTTAGCGAAAAAGTACTTAAGGCTGATGGCCCCTTAGTTGCAAAGGCGAACGCTTAAACTTCTTATTGGCGAGGCGAGGCGACGGAAGGCGTGTTCTAGCTCGGTGTATGCATTACATGCGTGCCTTTCGGATGGTGCCCCGAGGACCAAACTTGTGCCGCCTGAAATTAGAAATAATAGGCCGACTTAGTGGAGAACTGACCATTCGAGGTTGGAGTCCAAATGATCTCATCAGCTGCATCTGTGAGCTTTACACCACGAAGTTGGCTCCAAAAGTGGAGGTTGTCGGTACATAAGTGTCGGTGTCTGGGAATCGCGCTCCTGAAGAGCAGCGGGACCACGGACCGGCAGACGAGTTTGTAGTTGGTGTGAGGCCCAACGACCACCCTTCTCAAGCTGGCTCGGCGGCGGCCGAGCCTCTGGGGCTAAGGCATACCGACTTCCGGACAAGGGCACAGTGCGACTTGGTGATCTGGGTACAGATCCTTCGTGCAGGGGGAAGAAGAGGGAAGGCGATACAAACCGTGAAGACACAAGTGATTTACCCTGGTTCGAGCCCCCACTGCTGGGTAATACTCTACTCCAGTCTTGTTGATTATACGGTGGGAAAACAGTACAGAGGTGCCGAGACCGGGCTTGGAGGCACCGATCCCGAGCTTACAATGGTGGCGACTAAGGACTAAGGCTACTGCTAAGAAGCTTCGGATGCAGGTGTTGTTCAGGTCTTGGATCAGGTGGAGTCGGGGGATCCCCTCGAACGTCCAGGAATCCTCCTTTTATAGCGCGGCGAGTTGCCCAGAGATGATCCAGCGGTCCCCGCGCCCGTCTCTGCTTTAACGGCGGCGCCCTTGTCTCATTCCAGGGCTCCTGTCTGGTCCGGAGTCTGCAGGAAGAAGCTGGTCAGGTTAGTACTGGGCACGTGTTTGTCTCGAGGTGCCTATTCGGGGAGGAAACCTTCTTTAGGGAGAAAGCACTTTCCCTTTATCCCCGATATAGCCTTGACTGGACTGAGCCAGCCTTGCGCCACCCGTTGGGGGCGTCGCGTAGCGTAACAACCATTCGCTGCCTGCCAAAGAGGGCAAACGACAAGACGAGCTGCCCACGTGCTCTTCTCCTGCTCACGGGTTCTGGGAGACATATTCGTTCGGTCGGGCGGAGAAAGTATGGTGGGCATGATATTGTCGCCACCGCCTGCTGTAGGCGGATTACCCGAGGGACCTTCTCCCGGGC
Source organism: Raddia guianensis (assembly GCA_036346415.1). Taxonomy (NCBI): domain Eukaryota; kingdom Viridiplantae; phylum Streptophyta; class Magnoliopsida; order Poales; family Poaceae; genus Raddia; species Raddia guianensis. The sequence continues at coordinate 62,623,043 of CM070534.1, forward strand.
TAAGGATAGCCCGGGAGGCACATGGTGCCGCACAGTTTGACTTGGTCAAGCCCGGGACAGCCGCTGGCGGGTTAGGCGCTTCCTTTAGTACGACCGGGAACGGCCTCTTGGATCCTCTGTTTGTGCGATGGGCCGGTACAGAATTGGTCCAAAGCCCGTCTCAGGATGGGCCGTTTACCAATCACCAACAATAAGGTACCGGGGTGTCCTCTCCACCTCCTCAGAAGGGGGGCAGAAGACGGCGTCATCCAGGAGGACTGAGAAGACCGGGTCTGGTTCCGAGTGGACTGGCGGGCACACGGGCGGCACGCGGGCCCCATCGCTCGGAACTCAGCCCCGAGGCGTCTCTCGGCAGGTGGGGGCGGCTAGACCCCTGCGCCGGGAGACCGGACCCCATGTGCTAGGTGGGCGAGCCCTCCACGTGCTAGGCGAGCGACCAGACCCCAGCATGCGGACGAGCATCACCCCGACCAGGACACGCGGCGCGCCGGGCGAGTAGCTCGGCGACCAGGCATGAGGCAGCTCGGCGACCAGGATACGTGGCAGATCGGCAGGCGGGCGATCGGACTCGCACCGTATCGACGACCACGTGAGCAGCTGGCAGGGTCGACGGGGCTCTGGGCCCCACCTGCCACCGATGGGACGCGACAAGGCAGCAGGACGTGCGTAGCAGGCAGCTACGACTACATGGCATTTATTGTATACCTGCTAGTACAGTGATCATGTAATAGGCTAGGAGTACCCTGTTTTCTCTCTCCCCGTCGGTTTGGGCTCACCCACACTATATAAGGGGCCAAGCCACCACGAGAAAGGGGATTCCGAGATTCCGAGGTTCTTCCTTCCACCTCATTCATACCCAATACACACATAGAGTTAGCGCTCAAGAAGGAGTACGGCTATTACCCACCTCGGGGGCCCGAACCTGGGTATATCGCTGCGTTCATACTGTTCTTGGGAGCTCGAGGGCGGATCGAGGCGCGACAGTGCTACCCCCATGCCGAATATCTGAATCTTCAAGTCTAGCGGCAGAAAAATACGCTAACAGAGGTAGTCCTGAAGCTGCTCCACCGTGTTGAGGTGCCGCACCATGTCTATCCACTTAACATTAGGAAGCAAATCTGCAACGGAATGATCCTTTCGTCTTGCGATGTTGAAGAGGTGGGGCGCGATGTTGCATGGTGCGGACCCCTGCAACCAGTTGTCTAGCCAAAAGTTAGTCTTCTGTCCATTTTGTATGGTGACACGCGTCGCCACGCGAAAGAGCGCTCTATCAAGATCACTGCAGGGTACCGGAGAGCCATTCCAAGGCCTACTTGGGTCAGTCCAATCGATCCATAACCATCGCAAACGAAGTGCTGTACTAAATTTCTAGAGATCCAGGGTGCCAAGCTCACCCATCTTCTTTGGTCGGCACACAGTTGGCCAATTGACAAGAGAGTGTCCACCACTGGATGACTCCTCTCCCCACCAGGGGCGGATCTAGAGCGAAAATGACCGGGGTTCATCATTCAACAGTTTGTCACATCCACAAGAATTATATTATAGCATAAATTTAAAAATGGCATTATAGTATTAATAATTTAACATAAGTACACAAACAAAGCTAATGGTATTATAGTACTATAAAATATTAAAAATTAAGATACTTACACGGGTTAAAAAACAACAAATATTGTTTGATCACAGAAGGAAATGAGCCATTGGATGTAATAAGCTGGTAATATTATTTACTTGGCATCAAAGATAATTTTGAGCACTTTGGATCACAATAAACTGTAAATTTTTTCGTTTTGGCGATTCTCAACTGATAGGCTATATATACCAGAAGTAAAACCCTAAGTTCACGCCTCAAACCAGCAATTGTTGGGGATAAAATAACACGATGAAATGCTAGTTTATGTTTGAGTGCAAATCAATTGTATTATGTGTTTCCGGTGACATGGAGGACAAGTCGCCTTATTTTGATTTACGCATTTGGCAAGACGCAACCAGGGCAAAGTGAACTTCTAGATCAGGATGAGCTGTGGGTTGCTGATTTGTCTGGCAATCGGTTTGAGTGGAGCTGAGCGTACGAGACGGCATAAAAATAGGAAGTATCCACAGCCCATGTACAAGTGCACATGAGAATGGATCATCGATCTATTTGATTTGGAGAAGCATAAGCGAGACGTGGTGTCGGGGGATAAAATCACGGCCCATTGACATGGCCCACTCCCTGACGGCCCAGTCGAACGGCCTGCCAGGGCCCAGCTCCCTGGAAGGTTTTCTAAGGCCCATGTGCATCGTGCCGAACAGCCTCCTGATCGGTACGATTGCATGGCGCTCAAGACTTCCTGTTTGAGTCCGACTCGAACAAGAGTTCTGCACGGCTACGTGAAGACCCGGACGTTGGTTTCCCGGATTGGAGCAGAAGTCGTGATCCCCAAGAATTGGAGTATGCCTTATCTACCTCGGGATATATTTGGCATGTCGAGTTCGTTACGATCTCGTAGTTAGCCCGGCCCGATATTCCCGCGGTAGGTCGGTTTGTTCCACACTATATAAACAAAGACCCTACGGTGTTGAGGGGGCATCTGGCACGAGTTACGTCAAGCCATCATCTGATAGCACGCCATAATCTCGCCGAGACTTGTTCGTCTCGCCGAGCCACCTCTTGTAATTATCTCTGATATATAAGAAAGGCTGGACGTAGGGCTATTATCTCTCGAGAGGCTGAACCAGATAAAATCCACATCTCCTGTTCGTTCTTTGTTACGTGATTGTTCGGCGTGTCTCCTATCTCAATTCTAAAGAACCTTAGCGACTTGAGATCGTTATCTCAACCGTCGACAGTTGGCGCCGTCCGTGGGGACACGCAGATTGAACATGTCAAACTCTATCAGCGACCAGGAAATCTTCCTGAGAGCCACGACTCAGAAGGGTAGGATGTCTCTTCCCCTGCCAGATCGGATCGATCCCTTCGATCTTGATCGCCTTCCAGATCTGGTTCTCGGCTCCGTGCTCGGGATCGGATCTCCTCGCCGGCGGCTCTTCGCCGGGCGCGTCTCGCGACGAGCTCCGCGCTCGGGGACTGGATCTCTTCGCGTCGGGCAGCTCTTCACCCGGAGCGCGCGTCTGGTCCCCGCGACGAGCTCCGTGCTCGGGGACTGGATCACTTCGCGTCGGGTAGCTCTTCGCCCGGGGCGCACGTCTGGTCCCCACGACGAGCTCCGTGCTCGGGGACTGGATCTCCTCGCGTCGGACAGCTTTTCGCCCGGAGCGCGCGTCTAGTCCCCGCGTCGAGCTCCGTGCTCGGGGAATGGATCAAACTCATACGGATCCGGGTCATTAGCCTAGTAGTGGATGACGGAGAGAGTGACCAAAGACTTGGAACATCGACCCGACCGTAAGTTCCTCGTGTAGGTCTTCGTTTCCTAACTGCGCTTTTTCTCAAATTCGCGCTTTAGTTCGTCCAAGTCTCTCGAGCTGCCATGTAAAGTTCAACCCATTGAGCGGTGAATGTTCGCGGCCCCCTGCGGCCCTTCTCACCACTCGTCTTCTCAGACTACCTTACTCTCTGGTAACACTTGATGGCTGCCCGGTCTTGCGAACTCTTGGCTCCGCGATCCTCAGGGTTTCCCTACCCGTATCTAGCTTCAACAAGTTCCTAAACTCAGAGTTGCGTAACACGGCATCCAGCCTCGCGGCTAAGCCTGCTCTCGTAAGCCCTCCGCGGCAGAGGCACTTACCGCTCACGGCACAACCACTTGGCAAAGCCTGCTCTCGTAAGCCCTCCGCGGCAGAGGCACTTTCCTTGTTCGGTTACCTTCGGAATCGCCTAACTTACGTTAACGAGCAGTTCCTGGAACAAGTCGATCAGGATACGTGTGTCGCTCTAACTCTCTACGCACGTGCTTGAAGTCGCAAATTCAGGTTTTCATGCATCGTCCGTACCGGGGGCTAGGGTGTCGCTCTTTTGCTTGTGCACCTGTTCGAGTTCGCAAACTCAGGTCCTCGAGCAAACAGCATAACGTGGGAGTTAGGCTAAGCGTTCTATCGGTTTTCTTAAAACTTTCTAGCGCTGTTCGCCTTGCTCTTGGTTTTCTGTTCGTCCTTGTCTTTTGCTACTCTTTTTGCGAGAAAAGTCGCTCGGTCGACACTCGCTTTCGATTCAAGCGCTTTCGGCGGTCTTGAGTCGCTCGGCCAGCTCCTCGGAGGATGCCTCTCCTCGGTCGATTGGGACTTGAGCTGAATTTCGCAACCCCTGACGCGTTTTCGTTTTCAGGTTCCTTTCCTTAGCGTTGGTTTTCAAAACCTCGTTGGTCTTCGCTCCGTGGCGCTCCCGCGTGCGAGCATGTCTTTATCTGGCGGCGACTTGTGCGGCTCGGTTAATCAAACGGTGCACCACCGATGGAGTTACGCCCACCGTAAGTCGATTCTCATCGCAATGGGCATGCCCACCATAAGCCGATTCATCGCCATAGCGGGCACTCTGGCGCTGGTTCCGCACCCGCCGAGGCGGCACTAACGCCGCGGGTCCATGCCCGGATAAGATTTCGTCTCGCCGCTTTTGCTGCGGCTAAGGTCCCGTCGCCTTCCACGGTTAGCGGTCTTAGCCACAGCAGGCTGCACTTGCCCGCACACGTCTTCTTTATCCATGCTCGTCCTTCCGAGCACGGTAATCCGGAGTAATGCACCACCTACGAGTCCCCCCACCGTAAGCCGATTCTCATCGCAAGCGGACACTCCTAGCGTCGGTTCGCGATTCGCCGAGGTGACACTAAAGTCGTCGAGGGCGTGCGAAAAAATTATGTCTTGTGCGGGTAGGTCGTCCTTAACGTGTTTTCAAAACTTCGCTTTGCTCTTTTAGAGCATGTTCTTGCTCTCTTTTCCTCTTCTTGGCTCGTTTCTTGTTTGTCTTCTGCGAAAAATACGAGAACGGGAACATCGAACTCGGTGATGGTCGTGGCGAGGTTCCAGGCTTCCCACCAAAACCGATGTCTGCATCCCGCTCTTCCCGGGTTTGCTCCGCGCATGCCCGGGGACTGATTCACTTCACCCGCGTATGATTTCTTACCTTTGCCCGGCACTGCCCTTCATAATTCGGCTAAGTCAAGATAGTGCGCCACCAACGGAGTCCTGCCCACCATAAGCCGATTCTCATCGCAACGGGCATGCCCTTCGTAAGCCGATTCTCATCGCAACGGGTACTCCAAGCGTCGGTTCTGCACTTGCCAAGACAACGCTAACACTGTCGCAAGGAATACGTCGTGGGTAAAGCGTTGATTTCACACGTTCTCTTGCGGCTCTGACTGCATCGGGTTGTGATTCACCTCGCACCGGCGGTTCTTCGTCCGAGGCGATCCGTCCCGCGACGAGATCCGTGCTCGGGCCGGATCACCTCGCCGGGCAGCTCTTCGCCGAGCACGGGCTCTACCGATGCGTCTTCGCTGGTCGCACTTTCGTTCCTTTAACGAGCTCCGTGCTCGGGACTAGATCTCCTTACTTGGTTCCTTTGGCGAGCTCTCGCTCGGGGATCGGGTCATCTTCCCCTCGTATCGTTATGCGCTCCTAGCACGATCTACGTGCAGGGGCACATCACCTTCGCTCCTGAGCATAACGTTTGCTCGAGAGCGCAATCTCTATTTCCTCGGGCAAGCTCTAGCCCGAGAGGTGGTTTCTCTATTTCCGTTCATGCTTTCCTAGGCATCTGAATGCTGGATGCAGCAGCACGAGTCCGTCTCGCGACTTGCTATGTTTATTCTCCGGAAGATCCGATCTTACCGGATGCGGTGTCGCTCTTCACTACTAAGAATCCAATCCCTCCTTGATGACGTTCACCTCAAGGAGATGATTCACCTCACTTCTTCGATTTACAGATCGATGGTCGGGTACTCTGCTCGGACGGATGTCGCTCTCATTCGACGCAACGAGTTGCTTTCGGCGCCGGGCGGGTTTGTTCGGTCCCGAACAAGTATTGTTCGATTGAACCATAACTTTGTTCGATCGCTTTGCTGCGTCTTTGTAGCAGGAAAAATACCCTCTTCGTGACTTAGAGTCTCAAGAGGAAGACCCCACTCTAGTGAGTCCTTCCACTTGAGTCTCGGGGGCTAGCTGTCGGGGATAAAATCACGGCCCGTTGCCATGGCCCACTCCCTGACGGCCCAGTCGAACGGCCTGCCAGGGCCCGGCTCCCTGGAAGGTTCTCTAAGGCCCATGTGCATCGTGCCGAACAGCCTCCTGATCGGTACGATTGCGTGGCGCTCAAGACTTCCTGTTTGAGTCCGACTCGAACAAGAGTTCTGCACGGCTACGTGAAGACCCGGACGTTGGTTTCCCGGATTGGAGCAGAAGTCGTGATCCCCAAGAATTGGAGTATGCCTTATCTACCTCGGGATATATTTGGCATGTCGAGTTCATTACGATCTCGTAGTTAGCCCGGCCCGATATTCCCGCGGTAGGTCGGTTTGTTCCACACTATATAAACAAAGACCCTACGGTGTTGAGGGGGCATCTGGCACGAGTTACGTCAAGCCATCATCTGATAGCACACCATAATCTCGCCGAGACTTGTTCGTCTTGCCGAGCCACCTCTTGTAATCATCTCTGATATATAAGAAAGGCTGGACGTAGGGCTATTATCTCTCCCGAGAGGCCTGAACCAGGATAAAAATCCCTGTCTCCTGTTCATTGTTGTTCGTGATTGTTCGGCGTGTCTCCTATCGCAATTCTAAAGAACCTTAGCGACTTGAGATCGTTATCTCAACCGTCGACACGTGAGTACTTGAAGTTGGGCTGGGCATGAGAATTTTAGATGCATGTTGTGGCTTATTTGGTTGGAGATTAGGCTAATCGGGTTCACCACGTTTGGAGTAGGGGGTGCACCAGTGGACCCAACTCATCACTCATTGCTCAAATTTATCTTTTACCCGGTGTCCTGTGACACCCTATCAGACTACCTAGCTCCGCCCCTGCTCCCCGCCAGAGAAAGGCTCGACGTATTTTGTCCAACCTCTTTGAAACCCACTTGGGTATTGGAAAAGTCGATAGGAAGTAAGTAGGTAGAGCTGAGAGGACAGTGTTGACGAGCGTAAGCCGACCGGCCTTGCTTAGGAGACTCCCCTTCCATCCTTGAAGTCGTTTTTGCACTTTCTCGATTAAGGGGAGAAAGTGCACCTTCTTGAGCTTTCGTTGGTGAAGAGTAAGTCCGAGATAGGTGCAGGGGAATGAATCTCTCCTACCGGGAAAGGACATTAAGATGTCATCTAGCTCTTTCGACCTACAGTGGATAGGGTAGGCAGCACTCTTGGCAAGATTTGTGTGTAGTCCGGAGGCCTTCCCAAAGCCTTCGAGTATATTCATAGCCGCCTCAATTTCACTGCGCACGGGATTTAAAAGGATGGCCGCGTCATCAGCATAGAGGGATGTTCGCAAGGAGACCATCCTTGAGTTGATAGCAGAGAGAACATTATTCTCTTGTGCCAGAAGAAAGAGCCGCTGGATAGGATCAATGGCCAAAATGAACAACATGGGCGAGATAGGATTCCCTTGTCTAACTCCTCTTGCGTGATAAATAGGGGGACCCGAAGTGCCATTTAGAAGGACAGAGGAGGAGGCTGACCCTAGAAGGGAGGAGATCCAATTCGCCATCGTTGGCCAAATCGGTACTTGCAGAACCTCTAGAAGATAGCCCCAATGGACTGAGTCGAAGGCCTTGGAGAAGTCAATTTTGAGGAAGATAGCCGAGGTCTTTCTGCGTTAGTGGTCTTGAATGGCATTCTTCACGTGTAGGAAGTTATCTTGAATGGCACGACCTTTGATGAATGCACTTTGGCTTCGTGAGACTAGGCTATCCAAATGAGGGGCCAGTCTGTTGGCCAGGAGTTTGGACAATAGTTTGCTGAATCTGTGGATTAGACTAATCGGACGAAAGTCTGTCAGCTGCAGACCGAGTTCCTTCTTTTGCAAGAAGACGATATTGGCTGTGTTGAGAAGATTTAATGACGCCGAGTTTTGGTCGTAAAGGTGGTGAAAGGCATTGATGATGTCCTCTTTAATCGTGTCCCAGCAAACACGAAAGAAAAGGCTTGTAAAGCCATCTGGGCCAGGCGCCTTATCTGTTAGGCTGGAAAGAACGACTTGCTTTATCTCTTCTTCCTCAAAAGGTAGCTCTAGGTCATCCAAGTCATGAGGTAAGTAGCCCAGGTGTTCCCAATCCAAGGAGAGCTCACGATTGAAGGGGATGCCTAAATGCTCCAGAAAGTAGCGGTAGCATTCCTTTTCCTTATCAGAGTGGGAGCTGACTGGCCCATCGGGCGTGGCCAAGGAATGAATGTAGTTTTTTCTTCTTCGGGAATTAGCACGGATGTGAAAAAATCTTGTGTTTGCATTACCCAACTTGACCCATTGAGCCCGTGCCCGTTGACGTATCCGTGCTTTCTCGATGACGGCAAGACCCAAGCTACGGTCTTTGAGCCGCCTGTGAAGGTACCTTTCAATAGGCGAAAGAGTGCGTGCCTCGCTAACTCGATCGAAGAGGAAGATCAGCTCATGAACTATGGCGAGGAGAACCCTGGAGTTTCCCACTTTGATTTTTGCCCATTTGGAGAGGGCCTTAGCAGTACGGGAGAGCTTGGTGTGAAGTTTGCGGAAGGGGTTCATGTTAGCCACAGGGGCGACTCAAGCTTCTTGGACTACGGTGGAAGCCCTCGATTCGTGGCCAATAGTTTTCGAAGCGAAAACATTTAGCGGGCCTATGCTCCATTGACGTCGAAAGGAGGAGAGGGGCGTGATCAGAAACCAACGATGGTAAAGCTCTGAGGTAAGTCTCTGGGAAGAGGAGCTCCCAGGCTGTAGTGCAAAAGACACGATCTATCCTCGTGTGGGTAGGATTGGCCCGCTCGTTGCTCCAATTGAAGCGACGACCCGAGAGGTGAATTTCTTTTAACTCAAGATTGCTGATCATTGAGCGAAAGGCATACATAAGCGACGGGTTAAGGTTGGAGTTGCTTTTGTCCGCGGCTCGGTAGATAAGGTTGAAGTCTCCCAAGATGAGCCAGGGAAGAGTAGTCGACGCATGGGTGGCAATCTCTTGAAGAAAGAGAAGCTTATCTGACGTGGACTGTGGGCCATAGACAACCATGATGCGCCAGGATATGCTTGTCAACTTTGACTTGATGGTTGCCGAGAGATAGCTAGGCGTGCTAACAATGTCTTCCATCTGAAAGTAATCTTCATGCGCAAGTAGAAGGATCCCTCCCCTTGTTCCAACAGCTAGGAGGCAGGCAAAAAGAGACCCGAAGGAACGACCAGCGCAATCCACCACAACTTGAGCATCCACAACGTCCAGCTTTGTTTCTTGGATGCAAACCAACGATGCTCGAGATGAGGAGATGAGATTTCAAAGAACACTTCGCCTTGCGCTTGAATTGAGGCCTCTCACATTCCAATTGAGGATGTGTGATGTCATTGGGGAGACAAAGAAGCATCGAACCCCGATTGTGGGTTGCTCGAAGAAGTGGCACCCAAGGTTGTCGATTGATCTGCCCTCGTCGTCTGTGGGGGATCAGCAAGAGGGAGGCCGGAGAGGCTGGCCAAAGCGGCGGCCGCATCGATGGGTAGAGGCTTTTCTAGGAGGGCGGAGAGAAGGTCTAGGGTGCCATCAGGCTTGGCACGAGAATCAAACCACGGCTCAAGGTGCTTGGCGATGAGCTTCTTGGCCTTCTCCTCTACTGGTAGCCCTGACATGGGTTTAGCTGCAAGACGAGAGTTTCGCCGTAAAGTAGCGACCGGTGTCGGAACAACATTCATGGACTGGCATGATGCTCTTCTAGTAAATACTTGGAGGATAGGGGGCTTTACGGGGATGAAAAAACTTGAGACGCCAGAGCGAGGCGGTGAAAATGAGGGTAGGGAGGCCGGCGTTCTGAATTGGAGCCTCCAAGTCACCTTGAAAGGTCGGTGGAGCATCCTCTGCCACTAAGCCTGTGGAGTTTGCGTTGGTCAAAAGGCCCCCTTCGCCGATATAAGACATTGGCGAGGGTGGGGAGGCCGACGTCGGGTTTTGGGCCTCTGAGCCACCTAGGGAGGTCGGATGAGCAAACACAAATCCTGTGGAGCCTGCGTTGTCCGGAAGGTCCCCTTCGCCGATATGGGATGTTGTCGCAAAGACCATATCAGCCTCGTTAGGGGTGAGTTGTAGTTGAGGTGGTGCTATATCTAGGTCGAGAGGGGCTCCATGCTCCAAGTTGGGACCACAAGCATCAATTGTTAGAACCTCGACCTCCACGGTCCCTGGGTTCCTGGAGCCAATGCCAGAAGTGGTAGAAGTCACCTGTCGCCACTCCCAACCAGCTTTCTAGGGGAAAGAGTTATGGACCACCGAGTGATACCGCTTGTTGTGCCCCTTTTTTCGAAGGCTCAACTTAACCTCTTCATGTCGGCTACCGGATTGGTCTGTCTTGAAAGCTGAGGTGTTGCGGGCGACCTTGCGGGTGACAAAGCAAGAGCGGTAGTCCCCCCGGTTGCGAAACTTGGAGCCACAGGTGTCGACGACAGAGTCGGGATGGTGGTGGTGGTAGCGTGGTATAGCGCGCATGGGCGACCTGACTGACGGCTCCTCCCCGTCCACCATACCTAGGTGCCAAACTAGACGAGAGTGGCCACCTTAACGCGGGGAGCCCGCTAAAGAATCTTTAACAACATCCAAGTGGATGAGAATCCTGAATGTGTCCACTGTCTTTGGAGGAGCCACACCTTTCGCCGAGTTAGGAACAACGATAGAGAGGCAGTGGATCTTGGGGATGTCGATTGGCTCCTTCGTCCATGCCCACACATTGAGGGTGACCGACTTCTCTTGGCAGCGCGAGTGTTCTTCAATGGACTGGAGCATACAAGTCGAACCAATGATGCTTTGAACAGTCTCCTCATCCCGCATATGCATGGGGACATTCTCTAGGCAGAGGCGCACCCGAAAGTGGAGAGGGGTGGGGTCTTCGATTAGGTGGGGGCGCCACGGCGGAGCTCAAGGAGTAGGCTAGCAGACAGTAGCCGCCACGTTGCCGGGACGGTTCCGATGGCATTGCGACGGAAAGCGCACAAGGAAGTCTTCTGGGATGTGCGGCGAGACAGAGATGCTCTCCCGCGGCGCTTCAGCCGCCTCCATTGTGGCTGAGAGGACGACACCAGAGGCCCACGAAGGGTCGCGAAGGCCAAAGAGGCGACACACCGCAAGACAGGAGGAGAGATCGTCGAGGGTAGCCTCCAAGTTCATCTTGGAGCAGATGAAGCTCTTCGAACGATGCGGGCGTCGGCTTGGATCAACCAGAATAGAGCAGGCGATCGGTGCTTCAGAGTAGAGGGCGCTGGAAAGCGATAGTTGCGAGATATATGTCCGTTGTGCTTGCAGCGTCGGCATCGAATTGGATCCCTGCAGCTCACCGCCAAGTGACCCAACTCTAGGCAGCGGAAGCAGCGAGAGTGGCGGAGACGGGGCGAGCTGTGCCCGGAGCTGTCGCAGAATCTAGAGCATCGAAGACGATGATCACCGCGAGCTGGAGTCAAAAGAGCCTGCGCATAGGTCCTGCGTGGCAAGTTGGCGAAGCGATGGATGCGAAAACCTTTGCTAGGTTGTCCTCTCGGCGACGCCGCTTAGAGCAGACCAAAGTCCACTCCGCCTCGGAAGGGTCTTCAGTAGGTAAGGCGAAATTGACCTGGTGCTGAGATGCCCGAGGGACAGCCATAATGTGTGTACTGGCAGCTGGCGTTGAGACTCGGGCCGGCTTCTTGAGACAGGACCGAAGTGGAGCCACGAAGGGGGGAGGTGGCGGCAGCGACCGCGGTGGCGGGGAAGGAGCACGAGAGCAGGACGGCATGATTAGAGCGAATTGGGGCAGCGGCGAGTGCGAGGACAAGGGGTGGCGGTGGTGACCAGCGGCGATGACCAGCGTGAGGAAAGGAAGCAACCGGCCTAACCCATCCTCGAGGGGCAGCGGCGTTGGAGCTCGACGGAGAGATGGCGGCGGGGAAGGACGGCGGCGCCTCCCCCGACGCCGGCGACGGCACAGACAGCTAGATAGATGACCCCATGCCGGGTGACAGAGCGCGGGGGCCCGACTCGGCGTGGAGGCGGCGCCAGCCAGGGGCGCCGAGGCAGGGCAATATTTGACATTGGCTCTTTCCATTTTATTCTTCCCGGTGGAAATAATGCTGTATTATTTTGGATAGTTTCCTTATCGATTACTGGTTAACTGCTATCTCAATTTTGTTCATTTTTATGTACTTGGTACAGCACCTGTTGCAGCCCGTAGATTCTTTAACACTGTACACCATCGTGCAGGCTGAGATTGGAGCGAATGCTATGTTGGCTGTATTGATCGCAGATTGTAAGGCTGGTGCTGCTGAGAAAGAGGTACTGGTTATCTTCCAAATCACAGGATTTGAGGTAAAAAATGAGTCATACACAGCCATAAAAATACTTATAGTTGGTCGTCTATTTCTGTTCAGGTTCCCTTGTACAAGCATATAGCGGACCTTGTTGGTAAAAGTGCTACAACACTTCCTGTTCCTGCAATTACAGTCATAGATGATAGAACACATGCTGGAAATAGTCTTCTCATTCAAATATTTTTACTAAACCTGTAGAATTACCTTTTACAACCAACCTTGTCCTGTGGATTGCTAAGATACTTCTTGTACAAAAACCATTAAATTTTTGCAAAAAAATGATATTGTCGTTGCCATGTTTTTTCCTGTTGATCTGATAATGAGAAAATATTAAGATGATCCATGTAGATCACTCAACATACCGTGCTCTTTGTTTTTCTGTACTTTCAAGTGAATTTTGCTGATTTGTAGGAAATTATGATTGAGTAAATTTCACGAGCGGTCCTTAAACTTGTCCCGAGTTCTCATCTAGGTCCTGGTACTCTCAAAATGCACTTCTGGCTCCTTGAACTTGCATGGGAGTTTCATATAAGTCCAAAAGTCTCTCCAAAATCATAAATTTATTTTTAAAAGAATAAAAATGTATATAAAATTATAAAAAATCTAGAAAATCATAAAAAATTCTAAAAAATCATAAAAAATTCTAAAAAACATAAAAAAAATATAGAAATTTATAAAATCATTAAATATTCTAAAACAATCATAAAAAATTGAAATTTTCATTAAAAAAAATGGAAAAACATGTAAGACACAAATTTGTGTGTCAACTAGCCGACATTTGTGTCGGTTGTGTGGGCTTGAGAAGCTTGCCATGGCATGTGGGAGCCTAGAGTGTTGGATTCTATGAATTTTTAAGAATTTTTTATGATTTTCTGGAATTTGTTTTATGATTTTCTAGATTTTTTATAATTTTCTATACATTTTTATTCTTTTTAAAATAAATTTATGATTTTGGAGAGGCTTTTGGACCTATATGAAACTCCCATGCAAGTTCAGGGAGCCAGAAGTGCAATTTTGGACCTATATGAAACTCCCATGTATGTTCAGGGAGCCAGAAGTGCATTTTGAGAGTACCGGGACCTAGATGAGAACTCGGGACAAGTTCAAGGACCGCTGGTGAAATTTACTCATTATGATTCTTCCGGTTGGTGCCAAAAACTTTCAAGAAGCAATGCAGATGGGTTCAGATACATATCATCATCTAAAGGTATCCTCAATTTCCAACAAACTGCTTCAGAGTTATTTATTAATTGTTAATAAATAACAAGATATATATCTGGTTTCATGTTAATAAATAGCCTTGCGCACACTCTCAACACATGTCAACATTAATGCTGCCTTCCAGTCCTATATTTGGGCTAATCTGGTTTCATCCATCAAACTAGTGTAGGAAAGATACGGTCCATGCTCCAGAAAAACTTATATGGGATTGCTCCTAAGACAAGCACTGAAATTCATAAGCCATGGGGCTGTTGCTTGTCAGCTGTTTCATTTTTTCATAGCGCACATATGAGTTTATTGACTTCTATAATTTTTTTACAAATTGGTTTGATAGGACATTATCTCAGAGAAATATGGTTCAGAAAGTTGCAACATTGGTGATGATGGTGGATTTGCTCCAAATATTTCCAGGCAAGTAAGGAATTGATTTTACCTTTTTCCTGGTATGCTTTATTTCTCATTTCCCCTTTTGGGGGGCACCTGCATATGGATTTCAATATTACCATATCTATGTTGGGTCAATGTTCAGCATTTCTGAAGGCCTAGATCTTGTCATTGCGGCAATAGATATGCAGACACCAGTGGAGCTGCCAATGACGTCTATGAATTTGTCAGGATCTTTGAGCCTCCTTACTGTTTGCATCAAGTCTTTCTGATAACTACGTGCTTGATTCAATGTCTGATGATCTGTGTATCTGTGCAGGTCAAGGCGGTTGGTAAGTTCAAGGAGACGAAGCGCACCGACGGCATCTCGACTTTGGACATCGTCATGAGGATTCGCCTTAAATTTCTTTTAACAAAGAAAGGACGCACCATAGGTGCGTTAACCTCGCTAGTAATAGATACAAACCTCAGTTCCCCGTAGTTATCAGTAAAAAAAAACCCTCAGTTCCCCGTCCACCTCGCCACATGACTCCCTCCTCGCGCGCTGCTCGCCCAGCGCTCGCTCGCGCGCGGCTCGGCAGGCTCGTCACATGCCTCGCTGCTCGCCCCGCTCGCCTCGCTCATGTGGAAGGAAATTTGGAAGGACCTAGGTCCTTCACAAATAAAAAAGACCCTACCTGATGGATGACAAGTGTCCTCTCTACCTCCAATCTCAAAGCACGCAGGGGTCAAGTATTCTGCTGAAAAAACAAAGCCCGATTCAAACCGATTCCCCCGATTCAGCCCGATTCCCCCAATTCCCACATGACAGCCCTCGCCCTACCATCCGCCGCCGCCGCCGCCACCGACGACGACGACGAGCAGGCCACCGGCGTGCCCCAAAGTCGTCGTTCTCAGGCGGCGCCGCCGCCCCGCTGTGTCGTTCTCCGCCAGCGCCCATCATCGGCATGGAGTCCGCCGCCGCCACCGCTGCCCCACGTCGCCGTGGAGGCCACCACCGTCGCCGTCGTCCCTCGCCGTCGTTCTCAGCCGACGCCAGCGCCTTTCGTCATCCTCTGCCACCGACGCTCCTCCCCGTGTGCCGCGCCTCCAGCACCTCTCGATCTGGATCAGTCTCTGGCCACTGCACCGACGAAGCCAAGCTCCCTTTCTCCATGGATCTTCCTCCAAGTGTGATTTTGAACTGGGTTTTAGTCTATAGTCTATATGTAGTAGAACTTGTATGAAACAAGTTTTTTTTTTTCTGATTTGTGAGTTCCAGATTGTATAAAATGGATTGCACTAACTGAAACAGTAGTGTTTCAGCCATGTACTGGAATAGCTTGTATGAAGCAATAGTAGCTTGTATAAAGCAAATTCTTTTGAATTATGAGTTTCATTGTGTAATATGGATTATAAAGCAATATCCTTGTTCTGGAGTTTCAGATTGCATGAAGAAATAAATTAGATTGTGCAAGTGTTTCAGATTGCAAAATGAATTATGCTAATTGTAAAAGCAATTCAGAGCAGTTGTGTATGGAGTTGATATTATTTGTTATCACTGTCTGTGTGCTTTGTCAGCTGCCCAAAAGCAATAAGAGTCTGGATACCCAAATCTGAAACTCCTTGTTTGTTGAGATTATCCATTGTTCAGTGAATTATTGTTGCCCAGAATTATCCATTTCAATGAATTATCCATTGTTCAGTTCAGATTTCTGAAATTGGGTCCTACCATGTTTAGTTCATGAATTTTCCCAGAATTTATATAATCTGAATACAAGTATTGCTGCTGCATTAGTCATTGCCCCATAAAGATTTCAAACAAGAATCTGGACATTGCACATTTGCACTCACAATTCAAAAGAAACACTATTGTTTCAAGCTAATTCAATACATGGCTGAAACATTTGCATTAGTCATTGATTACATTTGCACATTTGCACTCACAATACAGCATAATCCGGTACATGGCTGAAACATTCATACAAACTAACTAAATCCAGTTCAAAATCACACTTGGAGAAGCATCCATGGAGAAAGGGAGCTTGGCTTCATCGGTCTTGACGGAGACAGATGCAAAGGTGTGCCTGGACGACGAGGCGCAGGCATCAAAGTACTGAAGCAGGAAATGTACATGAAAACAAAATGTGAAGCATAGATTAAAAAACATCAAAGTACTGAAGCAGGAAATGATACATGAAAACAAAGCATGTGAAATGCTTACATTATCATAGGGTTGACAAGCATAATGATTACACCAACATTTCATGAATTACATAAATGATACACCAATGGATGACTGAGAACTAAAATTTAGTGAAGCAACACAAGCCAAGAGTACATGAAAAAGCAAAGAAATAGACAGCAAAATAGTATATGCAATAGTGTAGCATTATAGGAATATAGGTAGCTATTTTGGCAAGATATTCAGAGCTTGTCTTTTGAATACAGCAAATTATAGCCGACTAAACTTGCGATCAACTAATCAGGCATAATACTTCAACTCTTCAAGCCTTGTCACTTTGTCAGCAGGTTTACTAAATGCAAGGCTTATTAGCCCATTGGCCCAAATGGCATTTTATGCCCTAAATTTACTAAGCTCGAAGATTGCTTAGTGTAGCATTTAAGTCAACAAATAGTTTTTTTCATTAGATTTATGGCACATGCAGAAGTTATAGAAATTGCAGGGATCAGATCCAATTCCCTTGGATTGACAGGGATTTCAGTTTAAATTCCCCATATTCAAAGGGAATTGCAAATCCCAATCCATCCGAACAAGGCCTTATGGTGGCAATAAACCGCACAAACTCTCTCTAATGGCATTTTACTAGGTGCCATCTTTTGGGTCGCATAAATCTGAAAATCCCATTGAGTACAGCAAGGTTTTTTCCCACGTTCCAGTTGAGAGCGGCATTTTCAAGCAATTGACTATCAGTTGATTTACCAGGGAACAACACTTCTTCATACTTAGACCTTAATTTTCATTCATCTCTATCAGGATGACTATGACAGTCAGTTACTTTGAGATTTGTAGGCATTTCTATCACATATTTAGCAAGCTGCAAAACTGAAGAGACCAAAATGTAGCATCTACTGAATCTCCATACTCTCTCCAAACAGAACGATAATCACAGCATGGATAGCTAGTTGCTCTCTTGTGTCACATAGTTGGGAAACTGGGAAGCAACCAATCCATGCCGAGGAAGACGGCGGGCTGTGGCGTGCCATCCGATGGGCTCGGCTCGAAGGACGGCGGCGTGCCCTCCGGCGGGCTGGAAGACGGCGCCGTGCCCTCCGCCAGCCTGGACGTCGGCGGCGAGTTGAAGGAGGGCGCCGAGTGTTGTGGCGGCGGTGCCGAGGCTCGTCGCGGCCAGCGGGCTGGAACCCAGCGGCCGCCGGCTTGGACGACGGCGGCGCGCGGCTGTCGGCGGGCTGGGCGACGGCGGCGTGCCCAGCGGCGGGCGGCGGCGGGAGTGCCCAGCGGCGGACGGGCGGGACACAGAGATAAGGGGAAACGGGATTTGGGGATTTACAGCTTTAAGATGTGTGCAGGGTCCTTCCAAATTTCCTTCCCGCTCACGTCGCCTACGCGCCCCTCCAGCTTGCTCGGCCTTGGTTTTTTTTCCCGCGCGCGCGTCGGCGGGCTCGCCAGGGGCGCGCTGTCGTTGTTAGTCTCTTACATTGCCTTGCGATTGCACTTCTGCCTCCTTTTGCTATTACTATTCGGCTATTCGCTAAGGTACTAGCAACTCGCGTACAGCTCCGTGACGCATCATTTTTACTGAGGAATGATGGGGCGATTTGGTACATGGGTGCGTATATTTGATTCTACATGGTTAAACACTTGAACCAGTATACACTAAACAAGCAAGATTTTCCTTTTTTTTGTAAAAGAAAGATTAGAAATTGGTTATAAAATAGAAAAAAGTATAGATTACTCTCTTGAACTATTGTCTTAGTATAGAATACCCTCCTCAACTCCAAAACAAAAAATTTAACACCCTGAATTTTGTAAACCGGATAGATTACCCTCTGACTTAGTTTTCAACTGATTTTAAATAGATAAAAACTGTGCATGGCAGCAGCCCATCCAATACACGGCATGCACTAAAGTTTTGTCTCCAATTCATCAAACAGAACATATAAGCCACACAAGGCACATAAATTAATTAGGTTCATATAAGCAACATATTTAAGCAGTTATGTGGAGATTTAAGCTCAAAATTTTATTGCATGATATATAAAATATTGCTTATTTATGTTTTTGGATGGACTGCTGCCATGCTCAGTTTTTATCTATCCAAAATCAGCTGAAAACTGAGTCAGGGGATAATCTATCCGGTGATGGGGTATTCTATACTAAGGCAATAGTTTAGTAAGATAATCTATGCTTTTTCCTATAAAATATATAGGCATTTTCTGTCGATGAAATTACCAGAACCTTCTCCGAGGCTACAAACAGATGCAGCAGTAGCTCCACAGGCATTATTTCCTCGTCACCGTCCAGAAAATTGACTTATTTCTGACATCTCCACTGTATAACCAGACGGGAAGGAGCTCCCCTCGTTGCTTATTGATGAAACTCCAGAAATCATCAACTGGAACATCCTTCGAATGTAAGAATCCATGGCATCGTTCGTTCGAGGGGATGGAGAAACCGGTTGCTTCTCACTCGAAGGCGGCAAGCATGCTTTGAGCCTTGAGACAACCTCGGTCATTGTCGGCCTGTCGATGGTTGCATTTTCAACACAGTTCATAGCAAGGTCTACCACACTCTGCAGTGCAGTGGCGTCATACTTGCCCAACAGTTTCTTGTCTGCAACATCGTGGATGCTTCCAGTCCTAATCTTTTCGCGCACCCAATTTGGCAGGTGAACTGTTTGCGGGTGAACTGTTTGCAGGTCCATGAATACCGGACGCTGGCCGGTGATGATCTCCAAGAGCACAATGCCAAAACCGTAAACGTCTGTCTTGACGGTGAGTTGGAAAGAAGCATGTACTCAGGGTCGAGGTAGCCCAGTGTTCCAGCAGCAACAGTGGATATGTGTGTGGTAGCGGCATCGAAAGCCCTTGAAAGCCCAAAATCAGATATCTTCGCCACCAGATTCTTGTCCAAAAGGATATTGGCGGTCTTCACATCTCTGTGAACTATGGACGGGGTGCATGACTCATGTAGATACTCCAGTCCTGTAACTTAGTATTTCATTGAGACGCACTAATTTGCCACTGCATATACACACCTCTACTAAAGAAAAACACAAAATTTAATGTGGACCTTGTGCAGCATCTATAGCAATATGAAGTCGTTTTTCCCAATCCAAGCTATAGTCATGTCCTGCAGGAAATCAATATAAGACAATCTACATGTTGATAATGACACAAATGCTGCTTTATATAAATTCTACGATTTTTTCAACTACCGACAGGGCAATGTTAAGCATAGCATCAGTTGATCTGTTAACATCTAAACCTTTTTTATGATGCATAGATAGACACTTTGATCCTTGAAATGTCGGTGCCTCTTCTTGTCTTCACCATTGTATTTTTTAAATATGAAGTTTCAATTGGCAATAGAACCAAATTATTTAGGTATTACTTACTTGCTTTTCTTTTACACTGGCATCGAAAGACGTTCATGCTTAGAATTTCTTGCTATCATGTCACAGTTAGAACATTGAGAATATGTACATCTAAGAGTTCAACTATGCTTGCCCCTGCTTGTTAGTCCAGTATCTCTACATAGTGAATTTGGTGACCAACCCAACTGTATTGGAAAATTCAGTTTATAATGGGAGTCAAACCCATACGGCCGTACAGTCGTATTTCAAAGAGTATGTTTCCTTTTTAGTTATGACTGAGGTCAAATCAGTGTGTACATTATGTCAGGAGGCACAATACGTGAAAATTGAAAAACATGTGGTTCCCAAGTGGTTAATGGAAGCTGTTGGTTTCCCTAAAATGAACATATTTTTTTATTTGAATGACTCAATGTTATTAAATAAAATATTTTTATTGAATAAAATTTCAAACGGCCACTGCAGAAATTAAATAACAAGTCAGTGGTCATAACAAAATGCAAGTTGGACCTGTTGTACCAGTCAACTATGCATTAGAGAAAAATTTTGATGTAAAAAGTACCAACCTCCCTGTAAAAGTTGTTGAAGATTTCCTCTATGCATGAAATCATAAACGAGGCCTAGGCACTTCTTGTTTTGGCAATACCCTTCCAAAGCCACAAGATTCTTGTGATGAACTTTTGACAAGGTTTGCACCTGCAGCAACAGTTACCATTCTGAAACAATCTAGAGCGGAAGCTAACTCTCTTTCTTGAATGTAGACTGCAGAAAGGGTCCTGAATAGAGGGTGGCCAAATGGGCCGGTCCGGCTGAACCGAACCGGGCCGGCCCGGTTCGGTCGCTACTGTAGCATATTAATTTAATTCAATATATGTATTTCTATATATATTTTCTTATGATAAATAATATATTTATTTAATTTATAGTGTATATTTGTGAAATATAATGGTTTTTAAATTTATATATATATTGTAATAGCCCGTTGGGCCTTTGTCCTGGCCCAGCCCATTTAAGGGTATTTAGGCAGTGGGAGTGGGGGGAGGCGGTTCCCCAGGAAGACCTAGCCGCCGCCATCCCCAACCTTCCTGCCGCCGTCCCGAGCTGCCACACGCCCGTCGCCGCCTTGCCGCCGCCGCCCGTCGTCCGGTGGCCAAGTCGCCGCTCCGTGGCAGTGTCGTCGCCATCCGCGCCCGCGCCGCCGCCACCAAGCCATTGCCGCCGCGGTCTCGCCGCGCCGCTTCGCCCGTGCCGCGCCGTCACCGCCTGTTCCGCGCCGTCATCGGCGATGCAGCAGCGCCGTCTGCCGCCGTGGTTGAGTCACCGTCCACAGGCGCGCCGCCATGCCGAGACCGCTGCTGCCGTCCCGGCTGCAGTTGCCGTCGTCGCCGGTGACCGGGGAGGACGTTGCCATTGTTGTCCTGTGCCCGTCCTCCACCTGTTTGGCTGATCGACCAAGGTAACGATCGATGCCTCTAATTTTTGTGCGATTGGAAGAGGTGTGCAGTAGGGCTGATTTGGGAGGAAGGGAGGAGGGCTAGGGAGGAGTAGAAGGAAGAAAGGTGCAAATGACCTAGGGTTTGATGGGTGCTTCCGTTAATTTCGAATTTGCGCATGATTAGGGATGTACTAGCAATATTGCTCCAATGTTAGATGTGTAATTGGCGGGATTATGGGTGATGATTGGTGAAGATAGAGAATAAGTAGATCGATCTAGTATGCAGTAGGTTAAGATGAGATTTTGGTCTATTTAAAGTCCGATTCAGAATGTGGTCCTATGAAAGAAATTGTGCGTCTAGATCTTAGCTCCGTTTCGAGTACAAGAGCACGAGAATCGGATAAGCGGATTGGGAGTTATGATGATTTTAGTGTGTGCTGTCCGGAAATTAGTTCCTATCTTTAAAGGTCTATTGCTCCTAGATGGGCTATTGAATAGTGTAAGAGAGGGTGGGCTTAGTAGAGGCCGAGATATTTATTTGGTTTGCGCCTAATGAGGAAAATATTGAGATGCGTCCTTTTCTGTAGGTCCTGGATCAGGATGATCGCGTCGGCTGTGCATTATTTCATCGGTTTAAAGGCAAGTATATGTTAAACATATAGCCGGTTGGTTGAATATGGCTTGTTGATTTAATGCTTTGTGCCTGATCATGACCTGTGGTTGGATTATGATGTTTGTGTTATATATGACAGAGTTATGGTGTCGGTTGCATGTCATAAGAGCATTATTGCATCATACTGCATATGAGCCAGGTCGGTGAGAAAGCCATTTTCGACTAGTCCGTTTCGATCGGTGAGAAAGTCGAAAGTGACTAATCCGGAGTGCTCTGATACTGCATATGAGCCAGGTCGGTGAGAAAGTTACTTTTCTCTAGTCCGTTTCAGTCGGTGAGAAAGTCAAAAGTGACTAGTCCGGAGTGCTCTGGAGGAGACATGTGCATGTGCATTGCATTGCATTGCATGAACAGAGGAAGGTGTAGAGTGTTGGTATGATTTGATTTGCATGAACAGAGGAAGGTGTGGAGTGTTGGTATGATTTGAGAATGGATGGATTTCTCATTGTTACTTTATTGTTCTAGCTGTTTATACATATACTTTGCTGAGTATTCTCCAATACTCACTCTTGCTTTATTTGGATTTTAGGTGCTGGTGATGTCAAATCATGCATGGGACATGGGAATGTAGCACATCTATCTGAGCACTCACTACCTTCCACACTAAAACTAGTTGATATTGGTTTCTTATGAGTTTTATTTAAACAGTCGTCATGTGTATAAGTGAGCGTTGCAGTTATGGTAGGTTTTAAATTGGATGTTGGTTGATAGAATTGTTTATTTATTCTCTTGGTATAAACTGCCTGTCGTGGATGTCCTTGTAAACAAAGGAGATGCTGCCGAAATTTAGAGTATTTAGAAGAGTTAGTAGCATTCTGAGTTCTTGAGGAACCGGTGTGTTACATATATTTAAATAAAATTAATCGGCAAATAAAAAACCGGGCAGGCCCAGTTCGGTTCGGTTCACTTTGTGAAACGAACCTAGGCCGAGACAACAGCCCGTTGGCCCGGTTTGCATAGTAACCGAACCAACCAGGCCCAAACCGGGCCGGCCCGGTTCGGACCTTTGGCCAGCTCTCCTGAATGTTTTGTTGCAGTTTACTTTCAATTGAAGGAAACATGGTTTGCCCTAGTTGGCTATGTGGTATACCTCAGGGAGGAAGTCTTTGGACTCTGCTATAGATGTCTCCATAAGTATCTTAACAGCTACTTCATTATTGTTTTCCAGTGTGCCATGATAAACAGTACCAAAACCTCCTTTTCCAACGATTGATTGGAAGTTATTACTTATGACCTTTAGCTCTGCATACGTGAACCGTCTGATGTCAATATGTAGGGGAGTTTCCTCTTCATACATATCATAATCATCATGATCATCTCCTGACTTCCCTGCAGAGTCCAGAAGTTGTGTTTTACTACATGAAAGCTTTGAGGCTGTTGTTTATTATCTACCACCCAAAGCATGAAACAGGAATTTTAGAGTTACCTTTCAAGGATAACTTCCAGATGATGAATAGCCCTACTAGGACTAGGAGACATACCACTGGAACTATCACTGCAATAAGCAAGGTATGTTTTGTGTTTTTCTTATTTGCACAATACCCACCTCTGACTTTTGAGCATAGGGGATTGCCTTCTAGTCTAGGGTCACAATTACACAACAGATAAAACAAGTAAATTTTCCAGAAAAACATCTTAGGTACAACAACTGCAATATTATCATAATAATATGCCTCCATTTTTTAACACAACCCACTAGTGGTGCTTTTAAATAACTCTCTCTCTCTCTAAAAAGCAATATTACACGATTTCTAGAGCACCTGCAGTTACTAATAGGTTCATTTTGTGCCTCTAATGTTTAAAAGCATATAGATGCTAAAGAATTTATAGTTACTACATGATGATATATGCAAATTTGCTTCTAAATTGCTTTATAATTAATGCATTTACGTATAATGTCGCTTAACCTTAAATTATTGCATATCATTATTCTGTGATAAACTGACCCTGGGTTGACCCTTTTCCCTTTGAAGTAAATATTTAGCTTGATAAATCTTTTCTATATGAAGTAAGGAACCATGCAAAGGAGCATACCAAACCTTAAGTCAAGGAGACCGGCCTCAGATCGTCGAAGAATAGAACCAGGGATTGGTCCATCAAGCTTGTTATATGACAAGTCACTGAAAATGGTAGTTTAAATCATTCTTCTCAAATTTATACTATCGAGTATAAACTGGAGATTTAATGACCACAAGGACTTACAGAATTTGGAGTGAGTCCAGTTGATAGTCTGGGATAGCACCTGTCAAGTTGTTGTGTGATAAATTCCTGAATATTTCTTTGTGTTAAGCAGAGATGTTCACATTATTAAATTTAGCTCATCAATTATGTAGGCGTACTAGGCAACACTCACAAGTTCTTCAGTGATGGCAAGTTCATGAATGATATGTCTAATCCACCTTGTAAACCATTGTCAGCCAGATTTCTGCAAAATAACTCCTCTTAAATCAGGTTAATATAATGATAGCATAGAGCAGACATGCATTCTCAAGATTTAAATATCTTTATGCCTTAAGGTTTGAATAAATCACTTGTGTTTTCAAGATCTTAGGAAATAATACACGCTGATGAGGGGTTTCTCTATAGTAACATGTGTTCAAAAACGAAGAATTTGGAGCAACATGTAATCCTTAGAGTCAAACCACTTGGGGCTGATGCAATCATACAATGCACTTCAAAGGTTAAAAACATGGACTATGGGGTTTGGACATCATACAACTCCTAGTTTTGTTCTTACACTTGAGTGATCCTCGGAGTCTGGTTATAGTAGTCACAAGTCAAACATTCCCATGAATACTCTCTTGGGGAGCATGGATCTCCGTTCCAGTTTATTCTTTCTATCTTGTAGTTCTTCTTGACTTTGTTCATGTGATTGACTAAAACAATAATGGAGACAGACAAACATGAATAGAATAAGATGACAATAACAATTTAATATGTTGGAAACTTAATTTTTTTTTCAAATGATTGGGAAATCATTTCATATTGAAATATCATATTTTCAAATGAATAGATTATTTAATTTATTTCATTAGGACTGAGGAGTTGAGAGTGCATACTCAATTGGGTGATAAGGTATTAAGATGTGTGTGGTTTGACTTGTTTCTACAATCCATATGGTGCCCTCCGTGGAATTTTAAAAAGAGAGCTTGCTTTGAGGAGAATTACGAGAAAACCGTTTTGAGGCAATTTGCTATAGACATGGTGAACATGGATCTCGGAGCGACGTGAGATGGCTTAGGACTATGTTCGGAGTGGCTGAGCTGAAATGATGAGTTGAATTCAACTTAGAGAGGTTCTTTGATCGTCGAAGCTAATCCACTTCGTTTATGTTATTATTAAGATTTTTTTAGGTGGTTTTGTTATAGAAAAAATAGACTAAAAGAAGTCTAATCTACTCTGAAGATAACGTAGATGTGCCTGGTACAGTAAGTACCTACAGGATCGCATTTCCAATTTGAAGGTAGAATGGCAATTGACTAATGTGTAATTGCTGGTGAGATCTTACCGTCGTCGGAGGCAGAATTGCTGGTGAGATCTTACCGTCGTCGGAGGCAGTGGTGGAGTTCTCCATCCGGACGAGCGAGTACACCTCAAACGCGTTGATGAGCGGCGGGAGCGCCGAGCCGTTCGCCTCGCGCAGGGTGAAGTTGGCGCTCGGGTTGCGCAGGAACCGGCCCTGCTGGTACGTCCTGTCCGCCCTGTGCTGCGGCGGCGAGTAGTTGGGGAACAGCAGCTCGCCGCCGCTGTAGATGTCGAACGACCGGTTCAGGCCGCCGCCGCCCACCTCCGCGAAGTGGAAGATGGGGAGAAGCTCCAGGCCCCTGGGGTCGAGGTTGCCGCCGGCTCGGACGGAGATGTTGAGCCAGCTGAAGTTGCTGCGTATGGTCGACGCCCTCTGCAGGATGGCCGACGGCACCTTGCAGTCGTCGTTGCCGGGGAGGCTGCTCAGCGTCTCGGTGGTGCTCAGGTTGAGCCAGGGGTAGGAGTAGTTCCCGAATCTCTCCCAGAAGCGATCGAAGTCATCGGTCGGATATCTTGGTCACCACAAGAACCATACTTGAGTATCATGAATTTCAGTACCATGTGATACTTGTAACTTGTGTTTGTGTGCTGCACGTATAAATGATTGTTCCTCACATACATAAGGGTCACCGATGCTCCAAAATCTGCACCTAGCCTCGCATGCATTTCAAATGTTTCTTTATAAAAACCTAAAAATTCAATTAAAAAACAATCGAGGTCTTCTTCCACTCCTCTGCCGCGAGCCTGCTGTCACTCGCAGCCATCAACAAGGAAGAACTTAATTGTTTGGAAATAAAAAATATGATACTTTTTTTCAAAAAAAAAGACCTTTTAAACACAAATTTTAAAGCCCATCTGGTGATCACGGTCGTGCTTATACCCGCATGTGCTTGTGGGTGTGAATGTCCCTCCGCATGATATTCATAGAACTTGTTATGCCGATGATATGCAGAAAGGAAACTGAAAATCCATCTCACCTTGTGATATAATCATCAACTGATCCGAATCTGAACCTTTTAAAGTAGCTGACCGACACAGAGTTATTGATAAAAGGGTACATCAAGTCTCCTAATGGCCGCATCTCAAGTGCAGAGACGAACGGAGTGCCTGATCCCAGGTTTATCAAACAGACCGAGATGTAGTTATCACGAGCAACAGTCAAGACCTCCTTCCAGAAGGTGCTCGTTGGATCTCCAGTTTTTGTCAAGTTCATCGTCGCCCAAAAGTTGACGCCAATATGGATTCCAAACACAAATAGCGACCCGTCCCAGGTCTTGTTCAATCCATCGTAGTTCCCGTAAGAAAATGTTGTCCTCACAAGATATTTTTTGCCAGGGGCAGTTGGTAATGTGTAGCAGTTCCTGAGGCCGTCAGGGAAGCTTCTTAGAGTTTTTTCTTGCTCATTCGTGGCCAACTCCATGAGCTCTCTCGAAATTTGGTGGTTCGTGCCGGTTTCTACATATGTGTCGTCAGAAACGTATTGTAATCCTGTAATGCTGTCGTTGTAGGTGCTTCTGTTTGTCAATCCACAGTCGATGCTTAAAAACCCTACAGAAAGATGCATGCGTTTGTGCAATCAAAAGCCTGTGATTTGACGCGACCCCAGGCTCACTAGACATTCTAAGAATATTTATGCAAAAAACGGAGAGTAATACATCAAACAGGTTTGTTTTAGCCACTCTTCCCAGCCCTTGTATCAGTGACGAAGGGGTCAATTTCTAAGAAAATTTTTGTTTTATTGACTCCTGTTTCTAGGATGACCAATTTGTAAGGAAGTTTTTATCTTATTGATTCCTATTTTTTAATTGAAAAGGGCGGGCGCTCTGCCATCTATCTATCTATTTATCTATTATCTATATAAAGGAGGAGAAAAAGAAGCCACCACGTTCGTCCACATCATCCAAATTATTTCAGCCGTTCGATCAACGGTGGGACCAAACTATAACGGCCAAGATCAATCAAAGAAATTCTCACATAAATCAAGAAAAAAATAAAAGATCTATGCCGTTAATTTTGTGGGGCCGGATTATAACAGCTTAGATTAAAAGAAGAATATTAGAAATTCGGATTAAATACTAAAGATGATATAATATGGTTATTTTATCCGTTCAATCAACTATGGGACCAAATTATAACAGGATAGATTAATCAAAGAAAAAAATAAAAGATCTATGCGGCTTAGATTAAAAGAAAATATTAGAAATTCATATTAAATACTAAAGTTGATATAATATATTAGAGATAAACTCTAAATCCGATCTGATATGTTCGAGATAGATTATGAGTTAGAGATAAACACTACATACCAAAACAAATCTAGCCGTGCAGACACGCGGGCCACCTTGCTCGTTTCATTAAAAAGGAGAGAAATATTTATAGAAGGGCGACTCAAGCTAAAAGGTCCAATTTCTACAAAGTTTTTTTTTTTTGGTTGATTCCTACATCTAGATATAATGCTTTTCTCCTCTGTACATGCTGCCTATTGTTACTAGTACAGTAGAGTAAGACACTACTTAGTTCTTCAGGAAAAAAGGCAATCACCAATCCTAAGCTAGTAAATTGAACTGCACAATGAATAAGATTCAGGAAATGCCTTATCCAAAAAGGAAGAGCTAGCTAAAGATTACTGTCTAAAAAAAGAAGAAGAACTAACTGGAGTCTGGATTTGTATTTACCAAGAGGAGGTTGAGTATGAGTCTGGCCATAGACTTGAATCACCTTGACCAGCATGAGCACGATCCATGTCAGCTTTGCACTTGCTGAACAAGCGTAGCAGATCGCCATAGCACTAGCTCCAGCTTCTGAAACGCTCAGGAGCAATCGTTCGAGCCGTACATATATATGTACAGCAGGCGAGATATATAGCGGAGCCAAGCGAAAAAATGGAAAGGTTAGTGAGCTTGATTTTTTATTGACTTGACCTTGGTGCTCGACTAAATGCATATCGCTGATCAAATTAAGAAGTATAATGCTCCCCATCTCTAGGGCAGCAACCACCACCACAAGAATCCGTAATTGACCACGCCTTGCAGCTCGTAAAAGAACCTCAACTTGCCATGGGATTGCACGTCAAGTCGTCAATGACAGCGGTTTTTCAATGATCGATGGAGGACCGCGGCCGGAGGATTGAAGCGTTTGAGCGATTCGTGCGGTGATGCAACCCCTCTTGGCGCTTGCACTTGTCAGAGCTCGTCCTACCGGCAAGTTGCAAGCGTCCATGCTTCTCTCTCTGATGCTGTCACACCACGCCGGATTAAAGATTTATAGAGCCATGGCAAAACCGTGTCACAGAGCAGTTTGACGCTGCATGCTACGCCCGCGAACACGACGACCCTTTCTTCTCGATGAGAATGAGATGTTTGCAATCTTAAAACGCCATGTATGTTCGTGGTTGAGTCGTTGCGGTCATGCATGTATGGAAGGGACGGTAGGTCGCGCTCGCGTGTCGGGTTCCCACAGACATATCTTTCTATTGTATGCTCTCTCTGGTTTTTTTATTTGTCGCCGTTGACTTTTGGGCATGTCCATTGACCATTCGTCTTATTAAAAATTTTAGTGCAAATATACAAAAATATAAGTCATCCTTAAAGTGCCTTTAATGATAAAATAAAATATAACAAAATAAATGATATTTAAATATTTTTTAATAAGATGAATGATTAAAAGGCATGTCTAAAGTCAACAGCGACAAATAAAATAGAATGGGGGTATCTATTATCACTAGAGTTAAATAAAGCAACCACAATAATTTTGAAATACTAGAAAATTCTAAAATAATGGGTGAGAAAAGAAAGATTTACGCTGTCGATTATCGTGGAATCGGATTATAACGGTTTAGAATAAAGAAGAATTCATATTAACCGCAATAAAGAAGTAAAAATAAAAATTCATGTCAACTACAAAGCTAGAAAAAGGAGTTCATCTGAACTCAGTAAAGAAGTATAAATTATGCTCGTATATATACACACACACATCTAATGGCAACATCACTGCAGTTTTATTCAACAGCTTCGTGTAAGTTATACCAGTTGAATCTTTCCCAGCCTTGTCTCGTCGGCATTTTGGGCCGTGCGACCGAACGCAGTGACTGATGAGGACTCCCGGACCCAATGCCCACGTAGGCCTCAGGCTTTCTCCAACAGGAATACCTAAATTTGATCCCCTAAAGCCTCATATACAAGCTCCCTTTAAAAAAAAATCTCTCTATATTTCTCTCATCTCCAACAACGTTCTGTATATAGAGAATTGTATATAGGAAGGAGAGAGAATCCCTACATATAAAGGAATGGAGAGAAATTCTCTATTTTAGAGACGGAATAGGGAACACTGTTGAAACACATAGGGGAAGAATTTGTCCCCTGATTTAAAGTAGAAAACCTTTTAGGGAAGCCTGTTGGAGACAGCATGAACACCCGCAAGTTAGGTCAGGCCGTTGTCTCGGACCAGCACACCGACCCGTAATCCATTGCTTGGCAAGGCCATTCGGCGTATCGTAGAATAACGCTTTCCTCATCTTCGGCTCCATCGGCCACCGCGTGCACTAGGGAAGCAAATCCTTCGCTGTACGGCAGAGTGCAATTACTGCCATTGACATATGGGCCCCACACGCTATGGGTCTATATGTCAGTGGCAGTATTACTCTGCCTTATGGCAGAGGATATACTTCCGTAACTCCTGAGGCTGTTCGTATCCTCTATCGTAACTTCATATGCAGTTAAACCTTTGGACCCACCTAATAATTACCATAACTTCAGTTAAACACACTGTAGATGGGTTCTGGACTATACCTGTTCAAACGCCGGTAGAACTCGAAAAGCCCGGTCCCGAAAACCAGAGCGAGCAAACCGGCCGTCGGTTCGAACTCGAAGCCGAGCGAGCAAACCCGGTCTAAAGCCCGCCCGACCTCGGCTTATTTCGTCGAATCCGGGCCGGCAGCCCGACCGACCGTCGAGTTGAAACCGCCGAGCCCGGCGATGCTGCCGGTCGGTAAAGCCGGCCGAACTTCAGTTTGCTCGGGCAGGTTCTGCCGGCAGGTTTCCGTGAAACAAGTCTATTCGGACCCATCTAACAATGGGTGATGATTAAAGCGAGAGGATCTCTGGCTCGGGAATGGGGACTCATGACCGACGACCCAATGCGAAATTGACACGAAAGAAAAACTAAATTATGCTTCCAATCCAACAATGGATGGTTAATATATCTAAAATCTACCTCTTCGTACAGTTAGGCCAAACATAACAATCGACGTCCCAATCATTTCTACATCATCTTTTTTTTTTCAGCAAGAGGACCCCCAGTTTCATAAGAGAAAATAGGAACACACAAGCTCTCCAGCATTTTCTAGACGTAATCAAACAATCATCCATACCAAAATGTGATCATGGTATAGCAATTATTGAAAAGACAACTAAATTTATTTCCAAACCCTTGTTCCAATCTTTCAAATTAGCCTTCCAACTGTACATATATATAGAGAGAGATTAACAACTGTTCACTCACTCTAAGTAAGACAACTTTACAAGACAAGGAGTATGGTGCGTCTAAGCCAGGGTGGCGGTGCCTTCCTCTTCCTTCTTCTTGGCCTCCTCCTCCTTATCTTCGTCATCCTCCAGCTCCGCGACCAGTGCCTCAAGCACAACAGACTTGGGGATTCACCATGTGCGGGCCCTTCTCCCTCCCCTCAAGCTCGTCAAGATCAAAGGTGATGAGCCTGTCCTAGTTGCCCCCCTCGAACAACACCCCGACCTTGCCATTGATGACGCGCTGCACGATCCCGTGGTACATGTGGTAGGCGTTGTTGGGGTTCTTGACGAGCACCACCATGCCGGGGAGGAAGAACGGCAGCTCGGGCGGTCTCGGCCGCTCACGCACGACGACGGCAAGGCAAGGCTCAATGGGCGCCGAGCTTCCCCTGAGCGCTCTTGGGAGGGGGTGGGTTCTTGGCGATGAAGTCCTTGAGGCCGACCTCACCGCCGGGGAAGCCGCCGGTGAGGCCCATCATCTCCTTCTCGAACGCGTCCGGGTCGATCGGAGAGGCCTCCGTTGGCGGCGCCGGGGCGTTCGGGGAGGGAGGACGAGTTAGGAGAAGGGGAGATGGTTGCCGAGGAGGACGAGGAAGGGGAGGAGAGCTCTTTGCGGATGCCGACCTCACCATTGCAGAGGTCGCAGCCGTCGAGGAGGTCGGTGAGGCGGAAGGAGGTGGAGGGAGGGGGAGGCGGACGCGGGGGTGGGAAAATGGTAGGGGGCGGAGGAAGGAGGAGGTGGTGGGCGCCATTGGAGGAGAGCGTGGTGGGGGAGGAAGAGATCAAGAGAGCATGGGAACGTGTGGAAGTGGATAGTGGTGGGAGTTGGTGGTGCCAAAGCAGGCCCGGCTCGGACACTGACTTAGAAAAAATAGGCCAGCAGCACTGCAAGCACGGACATTTGATGGGCCGGGCCGGCACGGCCTGAAATGGCGTGCCGGGCCGGGCCTGAAAACCAGGCACGGCGTGCCACCCGGCCCGACTGTACAGACCGTGCTTGGGCCGGCCCGGCCCGAATAGAGGCACGGGTGAGTATTTTATATTTTTTATGGTCTTTCATTGCTCAAATTAATTTCTATTCAATACGAAAGTTGTAGATAATGTCGAGACGCATCTTTTTTGTGTAGATAAGTTTTTTATCTGAGCAACGTATGATTTTATAAAAAATATTTTTGTCGCTGCCTGCTTTCGGGCCGACGGCACCATTCTCGGTAATTTGCAATTTTTGAGGTCTTATGCTGCTCGGATGAATTTGGGTTGAACACGAAAGTTGTAGATAATTTCGTGTCACATCTTTTTTGTATAAAAAACTTTTTCATTTGAGCAACGTATGAATTTCTAAAAAATCATTTCGCCTGCTGTTTTTGTTACTCGTGCCGTGCTCGGGCCGGCCCGGCCTGAAGCCGGCCCGCCGTGCTTTCGGGCAGTGCCGGGCCTAGATTTTGGCACTCCGTGCCGGCTCGGCACGATCTGAAGTGCTGGCCGGCCGTCTTGGCCGTTTTGCACCAGCCCGAGGCACGACGGGCCCGGGCCATGCCGGCCCGGCACGGCCCAACTCCCACCACTAGAAGTGGAGACGGGGGAAGAGGAGGCCAGGAGGGACGTCTCCCCCGTGTGCTGACTGGCTGACACGTGGCGTCGTTTTAGAAGTGAAAAACTGAAGAAGAAAAAAAAAGGAACGGTACGAAAAGAGAGGCGCTGAGCCCTCAGCGGGAAGACGAGGCTTGATGGGCCTTCACACAAATAGGCCCTGATAAACATATGCGTGCCAAAGTGGGCCAGATGGCCTGGACGCAACGCTTCAGAGAAACCAACACGTGAAAACCCGAGTGTAACTTCATGGAATCATGAGATGCAGCTGTGAGCACTCCACCTCGACGGAAGGAAGTAAGGCCAATGGAGGTATTGCGTGCCACTCGACGATGCATAGATTAAGAAGTGATCTAACGTCTGCAATAATATAGACCGTGTGACATTGGACACGGCTTCTTTAAAAAGACCTTTCATATTCCACGCTACTAAGACAACACAAGACTATTTACATCGGGTCTTTTTTATTTCAGCTGAAAGTTGCTAAAAAATTTTAATCTGAGAAACTTGTGATTTCTCGAGAGACGTATTAAAGAGGGCGACGCTAGGCGTCGGACGTCCGACGCCTAGCGCGTGGGCCAGACCAGGCTGAGCCGTTGGATCAACGCTACCGCGTCAATCCTACGCACTGTCGTGCCCGCGCTTCCCGGCTGTTCTAGGCGGAGTTGCTAGTCGACAGTTGATCGTTTTTTCAATTAAAATTCTGATTTTTGTATAACATTCAAACAATGTTCAAAATGTGTGGAATAAATTACATAATTCGTCTAAAATCGAGAGCAACCCATTTTAAATACTTTTAAATTTTTTTGATTTTTTACTTTTTCAAATTTTTTTGATGTAAACTAGGAGAAGTCACTTATGAAACTTACATCTATACTAGCGAAACTTGGTCGTGTGCTGATGAAACTTGACCGTATGCTGATGAAATCTGATGAAACTTAGATGAAACCTGATGAAACTTGGATGAAACCTGTTGAAACTTGAATTGGCCTGATGAAACTTAAAGAAACTTGGATGAAACCTAATGAAACTTAAAAAAACTTGTATGAAACCTAATGAAACTTGACAGTTCAACAAAGTTTAACGAGTATGAAACCCAAGTTTCAGTAGACGAAATCCAAATTTCAGGGGAAAATATTCTCTGCGCACCGTCCGCAGCGTTTGGCTCGTGCGGACCCGACCCGATGCGCGACGCGTGTCCCGTTGCTAATATCTGCCAACGCCGCAGCTTCTTCCCCCTGCGACTCCCTCTCCCCCCACGTCGTCCTGCTCCTTACGGTTTTGGCGGCTGCCACTTCCGACGGCGCAGCCCTCACCGCCATGGAGCCACCGCCGGTGAGCTGCCCCTCGCCAACGCCGGCGACGCCGGCGACGGCTACTTCCCCTCCACCACCGGAGCCACCTCCTCGAGCCATCGACGACGGAGCTCGGCGGCGCCTCCACCAAGAGCTCGCAGGCCGCCGCCATCTCCTCGAGCCATCGACGACGGAGCTCGCCGGCGCCTCCACCAAGAGCTCGCGGGCCACCACCACCTCCTCAAGCCATCGACGACGGAGCTCGTTGGCGCCTCCACCAAGAGCTCTCGGGCTGCCGCCACCTCGTCTCCCGCCGGCCTGCTTTGATTTCATCCTTATTTGATTTTTTGTGTATGTTCTGTACCGATGTAATTCATTTGTTAATTGGCTGTACTCATGTAATTCCAGCGAGTGCAGCTGTTTCAATCTGTTTTTATTTGTGTCGAACTCTGTTTTGAGTCTCTGATGGCCTTAAAGATGAAGGTTGCTTCAATGGCCAACAGCTTGTAATCTCCAACAACAGCTCAATCTAGTTCTGAAAATTTCAAGCAATGGAACAACAGCTTGTACAATTCAGATTATTCAATGTACAATTTCCAGTGTACAAATCCAGATTCTTCAATGTACAATTTTGAATTTTGAAATGTGAGCTTTAACATTTCGTATGATTTGACAATTGCATTTGAATGCTATATAGCCCAGAGCTATACAAGAGATCTTGCTGTTGCCTAGGCATCTTTTTTGTCACTTGATAATTGCATTTGAATGCTACATAGCCCAGATCTTGCTGTCAATTGGTAAAACATGATTCATACAAAATGTGAAGCAATACAAGCAATTCATTTCAGATTCATACAGATTCACTTCATGTAGAACCAGCCCCACATGGTATATAATAATTGTATCATACAAACCAGAATGCATTACATATTGTTGGCACAAGAGTGCATTACATAACCAACAGAGCTTAAACAAAAGTTACAAAATGAAGTTGACTCCTCAACATGGCAGGTTCCTAGAAGAGTGCAGTACAACACTACTACTCAAATCTTCCATCAGTTGGCAAGTCATTAAAATGTAATCTTCTAGTGGCCGATGTTTGATTGGCATCTTCAACTCCAAGTAGTAAGCTTGTATAAGAAGTCATGGTTGAAGAACCCTCGAGAGTATTGAACATCTGTCCTTCTTCTTCCTTGTGTGGAGATGCCTCAGTGTCTCTACCTACACATGAAACAAAAATAAGGAAGTAGTGGGGAGCTATAAGAAAATGTTTTTTGTGTTTACCTTTTATTTTGTTCTTGGAAATCTTTGCACTCTTTCCTTTCTTTCTGTCCAGTACAGTTTTTTGTCTTCTTCTTTTACCTATTATGATCGGAGGCACTCTAAATGATACATGACCATTTGGAACGAGTTGTGAACATTCATCGAAGCTTTGACTAACCACAGGAGATTTCATAGGCATTTGGCTTAGGGAATTATCTGCCTCCAAATCTAACTTATCCATCGCTTTCTCCAAATCATCAAGCAGTTCTTTAGAGACTGATAACTTCAATGCAATAGATGTGTCCTTCCGAGAGATACGAGCAGCATGTGTTTTCAAGTTTTTGTTGTCATTTCCTTGTCTTGCAGAAAAATATTCTCTTTTTGCATACTTCGTCCACCTATGAAGGATGTACTGAGATGGCAAATCAAAAACCCCATTGATATTCAAGACTCTAAGAGTATGCTTGCATAATAGACCTGCATTACATATATGGTAACTGTTACAGTCATATAAGCAATGGTTCTTTACAAATGTAGGCTAATGAGTGAGAGCAATGAATACATACCAATAGATTCATGCTTCCTACATGAACATTTTATGGTTTTAGAAGCAGAGTTGAAGACAGCTGTTGCCTCATTCTCAGATTGCAAAGGCAAAACCTTGTAAATCATGTCAGTCCCCTCACATTGCAGCAACTGGAATGACAAAGAAAACTGTCCCTTGAATTGCTCCTCAAAATCTGAATACAGTTTCCTTGTATATGATGCAGCCGCTGTACTCAACATAGGTAACTGTTGTATGCAAGTTATGGGGTTAGAGTGCCTTGACTTGTAATCTGCATGCAATTCATTTTCACGGAGACTGGCCGCACATTTCTCACTTTGTTCTATAAGTTCTGAAAGACAGAGTTTTCTGCGAAACCTTTTTTGAACACATTATTCATACCTTCACTCCTTTGAGTTGATGTCATATCAGCAGTGAAGGAGTCACGGAAAATTAAAGCCCACTTCTCCCGCAAGGCATGAAGATTGTTTAACCATGTGTTGTGCTCAAGATTATAAGTTGTCAACAGTTCAAACCATATCTTATCAAAGCACGCATAATCTATGATAGATTGCCCGTCTGCCCAAAAGAAGTTAGCGATGCGACCATCCTCCTGGTCTAATTGTATGGCATAAAAGAAATTAGGATCCTCCAACTACTTATTCTTTAAGTACTCTAACAATGTTTGTGCATCATTGGCGGACAAATACTTTTTACGCTCACGACCTATCTGATTATTGCAATCCATCCGTGAAAAGGGTACATTCTCACCTCCCTCGTAAAATTGCTTGAAGAACTCGTACACTTGTGCAGGTTTTAGTCCAGCTTCTCTTATCTGGCAAATTAGTTGTTTATCCGCATCTATAATTTGTCGTTGTGACCTCAAATCGTGTTTCTTATTAGGACTAACAAGACAATGATTATATTCAAGCACCACCTTTTGCACTGTCCAAAGCCCCTCCCGACAAACACTAAACTGAACACGAGCATTGCAACCTGTCCTAGTAGTAGCAGTTTCTTTTAAAGTGTCATGCACCGAGTGATTACCTCGTCCACCTTGGTTGCTGCAAACAAAGTACTTCTGATATATGGTCTTATAGACCCGCCGCTTTGTGTGACCCTTTCTGATACTAAATCCAACCTTTCCGGCAAAAGAATTGTACATCTCATATGCCTTGTCCTCTGATGTGAAGACCATTCCAACTTCAGGAACAACAACCTGAAATTGAGACAACGATAGAACAGAGATAGGTCAACCCTTAGGTTCCAATTTTGCTTGTTTACTCACTACAATCTAGGCCACATTTCTACCTTATTGGAACCATCTGCCGGCTCGATGAAGGGCGCACCTTCATTGATGGTAAGGGCTGCCTCGGTGGTGCGAGCAGGGGCAGCAACAATGGTGGTGGTGGTGCCCTCCTCGCTGGCATTGGCCACGGATGCCTCGGCGATGAGCAGCGGCGAAGGAGCTGTGGGGGTGACAGAGGGGCAGCTCGCCGACGGTGGCTCCACGGCGGTGTATGGGGCCTCGTTTAGGGGCAGCAGTGCCGATGGCGGAGGGGCGGTCACCGACGGTGGCGGGGGCGGCGCCGATGTGGGCGAGGGGCGGCTCGTCGGCGACGGCTCCATGGCGGCGGATGGGGGCACGATTAGGGGCTGTAGCGGTGGTGGCGGAGGGGCAGTAGCCATCGGCGGTGTTGGCGAGGGGCAGCTCGCCGGCGGTGGCTCCATGGCGGTGAGGGCTGCGCCGCTGGAAGTGGCAGCCGCCAAAACCCTAAGGAGGAGGAGGACGCAGGGGAGAGGGAGTCATAGGGGGAAGAAGCTGCGGCGTTGGCAGATATTAGCAACGGGACACGCGTCGCGCATCTGGTCGGGTCCGCACGAGCCGAACGCTGTGGACGGTGCGCAGCGAATTTTTTTTTCCAATTTCAGTAGGCAAAACCTAAGTTTCATCAGAAAAGTTTGAAAATTTATATGCGTAGAGCGAGCCCTGGATGTGAAGTGTTCACACACACAATCTCTGTGCAGGCGTAGGAGGAAGAGGGCAGAGGAGAGGAGGCGGGGGCAAGTCGGCGCTTGCAGGCCATCTGCATCGGCGAGCAAGCGTGGCCGTAAATGCGTGATCCCGTAATAGGTGGGAAACCACGCGATCGCTGTGTTGGCGGTACCGGTTCGCTTGTACCGGAGCCGTGCTTATGCTTCCTATCGATGAATGTGGTCGTGATGTGAAACACCGGATAATCTTGATTTTCGCATGATGTCAAGAGAAATAACACTTTTTTTTTAGTGTGAAGAAATAACACTGGTTAGGAAAAAAAAATGGACCGTGACGTCCGCCACCCGTTGCCAATTTTCGGAGTCCGTGAGCTCCACCCCGGCCCGTGTGGACGGCCCACTTAGTCAGGCTATGCTGGACGATGGGCCTCTGTGGACGGACCGGACCGGAGGCCGCCTCGCCGGTGACGGCTCCACCGGCCAGTGGTCGCTAGCACGCCACGCGACGCCTCCAGCGATCGAGGCGGACCCACCGGCCAGTGACCCTCAAAGACGTATCGTTAAAGATGGTTTTACCAACCTCGCTAACCTAAACTCTGAGCCAGGAACGAAGCTCTGATACCGCCTTGTCAGCGAAGGGATAGGTAGGTATAGGGGAAGCATAAGAGCTTTGATCCATGATGCCATAGTCCGGACTGTTTAAACAGAAAGAAAAGCAGAGCAGTCGCAGCTGCTGAAAATGACAAAGCTGGTACGAAAGGAAAAATACCCGAAATAATCAACAGTAAAATAGAAAATTAATAAAATAATCCAATGTAAAAGGAAATTACAAAAATATCCCTGGTCCACACCCAGTGGTCGTTGCCATCGGGCGGCCATTGAAGCCGCCACACTGGTGGCTTGCACGAGCCGCCGCCACCAGGTGGTCATGCCTACTGCCCCTTTCGATATTGCATGTGTATAGTTAGTATGTATATGTGTATATATATATATAATATGTATAGTGTATATATATATTTACTATATATATATTAATATTATAATATTAAAATATAATATTAGTAAAATGGCATGCAGTATACATATTATACATATATATAGTAAATATATGATAAATATATACTAACTTATTTATAGTTGTCCAAAAATATATAGTAGGTGGCGTCTAATTTTATTGATTAGTAAAATGGCATGTCTAAACTAATTTACGTTGGGAGGTAGGTTTTGTTCGAAGAAAGCCTCTCGCAATTTTCCCAGTGCAGTGAGCTCGTCAGATGACAATCACATGAACCACGATCACACACGCACACGCTTCTCGCTGCACCTTCCACTCAATTTGCTCCCGTTGACTGACCGAGACCAAGACCACAGCGACCTAGAGCTTCTCCCATGGCACGTTGCATGTGCGTGGCGTATATTTATATACACATATGACCGGATAGCATATGGCATATATACATTATAATATATGTATAATATAGATATATTTATATACACATGTGACCGGATAGCTTCTCCCATGCCACGTATAATTTTAATATATATGATAAATATATGGGCGAAGTAAAATTTGATACATGTATAAGCATGTGAATATACATTTTAAAACTCAAAATTGTATGTAATTTTACAAAATTGCAAATTTAAAATTTTGTACGGCAAAGTAAA
The DNA here is from genome assembly GCA_036346415.1 of Raddia guianensis. Lineage (NCBI taxonomy): Eukaryota > Viridiplantae > Streptophyta > Magnoliopsida > Poales > Poaceae > Raddia > Raddia guianensis. Next base: position 62,662,136 of record CM070534.1, read on the forward strand.
TTTTGTAAAGTTAGAAGCTATGAGATAAATAAAAACATTAAATACACGTAAAGTGAATCTTATCATGTGAAGTGAATTAGAGAATGTAGCAGAGTTCAAACCATACAATAGAACACAAACATCAATACGAAAGAAGCAGAGTTCAAACCATACAATACAAGCATGAAGACCTTATAGTCGTTTCTTAGGGAATTGAAAAGTACGACGTAACATTTGCGTGGCGGCTAGCTAGACGCGTCGCCTCCGCATCACGAGGCATAAGCGTTGCGTGCGGACGTGCATCTCTAGGGTACGCCTTGTCATTTCGAGACGATTTTGAGATCTGCGATCCTTGCGTGGAGAACCATCATGTATGCATCTGCTGCCATTGGAAAAGGATCATCCATCCACGATGCCATACGACAATCATTTATCTGCTTTGCATGATATGAAGTTAGGTTACATCGCAAAATAAATTCGATCTATATGAAGGTAAGTAAACTCACGGCGATACAGGACATCGGTAGAATCTCCGTCCGGTCCAACCAGAGACAGCCTATCGTGGTCTGCACCATCGCATCCATTCCGCAAGCACACAGGCGATCCCAAGATAATGAGGGCCGAGCCAGAAGATGATTGACTCGTCCCGTAGTTCTGTTTCATTTTGTTGGGCGTCCTCCGATGGGTAATGGATGTGGCCTTCGGGGCGGACGATTCCCACCGACTTGGCCTAATCCATGCGTTGGTGGACCTTTGTTCGCCATCCTACTACGATGACGGCAGCGATGATCACATGTCGTGCATAGACGTGTCAACGGCAAGTGGTAAGTCTGAAGTAGTAGTAAATGCAACGTCACTAATCGCCATAATGGTCAATGCAATGTCAATAATTGTATGGAGAATAATTTTATGGCCAAACCGCCGAATGCACATAATAACATAAGTCCATCAATTACATTATTATACTTAGCGCCGACGACCCCTTGTCGTGTATGCATTTGGGGTGTAATGGTCAGGTGGATGCGTCGTACGCTGTCCAGCAGCCTGATAAGGTCCAAACCGAATTTGATCCTCAGTTTGGTCCGCGGTTGGGATATACCTAGGCTGTGAACTTATGGCGTACGCAGACCCACCAAAATATGAAAACCCCCATCATGCTTTGTTCATAAGGGTCGCTGGCGTGCACAACCTTGTGGAGGGACCGCATAGGGGTTTGCTCCCGTGTTGCAAATTTGAAGGGACCTCATGGGAGTTTGCCGCTTAGACCCCCAGTCAGGTCGGATCCGGTATAGGAATGTTGCATCCGCCAAGATATCTTGAAAGCTAAGGTTGGATGCAAATGCACTATCCAAAGATTGATCCTCCATGTTTGCCCAATTTGCATCAAATTGGGTATCTTGTGTCTTCGCGATAGTCATCGAGGTTTCAAGACGGCGCTACGTTAATATCAATCCTCCTCGTGACTCGCCCACCGGAGTTGAAGAATGGTGGGCGCTGTGTTGGAAGGGTGTCGATGTAGAGGCTCGAGGAGGTTGAGATTGTCGGCGTGGACTGAACCCGGTGGTGTACGCCTGTCCATGGATCGTGATCTCGCAGAGCGAGATACCGGAGGAGGTGGTGACTTCGGTTATGCGGTGCATGATTCTTCTCGGATCGGGTATCCTTTCGCGATCTGGCGCGATCTATGCCCGCCGACCCCTAATCGCCTCCGTGGCCGAGATCCCGCCTTCTAATGAGGGCCCTCAATGAATTTGAAGAAGATTGGCGGTCCATTGTTTTGCGATACAAGCTCCGCTGCATGGCCATGCAACGAATCGGTCTCTGTGTTCAGATCAACCATGTCATATGGTATTCGAAGGAGGTATGAAGCACGCAATATAGATGAAACTATCGGAGAGCGCACGCCGTGCTGCAACATGGACTCGTTGGGCATAGCCCTCGGTTGTCGGAGCGGTCTTCCGCCGCATGTGGTATCGCAGTCGACATCGGTTCTTGGGCGGTACCATTCCATGTACCCCAAATATCGCCTCGTCGCGGCTCCATCGGGTACCACACTTCGTCAAGATAACTCACCCACCGCCGATGTGGGCGCGGGGCGTGGGCCCAATCACGGTTGCGCCGGTTGAACTAAGTCTGAAAAAACACTTGTACGTTACATTATGAGTGGTAGAAATATATTTGAAATATTTAACTTATGATGCATACCCATGGAGTTGCCCGGATGTCGGCGGTGGAAGTGGAAATGTTTGCGGTAGCAGATTGCCGTTGAACGCGCGTTCGGCGAGTATCCTTCGACGGCATTCATGCGCACTAGATAATGTGTCGTCATCCAATAGTCTACACTCTCGACATCGTGCTAGCCGCCAAAGCCCCCGTGGCAATATCATAGGTTGCCGATGGCGTAATGGTTCTCACGTAACTTGGTCATGTACCGGAAGGTCTAGGTCGACACAAGCCGCGTGTAAGACGCCTACATCTACTAATTCTCTCACCATCGCAACCTCGCATGCAACCATCTATATCCCATTATTGGTCTACATGCCGGAGGGTCAAATCGGCGCCTACATGAACAGATAGTATCGTCTTCGGGCGTGTTTGGACGATTTAGTGGCAAATAACTCCACGACCATAATTGATGAGGAGAGGACAACCCCAAACACCGCATTCGGGTCGACCGATGGCATGCGACACATAACTCCCGTATGTATCGCCAATATGATGACCCAACCGTATTTGGCTCGTAGTCCTCATTAAATAAAGCTTCGTTGCATAGCTCTCGAGCTACGAAGACTAGGTGAGGGCATCATATCACCGTTGCCATTTGTGAACATGACGCCGGCGAGGAGGTAGTACAGATACACCTCGTAATGCCGCAGTACGATCGCCTCTTCAGCATTGACTGGACACGGACCAGCCTCGTCAAGGTGCGCGAGCCATGAGATCGAAACACGCTGGTCGCTTCCATTATATTCAACTTCAAACCTGCGCAGATTTAGAATAATATTTCATAGGCTAAATTTATGTACTAATTAGAAATATGCAAGTGAAAAATTAGACACTCACCTTTCTTCGACATAATTTTTTCATGTTTGCCCGCTTGGTTTGTTGACAACGAAGACCCGCCCGAGATGGGCAACCCCGTGAGCATGGCCACATCCTTCAATGTAATGGTCATCTCATCGACCTGTAAAGTGGAACGTGTGCGCCTCAGACGCCACCGACCAAGGCGGTGATAAGGCCCGGTCTAGTCTTGGTAGCGGTGTCGACGGTCATTTCCTTGTGGGACCCCATTAATAAAGTGAGTGCCCACGGCAATAATCCCAAGGCAAGGAACATCCAAAAGCGGGCATCTAATTGTTTGATCTGTCGTGATGCCCTCAATCGTAATGTTTGCATCTACAAATAGCATTATCATAATGTTAGCAAACCATGTTAATATGAGATAATTTGTATGAAACATGCAAACCTGTTCAGTGCCCTGCACCCATTTCTGAGACCTATGGCCGGATTCATCCCGTGCGGAGAAGAACTGTGGAACCTCCATTGTCTATACTGTAAGAAAATATTATAGTTATTACATACGACAAATATTAAAACATCATGTGACAATGATGAATACAAGTATTTTATTAAAACTTACAAGTGACGATAGCCAGAATAACATTGTACGACAGTGAAACAAGAAGTGAGGATATAACGAATACAACTCTTTTATTAAAATATGACAGTGATACAAGAATTGCCAGAATGATATTGTAGGACTCATCCCTGATTTGGACAGCGCCTACGATCATGTCCTGCCTATTTACATAGCCGACAGCGACGTAAACCATCTCCTCCATCGGCAGCATCCATGTCACCTTCAAAACGCACCGTACGCGGTCTACCTTGTGCAACACGCTTCGTAGTGGGCAATGGATGGAAGGTAGGCCCTTCTGAGTTTTTATACCCCCCTCTATTAATTGGCTGCATCTTGGGTGCCCATGTTTGTCTAATTGCATTCATTGAATAGTACGGAGAGACGTATTGGGTGCCATCGTTACCAGCAAAATCTCGACATGCCGCTATGACGTGCGAGCATGGGATGTGTTCGAGGCGGGGTTTATTGCAAGTGCATACAGCCTCATACTGGCCAAGTTAGCACTTTTATTGATTATCTCCCGCGCTAAATCCTGTCATGTACTTTCTCTTGCAGTCCACATTGAATATGTTATTCATTCTATCATATATTGACGCGCGTGGGCGAGATTTACATCGACGCCACCAGTAGGATGGCTTCAACACGAGGGAGAAAGTGCTTGTGATTTGCATGGCCGCCATTTCTCGGTCATGAAATAATCTCTTGTCCTAAAAAGATCATCTCAATGATAGTGCATATTGGCGTGCAGCGCGCCTCGTAGCACATTATTATACGACTCAGCTATGTTCGTCGTCATCACCGTGTATCTGCAATACGAGACTTCTTAAATTTACGTTCGAAAGAAATGGAAACTAACATTGTAAATAAATCTACCAGCTTACCAGGCGCCATCAGTGTCATGGACGAGAGCCCATTTCTCCGCCGGTTTTTGCGCTATGCACTGAGCAAAAGTAATTTTACGGCGAGAGCTGACTTGCTCGCCCCCCTACTATTTGAACTCCTGACGTGCTTTGCTCTTCGGCGACCATCTTCCTGGTACGTTCGTTAATATCATTGAATAGCGCATTGAATTTGCGCTGTTGGTTTTGCATGCACATAGATTTGAACTTCTTCACTAGGGGCTTGTTCTTGAATGCAGTGTATAAGTTCGCCCCCAGATGACGCATGCACCATCGAGAACGAACGTCTGGCCACATTGGTGCATCACCGGTGGACAATGCAGCTACACCATGTAGAATCCCCTGGTGGCGGTCAGAAATGACGCACACTCCAGGACGATCCATGACAACGTGAATCTTCAGAAGAGTTAGAAACCACAACCACCACAATGTTCTCGCTCTCCACAAAAGCAAATGCGAGAGGCAATATCTGGTTGTTCCGGTCAACTCCAAGTACCGTCAGTAGAGCACCATGGTATCTACCGGTGAGGAATGTCCCATCCACACATATGACAGACGACAAAGGTTTAAGGCCTCTATGCATCGTCCAAAAGACCAAAACAGCGCAGAAGGTAGAAGTGGTTCGCGACATTTCCATCGGGCAGGTATACTGGCTCATGGGCAGAAACATAGCATGCCCCGGGATTGCTCTCCTGTATCTTGCGGAGGAGACGGGGAGCCCAGTTGTATGACTCCTTATAATCCCCGAACAACATTTTGAGTGCCTTTTGTTTGGCTCGCCATGCTTGGTGATATGTAATCGACATGCGGTGCGGTTCGCACTCGGCCATTATGGAGTGTGGTTTCATGGAGATATCGGCTTGAATAGCGATTAGCAACATCTGCGCTATGAACTTCGAGTCCACGCTATCGCTAATATTATGCACCAACTTCTCCGCATAAGTGTGCGGCTCGTACCTCATCGATTATGAAGTGGTGCTCATGTTTTGGGCGATGTGCCCTAACATGGAATGAGCACTCCAGTTTCTTTACGCACTTCACCTCGTACACGGCCGGCCCGGACAGTGCCATAGAGTTCTCGCGCCGTGTTGTCATACCAAAGTTGCTGATGAAGTGTATTACCTCATCCTTCGTGTTAAACTCTTGACCCACTGTTATGTCATTGTGCATATACCCCCATCTGAAAATATTCGAGTGATCCCCGATCACCCAATTCGAAGCATCCAGAGCGTGATAATACGCTATGGCAGGCATCGGGTCGTCCTCTTTTTCGACATCATGCTCACCCCCTTCATCGAAATCATCCCCTGTGGCATGTGCATCTATCTCTCCCTCCTCCATTGAGATATCCGGATCCGTGCCCATACCTAATGCCTCGACACCGGTCATGATACTACCAATTGGGTCCTCCCCATACCCTTCCGGCACTTTCTCATGTGCACTCTCTTCTACTGTGTTGCTAGGCCCCGCCTCCGATTGTCTTGCCTCAGGCAGCACGTACACACCTAAGTGGTACCCCTCTTCTACTGCCTTATTAACATAGTACGTCCAAGCAGATTTATTTCTCAGTGGCCACAGGTTGTGTAAGTTCAAGCCTCCCATGGGCTAACTGTTTTTGGTAATTGATGGCAACTAGGCCGTACAGCTGGAACGCCAAGGATAAGGACTTTGTGTTTCATAGTTTCTCTAATTTCCTTGTGTGCGTCTTCAGCCCAACTCAGCAGATCGACAACATCTCTCTGGTTGCAGGGTCCCACTGAGCACAGGTCATACGGGTTCCTAGAGTGCCAGTTGTTAGCCTTTAGCGAATCATCTAGAGCGAGTCCACCTGTCTAGGTTCGAGAGAGTTCGGGAGAGTTCGGGGGAGTGACAGCTGTCCAGGGTTTCGTAGCCACCAAGTTCCCAAGCCAAATATTCTGTTTAGGCGCGAAACCTCCCGCCCAAATGATTTGAACCTCCCGCCGTGTCCACAAATCGACAAAGCGTCTCTTGACCCGAAGCGTGGTGACGAGAGAGGGCGAGCGAGGCGAGTCGGTTAACTTAGCCTCTGTAGGACGGCGTCCGATCGCCATCGGACGGCGTCCGGTGAGCCCAAGCCAAAATTTGGCTAAGTCCCGGAAACACCGCCTCTGCCGGACGGCGTCCGACCGCCACCGGACGGCGTCCGACAGCGAGGGATTCCCAAAGAGCGAGCTCGAAATGGCTAAGTCTCAACGAATTGTCCTCGCTTGGACGGCGTCCGATCAGGACCGGACGGTGTCCGGTGAAGTAGAAAATCGACGGCAAGGAGCATCGGACGGCGTCTGGCGAGCGTCCGACGGCCGCCACCCACACTGTCGGACGGCGTCCGACCAGCACCGGACGCGTCCGATGACGGCTAAACCCGCAACCGAACACTTGGCGGGCGCCCTGTTCACGCGCGGCAGCGCCCTGTCGGACGCGTCCGGTCAGCCACCGGACGGCGTCCGACGAAGCACAAAAACGTCCCAAACCTTCTGTCGGACGGCGTTCGACGGCTACCGGACGGCGTCCGATCGGGCGATCTGAATCTCGCGATTTAATCTGGACCGTCCATTTATAGGGTTTCGCCTTGGGGCTATAAATAGGGGCTAGGAGCACGGGAGAAACTTGAGAGAGCCTACCCTAGCAGCCACCTATTGCCTTAGCCACCTAGAGAGCTCCTCCCATGGTTCCCACCTCCATCTAGGGTTCCATGTGATTGTGAGATTGAGGAAAAGAAGTGAGGAAGAAGAAGAGCATCCCCTAGCCTCCTCCTCATCATCTCCAAGGTTTGTGTCCTCTCCATGGTTGCCTTGCCATCCTCCATGGTGGGTTGAGAGTTGAGTGTCTCCGGTCTTGTGCTCTTGGGATTCTTGTCACCGTGAGACACCTGCCATCGCCGAAGCTTCACCAAGCGTCGCAAGCAAACCCTTCTCCGTGAAGGTCACCGTGCTTCCCACGGTGCTTCCTCTCCGTTCGTTGGGGTGTGCAAAGTCCGCCGTGTGTCGGCGGCCATCTCCGTGTGTCGGAGGTGGCAAGGCGTCCGTGTGTCGGATCCAAATCCTCCATGTGTTGGGGGTACCTCATGCGTTGAGGTGAAACCCACCGTGTGTCGGTGGTGGTGCCGTGTGTCGGTGCCGTGGGTGTGAGAACTCTCGCGTGAGGGAACTCGCCTCCAGTGAAGGTTTGGAGCTCGCCACCATGTGTTGGTGAAGAGCTACCACGAGTGGATTGAGGGCTAGGGACGAAAGAGTCCCGACTTCTCTGTGAGAAGTTTCCTCAACGGAGACGTAGGTGCTCATGTGTTGAGCACCGAACTTCGGTAAACAACTTGGTTTGTGTCTCCCCGTCTCATCAATTTACTTCCGCACTTTGAATTAATCGCTTGCGTGTGAGTGCCATCGAGCCTCCTAGTAGTCGCCAGCATTGTTGTGATCACTTCAAGAACTAGACTCTAGGCCAATCGATAGCTTGGGTTCCTAATTTGACAAACTAAGCAAGCAAATTAAAAGAAGTAAAACTTGAAAAGAGCCGATTCACCCCCCCTCTCGGCCTAGGATCCTTACAGGTTGTATACGTACATCGTACTATTTGGAACCTGACATGGCCTAACACCGTGTAGAACAAGTTTGTATTCATGACGGTTTATACGGAGATTTCGAGCTATAACCTCGCCAAAGATTGGCAAATTCTATTGGCAATGTGACTGTAGTCTGCAAATAACTGCATGTGTGCATGCTTACAAAATTTCCTTGCATTGGCGTGGGTGCATCTCCGTAAAAATAGTTATTGGTGTCTCCATTTACGCCTCAGAATATACACGTGCTCATTCATATTAATATTAAATTTACGTTTGTTTGTATTTAACTATTATTTCATACATTACATAAAATGTTAGCTTACGTGTTTAATACATAATACGTAGAAATATAGCGTCGTGTTTAATACATAAATACGCATAATTATTAGCTTACGTGTTCAATACATAAAATGTTAGTTTACGTGTTTAATACATAAAATGTTAGCTTACGTGTTTAATACATAAATATTAACTAAAATGTCACTAAAATACGTACAATTATATTACTATTTTGCATGCTAAATATACATTAATTTCTCTATTATGTTTAATTAAGCTAACAAGAAAATTACTATATGAAAAATATAGTCACTCTTTTTAACTACGCACACTAGCGTTAATTTGTCGCTAATTATATATAATTTTGCTGCTGATGCGTGCAATTAAAATTTAAACATTCATATATTACATGCTATAAAAATTCACTAATTTCCATTATATTTGTACACCATTTTCTCCTTGCATAATTAATTAATCACTAATCATAATTTAAGTTAACCTAACACAACAAGTTTATGTTAACTATAAAATGCGTACCTGACGGTTATAAGATCGATCGGTTCAAAGTTCCTGAAAAAATTAAAACAACCGTAAATTAGACAGAATATACGAAATTAAGTGGTCATATTAAACTATCACCGTATGTGCTTGTTACTTTCGTAAATCTGGTGCATGCGCTGCTGCTCTATAGCATTGGTGCGTGCTATGTTGCGGTGATTAATTAATTACGTGATGGTGATTAGTTTAATTAGCATTAACAACATACTATGCCAACATCAATATAGTCAGATAGCCCTCACATATCAAGATTCTCATATTGTGTATATAATATATACATACAATACATACATACAATATTATAAGTACTAATATGGCAAGACTAGCATACAAAACTGCATATAATATGAGCATAGAATATTATTATGCCAAAATTAACTCTTGCATATACGTACCACAATAACAATAATTATTAGCAAGTAGATCAAATTTAAATTCCAAAATATTCCCTCAGACTGAAAGCAAAAAATATCAGCGAAGTGACACTCCTGGTGAATCCTCAACTGAGGTATCAGTGAATAATATACCCGAATCGAACGAACTAAAAAGAACTGAAAGCGAAAGAGTGCGTGTGTGAAGGCCGCTCATGTGTGAAGCCCGCGTGTGTGAAATTAATCGAAAGCGAGAGTCTCGCGTGTGAAGGCGAACGGCAGGACGCGATATATATAGACTCAATTTTCGATCATTTGTGACCTCTAATCGGTATTAATTAGCGTAAATCATACAATTACTATTTGATTAATTATAAACTCAACACTATTTTGTCGGTGAGGATTATTTTATTATTTTTTGGACACTATTTTGTCGGTTAGGATTATTTTATTATTTTCTCGACACTATTTTGTCGGTGGAATATTATTTTAATATTTTTTGACATCGTATCGCTTAAGACGTATTAGTTTAATATTTTTTCCCGCGCTTTTTGCATGCAATGCCGTAATTAGGGCGCGGATCGGAGACAATGGGTCATGCCACCGGGGTGGCGGTGATGAGCCGCGTCAGATCGGGGCGGCAACTCTGCATGACGTTCCAGATGGCGGCAGCCACCCGGGGTGGCCGGACCCGAGGATATTTTTGTAATTTCCTTTTACAGTGGATTATTTTATTAATTTCTATTTAACTGTTGATTATTTCGGGTATTTTTCTGGTACGAAAAAGGTAGTAGCAACTTAGCAAGTACTACGACTCCGTAGAGCCCTTGGATTGCCCGTCGACGGCCACCACAACGTACCCCTTCACGCTTAAGTGGATTCGGCAGACTCCATGTTTAGATGCCGACTTCCTTCTGAACTTTCTTCAGTTAACAATTTTAGATACAGGAATTCTTCCGCACGGGATCCCGTCCAGGCTGTGCGCGGACGGGATTGTCGTGTACCGTCGGATTTCGGAAAGGCTACGCGTGCGCACGTCCCGCACTTAAACTACGAGATAGGAAAAAGACAAATTAACGTTGCGCTGGTATCTCAACTCTGACTTCCTGTGTACGAGCTGTTCCAATTTTTCTAGTGCATGTGCTCTCGCTACACTTGCGTTTTTCTGGTGCATGCGTTCTCACTTCAATTTTTTCTTGGGTATTTTAACTCGTATATCACGTTCGATTTTCAATCTCATATCTATTTCACCTGAAATTTATTTAGATCAAAATAAACTTTCTAATTCATCTAAATTTAAAATCTAGCTTTTTATTTTTTAAAAAATTATTTTTATTGATGGTACCTACATGTTTTTTTATTTTTTCTTATTATTTTTCTTGTGATACCATGAAACTCGACGGTACCACCAACAGACCAACTTGAATATCGCCAATACTCCACACCCAGACCCAATACTAATACTTTTGTTTGTGAAATATGATACCTTCCTTCCTTCAATACCTCAAATGATACTATGAAACTCGACGATACCACCAATCTGATACCACCGATACTCGACACACAGACGGATATTGATACTTTTGTTTGTGATATGTGATACCCTTTTGATATCTTTTTTTCCGATACCTCAATGATACAATGAAACTCGACGATATCACCAACCTGATACCACCGATACTCAACACCTAGACCCGATACTTTTGCTCATGACCCCGTCGCCAAGTTTTCTGTTCATCTGATACCATATTTATGAAACTTCCTTTCAAAACATTTTTTTGTTATGAAGCTTCTTTTTTCAAACCTATATTTTTTATCCATCTGATACCACATTTATGAAACTTTCAATTTTTTTACCCTGATACTTTGATATTTTTTTTTGACTCGATACTCGATGATACTTTCGATCCGATACTAGATTTTTTGACACGATAATCAACGATACCTCTGATACTCGATGATACCACCAACCTAATACCATTGATACTCGGCACCATACATGATCTTTTTGTGTTTGTGATATCTAATACCACCTTATGATTTTTTTCTGATACTCGATACCAGACCTGATACTTGTTTTGTGATATCTGGTACCTTTTTTTTACACTCTTGGAAAATCCATGACACCTAACTCGATATTTGTTCGTGATACCATATGCACTTTTCTATGATACTATGATACACGATGATACCACCGAGCCTGATACTTTTGATACTATGATACTCGATGATACCACCAACCCGATACCTCTGATACTCCATGACACCTGTACTCGATACTTATCCACGATATCATATGTTCTTTTTATGATACTCTCTGATATCATATTTTTTTTAAAAAAAGTACCATGATGCCCTTATGATATTTTTTTTTCCTGATACCTCAACGATACCATGCAATTCGATGATACCACAAACCTGATACCACCGATACTCGACACCCAGACCCTATACTTTATTTGTAATAATACCCGAATGATACCTTTTTTTCCGATACCTCAATGATACTATGAAACTCGACTCGACGATACCACCAACGTGATACCTCTCGATTCTGCATCATGTGGGTTTCTAGCTATACAAGCTCCCGCGGCGCCAGTTGTTAGTTTTTTTTCCAGGGTTGTTTCATTAAATCTAATCTAATTATGCCATAAGACGGATGAAAATAAGGGATAAAAGCACCGCAGTCAAAAAAACAGATATCAAATTCTTATATGCATGGCGTACGCGGCGCTACGCGCGGGACCTGCACAGCATGCTGGCATAGAAGTTTGTCGTGTAGTGCTCCCGTAGGCTCGCGCGCCGACGGGAGTCTGTTAGCTAGTCGCCCCCATTTACATAATACTCTGCACTAATTTTTTGCTATGGCGCCTGTCATATTTTTTTATGATAATTGTGTGTAAATCTGATATTTATTTTTGATACCTAAAAAATTTCGGTGGAAAAATATTTGAACTTCATTTACTTAAGAAAGAGAAAGAGAAAAAATGAAACGAGAAAATGTAGCATATCAGAGTGTGAAGCCGGCCGTGCGGAAAAAAATAGCTTGCGCGTGAACAAAATTGGCTGCAGAACGAAATTGACCACGCGGAAATTTAGAACGTGAGGGGAAAACAGTGCGCGGGGCGACGTCCCTTTTTGTCGTTTCGCTGTCCCGTAGGTCACGCTTCGGGACGGGATACCGTTGCGTAGTCGCCCCCTTTCAGATATCTTCTGAAGACTTCGCCTAGGCGCAGTGGCTGTGCCTGTCGTTGTACGGTCAGCCGGCTAGCGTTTGAGATTTGCTCAGCGTCCAGGATTTATTTTTGGGACTGGTACACCCGGGATTAAATCCCGAGACACGGGGACACACACGCGTACGCGTTGAGTGGGATACGTGAATGTGGTGTGTGTGGTGTGAGTTGTGTGTGTCCGTACCATGTACGGACCTCTTACATTGCCTTGCGATTGCACTTCTGCCTCCTTTGCTGTTACTACTAGCCGATTCGCAGCATCTCCAATAGCCCTCTATATCCCACCCCCTAAATCACTATTCATATGCGTATGAATAATGTTTTAGGGGTAGAATATAGAGACAATTAGGGATGCTCAGTACTAGCAACTCGTACAGCTCCGTGACGTATCATTTTTACTGAGGAATGATGGGCGATTTGGTACATGGGTGCGTATATTTGATTCTACATGGTTAAACAATTGAACTAGTATACACTAAACAAGCAAGATTTTCCTTTTCTATAAAAGAAAGATTAGAAATTGGTTATAAAATAGAAAAAATATAGATTATCCATTTGAACTATTGCCTTTGTATAGAACGAGCGAGGTGGCTCACGCGTTTGCGCGGCTAGATTTGTTTTGGTATATAGTGTTTATCTTTAACTCATAATCTATCTCTAACATATCAGATCGGATTTAGAGTTTATCTCAAATATATTATATCAACTTTAGTATTTAATATCAATTTCTAATATTTTCTTTTAATGTAAGCCGCATAGATCCTTTTTTTTCTTTGATTAATCTATCCCGTTATAATTTGGTCCCACAGTTGATTGAACAGATAAAATAACCATATTATATCATCTTTAGTATTTAATCCGAATCTCTAATATTCTTCTTTTGATCTAAGCCGTTATAATCCGGTCCCACAAAATCAAAGGCATAGATCTTTTATTTTTTTTTCTTAATTTATGTGAGAATTTTTTTGATTGATCTTGGCCTTATAATTTGGTCCCACCGTTGATCGAACGGCTGAAATAATTTGGATGATGTGGACGAACGTGGTGGCTTCTTTTCCCCTCCTTTATATATATAATAGATAGATAACCCCTCAACTCCAAAATAAAAAATTTAACACCCTGAACTTTGTAAACCGGATAGATTACCCCCGACTCAGTTTTCAGCTGGTTTTAGACAAATAAAAACTGTGCATGGCAGCAGCTCATCCAATGCATAAACAAGCAATATTTTACACGTCATGCACTAAAGTTTTGAGCTTAAATCTCCACATAATTGATTAAATATGTTGTTTATATGAACCTAATTATTTATGTGCCTTGTGTGGATTACATGTTATGCTTGATGAATTGGAGACAAAACTTTAGTGCATGCTATGTATTGGATGGGCTACTATCATGCACAGTTTTTATTTGTTCAAAACCAGCTGAAAACTGAGTCAGGGGGTAATCTATCCAATTTACAGAGTTAAGGGTGTTAAATTTCTGGTTTTGGAGTTAAGGGGTATTCTATACTAAGGCAATAGTTCAGGGGGGTACTTTATACTTTTCCTATGAAATAATACAGGCATTCTCTGTCTATGAAATTACCAAAACCTTCTCCGAGGCTACAAACAGATGCAACAGTAGCTCCACAGGCATTATTTCCTCGTCACCGTCCAGAAAAGTGACTTATTTCTGATACCCCCCCTGTATAACCAGACGGAAAGGAGCTCCCCTCGTTGCTTATTGATGAAACTTCAGAAATCATTAACTGGAACTGCCTTGGAATGTAAGAATCCATGGCATCGTTCGTTCGAGGAGATGGAGAAACCGGTTGCTTCTCACTCGAAGGCGGCAAGCATGCTTTGAGCCTTGAGACAACCTCGGTCATGGCCGGCCTGTCGATGGTTGCATTTTCAACGCAGTTCATAGCAAGGTCTACCACACTCTGCAGTGCAGTGGCGTCATACTGGCCCAACAGTTTCTTGTCTGCAACATCGTGGATGCTTCCAGTCGCAATCTTTTGGCGCACCCAATTTGGCAGGTGAACTGTTTGCGGGTCCATGAATACCGGAGGCTGGCCGGTGATGATCTCCAAGAGCACAATGCCAAAACTGTAAACGTCTGTCTTGACGGTGAGTTGGAAAGAAGCATGGTACTCAGGGTCGAGGTAGCCCAGTGTTCCAGCAGCAACAGTGGATATGTGTGTGGTAGCGGCATTGAAAGCCCTTGAAAGCCCAAAATCTGATATATCTTTGCCACCAGATCCTGGTCCAAAAGGATATTGGCGGTCTTCACATCTCTGTGAACTATGGACGGGGTGCATGACTCTTGTAGATACTCCAGTCCTATAACTTAGTATTTCATTGAGACGCACTAATTTGCCACTGCATATACACACACCTATACTAAAGAAAGACACATAATTTAATGTGGACCTTGTGCAGCATCTATAGCAATATGAAGTCGTTCTTCCCAATCCAAGCTATAGTCATGTCCTGCATGAAATCAATATAAGACAATCTACATGTTGATAATGACACAAATGCTGCTTTATATAAATTCTACGATTTTTACAACTACCGACAGGGCAATTTTAAGCATAGCATCAGTTGATCTGTTAACATCTAAACCTTTTTTATGCTGCATAGATAGACACTTTGATCCTTGAAATGTCGGTGCCTCTTCTTGTCTTCACCATTGCATTTTTTAAATATGAAGTTTCAATTAGCAATAGAACCAAATTATTTAGATATTACTTACTTGCTTTTCTTTTACACTAGCATTGAAAGACGTTCATGCTTAGAATTTCTAGCTATCATGTCACAGTTAGAAACATTGAGAATATGTATGTCTAAGAGTTCAACTATGTTTGCCCCTACTTGTTAGTCCAGTATCTCTACATAGTGAATTTGGTGACCAACCCAACTGTATTGGAAAATTCAGTTTATAATGGGACTCAAACCCATACAGCCGTACAGTTGTATTTCAGAGAGTATGTTTCCTTTTTAGTTATGACTGAGGTCAAATCAGTGTGTAAATTATGTCAGGAGGCACAATATGTGAAAATTGAAAAACATGTGGTTCCCAAGTGGTTAATGGAAGCTGTTGGTTTCCCTAGAATGAACATGCTAATGTATTTTTTAATTTGAACATATTTTTGATTTGAATGACTCAATGTTATTAAATAAAATAATTTTATTGAATAAAATTTCAAACGGCCACTCCAGAAATTAAATTTCAAGTCAGTGGTCATAACAAAATGCAAGTTGGACCTGTTGTACCTGTCAACTATGCATTAGAGAAAAATTTTGATGTAAAAAGTACAAACCTCCCCTTAAAAGTTGTTGAAGATTTCCTCTAGGCATGAAATCATAAACGAGGGCTAGGCACTTCTTGTTTTGGCAATACCCTTCCAAAGCCACAAGATTCTTGTGATGAACTTTTGACAAGGTTTGCACCTAGAGCAACAGTTAACCATTCTAAAACAATCTAGAGCGGAAGCTAACTCTCTTTCTTGAATGTAGACTGCAGAAAGGGTCCTGAATAGAGGGTGGCCAAATGGGCCGGTCTGGCTGAACCGAACAAGGCCGGCCAGGTACGGTCGCTACTGTAGCATATTAATTTAATTCAATATATGTATTTCTATATATATTTTCTTATGATAAATAATATATTTATTTAATTTATAGTGTATAGTTGTGAAATACAATGGTTTTTTATATATATATATATATATATATATATATATATATATATATTTTAAAATAAAATAAATCGGCTAATAAAAAACCGGGCCGGGCCGGTTCGGTTCGGTTCACTTTGCGAAACGAACCTGGGCCGAGACCGCTGCCCGTTGGCTTGGTTTGCATAGTAACCGAACCAACCGGGCCTGAACTTGGCCAGCCCGGTTCGGCCCGTTGGCCAGCTCTCCTGAATGTTTTGTTGCAGTTTAATTTCTATTGAATGAAACATGGTTTGCCCTAGTTGGTTATGTGGTATACCTGAGGGAGGAAGTCTTTGGACTTTGCTATAGATGTCTCCAAAAGTATCTTAACAGCTACTTCATTTCCGTTTTCCAGTATGCCATAATAAACAGTAACAAAACCTCCTTTTCCAACGATTGATTGGAAGTTATTACTTATGACCTTTAGCTCTGCGTACGTGAACCGTCTGATGTCAATATGCAGGGGAGTCTCCTCTTCATACATATCATAATCATCATTGTCATCTCCTGACTTCCCTGCAGAGTCCAGAAGTTGTGTTTTACTACATGAAAGCTTTGAGGCTGTTGTTTATTATCTACCACCCAAAGTATGAAACAGGAATTTTAGAGTTACCTTTCAAGGATAACTTCCAGATGATGAATAGCACTACTAGGACTAGGAGACATACCACTGGAACTATCACTGCAATAAGCAAGGTATGTTTTGTGTTTTTCTTATTTGCACAATACCCACCTCTGACTTTTGAGCATAGGGGATTGCCTTCTAGTCTAGGGTCACAATTACACAACAGATAAAACAAGTAAATTTTCCAGAAAAACATCTTAGCTACAACGACTGCAAAATTATCATAATAATATACCTTCATTTTTTAACACAACCCACTAGTGGTGCTTTCAAATAACTCTCTCTAAAAAGCAATATTACACGATTTCTATAGCACCTGCAGTTACTAATAGGTTCATTATTTGCCTCTAATGTTTAAAAGCATATAGATGCTAAAGAATTTATAGTTACTACATGATGGCACATACAAATTTGCTTCTAAATTGCTTTTTAATTAATGCATTTACGTATAATGTCGCTTAACCTTAAATTATTAAATACCATTATTCTGTGATAAACTGACCCTGGGTTGACCCTTTTCCCTTTGAAGTAAATGTTTAGCTTGATAAATCTTTTTTATATGAATTAAGGAACCATGCAAAGGAGCATACCAAACATTAAGTCATGGAGACCGGCCTCAGATCGTCGAAGAATAGAACCAGGGATTGGTCCATCAAGCTTGTTATACGACAAGTCACTGAAAATGGTAGTTTAAATTATTCTTCTCAAATTTATACTATCGAATATAAACTGGAGATTTACTGACCACAAGGACTTACAGAATTTGGAGTGAGTCCATGTGATACCCTTGGGCTTAGCCCAAACCGGCCCACTTAAAGGGTGGTTTAAAGGCAGCTTGGAAGGGGAGAGTGAGGCCGACGGTTTCCCAGGAAAACCTAGCCGCCGCCCCACCCTCACGCTGCCATCCTCGCCGGGCTGCGCTGCCGTCGTCCTCGCCTGTGCCGCGCCGCCCCATCCTCTCTCCCTGCCGCCGCCGAGCCGCTGCCGTCCAGGAGCCGCGCCGTCCCCTGGCTGCGCCGCCGTGGTCGCCCCGTGGCCGTGCCGTCTCGCCGCCGTTGTGCCGCCGCCGCCGTCTATGGGCCGCGCCGCCCAGTGGCTATGTCGCCGCGCCGTCGCCGTCCCTGTGGTCCAGTGGCCGCGCCGCCGCCGTCCCCGTGGCTGTGCCGCCCCTGTGGTCGTCGTTGCTGCATCACCGTGCTGTGCAGTCACCGACGCCGTGCCCGTGTCGTCGCGCCTTACACGAGGTAACCGTCGCCGTACCCTTGTGTTTCCTTGACATAGGAGTGCGGGTAGATGGGGAAAGGAGGAAGGGGAACTAGGGTTGATAATTGATTCTATTGATGCAATTAGATGAGTCCCCCTGTGTCTTCCTCGTTCCTCGCTCTAGATGGTGGATTCGTGAGGATTAATGGGTTTAGAAGAGGAATCTAGCATGCAGCGGGTTCGGGTGAGGTTTTCATCTATTTATGATTCGATTCAAGGTTGGGTCCTATGGAAGAAATTGTGCGTCTAGATCTTAGCTCCGTTTCGAGTACAAGAGCATGAGAATCGGATAAGCGGATTGGGAGTTATGTCGATTTTAGTGTTTGCTGTCCGGAAAGTTAATTTCTGTCTTTAAAAGTCTATTAGTCCTAGATGGGTTATTTTGGGGGAGAGCGATTGTTGGTATGGTGTAGATTATCTATATTGCTCTTATAGATAACATTCTTTTGAGATTTATTTTTATGCTCGATATATAGGTGGAGGTAAGGAATCGACGTCGACTACGCATCATGCTTGGTTGAAAGGCAAGTATATGTTAAACTTATAGCGTATTGATGTGATTGGCTTGTGAGTGTTTCTATTAGCTATGTGATCCAAACTTGAGTGATTGTGATATTTATTGCTATATGTTGGAGATGTGTGAGAGTTGTATGACAAAGGAGCCATTGCATTATTGCATCATTTTGCATATGAGTCAGATCGGTGAGAAAGCCACTTTCGACTAGTCCGTTTCGGTCGGTGAAAAAGTCGAAAGTGACTAATCTGGAGTGCTCTGATACTGCATATGAGCCGGGTCGGTGAGAAAGTCACTTTTGACTAGTCCGTTTCGGTCGGTGAGAAAGTCAAAAGTGCCTAGTCCGGAGTGCTCTGGAGGAGATATACGTATGTGCATTGCATTGCATCGAATGGATGAGAAATGGTTTGGTTGGAGTATTTGGATTGACGATTGTTTGTGTTTCTAGTGTGAAGAGAATGAACTTATGGAAGTGATCTTCTGGTTCTCGTATTGGTATTTCCTGATTGTTTATACATATACTTTGCTGAGTATTCTCCGATACTCACTCTTGCTTTATTTGGTTTCTAGGTACTGGTGATGTCAATCATGCATGGGACATGGGAATGTAGCACATCTATCTGAGCACTCGCTACCTTCCACCCTAAACTAGTTGATATTAGTTTCTTATGAGTTTTATTTAAATAGTCGTCATGTGTATAAGTGAGCGTTGCAGTTATGGTAGGTTCTAAGTTGGATGTTGGTTGACAGAAACGTTTATTTGTTCTTTTGTTATAATTGTCTGTCGTGGATGTCCATCTAAACAAAGGAAATGCTGTCGAAATTTTATAGGTTTTGGAGAGTTAGTAGCATTCTGAGTTCTCAAAGAACCGGGGTGTTACAGTCCAGTTGATAGTCTGGGATAGGACCTGTCAAGTTGTTGTGTCATAAATTCCTGAATTTTTCTTTGTGTTGGTTACAGAGATGTTCACCTTATTAAATTTAGCTCATCAATTATGTAGGCGCACTAGGCAACACTCACAAGTTCTTCAGTGATGGCAAGTTCATGAATGATATATCTAACCCACCTTGTAAACCATTGTCACCCAGATTTCTGCAAAATAACTCCTCTTAAATCAGGTTAATTTAATGATAGCATCGAGCGGACATGTATTCTCAAGATTTAAATATCTTTATGCCTTAAGGTTTGACTAAATCACTTGTGTTTTCAAGATCTTAGGAAATAATACACGCTGATGAGGGGTTTCTCTATAGTAACATGTGTTCAAAAACAAGAATTTGGAGCAACATGTAATCCTTAGAGTCAAACCACTTGGGGTTGATGCAATCATACAATGCACTTCAAAGGTTAAAAACATGGACTATGGGGTTTGGACATCATACAACTCCTAGTTTTGTTCTTACACTTGGGTTATCCTCGGAGTCTGGTTATAGTAGTCACAAGTCAAACCTTCCCATGAATACTCTCTTGGGGAGCATGGATCTCCCTTCCAGTTTATTCTTTCTATCTTGTAGTTCTTCTTGACTTTGTTCATGTGATTGACTAAAACAATAATGGAGACAAACAAACATGAACAGAATAAGATGACAATAACAATTTAATATGTTGGAAACTTAATTTTTTTTCAAATGATTGGGAAATCATTTCATATTGAAATATCATATTTTCAAATGAATAGATTATTTAATTTATTTCATTAGGACTGAGGAGTTGAGAGTGCATACTCAATTGGGTGATAAGGTATTAAGGTGTATGTGGTTTGACTTGTTTATACTCCCTCCATCCCGTTTTGTTTGACGTTTCCGACAGCATCGTCAAAATTAAGAAACGGGTGAAAGTACCATTTTACCTCGGTGAAATGAGTAGGCTTCGTATCCTGCAGTTTGCTCCGCTGCTTGTTCCATTGCCGCCGCAATGGCGCCTCCGCGCTTGTCCCCGCCGCGCGTCGGCGACGAGCTCTACGCTCGAAGCTCTGAGGTCGTCCCTTCGAGGATCATTGTGCCTCCACCCTCTTCGCGCCTCTTTGCCGCAGCCGTCGAGGATCGCGTCGGCGTCGCCCATATCCACCCTCGGCACGATCCTCCCAACCTCCTCGCCGTCGCCGCCCATCCGCCCTCCCCATCCTCCCCGGTGAAAGCCCAAGAAGCCGGCGCCGACGCGCCCAAGAAGCTCGTTGCCACCACCTCCCCCTCCTCCCCGGTGGGAGCTCAAGAAGTCGACGCCGGCCGGGAGGTGGCGACGCCCAAGGCCGAGACGGCGCCGCTGCGTACCGGCAGCGAGCTTTTCGCTACGGCCTTGTCGTTCCGGCCGTCTTCATCCCCGAGGTATTCTTTGGTGCCTTGTTTCTAAGGGTTGAATCTGTGGGTTAGTCCGCCGTGGAGGCATCTCCTCCATGCGTCGCTGCTGGGAGCAAGGTTGATATCAGAAAATCATTTTTATGAGCTTGTATTTGTTGCAGAATGTTGGAATCTCACCACTCTGTTACCTTTCAGAACTTGGGGTAATGAAACATGTTCAGAAGTTAATTTCTTGTGGATGTACGTCTCATTCTGGGAGTATCCAACTCAAAGGAGCTCTTGTAGTCCTTCTGTTTGGTCTTTTGACAAGGCAGAGTTTTAGAGCATTAAGTTTAAATTTCTTGGAGTGCAGTGAACCAGTTATCATGGAGGGCAGAAGGAAACATCAGCAGCCATCAGAAGGTCGGCAGCACAGATTCCTAATGGCAGAGCTAATAGCTCTTCAATTTTGTTTACAATTTTCTGAAAGAGTTTTGAGATGAGACAATTTTCTGTCACTGAACCTATATAAAACATTCAAGTTTACAATCTGAAAATGAGCATTTGTTCAAAATTCAGACATGACATGTACTCCGTATTTCAGATATTGTCTCCTTCTCTGGAGGGGTTTTAAAAGTCTCTGTAAGGATAATTTCGAGGCTTAAGACAATGTAATTCTGTTTTCGAGGAAATGGAATCGAGGCATGCCCCTTATGCAAAAAAATGACATTGTTATTTGTGCGATTGTTTGCTGTCCACATTAAAGTTGCCTAAATAAGATTGACCGTAATTAGAGAGAGAGGTTAGCATCAGATCATTTGCATTATTGTTCCTGTGAGCCATGCTTTTTTCTGTTTTATCACCAAATCTGTTTTGCTGGTAGTCCTATGGAAGGACAGATGATTGCCATCTTTCCAGGTCTACAGGCTTCATGAACTAAATAGGACATCTCACTTGGTACATCACTCCCCTTTTCTATTAGAGCAACAGAGCAAACAAATCAAATTTTGGCTATCATGAAATCCTTAGCAGCAATACTGAAGTGCTGAGAGCTCTCTGAACTGAAGTGCAAAACCTGAAACTTCTATAAAAATCTGGGACATTCAATTTGCATGATAAAGCAATTCTTGGACATGTCTGTGCTAGTACTACTAGACAGAATGCCATTTATACATTTCATACAAGCATTGTTTGAGCTACTGACCAAATCAGATTTAGAGGCATACATTTCAGGCCATTATGTAGGGCACCTGAATTGTCATTGTTTGATGCATTTGAATCTCTGTGAATCTAGAAATAATCACAAGAATCCATCAAAGCTCAGACAAAAAGGTTATGCATCTTTAGGCCATCTTCAGGCTATTTGGTGCACACACATATCTGAAAAATAAAGGAGACATGGTCATATCATCAAAATTCACTTGAACTCACTTGGCTGCTGCTATACATGCATCCTTCAATTGTTACATTTCAGTTACAAAAAGTAAAACATAAAAGGTTACATGAGCCATAATCTGATACAACTAGTTGTGCTTCACCCACAAACAACAATGGATGCTTTTGCAATCTGAAAAATAAAATAGCACCAACGCTATCCAAACTTTGATGCTGGCTTTTCACCTGCTTGTTCTTCTGGGCATTCTTGCAAACAACTACCGGGCGAGTTGGAGAAGAGCTTCTTGCGGTACTTGCGCTTCCATTCGAACAGGTTGAAGAGCAGTAACTTCTGCCTCTTCTTCCACACCACCTGCAAGCCCACGACTTTCCACTTCCTATTCTTCCCTTCCGGCGTCTCGCCAGTGGCGGCGCTCCGCAGGAGGAGTGGACGGCAGCGGCGCGACGGTTGCAGAGCGTGGGAGGAGGGGGCGGTGGTGGCGCGCGGGAGGTGGGGACGGCGGCGGCGCGCGGGAGGAGGGAGGCGGGGACGGCGGCGGCTCGCTGGAGGAGGGGACGGCGGCGACGCACGGCAGGATGGACCGGCGGCGGCGGTGGCTGAGGTGTGCAGATGAGCAGAGGAAGTGCTTAGCAAAGGCAGGGGCAAAATCGGGCATCCTCATTGGACTTGTACCGGAGCTTGCTACAGCGACAAACATTTGCACTCTTTTCTCTCTAAACTGCCGGCGTCAAACATTTCGGGATGGAGGGAGTACAATCCATATGGTGCCCTCCCTGGAATTTTAAAAAGAGAGCTTGCTTTGAGGAGATTTAAGAGAAACCCGTTTTGAGCCAATTTGCTATAGACATGTAACATGTTGAACATGGATCTCGGAGCGACGTGAGATGGCTTAGGACTATGCTCGGAGTGGTTGAGCTGAAATGATGAGTTGAATTCAATTTAGAGAGGTTCTTTGATCGTCGAAGCTAATCCACTTCGTTTATGTTATTATTAAGAGTTTTTTTAGGTGGTTTTATTATAGAAAAAATAGACTAAAAGAAGTCTAATCTACTCTGAAGATAACGTAGATGTGCCTGGTACAGTAAGTACCTGCAGGATCGCATTTCCGATTTAAAGGTAGAAATAGAATGGCAATTGACGAATGTGTAATTTCTGGTGAGATCTTACCGTCGTCGGAGGCAGTGGTGGAGTTCTCCATCCGGACGAGCGAGTACACCTCGAACGCGTTGATGAGCGGCGGGTGCGCCGAGCCGTTCGCCTCGCGCAGGGTGAAGTTGGCGCTCGGGTTGCGCAGGAACCGGCCCTGCTGGTACGTCCTGTCCGCCCTGTGCTGCGGCGGCGAGTAGTTGGGGAACAGCAGCTCGCCGCCGCTGTAGATGTCGAACGACCGGTTCAGGCCGCCGCCGCCCACCTCCGCGAAGTGGAATATGGGGAGAAGCTCCAGGCCCCTGGGGTCGAGGTTGCCGCCGGCTCGGACGGAGATGTTGAGCCAGCTGAAGTTGCTGCGTATGGTCGACGCGCTCTGCAGGATGGTCGACGGCACCTTGCAGTCGTCGTTGCCGGGGAGGCTGCTCAGCGTCTCGGTGGCGCTCAGGTTGAGCAGGGGTAGGAGTACTTCCCGAATCTCAGCCAGAAGCGATCAAAGTCATCGATCGGATATCTTGGTCACCACAAGAACCATACTTGAGTATCATGAATTTCAGTACCATGTGAAGGGGCGGATCCAGGGGGGTGCCCGGTATGCACGGGCACCCTCTCAATTTTTAAGAAAATTTTAGCCCCATATATACTTATTAGGTCTTATATTAAAAGAAAAAGATTATTTCATAAATTATTCTGGCCATTTCACCTTAACCAACCCACTAAAATAACCCAATAGCATTTTCAACTAGCCACCCGTCCACCCCCTAGCCCATTCGGCCCATCGCAGCCAAATTTGGAAGAAAATCCCCCAAATTCCCCATTTCCCCTACCCTAGCTCTCCCTCACGCTCACGGCCCCACCTCACCTTGGCGCCGCCACCACCGCCTGGTCGCGGTCGTCGCCGCTAAGCTCCGCCGCTTCTGCACCTCCGTCGTCACTGCCGCCGCCCCACCCCAGCTCCAAAGACGCAAGAAGACTCAATGACGGCCACGGCCGCCGCCGCCACCTGCCGCCCCAATCCGGTGACCACAGGCGGCCTACGCCACCAGCGTCGTCTGCTTTGCTCGCCTCGGCGCCTCCACCGCCAGCCGCCCCTATTCTATTCTTATTTTGCATTATATGACTATCGGTTGAATATTTTAGTAACTTTCACTATTCTGAAAGCATAATTGTAACTTCATAACACTTTAATTATTCAACATAAGACATAAGTCAGTAAGTGTGCACCCCCAACTTAAAATCCTGGATCCGCCCCTGCATGTGATACTTGTAACTTGTGTTTGTGTGCTGCACGTATAAATGATTGTTCCTCACATACTTAAGGGTCACCGGATGCTCCAAAATCTGCACCTAGCCTAGCATGCATTTCAAATGTTTCTTTAAAAAAAACTAAAAATTCAATTAAAAAACAATCGAGGCCTTCTTCCACTCCTCTCCCGTGCGCCTGCCGTCACTCGCAGCCATCAACAAGGAAGAACTTAATTGTTTGGAAATAAAAAATATGATACTTTTTTTTCAAAAAAAACCCACCGTTTAAACACAAATTCTAAATCCCATCTGGTGATCACGGTCGTGCTTATACCCGCATGTGCTTGTGGGTGTGAATGTCACTCCGCATGATATTCATAGAACTTGTTATGCCGATGATATGCAGGAAGGAAACTGAAAATCCATCTCACCTTGTGATAGGATCATCAACCGATCCGAATCTGAACCTTATAAAGTGGCTGGCCGACACAGAGTTATTGACAAAGGGGTACATGAAGTCTCCCAATGGCCGCATCTCAAGTGTAGAGACGAATGGAGTGCCTGATCCCAGGTTTATCAAACAGACCGAGATGTAGTTATCACGAGCAACAGTCAAGACCTCCTTCCAGAAGGTGCTCGTTGGATCTCCAGTATTTGTCAAGTTCATCGTCGCCCAAAAGTTGACGCCAATATGGATTCCAAACACAAATAGCGACCCGTCCCTGGTCTTGTTCAATCCATTGTAGTTTCCGTAAGAAAATGTTGTCCTCACAAGTTGTTTTTTGCCAGGGGCAGCTGGTAATATGTAGCAGTTCCTAAGGCTGTCAGGGAAGTTTCTTAGAGTTTTTTCTTGCCTATCCGTGGCCAACTCCATGAGCTCTCTCGAAATTTGGTGGTTCGTGCCGGTTTCAACATATGTGTCGTCAGAAACGTATTGTAATCCTGTAATGCTGTCGTTGTAGGTGCTTCTGTTTGTCAATCCACAGTCGATGCTTAAAAACCCTGCAGAAAGATGCATGCATTTGTGCAATAAAAAGGTTGTGATTTGATGCGACTCGAGGCTCACTAGACATTCTAAGAATATTTATGCAAAAAACGGTGAGTAATACATCGAACAGGTTTGTTTTAGCCACTCTTCCAACCCTTGTATCAGTGAGGAAGGGGTCAATTTCTAAGAAAGTTTTTGTTTTATTGATTCGTGTTTCTAGGATGGCCAATTTGTAAGAAAGTTTTTATCTTATTGATTCCTATTTTTAAAAGGTCTAATCTCTAACAAAATTCTTTTTTTGTTGATTCCTACTCCCTCCATTCCAAATTATAGTTCACTATTGACTTTTGGATATTCTATTTGACCACTCGTCTTATTCAAAAAATATATGTAAATATTATTTGTTTTGTTGTAATTTGTTTTATCATTAAACATATTTTAAGCATGACTTATATTTTTACATGTTTGCACTATTTGTTTAAATAAGACGAATGGTCAAAAGACGTTTTCAAAAGCCAACAGTAAACTACAATTTGGAGCGGAGGGAGGACATCTAGATGTAATGCTTTTCTCCTCTATACATGCTGCCTACTGTGTTACTAGTACAGTAGAGTAGGACACAACTTAGTTATTCACGAAAAAAGGCAATCACCAATCCTAAGCAAGTAAATTGAACTGCAGAATGAATAATATTCAGGAAGTGCCTTATCCAAAAGGGAAGAGCTAGCTAAAGATTACTCTCTAAAAAAAGGAACTAACTGGAGTCTGGATTTGTATTTACCAAGAGGAGGTTGATTCTGAGTCTGGCCATAGATTTGAATCACCTTGACCAGCATGAGCACGATCCATGTCAGCTTTGTACTTGCTGAACAAGCGTAGCAGATCGCCATAGCACTAGCTCCAGCTTCTGAAACGCTTATAGGAGCAATCGTTCGAGCCGTACATATATATGTACAGAAACCGACATATATAGCGGAGCCAAGCGAAAAAATGGAAAGGTTGGTGAGCTTGATTTTTTATTGACTTGGACTTGGTGCTTGACTAAATGCATATCGCTGATCAAATTAATATGTTCCCCATCTCTAGGGCGGCAACCCCCACCACAAGAACTAACCCGTAATTGACCACGCCTTGCTCGTAGAAGAAACCGCAACTTGCCAATGGGGATTGCACGTCAATGACAGCGGTGTTTCAACGATCTGTAGGCACGGCGGCTCACCGTCTCAACGATGATCGATGGAGGATCTCGGCCGGAGGATTGAAGCGTTTGAGCGATTCGTGCAGTGATGCAACCCCTCTTGGCGCTTGCTCTTGTCATAGCTCGTCCTACCTGCAAGTTGCAAGCGTTCATGCTTCTCTCTCTGATGCTGTCACACCACGCCGGATTAAAGATTTAAAGAGCCATGGCAAAACCGTGTCGCAGAGCAGTTTGACGCTGCATGCTACGCCCGCGAACACGACGACCCTGTCGTCTCGATGAGAATGAGATGTTTGCAATCTTATATATAAAACACAATGTATGTTCGTGGTTGTGGCGTTGCGGTCATGCGAGTGGGGAAGGGACCGTCGGTCGCGCTCGCGTGTAGGGTTCCCGCAAACATATCTTTCTATTGTATACTCTCTCTCCGGTTTTTTTTATTTGTCGCAGTTAACTTTTAGACATGTCCATTAATCATTCATCTTATTAAAAAAATTTAGTGCAGATATGCAAAAATATAAGTCATCCTTAAAGTGCCTTTAATGATAAAACAAAAATTACAAAATAAACGATATTTAAATAGTTTTTTAATAAGATGAATGATTAAAAGACATGTCTAAAGTCAACGGCGACAAATAAAATAGAAGGGGGGAGTATCTATTATCACTTGAGTTAAACGAAGCAACCACAATAATTTTGAAATACTAGAAAATTTTAAAATAATCGGTGAGAAAAAGAAAGATTTACACCGTCGATTATTGTGGAACCGGATTATAACGGTTTAGAATAAAAGAAGAATTCATGTCAACTACAAAGCTAGAAAAAGGAGTTCATCTCAACTACAGTAAAGAAGTATAAATTATGCTCGTATATATACACACATCTAATGGCAAGATCACTACAGTTTTATTCAACGGCTTCGTGTAAGCTATACCAGTTGAATCCTTCCCATCCTCGTCTCGTCGGCATTTTGGGCCGTGCGACCGAACGCGGTGACTGACGGGGATCCCGGACCCAATGCCCTTGAACTACTAAACAAGGAAGATTTTCCCTTTTTTACAGAAGAAAGATTAGAAATTGGTTATAAAATAGAAAAAAGTATAGATTACCCCTCTGAACTATTGCCTTAATATACAATACTCCCTCAACTC
Organism: Raddia guianensis; assembly: GCA_036346415.1. Lineage (NCBI taxonomy): Eukaryota > Viridiplantae > Streptophyta > Magnoliopsida > Poales > Poaceae > Raddia > Raddia guianensis. The sequence continues at coordinate 62,690,184 of CM070534.1, forward strand.
TAAAATCAGAAATTTAACATCCTGAACTTTGTAAAACAGATAGATTACCTCCTAAATTAGTTTTCAGCTGGTTTTGAACAGATAAAAACTATGCATGGTAGCAGCCCATCCAATACAAGGCATGCACTAAAGTTTTTTCTTCAATTCATCAAACAGAACATGTAAGCCACACAAGGCACATAAGTAATTATGTTCATATAAGCAACATATTTAAGCAATTATGTGGAGATTTAAGCTCAAACTTTAGCGCATGATGTGTAAAATATTGCTTATTTATGTATTGGATGGGCTGCTGCCAAGCACAGTTTTTATCAGTCCAAAACCAGCTGAAAACTGAGTCAGGAGGTAATCTATCAGGTTTACAAAGTTCAGGGTGTTAGATTTTTTATTTTGAAGTTGAGGGAGGTATCTATTATATCTATTCTATATTACAAAGCCACTACCAGCCGTCCCCTGTTAAGTCATAAAATCAAATCCGGCCGTCCATTCCAAACAAATGTTTAAAACGCAACGTTCGGCGCATTACAAAGCAACGATGGTCTCTTGCTCACTTGGCTAGCTGAGGTAGTTTTCAGCCAGAGACCCAGGTTCGATAGGTGCCTCGCAGGTCGATTTTTTTATCGAGCAGCTCAGGAGACCACGCGAAGATTCGCCTCCGCCTCGCAGCTTGTTTTTTTATCGAGCAGTCCAGTGCACGCACAGTGGCACTGTGGCACACGAAGGGCCAGTACGGAGACCACGAGAAGGCCCAGTACGACTGTGTGCCCTTTTTTTGCCTTTTCTATTCCTTTTTTTTTTGGTGGGTCAACAAAATTTCACAAAAAATGAAAGTTTCAAAAAATCAAACCATGGCTTCACAAAGAACATCCATAAAAAATTTAATGTTAAATTTTCCAGATCCAAATTTATGGTTTGCTCTTTCTTACTAAGTGTGTATTTCTTCTACAGCTTTAACTTTTGAATTTTACTTATGGTAGGCCACAAAGAACATAAATTTGAAAGTTGCTGAACCATATGTCTACAAAAGAACATCCAAAATTTTTAAAAGAATTAAAAGTTTTCATAATGCAAGATTCGAACTAAGCAATTTGTTTTTTCCATATCACAAAAAAATCTTAAAAACTAAAGGTTTCCAAAAATTAAACCATGCATACACAAAGAACATCCATAAAGAGTTTGATGTTATTCAAAACTCTTCAAAGTACAAATCTACAAATAATTTGCTCTTTCTTGCTAAGGGCATATTTCTTCTCGATTTTCCACTTTCCACTTTTACCTATGGTAGGTTACAAAAAATCATAAATTTGAAATTTTCAGAAACACTATTTGAAAAGAATATCCAAAATTGAAATATTTCAAAATTTAAGCATTTTAATAATGCAAGATTCGAGATAAGGATTTTATATTTGGAAGCCCTAAAAAATAAAAAAATAAAAAGTTTAGAAAAAATTAAACCATCAATCACAAAGAAAATCAATAAAAAGTGTGATATTATTCAAAAAATTTGAATTCCAAATTTACAAACCTTTCTTATTAAGGGCATACTTCTTCTTGATATTCCACTTTTCAATTTTATGTATGGTAGATAAAAAAAACTAATTGAATCTTCTCTAACCATGTCTGCAAAAGAACATCCAAAATTAACATTTCCATAAATTAAAGATTTTCATAATGCAGGCTTTAGACTAGGTTTTTTGTTTTTTGTAGGACGCAAAAAAAGGAAGTTCCTAAAAATTAAACCATTGCAGCAAAAAACATACATAAAAAAAATGATGTTACTACAAAGAGTTCAAGCCCAAGTTTATAACGATTTCCCATTTTTTTAGTTTTGTTCATTGTACGTCGAAAAATATAAAAAAACTAGAGTTTTCGAGCTGGCTACGCAAAGAACATCAATATAAAATTTGATGTTGTTCATTTTTTTTGAAATTCAAATTTATAGATAGTTTGCTATTTTTAATGAAAGGCATTTTTTTTAATCAATTTTCCATTTCCCTAGTTTTATTTATGGTGCGTAACACAAAAATGTACAAATTGAAATTTCTCAAAAATTAAATATGGTAACGGTCCTAAATGCAACAAAAAAAACTTAGTGAGGGTCCATAAATACAATTCAGCATTGCAAATGTTGACTTATATAAAATAAATTAAGAAATAATAGCAAATTTTAAAAAAAAAGAAATCCTAAAAATCCTAAAAAACTAAAAAACTAAAAAGAACAGAAAAAAGCCAGATTACAACTGTGCCTTACTAAACCAACGCCACGCGCCACGGGCGCGTAGCCATCGCTAGTTATATATATTAGCTTCGCTATTTATAGTGCTTAGCGCTCCGTTACCCCTGGGCTCGCCACGTCACCTTCCCAGCCTCCTCGTCGGGCCACGTCGTCCTAAAAACTTCGGCCGTCAGATCGCGCCGCGCCGCCGGCTTCTCCATCGTTCGATCCAGGCCCTCCGGGCACGGACAGGTTTGCTAAAACCCCCCGTGATTTAAGATTTTAGCTTTGCCTCCCTGTAGATTCGCGTACGGGTCCCTGGCAAGTGCTTCCGCGGCTTGGCATGGTTACGAAAAGCCCCCCGATGTTTTTCGAACCTCGCAGCGCTGCCCTTTTAGCCTTCGTAAGTGCATCTATAGTTTGAACAAAATTACCCGCAAATGCCATCAGATATAAGCCCATTTCCTTTGCCCCCGTTTCCATCCCCGTGCCAAAGCGGGAGAGGCGTGTCCTCTTTCGAGAGTGTTCCTGAGACTCTGAGAGCGAGCGAAAAAGGCGATTCAGGTTCTGGCCGGCCGCCGAGCCTCCGGCGTCCTCGTCGGCGTCGGGCAGGGCAGGTGGCCTGCTGGAAGCCCTCCTTTTGCAGCTCCTCTCCCCTTCCCATCTCTCTCGTCGCCCTCATATGGTTCTCCTTTTGCCAAATCCGCCCTTCCCTCGTTGGAGGATTGAAGGAGGCAGATCTGGGCAAGGGAGAGACCATAGTGGAGGTGGTGGTGGGCTCGAGGTTGGGGAAGGTGTGGAGGGGCGATGGTAGTAGTCGTTGTAGTATTAGTGTCTTTGCGTCGGAATCCCTTCCGGATCCGGAGGCAATAAGTTTCCTCGGTGGCGTCTCCACGGTGGCCGGCTCGCCGGCGTGCCCTACGGAGAAGCTAACCGGAGTTTTGGGCTTGTGGTCCTTCCACTTCGTCTCCGTTGACAAGGATTTGGCGATGGAGCGAAGGGGGAACTTTTGGAGAAATAGAGAGGTCTGCTTCGCAACCCTAGCTCTGAGCTACACCATCGGCGTTTGTGGCGGTGGTAGTGGTGGTTGGTGCTTCGTTTCCAGCGACGTCCTCGCCTTCTTTGGCGTTTTGGCCTTGGTGGAGCTGCCCCTGTTCCTCATCCCGCTGGCTTCATGGAAACCCTCCCGTGGCGGGAGGAAGGCTTTTCAGCGCCTCCGTTCTTAACTCTGAATGGGCCCAGCCGGTTGTTCGACGATGACGGTGACGAGCAGCGGTGCTTCTACCTTTGCCGGCGACGGTGCAGGTGCTGGAGTGTGTTGCGTTCTTGAGTTAGCCCCTGTGAGTGTTGTGGTAATTGTCAGTTGTAACAGGGGGCTAAAGTGTATTAGTGTTGTAATGCTGCTTTGTTGATGAGTAATTTAACGGTACTTTCAAAAAAAAAAAAAATTCCCCGTGCCAAAGCCATCCATCTGACCGTTGCCTCTCCTACGTCCTCTTCCTTCTAGGTTCTTCCAAGTCTGAAAATTTTTACTGTTTGCCCAAAAAAAATCACGCAAACGAAAAAATGCCCAAGGTTTACTGAGCAATTGCAAAAATACCCTAGGCGCTCTTGCGCAGATTTGCCAGAGGCATGGCGCTCGTGGACAATGCCTAGCCGGCTAGGCGCCTGGCCAGGCGCCAAGGCACGAGGCGCCTGCCAAGAGCGCCTTGCATGCCATGATTAGCACTAATCCCATATAATTAGCACTAGTATAATTAGCACTCGTATGTACGTAAGCCCATGATAGTACTTATAATTTTATATCAATCTCATATAGCGTCCAAATTACATAAAACAAATTTTATAATTTATATAAAATCCTAACCAATCCATTTTATAATCTATCTATATTCATTTGATATTTTTCTCACTAATTTTTATATCAATCTCATATAGCGCCTAAATTACATAAAACAAATTTTATAATTCATATAAAATCCTAACTAATCCATTTTTATAATCTATATATATATATATATATATATATATATATATTTGATTTTATATTTACCCGACCTTTTTGTATTTTATAATCCGATTTTTTGTTCATTTAATGTTTTTAGTAAATAATTATGTTATAGTTTACATAATAGTAAATAAATATGTTCTATGCAATTTTTACATAAAATATCCAATTGTTTATTTGATCTCAACCCATGATCGATCTATATTCGCTTTGTATCTCGTATCCGGATCCATACCCAGCATATTCATATATGAATTTGTATCTAGGAAAAATACGTGTTAGGATACGGGACGGGCACTATCCGCTTGTATCCAATCCGTTTGCACCCTAGCCATGAACCAAACACACCCTACCCATCCGCTTTGTTTATAGGCTTCAACAACCTTATACACTCCTCCTTACTTATACAAAGAACTAAGCTAAAGCCTAAAAGATGCCCGTGATTCCACGGTCTCGATGCTCACCGCTTGTCCCGATCAGTAGGAGCGTGAACAACGTGTGGCGCCGTATATGATGGATTGATGCATGGGATGGGCGCCATGTGATCGATGTGAAGCGCGCAGAGCGTCCTTGGCTAATTACGTGCTAATTCATGATGCTAATTACGTGCTAATTCATGGTGCTAATTACGTGCTAATTTTACGTGCCAATTACATGCCAATTATACATGCTAATTACATGCCAATGATGTGCTAATTATATGCTAATTACATGCTAATTACATGGGGCCAATTAGGTGCTAATCATGGCCTTAATTACATGGGCTAATTGGGTGCTAATCAGGGCATGCAAGCGCTCCTGGCCAGGCGCCTCGTTTGGCGCCTTGGCCAGGCGCTTAGCCCCGGCGCCCGTCCAGGCGCTTAGCCGGCCAGCGCCGTCGCCGAGCGCCATGCCTCTGGTCCGCCTGCCAAGAGCGCTTAGGGGTATTTTTGCAATTGCCCGTAAACCTTGGGCATTTTTTCGTTTGCGTGATTTTTTTTGGGCAAACAGTAAAAATTTTCTCCAAGTCTTACCTTCACGACACCGTCCCAGCCACCGTCGCCGGCCGGGTCGCCGCCGCTCCTCTCGAGCCCGACCGCCGTCGCCCTCCCACGCTTCGCCGGATTCAGCCGCCTAGGCTTTGGCCGAGCCGGGCCTTTCCACAGCAGACATCGGGGTGGCCGCTAACCCTAGCCGTCATCCCTTCTCCTCTCCCTGCGCCGCCGCGCCTTTCTTCTCTTCTTCTCCAGCCCGGTACGCCTTGCCCTTCTCCTCCCGACCCAGTGCCTGATGTCGTGTTCTCTCTGCGTCAATCCCCACTGCTGTCGCGTGGGCGCCTCCTCCCGGCGTAGATCCAGCCGCTGACTCGCCGCGCCGCTTCTCCTGTTGCTGCCTCCGTCGCAGGCCGCCGTCAGCGGTATCTCCCGGTTCAGATCTAGTGGCGGCGGCCACTGCCTCGCCACACTGCCACCTCCGTCCCAGGCCACGGCCTTGGCACGCCACGACGCCCTTTCTCCCCCCGCCGCGACGCTTCCTCCTCCCGTCCAGGCCAGAGCACCGCCTCCTTCTCTCTCGGTCCAGCACCCACCCGCGCAGGAGCGCCGCCATCCTCAACCTGCCGCCTTTTCCAGTCCCCGTCAAACGTCTGTCCAAATCCCTCGGCCCACCACTGCGATGTTCCCGCCCCTATTATGGGGTCGCCTCATCCGGCGACGACCGCCCTGAGGTGGGCAGATCCGGTCATGCCGGTGTTTCTTTTCATACCCAATGCCTGAAAGAGAGATGGCATGTTTCATTCTTGCAGAAATTTTTGTTCGCTCATAGGTGATTGGTACCATTGCAAGGTATTAATTGTGCAATTCTAATCCAGATTGTTGCAAATATTACAACTGATAGCAGTTGAGCTGTGGTTGATAGCTAATGACATAAATTAGTTTCTTCCATACGAATGTTGCAGGGCTCATTATATATATGCTTCCAGCCATTCTTTTGTCACTGCCTGTATATTTTGACATGGGAGAATCATGACCGATCTATTCTTTATAAATGCTAGGTGTGAGAACCAGTTTAAACTAAACAATTCGATGACTCTTTCTTTTCAGGTCATTTACAAAAACACTCTCTCCATACTGGAACCAATCATTTGAGTTTACAGAAACCGGAGAACCCCTGATTTTGCATATTAAGGATTATAATGATGTCCTTCCAACTGCAGGTATCGGTTTCTTATAAATGCATTCAGTCATGCCCTTTAATTTATTATGTTAGGTTCTATAATTTGCATTTTGTACTTTCAGATTATGGACCAATATTATTTTTAGCCATGTTTCTTTAGTGTCATCATTGATGTAGTATTTTGTTCTGTCATATAGTAAAAAGATAATTCCGTGTTCTACTCTTTCTTTTCGCACGCACGATTGACACTTGACCACTTCCTTTGCTTCCCTTCTTCAGACAATTTCTTTTCCTGATATGCTGATATGTTAGTTAGCATGCTTTATTCATAGGCCTGAGAAACATGCCCTGTCAGAAGAATAGGCTTTATATTGTTTTAAACTTTTAATATAATCATTTACAGGTCTCAAAAAGGAATTATCTGCCTTTCTTTTTGACCGCAGATATCATAGTTCTACATCAGCTGTTCACAATATAATTGTCACTTCATTCAACGACCCATATTCATATGGCCTGTATTACCATACAAAGAAAAACAGGAATTTGTCAGGAGCTTGAAGTTGGGTATCCTATACTATGTTTATCAATATACTTCATGACATGGTATTCTTTGTCTTGTCTTTATATAGGGAATTACATAAATTAAATTAATTAGATGCTTACACGATGATAACACTTATGTTTCTAGAAAGGGAGGGGTTTGTAATGCAGTCACATTATTGCCTACAAAAATGAGATCTCTTTTCTTTAATTGCTGCAGAGATCACATTACTGAGTATTATACTTCAGAATAATTTATATAAAATAAGACAGATCAAAGTTGCATTCTCTGCTGTTAAGTTCTCACAAATAATAATCTTCTCTGAAAACTGTTGCCCACGACCTAATGTTTGGTGTTCACCATCTTATCATGTATGTATACAACAAGTACTTGCAGTAGGATTTTTTTGGGATTTGGCCTAAATGAGTTACAATTATGTTTCGTATTGATGCACATGCACTGTCTAATTGTGTACCACCAACATTATTATGGCTGACTGGCTTATAGATTGAACACGTTATTATGGCTGACTAGCTTGCATGACATCAGGCTCATTTACATCTGTAGACTTCTCCAACTTTGGAAACTTAAATTTATTGTAAGGATTTACTTTATCAAACTAAGCGGTAACTCATTTTATTATAATTTATACCAGTTGAAGACTTGAAGTGTGGCTTTTTTTAATCTAATACCCCCTCTGCATTGATGCAGAGATTTGAGTTTTAACAATATTACAGGCCAAATCACTCAGTCAGCCTTCACTCTTCCTTTGCTTAGTTTTCACTCTTCAATCTTACAGCTGCAACGACAAATGAGGTGAATAAAGACGGTATCTGATTAGTCAATTCTTTCCCTTATCAGTAATATAGTCACTGCAACAAATGCTTTCCCTTATCAGTAATAAACTCTAATCATATGCCAATGCAGGAAACATATGACACTGCAACAAATGTGGAGTCGACACTGGCAATAGCCACACCAGCAACTGAAGCAATTAACTTGCCTAACACACGCAAATGCAAAAGGTATATAAAAAATAATTGAGACGTATATGCTATGGTATTGTTGACATAATGCTAACATGTCTTATTTCTAGAGTCGATGTCGAATCCATGCCTGCAAAAACAACTATGACAAAAAGGAAGTTGTTCCAGTCTGCTGAGGAAAGGTAGCTATCCAGATTAGCGGCAGCTTCAACTACAGAGATTGAAGCTGTGTAGATTAGCAGCAGCTTCAACTACAGAGGATGAATAATGAGGCCCCTAACTATTGTAGTTATTTTGCCTCTATCTATCCCTGTATCACCTTAAATGGAATGTAATATTATACCAAATGAGGACAACATAGCTACATATATTAAGCACTATTAAATGGTATTGTATATTATCATGTATGCATTATATATATTGCCTTAACTAACAAATAGATGGGTAAGCTAACGAGCGAAGGCACGTTACTACCGCTAGTATATAAAGGAGGGGAAAAAGAAGCAACCACGTTCGTCCATATCACTCAGATTATTTGAACCATTCGATTAATGGTGGGACCAAATTATAACGGCCTAGATCGAGTTGATATAATATATTAAAGATAAGCTCTCTAAATCCGATCTGATATATTAGAGATAGATTATAAGTTATAGATAAACTCTATATGCCAAAATAAGGAGGGGAAAATGAAGCCACCACGTTTGTCCACATCACTCAGATTATTTGAACCATTTGATCAATGGTGGGACCAAATTATAACGGCCTAGATCGAGTTGATATAATATATTAGAGATAAGCTCTCTAAATCCGATCTGATATATTAGAGCATCCCTAGGAGGGACCCTGTCATGCAGCCGGCATCAAGCAAAGCAGGGCGCGGGAAAAAAATTTTGAATCGGCAAGACTCTGGGCGCTGGACCTGGTAGCATCAGGCAAGGCAGGGAGCTGATACAGGTTGTTGATTGGGGCCTCTTGGCCATGCTCTTAGAGATAGATTAGATCGAGTTGATATAATATATTAGAGATAATCTCTCTAAATCCGATCTGATATTTTAGAGATAGATTATAAATTATAGATAAACTCTATATGCCAATACAAATCTAGCCGCGCGGGCCACCTCGCTCGTTCTATACTAAGGCAATAGTTTAGCGAGGTAATCTATACTTTTTTCTATAAAATAGTACAGGCATTTTCTGTCGACGAAATTACCAGAACCTTCTCCGAGGCTACAAACAGATGCAACAGTAGCTCCACAGGCATTATTTCCTTGTCACCGTCCAGAAAAGTGACTTATTTCTGACATCCCCCCTGTATAACCAGACGGGAAGGAGCTCCCCTCGTTGCTTATTGATGAAACTTCAGAAATCATCAACTGGAACTGCCTTCGAATGTAAGAATCCATGGCATCGTTCGATCGAGGGGATGGAGAAACCGGTTGCTTCTCACTCGAAGGCGGCAAGCATGCTTTGAGCCTTGAGACAACCTCGGTCATGGTCGGCCTGTCGATGGTTGCATTTTCAACGCAGTTCATAGCAAGGTCTACCACACTGTGCAGTGCAGTGGCGTCATACTGGCCCAACAGTTTCTTGTCTGCAACATCGTGGATGCTTCCCGTCGCAATCTTTTGGCGCACCCAATTTGGCAGGTGAACTGTTTGCGGGTCCATGAATACCGGAGGCTGGCCAGTGATGATCTCCAATAGCACAATGCCAAAACTGTAAACGTCTGTCTTGACGGTGAGTTGGAAAGAAGCATGGTACTCAGGGTCGAGGTAGCCCAGTGTTCCAGCAGCAACAGTGGATATGTGTGTGGTAGCGGCATTGAAAGCCCTTGAAAGCCCAAAATCAGATATCTTCGCCACCAGATTCTGGTCCAAAAGGATATTGGCGGTCTTCACATCTCTGTGAACTATAGACGGGGTGCATGACTCATGTAGATACTCTAGTCCTGTAACTTAGTATTTCATTGAGACGCACTAATTTGCCACTGCATATACACACCTATACTAAAGAAAGACATAAAATTTAATGTGGACCTTGTGCAGCATCTATAGCAATATGAAGTCGTTCTTCCCAATCCAAGCTATAGTCATGTCCTGCATGAAATCAATATAAGACAATCTACATGTTGATAATGACACAAATGCTGCTTTATATAAATTCTACGATTTTTTCAACTACCGACAGGGCAATGTTAAGCATAGCATCAGTTGATCTGTTAAGATCTAAACCTTTTTTATGCTGCATAGATAGACACTTTGATCCTTGAAATGTCGGTGCCTCTTCTTGTCTTTACCATTGCATTTTTTAAATATGAAGTTTCAATTAGCAATAGAACCAAATTATTTAGGTATTACTTACTTGCTTTTCTTTTACACTGGCATTGAAAGACGTTGATGCTTAGAATTTCTTGCTATCATGTCACAGTTAGAAACATTGAGAATATGTATATCTAAGAGTTCAACTGTGTTTGCCCCTGCTTGTTAGTCCAGTATCTCTACATAGTGAATTTGGTGACCAACCCAACTGTATTGGAAATTCAGTTTATAATGGGACTCAAACCCATACGGACATACAGTTGTATTACAGAGAGTATGTTTCCTTTTTAGTTATGACTGAGGTCAAATCAGTCTGTATACATTATGTCAGGAGGCACAATGTGTGAAAATTGAAAAACATGTGGTTCCCAAGTGGTTAATGGATGCTGTTGGTTTCCCTAGAATGAACATGCTAATGTATTTTTTAATTTGAACATATTTTTTATTTGACTGACTCAATGTTATTAAATAAAATAATTTTATTGAATGAAATTTCAAACGGCCACTGCAGAAATAAAATTACAAGTCAGTGGTCATAACAAAATGCAGGTTGGACCTGTTGTACCTGTCAACTATGCATTAGAGAAAAACTTGATGTAAAAAGTACAAACCTCCCCTTAAAAGTTGTTGAAGATTTCCTCTAGGCATGAAATCATAAACGAGGGCTAGGCACTTCTTGTTTTGGCAATACCCTTCCAAAGCCACAAGATTCTTGTGATGAACTTTTGACAAGGTTTGCACCTGCAGCAACAGTTACCATTCTAAAACAATATAGAGCGGAAGCTAACTCTCTTTCTTGAATGTAGACTGCAGAAAGGGTCATGAATAGAGGGTGGCCAAATGGGCCGGTCCGACTGAACCGAACCGGGCCGACCCGGTTCAATCGCTGATGTAGCATATTAATTTAATTCAATATATGTATTTCTATATATATTTTCTTATGATAAATAATATATTTATTTAATTTATAGTGTATATTTGAGAAATATAATGCTTTTTTAATTTATACATATAAATAAAAAAAATTTGCTAATAAACAACCGGGCCGGCCCGGTTCGGTTCGGTTAGGTTCACTTTGCGAAATGAACCTGGGCCGAGACCGCAGCCCGTTGGCCCGGTTCGCATAGTAATCGAACCAACCGGGCCCGAACCGGGCCGTCCCGGTTCGGACCGTTGGCCAGCTCTCCTGAATGTTTTGTTGCAGTTTACTTTCTATTGAAGGAAACATGGTTTGCCCTAGTTGGTTATGTGGTATACCTCAGGGAGGAAGTCTTTGGACTCTGCTATAGATGTCTCCTTAAGTATCTTAACAGCTACTTCATTACCGTTTTCCAGTATGCCATAATAAACAGTACCAAAACCTCCTTTTCCAACGATTGATTGGAAGTTATTACTTATGACCTTTAGCTCTGCGTACGTGAACCGTCTGATGTCAATATGTAGGGGAGTTTCCTCTTCATACATATCATAATCATCATGGTCATCTCCTGACTTCCCTGCAGAGTCCAGAAGTTGTGTTTTACTACATGAAAGCTTTGAGGCTATCGTTTATTATCTACCACCCAAAGCATGAAACAGGAATTTTAGAGTTACCTTTCAAGGATAACTTCCAGATGATGAATAGCACTACTAGGACTAGGAGACATACCACTGGAACTATCACTGCAATAAGCAAGGTGTGTTTTGTGTTTTTCTTATTTGCACAATACCCACCTCTGACTTTTGAGCATAGGGGATTGCCTTCTAGTCTAGGGTCACAATTACACAACAGATAAAACAAGTAAATTTTCCAGAAAAACATCTTAGCTACAACAACTGCAAAATTATCATAATAATATGCCTCCATTTTTTAACACAACCCACTAGTGGTGCTTTTAAATAACTCTCTTTAAAAAGCAATATTTACACGATTTCTAGAGCACCTGCAGTTACTAATACGTTCATTATTTGCCTCTAATGTTTAAAAGCATATAGATGCTAAAGAATTTATAGTTACTACATGATGGTACATGCAAATTTGCTTCTAAATTGCTTTTTAATTAATGCATTTACGTATAATGTCGCTTAACCTTAAATTATTGCATATCATTATTTTGTGATAAACTGACCCTTGGTTGACCCTTTTCCCTTTGAAGTAAGTATTTAGGTTGATAAATCTTTTTTATATGAAGTAAGAAACCATGCAAAGGAGCATACCAAACCTTAAGTCAAGGAGACCAGCCTCAGATCGTCGAAGAATAGAACCAGGGATTGGTCCATCAAGCTTGTTATATGACAAGTCACTGAAAATGGTAGTTTAAATCATTCTTCTCAAATTTTTACTATCGAGTATAAACTAGAGATTTAATGACCACAAGGACTTACAGAATTTGGAGTGAGTCTAGTTGATAGTCTGGGATAGCACCTGTCAAGTTGTTGTGTGATAAATTCCTGAATATTTCTTTGTGTTAAGGTTACAGAGATGTTCGCATTATTAAATTTAGCTCATCAATTATGTAGGCGTACTAGGCAACACTCACAAGTTCTTCAGTGATGGCATGTTCATGAATGATATGTCTAATCCACCTTGTAAACCATTGTCAGCCAGATTTCTGCAAAATAACTACTCTTAAATCTGGTTAATTTAATGATAGCATCGAGTGGACATGTATTCTCAAGATTTAAATATCTTTATGCCTTAAGGTTTGACTAAATCATTTGTGTTTTCAAGATCTTCGGAAATAATACACGCTGATGAGGGGTTTCTCTATGTAACATGTGTTCAAAAATAAAAATTTGGAGCAACATGTAATCTTTAGAGTCAAACCACTTGGGGTTGATGCAATCATACAATGCACTTCAAAGGTTAAAAACATGGACTATGGGGTCCGGACATCATACAACTCCTAGTTTTGTTCTTACACTTGAGTGATCCTCGGAGTCTGGTTATAGTAGTCACAAGTCAAACCTTCCCATGAATACTCTCTTGGGGAGCATGGATCTCCGTTCCAGTTTATTCTTTCTATCTTGTAGTTCTTCTTGACTTTGTTCATGTAATTGACTAAAACAACAATGGAGACAGACAAACATGAACATAATAAGATGACAATAACAATTTAATATGTTGCAAACTTAATTTTTTTCAAATGATTGGGAAATAAATTCACATTGAAATATCATCTTTTCAAATGAATAGATTATTTAATTTATTTCATTACGACTGAGGAGTTGAGAGTGCATACTCATTTGGGTGATAAGGTATTAAGGTGTATGTGGTTTGACTTGTTTTTACAATCCATATGGTGTCCTCCGTGGAATTTTAAAAAGAGAGCTTGCTTTGAGGAGAATTACGAAAAAACCGTTTTGAGGCAATTTGCTATAGACATGTTCTTCATAATATTTGAGGAACATGGATCTCGGAGCGACGTGAGATGGCTTAGGACTGTGTTCAGAGTGGCTGAGCTGAAATGATGAGTTGAATTCAACTTAAGAGAGGTTCTTTGATTGTCGAAGCTAATCCACTTCGTTTATGTTATAATTAAGAGTTTTTTAGGTGGTTTTATTATAGAAAAAATAGACTAAAAGAAGTCTAATCTACTCTGAAGATAACGTAGATGTGCCTGGTAGAGTAAGTACCTACAGGATCGCATTTCCAATTTAAAGGTAGAATGGCAATTGACTAATGTGTAATTGCTGGTGAGATCTTACCGTCTTCGGAGGCGGTGGTGGAGTTCTCCATCCGGACGAGCGAGTACACCTCAAACGCGTTGATGAGCGGCGGGAGCGCCGAGCCGTTCGCCTCGCGCAGGGTGAAGTTGGTGCTCGGGTTGCGCAGGAACCGGCCCTGCTGGTACGTCCTGTCCGCCCTGTGCTGCGGCGGCGAGTAGTTGGGGAACAGCAGCTCGCCGCCGCTGTAGATGTCGAACGACCGGTTCAGGCCGCCGCCGCCCACCTCCGCGAAGTGGAAGATGGGGAGAAGCTCCAGGCCCCTGGGGTCGAGGTTGCCGCCGGCTCGGACGGAGATGTTGAGCCAGCTGAAGTTGCTGCCTATGGTCGACGCCCTCTGCAGGATGGCCGACGGCACCTTGCAGTCGTCGTTGCCGGGGAGGCTGCTCAGCTTCTCGGTGGTGCTCAGGTTGAGCCAGGGGTAGGAGTAGTTCCCGAATCTCTCCCAGAAGCGATCGAAGTCATCGGTCGGATATCTTGGTCACCACAAGAATCATACTTGAGTATCATGAATTTCAGTACCATGTGATACTTGTGTGCTGCACGTATAATAGGCCCCCTTTGATGTACGGTTTAGTTTTATTCGATTTGGATGACTCAGAAGTCAAGAGATTTTAAAAAAAATCAAAAATATTAAAATATTTTCATGATTTTTAAATAAAAACCTATGAAGTTTCAAAAAAATATTGCAGAATGTTACACCGGATAGTTTATTAAAAAATAATAAATTTTGGCTCAACTAAACAAAATCAAACGAAACTTCGAACTAAAGATGGCCATAGTGACTGTTCCTCACATACATCTCAGTCACCCGACGCTCCAAAATCACCTAGCCTCGCATGCATTTCAAATGTTTCTTCAATAAAAACCTAAAAGATCATTTAAAAAACAGTCGTAGTCTTCTTACTCTCCTCCCCCGCGAGCCTGCTGCCGCTATCAACTAGGAAGAACCTAATTGCTTGGAGATAAAAAAAAGATGATACTTTTTATGAAAAAACCACCGTCTAAACACAAAATTTAAAGCACATCTGGTGATCACGGTCGTGCTTATACCCGCATGTGCTTGTGGAGTTGTGGGTGTGAATGTCACTCCGCATGATATTCGTAAAACTTGTTATGCCGATGATATGCAGGAAGGAAACTGAAAATCCATCTCACCTAGTGATAGGATCATCAACTGATCCGAATCTGAACCTTTTAAAGTAGCTGACCGACACAGAGTTATTGACAAAAGGGTACATCAAGTCTCCTAATGGCCGCATCTCAAGTGCAGAGACGAACGGAGTGCCTGATCCCAGGTTTATCAAACAAACCGAGATGTAGTTATCACGAGCAACAGTCAAGACCTCCTTCCAGAAGGTGCTCGTTGGATCTCTAGTATTTGTCAAGTTCATCGTCTCCCAAAAGTTGACGCCAATATGGATTCCAAACACAAATAGCGACCCGTCCCAGGTCTTGTTTAATCCATCGTAGTTTCCGTAAGAAAATGTTGTCCTCACAAGATATTTTTTGCCAGGGGCAGCTGGTAATGTGTAGCAGTTCCTAAGGCCGTCAGGGAAGTTTCTTAGAGTTTTTTCTTGCTCATCCGTGGCCAACTCCATGAGCTCTCTCGAAATTTGGTGGTTCGTGCCGGTTTCAACATATGTGTCGTCAGAAACGTATTGTAATCCTGTGATGCTGTCGTTGTAGGTGCTTCTGTTTGTCAATCCACAGTCGATGCTTAAAAACCCTGCAGGAAGATGCATGCATTTGTGCAATCAAAAGCCTGTGATTTGATGCGACTCCAGGCTCACTAGACATTCTAAGAATATTTATGCAAAAAATGGTGAGTAATACATCGAACAGGTTTGTTTTATCCACTCTTCCCAGCCCTTGTATCAGTGAGGAAGGGGTCAATTTCTAAGAAAGTTTTTGTTCTATTGATTCCTGTTTCTAGGATGACCAATTTGTAAGTAAGTTTTTATCTTATTGATTCCTATTTTTAAAAGGTCCAATTTCTAACAAAGTTTTTTTTGTTGATTCCTACATCTAGATATAATGCTTTTCTCCTCTATACATGCTACCTATTGTTACTAGTACAGTAGAGTAGGACACTACTTTCTTCAGGAAAAAAGGCAATCACCAATCCTAAGCTAGTAAATTGAACTGCAGAATGAATAAAATTCAGGAAGTGCCTTATCCAAAAAGGAAGAGCTAGCTAAAGATTACTCTCTATAAAAAAAAGAAGAACTAACCGGAGTCTGGATTTGTATTTACCAAGAGGAGGTTGAGTCTGAGTCTGGCCATAGACTTGAACCACCTTGACCAGCATGAGCAAGATCCATGTCAGCTTTGCACTTGCTGAACAGGCGTAGCAGATCGCCATAGCACTAGTTCCAGCTTCTGAAAATGCTCAGGGGCAATCGTTCGAGCCGTACATATATGTACAGCAAGCGACATATATAGCGGAGCCAAGCGAGAAATTGGGATGGCTAGTGAGCTTGATTTTTTATTGAATTGGCCTTGGCGCTTGACTATAATGCACATCACGGATCAAATTAAGAAAACGGCAACCCCCACCACAAGAACTAATTCGTAATTGACCACGCCTTGCTCGTAAAAGAAACCGCAACTTGCCATGGGGATTGCACGTCAATGAGGATTGAAGCGTTTGAGCGATTCGTGCAGTGATGCAACCAATCTTGGCGCTTGCTCTTGTCATCGCGCGTCCTACCTGCAAGTTGCAAGCGTTCATGCTTCTCTCTCTGATGCTGTCACACCACGCCGGATTAAAGATTTAAAGAACCATGGCAAAACCGTGTCGCAGAGCAGTTTGACGCTGCATGCTACGCCCGCGAACACGACGATCCTGTCTTGATGAGAATGTGATGTTTGCAATCTTAAAACGCAATGTATGTTCGTGGTTGAGGTGTTGCGGTCATGCAAGTGGGGAAGGGACGGTCGGTCGCGCTCGCGTGTAGGGTTCCCGCAAACATATCTTTCTATTGTATACTCTCTCCCCGGTTTTTTTTATTTGTCGCAGTTAACTTTTAGACATGTCTATTAATCATTCATCTTATTAAAAAAATTTAGTGCAAATATCGGACGCCCGGCCCAGCCCGCGCGCTAGCAAACACGCCCACGCCAACAGACGCCCACGCGGGAACTAGCTGGTTTTTTGCATTTCATTTGTTGTTCTTTTTCGATTTCTCTTTTTTGTATCTTTTTTATCCGGAGTCCAAATTACGTAAAACAAATTTTATAATTCATCTAAATTCCTAATGAACTCATTTTAAATACTTTTTCTTTTTTTTGAATTTTTTATTTTTATTGGTACAATTGTTCCGCATGCAAAATAGATTTTTCGGGAGGCTAGACTTATTATTCCAGCAAACAAAATAGATTGTTCTAGTAGATATGCAAGTTGTGGCCCATCAGACTAGACCAAATACATTGTTCCAACATGTATAAAAATTGTTCCAGCAGACAAGATTGATTATTCCGATAGGCTAGACTCATTGTTCAGCAGGCAAGATAGATTGTTTCGAGAGGATAAACTCATTGTTTCAATAGGCAACCTTCATTGTTCCGGTAGGCAAACTTTATTGTTCCAGTAGGCAAAACCTTATTTGTTCCAGAAAGCAAAAGCTATTGTTCCAGAAGACAAAAGTTATTGTTCCTGTAGGTAAGCTCAACTGTTTCGTTAAGGCAAACTTTATTGTTCCAGTAGACAAGCTTTATTGTTCTAATAGGCAAAACCTTTATTTGTTCTAGAAGGCAAAAGTTATTGTTTCAGAAGGCAAAAGTTATTGTTCCAGTAGGCAAAGTTCAACTGTTCCAGTAGGACAAACCTTATTCTTACATGAGACAACTTTTATTGTTCCAGCAGGCAAACCTTACTGTTCCAGCAGGCAAAAATTATTGTTCCAATAGGCAAACCTTGCTGTTTTTCAGTAGACAAAAATTATTGTTCCAGTAGGCAAATCTTGTTGTTCCAGTAGGAAAAAATTATTGTTCCATCAGACCAAATACATTGTTCTAATTGGGTTTAGCCTATTGTTCCAGCAGGCCAAATACATTGTTTCAATAGGTATATAAGTTGTTCCAGCAGGTAAGACTCATTGTTCCGATAGGCTAGACTCATTGTTCCAGCAAGCAAGATATATTGTTCCGGAAGACTAGACTCATTGTTCCAACAGACCAAATACATTGTTCCAATATGTATGCAAGTTGTTCCATTAGACCAAATGCATTGTTCCAATTGGGCTTAGCCTATTGTTCCAGCAGGCCAAATACCAAGTTGTTACATCGTATTAGACGTATTGTTCCAATAGTCTAAATTAATTGTTCCATTAGTATAGACAAATTGTTCCAGTAAAAATTTATATAGCAACTTGGGTCTTGTTTTGTTTGAAAAAAATACGAGGAACACGTTGGTGAAAACGGTTTGTGGATTGAAGCTCCCATTAATAGGTTATGACCGTTGAAAGAAAAATACAAAAAAGGAATTTGCTAACGTCGTCGTTGCGTCATCGCATGCAAAAATGAGAGGAGGGTGCGGTTCTGCCCACTGGCTGGCTCTCATGCATGTGCTGTTGCATGTGCTTCTTTTTGCATGCATGTAGGTAAAGGCTGTCGCTAATTAGGCCAAGCCTGGGGCGGGCGTCTGATGCAACGGACGTCCGTCCCCAAGTCACTCCCTAAATTATATTTAAATAGTTTTTTAATAAGATGAATGATTAAAAGGCATGTCTAAAGTCAACGGCGACAAATAAAATAGAATGAGGAGTATCTATTATCACTAGAGTTAAACGAAGAAACCACAATAATTTTGAAATACTAGAAAATTCTAAAATAATCGGTGAGAAAAGAAAGATTTACACCATCGATTACAGAAAACCTTTACAATAGGATCCCGTTGAAAGGGGGGGGGGGCGCGACGGGATAGGGTGCGGGCCGTCGATCAGTTCCCGCACGCGCTCGCTGCCGTGGATTTCTCGTGCCGTCATGTGTGCTGTGTGCACGCCTTCAACTAGTTCACTGGCTCGCTGCCTATAATCATACTGTGCAGTTGATTTTATTTGCAATTAAATTTCTCATTTATATATCTTTTTTATCTGAAGTCCAAATTTCGTGAAACAAATTTCATAATTCATCTAAAATTCTAACAAAGCCATTCTAAATGCTTTCACATTTTTTAAATTTTTTACTAGTTAGAGTTAGAATCATCTGACGATATCACCAATCTGATGCCACCGATACTCAACACAATTTGTTACCACCGATACTCGACAGTCGACACCCCCCAAATCCGATACTTATTTTTTGTTTTGGATATTCGATGATACTTTCTGATCCGATACCTGTTTTTTGACCTGATAACTGATGATACTAACAATCCGATACTTGATTTTTTGACCCGATACTTGATTTTTTGATCCGGTACATGATACTACATATCTGATACTATAACTTTGATACTGCATACATGACACTCCAACTTTGATACTACACATTTGGTACATAATAATACATTCCTGATACTCCAATTTTGATACTGCATACATGACACTTCAACTTTGACTAGTACAACGCCCGTGCTCTGCCACGGAACAAAAGAGAGGAAAAGAAAACATAAATCGTAGCAACATAAAAATTACAAAAGACAGTTTAGGAAACAAGCGTGCGCATGTCTATTACAATATAGAGGTTAAAATAAAAATGACATACACTAACTAATGCACAAATATGAATGTTTTACAAATACTCAAATCATATATTTAATTATAAAAATTATCTAATAAAACAAAATCATATAACTTCCATACCATTTCATTGGTAATATAGTAACAATCTAATAGGTAGTTACTTTTCAAATAAAAACAGATACTTGGATATTTTTCCGACTTCTCACATGTAGTTAACAATGTAGGGCACCAGTCACTTTGACAGTTTGGTTTTTTTTTTCATTTTGTAGAATGGTTGAAATGACTTGAATGAGTTCCTTTAGTTCTTGATGAGCTACCGTTCATGATAGTTTTAGGCTTGTTATAGAAGTATTTTTTATTTTTGTGACATACTAATTCAATAAATGTATAATTTAATTGCAAAAGATGTCGAAGACCATATTTCAGCATGAAGTGTTTGCACATAGAACTCATGGCAATTCATGAGCAATGCTTATGTAAATTAACACTAACAAAAAGCCTGATGAATCAACAATGACCTCCAGATTTCATTATGTAAGCTTAGTCTGATTTTCAAAGATAAATCTCAATTTAATACAATCCATACAAGAAGTTTTGCTGAATTCATTGAACACTACCAAGTCTTTGAATACCAAAGTTCTTGGATAAATCTCAATTTAATACAATCCATACAAGAAGTTTTGCTGAATTCATTGAACACTACCAAATCTTTGAATACCAAAGTTCTTGACTCTTATGCTTTGCTGCATACCCACATAAATAGGGAAAAATAGCAATTTGTCAATACAAAATTCAGATTGGAATTGGTCATCTTTCAATATATATACTAAATTTTCGTACAGCATACAGAGTATTGTAAAAAATTATAAATTATAGAGACAATTTTAATTACAATCGAGTGAATAATTTGAGCAAAACTCCAAGCCACATATCCCTGGCAATGTGACATCTTGCTTGAGGAGGTCTTAGGACGCCCTCTCGGTCTTCCGAAAGCAGAGGAAGCACCCATGCATGTCCTCCCTAGGGCAGACGGGAGGCGCTCCCAGGCGCCAACGTGGAGGTCCTTGAAAGCGGCGGCGCGGAAGCCCTCACACGGGTGGTGTGCATATCGGCCCTGACGGCAGCACTGGCGCAACTCAACAGCAATGAGAATTCAACTTATAATTACATTAAACATAAACATAAGTTGTAAGCCTTGGAATGACTTACCGAGCTTCAGTACTTTTTCTAAGGTGAATAAGTTTCAGCTAAAGCACTAAACTCAGGCCAAAGCTACCAAGTAAGCCAAGAAGGCCCAGCCTCATTGAGGAAGTGACTTGCATTTTTGGGATCAATTTCCCCTAGCTATTGCTGCACTTTGAGCCATATCACATCCTAGAAAATTCGGTAATAAATATCTATGGAACTATAAGACAGAGATATTAGCGCGGATCAAACTAAAATATGTATGCATACAGGGCAATCTACAGCTGGTACAAGTGCATTGTGGGGACCAATTGCTAAAAACAGTGCAAGGAACCAAAACAAATAAAAATACAATGCCACCAGATTTTTTTTCTTTTACCATATTGGCACTCGGATGCTACTTACAATGATGAACGTAAGAACCACATCAATACATATTTTTAGTTTGATCACTATGGTCTACAAATGAAGCGATCATGAAATCTAAAGCCGCTCTGCTTGCAACTACACATCACTTATCTTTCAATGCATGACCTTGATCTACAAATGTCAATTGAAAAAAGCGGAACACGAGTCACATAAAATACCTTTGCGAGAAATCATGGTTGGTCACGCCAAGGAAAAAATGCTTGTGCTTCCAATGAAGCTCTAACAGCAGGATCAATAAAGATTCTATGCAATATGTATGAATCAATATTTCTAGTGCAACAAAAACGTACAAATTATTTTTCAGTCCAAGGGAGAGAATATGAATCAAAGAATATATAACGATGCTGGCAACCCTTCATTCCCGGCATAACCTAAATATCAAATTGCACAAATAATCATGCAAGTGTCACCCTGGGGAAAAGTAATCCACCGGAGCGTAAGTTTGCCCTGTTAATATACAGTGAAGCTTGTATGGATTTATGTGATCAAAAGAGCTTATATAGTTGCATTTTTCAATAAATCTTATGCATAGCAAGACAATCAATGGAATGCATAATTCTGAACAAATATGCAACCCTTGGGTTTTATTTAAATTAACCTGGTTTCTATTCTAGTAGGGTCCCAGCACTTGGCACATGTTATATGGGATGGATTTCAACACTAATAAAGGTCAGTCACAGATTGTTCCAAAATTGCCACCATAGATAACTCAAAGGTTCTTTGAACATTCCAAAGGTTGATCAAAATTCTTTTTAAGATTTGAAAGGCTACATCCAATGCAATGGATTGATTTAAATGCTTTCTCACACCCTTCCAAAACATATCTAGGAAAAGCGCACATCAACAAGCTTCTTTTAATTAATAGCGACTGGAGTTTAACTATGAATGAAACAAAGGCAGATCATTGACATTGTATGCAAAGAAATTGTAGCAAGAAAAGAAAATGCAGGGGGGGCAAAATTAGTACTGCATATTGTTACCTGAAAACAAACTTAAGTACAAAGAAAAGTGGTCATGCCATATACTATATATGAAGCCATACTAAAAATACATTTGGATATCTAAACTCTATTAATTACCATGGCATACAAAAATATTTGAAAATTATATCGACTTTGTTTATAGTCATTAGCAATCACAATATGAAACATATAGGATGATCATTAGCAGGACTTATCAAGCATAACCGTTGCAACAATTGTGGAAAATAACTTTATTGTTGCATGGCAATAAAATGATTTTTTTGAGAAAACAATAAAATGAATTATTTGAGGTAAAATTTGCAAGGCAAAGGCACACATACATTGAGCTATTTAAAATCTCAAAATCTTATACAAAATTGCAAGACACATTGCTGTTTGAGTAGACAAGAGAGCATCTCACAAATATAGTGAAACATTCTTTGTATATATATGTACAAAATTAGCCAACCATTGTTTGCGACCATGTTTAACAATACAACTTCAGTTAGTGAAAGCATATGCTGACCTAAAACAGTATGCAAGCATGATGTTTTACTCCATCAATGAAAGCCATGATTGCAAAAGGCCAACTAATTGAGCAAAAGGACTTACAATGTCATGTCAGAATGAAATATAACCAAAACTAAAAGACAGCTCAACAAAAGGCATATTTTCATTGGGAGCATAAGTGAATCACCTAAAAGACCACAGCATCTTTGTCACTTGTGCATTTCAGTTCCTTGATCACATTCTGTCTACACTATGCCATACCTTCATTGGGTCCATTATCTGGTAGGTACCTGCAACAACGGCATGTGGCTTTTCCTATTGTTAAATCATTTGTGAAGTTCTAGACCTCTATTTCATTCGAGCATGGTACATCCATTATGAAAATTTGATATTCAGAAATGGAATATTAGGGAAAAAATTAGAATAGTCCAGTTGATATTGCTTAGAGATTACCTGTACAAGTGAAGCGAAATGCTTGCCGCTACACTATGTAAATGACTGTCTAAGCAATATCAAAAATGCAGAGGAAACCTTGGTGAGGAGTTCATAAGAATGCTAATAATAAGAGATATGGACAAAAAGATTGTAGCAGAATCTTATGAAATTTAGAAATGAATGGTACCACAAGCTCAATCCTTGGCAATTTCTTCTTGGCCTTTCTTGGAGATGAACAATTTAAACATGTCATATTTGTAACATAGGCCATTGCCCAAAGCAGGAAGATTCAGGGTTGTCACTGAGTCCAAAATGCCACGATGCAAGTCTTAACCATGCCACCATGTTGGAATGCCCATCTTTCTCATGAACAAAATCAATTCAATAATAATCTATAGCAACACGAAAGAAGGTATACCCACCTCTGGTTGTCAGGCTGGCACACAGTCTCGTCGGCCTCCCTTGTTTTCTTGATCATCCGCGACACTTGCCTCTCCTGTGGCTGCAGGCACGCAAAACAATCAGAACCAACGAAAGCAATTAACAGGGAGTTTCTCACGATACCGATTTCGCATGAAACTGAATTACAGCTCTTCTGAACAAATTGTTTCTCACAGAGTTGATTATCTACTGCGTATTCTCACAAAATGCAATGCCTATTCTCACAATAAACTCATGGCGGCAAATTCAATCAGCATTCACTTTGAAAATTAAAGGGGGGATTCAATCAGTACCAGAAGCAAACCCTAACCATAACCCTAGCTCAACCACGCAAGACGGCAAGGGTAGGGAAACCCTAGAACAAGAAGAGAGGAGGAGGAGGTTAGGGGCGGGTGCTTGACCTGAACAGAAGAGAGGAGGCGGGGAGTTCACGGAGTTGCCATGCAGTCCGAGGAAAGAGGAGTCGCCTTAGCTTGACGTCCGTGGTTGGCAGACGGAGACGGGTGGCCGGCGGCGGCGTCCTGGGGAGGAGCGAAGGTGGCGGTGGACGGGGGGAGGTCTGCGGAGGCGGGGGCGGAGGCGGAGGGAGGCGGCGGAGGAGGAGGCGGGCAAGCAGATAGGGTTGGGAGGCGGCGGTGTTGTTGGGAGGGGGCAAGCGGTGGGGGCGGTAATGGGTGTGTCGCGGAGGGCGGCGGGTGAGGAGGAAGTGGGCAAGCAGGTGGGTGTTGGAAGGTACGTTGTGAGTCGTTGATCGTGGATCGGAAGGTCTAGATCGTTAGTTGGTGAAATCACCACCACCACCATAAGCTACTTTATAATAGTAGAGATACTACAACTTTGATACATGATACTACATTTCTGATGCTACAATCTTGATACTGCATACATGACACTCCAACTTTGATACTACAACTTTGATACATGATACTACATACCTGATACTCCAACTTTTATACTACTCCAGCTTTAATACTACAACTTTAATATATGATACAACATACCTGATACTACAACTTTGATACTGCTCCAACTTTGATACTACAACTTTGATGCATCATACTAATTTTGATACTACAACTTTAATACATGGTACTACATACCTGATGTACGGTGGGACGCTGGCGCGGGATGGACAACGCGAAGCGAGCACGCAGCAGACGCCGGCGCTGATGGCGACGCGAAGGGCCTATCCCGACGCTGCGAAGCGCAGCGGGATGCTGTCTGCGAGGGCGCAGCGAAGGGACTATCCGTTGAAGCGATCCCAACGGGATCCCGTCACCAAGTCGCCCCCATCGATTATCGTGGAACCAGATTATAACGGTTTAGAATAAAAAAAGAATTCACACCAACGGCAATAAATAAGTAATAGAAATAAAAATTCGTGTCAACTACAAAGGTAGAAAAAGGAGTTCATCTCAACTACAGTAAAGAAGTATAAATTATGCTCGTAGATATATACACACATCTAATGGCAAGATCACTGCAGTTTTATTCAACAGCCTCGTGTAAGCTATACCAGTTGAATCCTTCCCAGCCTCGTCTCGTCGGCATTTTGGGCCGTGCGACCGAACGCGGTGACTAACAGGACTCCCGGATCATGTAACACCCCAGCTCCTCTTGAGCCTAGAATGCTACTAACTCTGACATCTATTCTAAATTTGCAGCACCTCCCCTATTTATGTGAACATCAACGACAGACAATTTATGTCAAAAGAATAAATAATCATTTCTATCCACTGAAAGTCACACAAGAAAACACTAAAGAACTACAAGTCTCAAATATACAAAGCTCAACTATTAACATAGAACTCAAGTGAAAACTATCTTCACTAGTCTCAAGGTGAAAGGTAGTGTGTGCTCGGGTTAATTGTGCTACTCCCATGTCCCATGCATGATGCTGTCATCCATTACCTAAAAACCAAATAAAAGTAAGAGTGAGTATTCAATGATACTCAGCAAAGTATATGTATAAACAATATGAATATCATAATTTCAAAATAAATCCATGCTCATGAATCATCCATTATCTCAAAAGCTCCATATAACTCAATCAATTCAACATATCCACGTAAAACACTTTTCATCCATCAATGCAATGTCTCTGTTAAGCATATACCGGTATAGCTAAGTGTCACCCATCGGTGCAACACTCTTGCCCACTCTATTTCAGGTGGGACCAATTTACTCCACTTCCGTGGAGTGTCTACCGAGTAGGACTTTAGAGCACTCCGGAATAGTCGTATAACTTTCTCACCGACCTCATCGGAATAGTTATATGACTTTCTCACCGACCTAGCTCATGCAACATGATGCAATAATGCAATGCCTTCTTTGTCATACAACTCTCACACATATTCAACATATAGCAATAAATATCACAATCACTCAAGTATGGATCACATAACTAATAGAAACATCCACAAACCAATCACATCAATACGCTATAAGTTTAACATATACTTGCCTCTTTTACCAACAAAGCGAAATAGTGCAACCTCAGCATCGACCCCGAAGCCACTTCACCTACAGAGAGTGTCACAATAAATAAATCATGCAACCCACATTGCCAAGCAAGACATAACTCTACTACTTAAGCATCTATTTTCCGCATCAATTAGACCCCTATAGCCTAGCCCATCCAATGCATCCACTCTCTAATCGACCAAACCAAAACATCCCCACAAGAACAACGAAAGAACTGGCATCATATTCGTAATCCGAAAATATATCAAGGTCGAGAACCCTAGCTCCTAATATCCCTTGATTATAAAGGTACATTCCACCATTCCTCCATCATTTGCCATCTATTTCGATCACGTCCGAAACCGGACAGCGGTACGAAAACAATCGTATCTCCTAAACCGTAAATCTAACTCATGCGTTCTTAGACTCATTGGAAAGCTGAGAACATAACCTAACTTTCATTCAAAATGAAGGAGCTCTAATACCTTTGAAAAATACCTCGAATTTAAGCCGCAATCTACTGCTATCTCGTCAAGCTCTTAAAATTCAATCCAACCAACTAATTACTCACTGATCAAAAGCAAATACCACATAAACATGAGCACCATCCATTCAACACGTACATAAGCGAACCTATTAAACGACAACCACAACCTTCTATCATCAAAGATTTATTAATCCCCTCATAAACCTACATCCCGCCATAACTCGGAACCTATCCGGACAGCAGTACTGTTTTGAACATAAATCCCAAACCGTTGGGCCAAAACTCGCATTCTTGGGCTCTACGGAAAGATGAGAACGACGCCGACGTTCTTGCTCATAGGATTGGGCTCCAATTCCTCACGGAATTAACCCAAAATCGAGCTAAAGCACGCTGCAATGGACTCCACAAGAACACACCTAAAACCCAACCGCAAATGTGGCTAATCCTCATAGATCGGGGCTCAACAACTACAAAGAATGAAGGATTCATGAAGAGAGGCCAAGAAATCGTTACCCTAGGGTTTGCCCCAAACCCTAACTCCTTCTCCTTCCTCCTAGCTGGCCGTCCTCCCCTTGTCCTTCCTCTTCTCCCCCTCCCACCGCAGCTCCCTTCCCTCTCCACCTCACCTGGCCACCATCTCTTCTGCTAGGTGCCAGAACGGCATCGACGGCAGCGCGCGCTGCGCGGCTGCACGGCGGCGGCGCGCGCTGCCACGGGCGACGGCGTGGCGCTGCCATCGGGCGACGTGACTTCGGACGGCGGCGGCGAGACAACGGTGGCACTAGGGCAGCAGCAACACTGGGACAACGGCGGCTAGGTTTTCTCCCAGGAGAAACCGTCGATGTGCCCCTCCCCCCACTGCCTTTATTCCCCTTAAGTGGGCTGGGCCTGGGCGGAGCCCAACGGGCTATCACAGACCCAATGCTCGTGTAGGCCTCAATGCCCGCAAGTTGGGTCAGGACGTTGTCTCGGGCTAGCACATCGGCCCGTAATCCATTGCTTGGCAAGGCCGTTCAGCGTATCGCACAACAACGCTTTCCTCATATCCGGCTCCATCCACCACCGCGTGCACTAGGGAAGCAAATCCTCCACCGTACGACAGAGTGCAATTACTGCCATTGACATGTGGACCACACACGCTATGGTTCTATATCAGTGGCAGTATTATTCTGCCTTACGGCAGAGGATACACTTTCGTAGCTTCTGGGGCTGTTCGTGTCCTCTGTCGTAGCTTTATATGCAGTTAAACCCACTGTAGATGGGTGAATCCATCTAATAATTACCGTAACTTTATATACAGTTAAACCCGCCGTAGATAACCCATCTAACAATTGGTGACAGTTAAGGCAGAGGGAATCGGGACTCCTGCGACCGACGACCCAATGCAGAAATTGACACGAAAGAATAACTAAATTATGCTTCCAATCCAACAATGGATGATTACTATATCTAAAATCTACCTCTACAGTTAGGCCAAACATAATAATCGACGTCCCAATCATTTCTCCAACATCTTATTTTTCTCAGCAAGAGGAGGACCGCCAGTTTCATAAGAGAAAATAGGAACACACAAGTTCTCCAGCATTTTCTAGACGTGATCAAACAATCATCCATGCCAAAATGTGATCATGGTGTAGCAATTATTGAAAAGACAACTAAATTTATCTCCAAACCCTTGTTCCAATCTTTCAAATTAGCCTTCCAACTGTACATATATATAGAGAGAGATTAATAATTGTTCACTCACTCTAAGCCAACTTTACAAGACAAGGAGTATGGAGCCTGTATATGAGTTTATAGGAGATCAAATTTAGGGATTCCTGTTGGAGACAGCCTAAAGCCTCATATACAGGCTCCCTTAAAAAAATATCTTCCTATATTTCTCTCATCTCCAACAACATTCTGTATATAGAGAATTGTATAGAGGAATGAGAGAGAATCCCTACATTTAAGGAAATGAAGAAAATTATCTGTTTTAGAGAATGGAATAAGAAACGCTGTTGAAGCACATAGGGAAAGAATTCTTCCCCTAATTTAAGGTAGAAAACGTTTTAGGGAAGCCTGTTGGAGACAGCCTGAACGCCCGCAAGTTGGGTCAGGCCGTTGTCTTGGACCAGCACACCGACCTGTAATCCATTGCTTGGCAAGACCGTCCGGCGTATCGTACAGCAACGCTTTCCTCATCTTCGGCTCCATCGGCCACCGCGTGCACTAAGGAAGCAAATCCTCCACCGTACGGGAGAGTGCAATGCCATTGACATATGGGTCCCACACGCTATGTGTCTATATGTCAATGGCAGTATTACTCTGCCTTACGGCAGAGGATACACTTTCGTAGCTCCTAAAGCTGTTCATATCCTCTGTCGTAACTTTATATGCAGGTAAACCTTTGGACCCATCTAATAATTACCGTAACTTCAGCTAAGCCCACTGTAGATAGGTTCTGGACCCATCAAACAATGGGTGACAGTTAAGGCAGAGGATCTCTGGGCTCTGGGAATCGGGACTCCGCGACCGACGACCCAATGCAGAAATTGACACGAAAGAATAACTAAATTATGCTTCCAATCCAACAATGGATGATTAATATATCTAAAATCTACCTCTACAGTTAGGCCAAACATAATAATCAACGTCCCAATCATTTCTACAACATCTTTTTTTTTCAGCAAGAGGACCCCCAGTTTCATAAGAGAAAGTAGGAACACACAAGTTCTCCAGCATTTTGTAGACGTAGTCAAACAATCATCCATACCAAAATGTGATCATGGTATAGCAATTATTGAAAAGACAACTAAATTTATCTCCAAACCCTTGTTCCAATCTTTCAAATTAGCCTTCCAACTGTACATATGTATAGAGAGAGATTAATAACTGTTCACTCACTCTAAGCCAGCTTTACAAGGCAAGGAGTATGGTGCGTCTAAGCCAGGGTGGCGGTGCCTTCCTCTTCCTTCTTCTTGGCCTCCTCCTCCTTATCTTCGTCATCCTCCAGCTCCGCGACGAGCGCCTCAAGCACGACAGACTTGGGGTTCACCATGGGCGGGCCCTTCTCCCTCCCCTCGAGCTCGTCAAGATCAAAGGTGATGAGCCTGTCCCAGTTGCCCCCCTCGAACAGCACCCCCACCTTGCCGTCGGTGACGCGCTGCACGATCCCGCAGTACATGTGGTAGGCGTTGTTGGGGTTCTTGACGAGCACCACCATGCCGGGGAGGAAGAGCGGCAGCTCGGGCGGCCTCGGCCGCTCCGCCGGCACGACGGCGGCGAGGCCTGTGGCGGCGCCGGGCTTCCTCTCGGCGCCCCTGGGAGGGGGCGGGTTCTTGGCGACGAAGTCCTTGAGGCCAACCTCGCCGCCGGGGAAGCCGCCGGTGAGGCCCATCATCTCCTTCTCGAACGCGTCCCGGTCGACCGGAGAGGCCTCCGCGGGCGGCGCCGGGGCGTTCGGGGAGGGGGTCGAGGTAGGAGAAGGGGAGGTGGTTGCCGAGGAGGACGAGGAAGGGGAGGAGAGCTCTTTGCGGATGCCGACCTCACCGTTGCAGAGGCCGCGGCCGCCGAGAAGGTCGGCGAGGCGGAAGGAGACGGAGGGAGGGGGGAGGCGGACGCGGGGGTGGGAAAATGGCGGGGGGCGGAGGAAGGAGGAGGTGGTGGGCGCCATTGGAGGGGAGCGTGGTGGGGGAGGAAGAGATCAAGAGAGCTAGGGAACGTGTGGAAGTGGAGACGAGGGAAGAGGAGGCGACGAGGAGAGGAGGCCAGGAGGGGGAAAAAAATTTATTTTTTTAACCTTTTTTTAAAAAATATTTTAATTTTAACCCCCGGGCTGAAGAATTTGCAAATATAACTTTTTTTGCCAGCATGCCACCTCTCTGTGATAAATTCATGCTTCTGCCAAAGGAGGTTGTTACTATGTTGGCGCCCCGTGGCCACCTGAATAGAATAACGGTTAGGCGGTCTTGTTGCCATTATCCCATTTAAGACAAGATGTACTGTTGCACGCCATTCATTAAGCTGGCAAGAAGATGAATTTGCATGCAAGTAATGGCGCTGACAAAAGGGTTAGATTTGAAAAACTTTTGACCCGGTTAAAAATAAAATATCTATTTCAAAAGGGTTAAAAATAAAAATTATTCCAGGAGGAGGGGAATTTTCTTATATGACACTCATTGATACCCTAGTTTGCAAAAAGCATTTAATTGTAGAGTGGCCAAACGGTAGGCCAAATGGGACTAATCGGGCGGCCAAGATCGCTCACCAAACCTGCCTACTGGTTTGTTAACCGAATCGAACTCGGCCGAGGCCTCGGCTCGTCGTCTTGCCCGGTTGGTTCAGATATAGTGACGGGTCGACCTTGTTCGATTTGGCTGTGTTGGGTTCGTCACTGTAGCATATTTATTTAATTAAATATATTCATTTATATATATATTTTTAATGATATATAGTGTATTTATACAATTTATAGTGTATTTTTGTAAAATATAGTGGTTTTTTCTTAATTTATTTAGATTTTTAATTAAAATAAACGGACCCATATAAAAGCAAGATTGGCTTGGTTGGAACGCAACGAACGGGCTGAATCAAGACCGACCGTTAGCCACCTCTATTAAATTATCATCTAATTCCTCCCAAACATCAATTCGTTTTTCTTCGCTTTAGTGACATTTTGATGATTTCCGGCCTTTTCGAGCCATCTGAGACAAATACAAAAGAAATCGTGTCGACATGTGGGACCCACTTGTCGACCTCTCCTTCTTCTTCTCCTCTTTCCTCTCTCTCTTATCCTCTCTCTTATCCTCTCCTCCGCTAGCGTGGAGGATGCATGCGGGCGCGCCATGAGAGAGGCCGACGACGCAACCTTGTGCCGTCCTGTGAGGACGCCGCCGCCGCCATGGCCGTGCAGACGAGACGCCGCGCTTCTTTGTGAGGACGACGACGATGGCATGGACGTCCGCGTGTGAGGACTGTACGCCACCTCAGCTCCAGCACAGCATATTCTTTGGAGCCCTGCTGCCACGCCTCGCTCTCTGCTCCGCTCGCTCACGCTCCATTCGCTCAAGACTGTCGAGCCGCGCCGCCGCTTTTGTTCTTCCTAAGCCGCTTAGCAAGGTTTCTAAAGTGGAGCCATGCCGTGATCGACCCGCCGCCACAAATTTGGAGAGGGATAAGAGAGAGAGAGAGAGAGGAAAGAGGAGGAAGAAGAAAGGGTGAGAGGCTGACAAGTGGGTTCCATATGTCAGATACGTATTTCTTTGTATTTGTCTGCGTATTTTGCTCCAAAAGGCTGAGAAAATCATCAAAATGTCATTAAAGTGAAGAAAAAACGAATTGGATGTTTGGGAGGAATTAGATGACAATTTAATGTCTTTTGAAAACTAGGGTATCAATTGGGTGTCATATAAGAAAATTTCCCCCAGGAGGGACGTCTCCTCCCATGCTAACTGGCTGACACGTGGCGTCGTTTTAGAAGTGAAAAACTGGAAAAAAAAAAAAAAGGAACGGTACGAAAAGAGAGGCGCCGAGCCCTCAACGGGAAGACGAGGCCTGATGGGCCTTCACACAAATAGGCCCTGATAAACACATGGGTGCCAAAGTGAGCCAGATGGGCTGGACGCAACGCTTCAGAGAAACCAACACGTGAAAACCCGAGTGTAATTAACTTCATGGAATCATGAGATGCAGCTGTGAGCACTCCACCTCGACGGAAGGAAGGAAGGCCAGTAGAGGTATTGCGTGCAACTCGACGATGCACAGATTAAAAAGTGATCTACCGTCTGCAATAATATAGACCGTGTGACATTGGACACGGCTTCTTTAAAAATACCATTCATATTCCACGCTACTAAGACAACACAAGACCATTTATATCGGTCTTTTTTGTTTGAGCTGAAAGTTGCTAAAAAAACTTAAATTTGAAAAACTTGTGATTTCTCAAGAGACGTCTCTTTGATATCTTGTTTAGTTTTTTTTTGTTGAATTTGCCATTTTTCTATAGACCATTACTTTAATTTTTGAAAATATTTTTTGACACTTTGTAGGATTTTTCTCAAAGATCTCAAAAAATTTTAAAAAATTATTTAGCTTTTTCATATTATTTTTAAAGGTGGTCAAATTTCCCAACAAAAACTAAACCAAAACTAAATAATATGGTCCGTCACCTTTGAAACTAAATATTTAGTTTTGGTTTAGTTTTTATTGGAAAATTTTGGTCACCTTTGAAAGTGGTATGAAAAGGCTAAATAATTTTTAATTTTTTTTGAGATCTTTGAGAAAAATCCTACAAAGTGTAAAAAAATATTTTCAAAAATTAAAGTAATGGTCTATGTGAAAATGACAAAAATTGCAAATCCAAAAAAAATAAAACTAAACAAGATATCAACGAATGCCTTAAAGAGTCCAAATAATTATAAAAAATGTTTTTAAAACTATAAAATAACTATTTAAAACTCCGTAAAAATGATTATGAAATACTAGTACATCATTTCGTTTATATAAAAATAATAAATATTTATTTAATTTAGTTTAATCCGAAAAGAACAAGGGCTCACTCAGTTTTGGTAGCTTCTTGTTAAGATTTGTAAAGTTTCCTCATCTCATTTTTTTAACCTAAAACTTGACTAATTTGGTGAACAAACTTTGATGATAAGCAATTTGTAAAGGAGTCTTTTGTGACCTCTGCCACGAAACAACGATTCTTGGCGATTGCTATTCTGGGGACGCGGCGAAACAAGACAAGGGCGGGCGGCCAACGCCAGCCAAGTCCAACCCAACGCGTGACACCGGCTTACCCACCCAACCCACCAACAGCCAGGCCAACGCATCGCCAGCCGAAGAAGTTTCTCAAATTGCCGACCCAGTCCTCCTCCCAAACCCTCTCCACCCCACCCGTTGCTTGCAATTGCCACCACCACCACCGCGGCCGCTTCGCCTCCTTCCCCACCCCAGAGGGCGGCCCCCGCGCCCGCCCTACGCCGGCGACCACCGGCCGCCGGCGAACCCGCCATGCCGCCCTCCACCACCCGCCGCCTCCTCTTCATCGCGGTCCTCTCGGTTCTTCTCGCGCAAACCCTAGCCTCGTCCTCCGCCGCGGCGGCGGAGCCCGAGCCGTCCGACCCCTGCGCGGCCGCCGTATCGGACGGGGGGAGCGAGGCCGCGTCCTGCCCCGTGCGGTGCTTCCGCCCCGACCCGGTCTGTGGCGCCGACGGGGTCACGTACTGGTGCGGCTGCCCCGAGGCCGCCTGCGCGGGCGCGAGCGTGGCGCGCCGCGGGTACTGCGAGGTCGGCGCCGGGTCCGCGCCCGTCTCCGGGCAGGCGCTGCTGCTCGTCCACATCGTCTGGCTCTTCGTGCTTGGCGCCGCCGTCCTACTCGGCTTCCTCTGATGTGTGCGCCCCCCTTCTTGTAGTGTCCGATTGACGATTCTTTGTTTGATTTTGGTGTGCTGTTGAGAGCTGAGGGATGGTGCTGTGACGATTTCGTTGTAATTTTGGAGGATTTGGTCGAGAGATGCTGCACAATCTTCCTTAGATGTGTTTCGTTCTGTGGAGCTTAGCAGTCCAGATTGCTCTTCAATTGTAGGATGAGATCATGTATACGGGCTGTAAATTTCGCGCTAACATTTGCAATGATCGGTTTGTGGCTGTCTGTAAATTTGAGCTTCATGGTCTAGTGTTTTTGGCTTGTGTGGTTCTATGCATTTGATTGATAGACGGAGCTGCTTGATGCACCTGCCCAAATGAATTTTTATTGAAATTGCTATAACGTTTTCAATTTTGTTTCTGGATTAGTGTTGCCATGGAACCAACTGGACCTTTATTTTTGACATCTCACTAGGGTATGAGCATGGATGTATATGTAGTCGTGCATATCTATGGAAACAGGGAAGAGCTCGTGTTCAGTTTTCAGTGTTACAAATTCAGAATTAAGGATGTTGACTCTAATTTACCAATCTTTGTTATATTCTCCAATTAATCAAGAGTATGCTAATGGAATTGAGGTAGGCGGGCCAATTGGTCCATGAAAGATGAGACCATGAAACTCATTTTGCCATATAGTTATACTGTCTAGCATGTAATACCATCCTGTGTGCTGGGTGAACTGTAAGAATCTCAAAAGCTCTCCCAGATCCTTGCTCTTCTTTATATATTGCCCCTTGAAATACAGAGTACTTTTTAAGAAGCTTGCATTCGAATGCATGCATAATATTTTGTGGCCTCTGATCTTTTTTTTCCTTTGATCACTAGAGCATATCCTAGGGATAAGTGGATCTCATCCTTCCATTCGCAGGCTTGGAGGATCCAACTCATTTTCTCAGCAATGCAACGCAGGAGTGGCCTCACCTAGTGAAGCATGCTAAGCACTACCTCTTTCAGTACCTCTATCTTGCTTTTATGTTTTTATAACTATAGGATGCACATCTGTACATGTTCTTCTGTCAATAAGCTTATACTTTGTCTGTCATGTGTTTCATGGTCATCAAGATTTAGCTCAGAGTAATGTTTTATCAATTTCTATACTTGGTTTCTCCAGTCGTCAACTAGATGATTTGACATTAGTCAAGCCCAACCCCCTGATTTCTAACAGTATTATGAACCTGCATGCTTAGCAACTGTGTTCGCCCCTAGTAAGGGTTTTTCATGAACTCATGGTGAATAGAATCTCCAAAACATTATTTATTTAAATCATAAGAATGTGCAGTACTGACAGCTTTGAAACGCTTCTATATTGTTGGATTATCGGGGAAAAAAACTGCAGGAGCAAAATTAAGTTTTTGTGTACCAAAATTGGTATCACACTTTCTTGAGAAATTTCTGAAAACCACATTAAAATTGGCACTGGTGCCAAAGAGCCACAATTTTTTTAAAAAATATCATTTACACCATATGTATTTTTTGCAAACCATTTCGCTTTGCATTGGTTTTGTTGTTTCTCCATCAAATATAATCTTTTTTACATGAACAATATGTTGAATTTCACTTGGCACATGTATGGGGCTGATGTAGCACCTATATCTTTTTAGCATATGTTTTAAACATATCTATCATGTTATTACATAAATGTTTACCTGTGTTAATTGCATCAATCTTTTGAATGATTAGTGGTACATATGCACTAAAAGATGTCATATCACTATATCAGCGGTCTGTGGGTGCCATGTGGAATGCCACAAGTTTGATATGTGGTGAAATCAAGTTCAATGAAGACAATTAAAATGAGTAAAAATGAACTTTTGAAAATCTTTAGAATTTTTAAGACATTGTCAAAACACTTGTGGAGTTTAATGCAGTTTACTCTAATTTCTTTGCTATTTTCCTGTCAATTTTTTTTTTTGCTGGTGTTAGTACTCCATAATGTTTGATATATCCATCAGTTTTGAAACATTGATGCTATGCCTGGTAACTTTCACCCTTCATTTATGTACATAGGGAGAATATTCGGTGCAAAAGATTTTTCAGGGCACAAGTGCAAACAACTGATCTTAGCCCTTGGATTTCATCTCGGTAGACCAGCGGGAAACAATCACCATGATTTTGCACAAGTGCATAAATGGGAGAGGATTTTCATCTCTTTGTATGTAGACTGTCCAAGTTAGATCTAAAGAACCATCATAAGTTTTTGCACTTGTGCACTGAAAAACTTTTGCACCAAATATTTTCCCATGTATATATACATTCTACCTGCATGTTTTATGTGATCATCAAACCAAGTCCACATGCTTGGAGTTTTCTAACCCCTAAATATCCTAAAAGATTTATCCACATTCATGCTACTGTTTGTTCTCATGCTCATTCTTCTTTGCCTGCTATTTATTGACGTCTTTTAATTTTTTTTGTGTTTTTAATGATATCCTTGATTGTTGCAATATTTTACATATATTTCTGCATGCATGAACTACAGTGTGTTGTGTTCAAGGAGCACATGTACCTTTTGGCTTGCCTCCAGCCCTTTTTGGCCTTGAGCCCTTGAGTACGGGCTACGGAGGGTACGACACTGTCGGAATTGTTTTTCAGGTTTTCACTGGGAAACTGATCAGTTGATGCTTCTGTCGTCGATGGACAATTCTGCCTTTTCAAGTAGTATCTACATCGTTTCCTTTTGCAAGTGGTATCTGTAATGTAAACAATGAACTGATCGTTGTGTGTGGATTTTCTATACTTGTGCAAAGATAATAAAATTCCAATTCTTCTGCGAGAAAATTGATTATGGTCATGTTCTTTTCGACTTAAATTAAATTAAATTAAGACTTGTGCTTTTGGGATTAACGGTTTAACAGCTTAATGACTCATCTATGTTTTGAAAAGACATATGCTTTTGGTTTTTTGAGTCCGTTTTCGCTGTCTCGAAGATAGATCCTAACGCTTTAAAAAGTAAGTCAATCAAAATGAATTCGAATTTTGAGACTATCTCAAAAAACTCTTGAAATTTGGTTATTTTGGCTGATCAATTGCTTAGCAGTTCATATTGGTCCAAAAGAATATAACCTAAATTAAAATTTAACTTTGTCATTTTTATACAAGCCAAATGATATAGTGCTTTGTATTTATTTTTTGTGTAATTTTAAATGGTTCTTTTTAGGACATGTCCAATGGCAACCTAAGTTGGGTTGAGTACTGTAGCAAATAAACAAATAAAAAATAGAAGAGAGAGGATGTATGTGAATAGTGAAAAAGATGTGTGAATAGTGGTTGAATCCATCTAACATAGGTTGTTTTTGGGGATGCTCTTAGAGTTTTGAAAATAAAAAAAAAATATTTTGGACTCTCCAAAGCTTCTCTTGTGGGATCACAAGTTTTTCAAATAAAAAGTTTTAGTTACTTTCGGTCGGAAAGAACAAGACCTATATGTCTAGAGTTGAGGCACAAGTGATAATATGCCTTTTAAACACTTTGGTTTTGATAATTAAATTACATGCACCATTTTGAGCTTTTGCACCAGGCTTATAGTAAGACCAATATGTTGGAGAACGAAATTGATAATTACATCTCCACTTTGGGAGTTGGGACAACCAATTTTCTATTCCTACACTATCAATAGCCTTTTCAAATGGCCTTTATCCGTGGCGTTGGCTATGCTCTAATCTCAAAAGCTTAATGTAATGTCCGAGTGATACGTGGGACTAACGATTAATTTATGCTCAAGAGGACCTGAGAATTAATTTACACTCATACTTTATCTGTTAGCTCGGAGACGACCTTCACGAGGCTGTGTTGGTTGCCTGTTTTTAGGCACATTCTGCCCAAGCGAGCCACTCAACAGGTGTTTGGTTGCGTGGAGACAGTTGAGCCAGGCCCAATTTTTACAAAATCGTTTGTTCCAGTCAGGTTAAGCTCCCACGAGGAATTTGGCAGTTCCTATGGAGGCAGGTTCGCTGGAGGGGTGGACGCGCGCGGAGACGGCGTGCCAACCCCAAAATGGAACGTCGACGCTCTCACAAGATCGGGCGGAGGTTCGGTGAAGTCCGAAAGTACGGCGGTGCGGCAATATGACACCGGCGAAGGCATGCGGAGGTGCGGCCGTGCTCGGTGGTTGCGTGCGCATGGCCGCCTGGTTTGGACAAGCTAATCGATTAAGGGGCTGTTTGGTTGGGTGCATTTAAGAAATTTTGCATCTAGAGATACAAAACTAGGGTGTTTGGTTGTCTTCTCACCCATCTGAATCAGGCTCTCCAGATACAATTACCCTCTCCGGTCAGGCTCTGGAGATACGACCAAATTAGGTGTCTCCATAGCCAGGTTCCGCGGATGCAGTAACACAACCACATGCGCAACACATTTGATTCATTTTTTCACTATATCTTTTGATTAGTATTTTCGATTACCGAACCGATTAAAAAATGGGTTATTGATTTTTTTTCGAACAAAATTAGACCACACTTGCCATATAAATTTCAAAAGTTTAAAATTTTCATTTTTGAATTTATTTATTTATGAGACTTTCTTTTGATTTTTTTTATTTTCGTATTTGATTTTTTTTGTTATTTTGATTTTCTAGAATTTATTTTTTAATATGTTTCATCCCTCTTTTGAATTTCTCCACACCATTCCCTCCTTAGTGCAGTCAACCAAATAACATCTTTACGCAATCTGTACAATCTCATACACCTAACCAAACAACAACCATTTGCACCATCTCAGCCTGGCTCCAACAAGCTTGGCTCAGCTCATACAGCCTGATTCAACTGAAAAGACAACCAAACAGCCTATAAGACTTAGTTGGCTCGTAACACTTTGCGGTGGTGTAGGTGGTAAGAGTACAACTAGTTTCACGTGTTATCACGTGTGTCCTATCAAATTATATTTTGACGTGGTTTTCATCAAGTGGACCCATTGGAAAGAATATGTTTTTACGTGGTTCCATACGGTGGATCCACCGTCAAAAAGTGATTGAAGGTGGTTTCGTTTAGTTTTGTGAGGTGGATGAGTGGATCCCACTGTCAAGATATGGTTTGATATGCGTGGTATCGCTTGATTTCATTATGCGGGACCCGCTTGAGTTTTTTTGTCCTTCGGCTACACCGTTGCAAATCCACTCAATGATACAACGTTCTCTGGTAATTATGTATCTTTATACTACATCTATACTAAATGTTTGAGAAGATATATATAGCTCGTTTTAGGATTTTAACCACGCTCTTTACAACAACAGAACTTTCTCTATTGGACACGCATGTCTGAAGCAGTCCCTGTTTTTTGAACCAAAGGATCACTCTCATTTATTCAAAGGAGGAGTAAAATACATTAAAAAGTGGAAAAACAACACCCGTGCAGAAGCACGAAAGCCCAACGCAGCTGAAATGCTACTACCTCGGTCTATAGCTGAACATCACGCACGCCAACTCAGCCTAAAGCCTACAATCACATACAACTCAACGGGGAAGACAACACCACCCAACAACAGCAAGACAAATCGACCCAACCGAGAATCACCGCTCAGCGACAATGACACAACTACTAAGCAAAAGCGCTCTACAAGAAACAACAACACGTGAGGATCAAAACAAAACCTTCAACAAGGGAGCGTCGACGAGATTGGCCTTCACCCATCCACAACTGGGTTTTCACCCAAGACGAGAGTGCATCCATGACGGTGCCACTAGGATGGAGGACGACATAAAAGGTGATGCTACGTCGACCCAAGATGGGCGGGTTTCACCCAACACCCCTTTATTTAGCTAGAAAACACGTGGCAAAGAGTAGAGTGTTGACAAGAAAAGTCATAGCCAACGTCAACACTCTGGCATGCCGACCACTACTAACAACACAACCCGCACGACGTGTGGCCTAGGCAACCTCCACCGCCAACACCGCTAGATTCGGGCACAACACCCTCGGATCCAGCCCCGCCACCTAGAAGGGAGAGGGGAGGGAGAGGGAAGAGAAAGAAAAATGGAAAAGGAGGGAGTTGTTGTTGCCATCAGCCAGTGCCGTGGCTATGGCCAGCTAGGGTTTGTTGGGAGGGGCGCTGGGCTGGTAACGACGGTCAACTATGGTTTGTGGGGAGGGGCTTAGGGGAATGTCGGAGTCACCCCGAGTCACTGATGCAAGTGATGCGAGGGCTTTGGGACTGTATGGATATGTCCAGCATTGTTTTGGTTCTATAACAGCTTCTGTCGTTTTACTGTAAACCAAATAATGAAGTCGGAAGCAAGAGAAAAATGTTCCTACGTACAAAACAAAATGTATCATATTCGGGTGCATTTATGGGAAGAAATAAAATTACCTACAGTAACTTAGCTCTAAAAATAGTACTCCTACTAGTACGACCGTTCCAGTGTTCCACAGAGCGGCTCCTGCAAACTTCCATTGTCCCTCCCGTGCCCGTACACTTTCAAAGTGACCGAACGAGACGGAGACCCCCTCTCTCCGGTGTCCGGCCTCCGTCCCCGTTGCTTTCGGTGTTGTGCTTGAGGTGAGGGTTCTTCCCGAGACGACAGAAGCTCCAGTTTTTAGCGTGCGATTTCGTGAACCGGTCCTGTTCATGGGGTGAATCGGGGGTGCCTCTCCGCCCCGCCCCGCAAGGCCCCATCTTTCCAAGAACCCACTCGTTGGCGGCTCTCGTGATTGGGAGCCGCGTTGGGGTTTGAGACTTTGAGGCCGGTTGCTCTGCTCTTGCTAGGGTTTCTCTGAATAATCTCGGGTTCGATTGCTTCTTGCTCGGTGAGTGTATCCGTCCGTTTGCTCCTGCGAGCGTTTACCATTTATTTTTTTGCCCCTTTTTCCTGGGGCGGGTGATTATCGAGCTCTTCACATTTTTGAGCTATTCTGGCTTGTGATGCCGCAAAAAAGGAACTTTTTGCTGCAAGATACCATAGTATTGGCATTGGCATATATTTTTGCTACACCGTGTGTGATCTGTAATGTTCACTAGGTGTAGCATGCGCTTTGTTGCTGTGGGTGCTTTTAGATATACATTTTGGACTGCACTGGGCCGTATGATTTGAGGAGCCTGCGCATCCTAGATGGGATGGGTTCGTTTCATCCCAAATGATGACACTATTCCATTCATCAAAGTAAAGAAGTGATTGGTCAATTCACAGTCCCGTTCCACAAACCAAATGATGACACTATTCCATTCATGAAACCAAAGAAGTGTGCTACAAGTTCTATTTCTGAAAAGTCTGACAAATTTGCAATAAATGGTATGAACAAAATGTTTTGAGTTCAGTGGAAACACTGACATTGTCAGGTAGAAAATCTCTAGGGGAAAAATATCGTGATATATGGTACCTGCAGATTGGATCAAGAGTGGCGACCCATCTGTAGGGA
Source organism: Raddia guianensis (assembly GCA_036346415.1). NCBI lineage: Eukaryota > Viridiplantae > Streptophyta > Magnoliopsida > Poales > Poaceae > Raddia > Raddia guianensis. Next base: position 62,731,467 of record CM070534.1, read on the forward strand.
ATGAACTGAAGTGAATCTAAAAAGGGAGAAAAATATAGATGTCAGATGTTTTATGTAATGGCCCGTTTTGGGCATCAGGGAGTCGGCTCAGCCTGGCCCATCCCCCCCCCCTCTCCCTGAATATGGAGTTTGTATGCTTGAGATGTGGTATGGTATGTGGAGTTATATCGTAACATGCTTTTATGCGATGATATTGTATGTTATCCTGTGTGCATCTATAAATTTTAGACAGGGCGCTTCCAAAATTGAGTGACTGATAGAGTTAGTAGCATTTTGAACGTAGGGCCTCACCGCCTCAGATAGGAGTGGGGTGGTTACATTTTTCCCAATAACTGCTGCCTTATGGTTTCGTGCATCATGCATGACGAATGACCGATGATATTTGTAGAACATTTTTGGCAACCATAGCTTGTTGAGAGGTATAGAGTTGTTTTCTGACATTGAAGTAGCAGTAGCTAATAAGAGACCGTATAAGGGTTAGATGATCACTTCTTTTTTTGGTGGTTATGGCTTTATATAATTATTAGATGGAACGGTGTTTTTTGTTTTGTGGATTAGTCACATCGATCTTCAGTTCTGATTAGTAAAGTTAAATGGATTAACTGGCAGGGTTTGTAATGAACGGAGATGAAATCCGAAGGGTATTAATTTGATGTGGCTTAAGCAGTATAATATAGGAGAGAAATAGTTGTCATTTTTAGGTGAACTGTGCAAATAGAAGTTAGCAAACTTGCTTGCAAATGCTAAAGGTTCTTTATGAGAGAGAGAGAGAGAGAGAGAGAGAGAGAAACAAGGATACCGAGACATGAACATTACCTATGTTTTTTTTCATGCAGGAATCCAGCTTCTACGAGTCAAAATGAACCAGGCATCAAATTTCATACCTACTCCTGATCAAGATGTACTGGATGTCAAGCCCATGAGGACCTTGGCCCCAATGTTCCCTGCACCCTTGGGGGTCAATATGTTTAACCAGTCAACCAAGCCACCATTGGTATTTGTCACTACAGATGGGCAGTTTCCAGCGGGTTTTGGTGCTTGGAACCATTCTGCAGCGAGATCGTTTGCCACTTTTGGTGGTCAGGATGCTGGTGGAAGCAAGACTTCTGCTTTTGGTGTTCAGGGTGCTGTTGGAGGACAGACGACCACTTTTGGTGATCGGGATGCCGGTGGAGGTAACACTGCTACTTTTGGTGATGGGGATGTTGTTGGATGTCAGACTGCTGCAAATGGGACTTCATATATAGGCATCAATGCTAATGGACCAATTGATGCAACTCCTATCTCAATGTGTAAGTCAAGACCAATAAGTTTTGTATCACTGGATGATGATAATGATGATGAGGATGAGCCTTACACCGGTAACCAGACATCAGCATCCGGGCGGAAGATCAAGAGGTCTTCCCGCCTCAGTGGATATAAAGTGAGTAGAGGCTTGGACAGTGACAGCCCCAATGGCATGACGATAGAACACCACAAATCCTCTTACAGGAAGGCTGCTGCTGGCAATGAGTCAGCCGTTCTGCCTTGTTCATCCAATGATCCAAGGGAGATCGTGGAAGCAGTTCTCATGACCTTTGAAGCTCTGCGGCGTAGGCATCTTCAATTGGATGAGATGCAAGAGACTAGCAAACGTGCAGATCTGAAGGCTGGTGCCATCATGATGGCCAGTAATATCAGGGCTAACATTGGGAAGCGGATAGGAGTGGTCCCTGGAGTTGAAATAGGGGATATTTTCTACTTCAGGATGGAGCTATGCATTATTGGGTTGCATGCTCCTAGCATGGGTGGAATCGATTATATGACTGCCAAGTTTGGTGATGAGGATGATTCTGTAGCAATATGCATTGTTGCTGCGGGTGTTTATGAGAATGACGATGATGCTATAGATACACTGGTCTACAGTGGTTCTGGAGGTAATAGCAAGAACAATGAGGAGAGGCATGACCAAAAGCTTGAGAGGGGTAACCTTGCTCTTGAGAGGAGTCTGTCCAGAAAGAATGTGATCCGTGTTGTACGGGGCTATAAAGATCCAGGTTGTTTAACTGGGAAGGTTTATATCTATGATGGCCTCTATAAGATCCAAGAGTCCTGGAAAGAAAAAACTAAGACTGGGATCATCTGTTTCAAGTACAAGTTGCAGAGAGAGCCAGGACAGCCTGATGGAGTTGCAGTCTGGAAAATGTCCAAGGGATGGATAGAGAATCCGTCATCTAGAGGCAGAGTTTTACACCCTGATCTATCATCTGGTGCTGAAAATCTCCCAGTGTGTCTTGTCAATGATGTTGACAGTGAGAAAGGACCAGCCCTTTTCACCTATATTACTCAGGTCAAATACTTGAAGCCATTAAGTTCTATGAAATCCTTAAAGGGTTGTGGTTGCCTTAGCGTTTGTTTGCCTGGTGATACCAATTGTGGTTGTGCACAGTGTAATGGAGGTGACTTACCTTACAGCTCATCAGGATTACTTGTATGCCGCAAGCCAATGGTATATGAATGTGGTGAATCATGCCAGTGTTCATTCAATTGCCGTAACAGGGTGACCCAAAAGGGAGTCAGAATCCACTTTGAGGTATTTAGGACTTCAAATCGAGGCTGGGGTCTTCGTTCATGGGATCCTATACGGGCTGGCTCATTTATTTGTGAGTATGCAGGTGAGGTTATTGATGGTACTAAAGTTAATCTGGATGGTACTGAAGATGATTATATCTTTCGGGCAGTATGCCCTGGTGAGAAAACATTAAAATGGAATTATGGACCTGAATTGATAGGGGAGCAAAGGACAAATATTTCAGCTGATGCTTTTGAGCCACTGCCCATTAAGATAAGTGCAAAGAAAACAGGAAACGTCTCGCGCTTCATGAACCATAGTTGTGCTCCTAATGTCTTCTGGCAGCCAGTTCAGTTTGACCATGGAGATGATGGTCACCCACATATTATGTTCTTTGCCCTGAAACATATTCCTCCTATGACTGAGCTGACTTACGACTATGGTGAGATAAGAACTGTTTCCAGTGGTGTGCACTCTTCCAGAGCTAAGAATTGCCTCTGTGGATCCTCCAACTGTCGGAGATATTTTTAGTCGACTATGGAAGGTGTGTGTTCTGATATACTCCCTCCATCCTGAAATAGCTGTCGTTTTAGACATGTCCTAAGTCAATGTTTTAAAATTTTATCTATAAAATACTTCTAAACCATTTAGATTTGAAGCATAAACTTCATATAGATGAGTTCGTCTCGAATAGAACTTTCATAAAAGTATAATTTTAATGCATGTTAAAATTAAATTGCAGTAGTTTTTAGTGGTCAAAGTTGCATTTTGGAGACTGTGTCAATGTCCAAAACGATAACTATTTCATAACGGAGGGAGTATATCAACATGCAAATCTATCTGCTAGGTGAAAATAATTCCTCTTGGTATTTTTTGTTTGAGCATCATACATACTTTTACTTCCCTTTATCGTTGGAAACTCCTGCCTGTTGATTATATCCAATCCAATTTGTGACAGATCATAGTTGGGGTGTTTCTGTTTTAGCTTTTGTTGTTGTATGGCCTGTATTTCCACAAATTATATTGTGTCTAGTAATGCGTTGCAAGCACGAGTTATTCCTGTCTATAGAATAATTGAATGATATTATTCTCAGTGCCTCTATTGAGATATCTTCCAATAAAGGCATTCTTGTATCTGTCAATATATTTCCTATCCCGCTCAGTTGATGCAAAATTCACATATTCAGTTGATAATCTGTTAACAAATTTTTTGTATCATTGAGGCATTGATTTGCAACTATTGCATTAATTCAACTTTGTCAGGCGCAATATCAGTTTTGTGTGATAACAGAAAGGATGTAGCTGCCATATCTTTTAAACTAGTTCACCTTTGTTTTATGAAGAACCTGTCTTGGAATGATCTCTTTACACTGATCTTACTTGTGCAGATACTTTTTTGCCTTTCTGGTGGCACCTTCAAGCGAATCACCTTTGAGTATGACAAAGTAGTAATACTTGGAATTACTCACCTCATGACTTCACCGTTGAAAGTGGTAGACTCAAGTGAGACAATGCGGTGCCCAGCATAACAATCAGTCCTTTGTTCTGACTTGTGGACGTAGATGTCGTATGATCGTTTTTTTAAATGTTTTATTTATCGGTTACATTTAGTGCTGCTAATCTGCTAATCTGCTAAAAGTTTAAAGGTCCAATCATGATTGTGTTTCGATTAGAGCTGGTTGGAATGCAGATACACGATGCAATGGTTCGAAGCATGGCCAGTTTCCTGTTCAGTCGAGTTTTTCTGACATTTGAATGTTATTTCGACCGAAAAGGGCATTTTGGGCTGTAGAAGGCAATTAGCCATCGTAGAATGTGGTAGGATTTCCAAGCCGAACGTTTTAAAAACTTTTTGAAACTGTTTTTTTCAAAAATCTTGAAATAACTTGTCGAAAGCTCTCGGCGAAAATTGAACAGGGCTTTCAGGCTGTCCAGCTTCTCAGCCACAGCTGAACCAAACCGAGGCGACCCATGAACATCAAGGGATGCTGCTTAACAGGGTAACTTTATAGGACTCGATGCAGATTACAGTGATTTTGTGGAACGCGAATTTCATGAACTGATAAAACTTCGATAACATTGTTGGTCTATTTAACCCTTGGTGCGGCCGAGTAAAAAAATCAGCCATGACACTGTACATCTTGATCGTTAAACTGAAAAAACGGTTACACACCCCCTCTACACATATGAAGGTGAATGTGGATCAAACCACGGTTGATATTTTCCCAGTACAATTTAGCCTAGCAGCTAACATCCAAGTGCTAAACAACTAAAGAATAGCTACGTCAAGAAAAAATAGGAATAAAAAGAAAAAAAATCAGTTCAAACTGTCCTCGTTGTGTTGCCAACCCTGCACTCACATGTACATAAGCTCCTCGATTCTCTGACCATGCGTTGGGATCGCTGAATATGCAACTTGATGTTTACCAGCTTACCAGCAATCTGCAATTTATGGATGGAATATATAAGCGGTTACAGTGAAAGACTTTGTATCACGCAGAAACCCCAACATTTACGCAAAACAAAGGGGGCGTATGGTAAGTGTTGAACCGATGTAACAACAACAAAAAAAAAAAACAATTTCATAATGCAAGTATATAGGGATGCTAGAAAAATGTGAATGGATTACCATTCTCCATGTAAGGTCTTCTGGTCCAAGGGGTTGAGCGGGGCTTGAATATAGAAAATGTCTTGAGTACTGTGAATACATCACGAGCAAAAAGTCAACAAGATTAATCTTCCAAAACCTTCATGTCAGATGAGTTTTTTAGACGATGAGCAAACCTGCATAAGATTAGATTGCATTTCTCTGACCCTTTTGGCATCAATGCTTCTTAGGTACGTCACCAGCCAACCAGGTTGCACAGCATCAATTGATGAAACAAACAATGCTATCTGCACAACAAAGCAACCCATCACTGCACACTGCATTTTTCACACTTCAGGGAAATTGTGCTTTAAAGTGCAGCAAGACAAACACAGGAGTAATGGTGATACACAATAACATAAGCACACGTCAATAAAAGTGGTAAAAGAAATATCGGCATTGCGCAGTATTTGCAGCTCCAGTGGACTGCATGTAAAATCTTCTGCATACATACACACATGCATGCATGAGCCCACATGCAAAGTAGTATGATTTACACTGGCATAATATACATTTTTACTTAGTTTATAGTGGATCAATATTGCTTAACTTTAGTTTATAATGATCAGTATCTACAACCCTCTTATTTGATTTCATCATGAGCTCATGACAATTGTACATAGCAAGAAAATATCCTGAGGTATACTGACTTTTAGGAACGATATCAAATTTTACCAAATCTTTAAAGATATCATTGGTGCAGAAAAACAAGGTTGCCATAGGTCAGATCACTAATTATACAATCATCAGTGCACCTTGAGAATATAATTTACTCATCCAGGCCTGTCCATTGCCAGCATATACACAACTAGCTATTCTACTGTTGCTAGATTAGTGGTATGAAAATAATTAGTTACCAATGGGAGACAACCCTCATAATTTCCAGGTAACAGACCATTTTTTCTTTTAAGATATAATCAGATACCAAACTCGGCAAAACCTTGTCACGTGAAGTAAATAGTAATAAACAATAGTGAAGGCGTGCTGTAGCGAAAAAATAATACTAAGAAGTGATATGGTGGCAAACTTTACCTTCCTGTAGTCAAGTATTCCTTCAAAAGGAAGCTCTAGTTCATCACTGATTATAACTGGGATACAACCACTCACAATTGCATCGAACAGGCGAGCAGAAGATGGAGTATCCCCAGCAGGACTCAAGCAAAAGAGAGACTTGCGCATCCCAGTCTGAGCTGCTGCTTTTCCCTCAGCTCCAGCAGTCCCTTCTTCTATGAATATGTCTTCCGCATTTTTTAGCTCAGCAACAAGCTGGCTGCGGATCTTCCCGCCCTGCGCAAGAACAACCAAAAATAAGATTAAAAATAACATAAGACAATTAGATGAGGAAGTACCACATGCATATGTAGCTAAACACTACCAAATGGCGCAAGAAACTTACAGCATTTCTTTTCAGCCTTCCTCGAAAGAACAGTAATATAGTTCTTTTGGATTGAGTTTCTGATACACACTTAAAATCACAAAGATCAACATTTGGGACATATGGAAGGATAACATCCTTTTCCAGATATACTTGTCCAGGCTTATACCTGAAAAAGGGAGGCATGTGAATTTTGTTGTCCAGCTGATGCATACAACTCTTAAGGAAAAGTGGCAAACAACTAGTATCATACCAGTTTCCAGTAGAATCCATATCAGGTAGAAGCCATATCGCCTTTTTCACAGATCTCCGGACAGACTTAAAAGACCATGGGTGATGAACAGGAATAACATGATCCCTGCCTTCTGAACGTTGCCAGGCAGGTTGATCTGTCACCCATTTCAAAGCTTCCTAACACCAACAAAGTAACATTGGTAAGATCCTCTTGGAATAAATAGAGGCGAACAAAATAATCAATAAATTGCAATCTAAATGGAGAAATATTTCAGACAGCTTTCAACAATAGACTGAACCAATAAAACAAATTGTAGATGGTAATACAAAAATGAGTTCAGGCAATGTTGTTATCGACATGATTATAGGTATAGTTGGGAACGAATCCAACATTGTTTACTATCTAATGCCTGACTTCCAGTGGGAAGGAGCAAAACTGTAATCGTGAGAGGAAAAAAAAAAAGGCTATACAAACATTAGCTTGTGCAGGTGCATGTCCTACAGCAAACACTAGCTGAAAATTAAACCTTGAGAGATGCTCCCACACCCTATAAAGTGCCTTGCACTCTTGTTTCTCCAGCAAGAAGAAACTGATGGTCGTGAAGAATGGTACGTAGAAGATGTCAGCTGCTTCTTGCCGTTGAACCCTGATGACATCCTTTAAAAGTCTATGAGACTCTGGAACAATAAGATCCGCCCACAGCCAGTAGTCAATCGAATGCTGCAAATGTAAATGGAAAACAATTTAGACAATGAAAACAAGCAGAAGATGTTACAAACTTTACTTATCGCATAATAACTATTATGAATGAAAAAATGATTTCACAAGATCTAAGGTTCAAGATGTGATAAATTTGAACTTAATTCATGGGCATCATCAAGCATTAATCTTATATTAAAACTAGACCTCTTCAGTCAGTGTGCAATGCTAAACGGCAAATTGTTTTCTATTCCAGGTTTCCAGCCAACCTTTTGAATATCCTATTTTCTGGTTACAATTTCATATCAAGCATATTCAAAATGTTAGTCAGGATGTAAACTCTGATTAATGTTTTATACATATTGGGATAGGTACTCCAAAATCTAAAGGAAAACATTGAAAGATCGATCAGCATAACATTTTAAAGTTTTGATGTTTAACAAAGTTAAGAAAACCTTAAAACAGACATATGAGGATCAAAAGAGGCCAGTTCCAAATATCCTTGGAGCAGCAAAATTACAAATGTTCAGTGGCACATGCTTAAAAAAAATGATGCAACCTACATATAGCAGACACCTCGAAATTTATTAACCACGTATTTCATATGGTATCATTACAGATATAAGTCCCAAAATCTACAATTTCTCTGTGCAAACTGCAAGGTTGTGCATTTAAATCCTAAAATTGTTTTCACAATTTGTCCAGCACCAAAGCATAGCTACATCATAAAATAGCTAATTTTACACTCCCAATAGTTTTAAATATTTCACCACCACATCGAATGATAAAAACTATGCTGTTAGCAAAATTTTGTGGTCCTTTATGATGCCAAATAAGATGCATATGAATCTTTCTCATCTCATAAAATCTAATGCAAGAAAAAAATCCAGTCTAAAAGCATGCCATTACAACAGCCAACAGATCATGAACACAATCTCACAAAGTCCTGCTTCGTCAAAAAATGCTCAATTCACAGAACTTCTGCCAAAACACCCTGCAGTGGATTGGAATCTAGTGTGCCGATTATCTCAGATCCAATATACAAGCATACAGATCACTTCATCAAAATCCCCAAACCTTCCAAAGCACCAGAGAACAGGTGCATGATGCTCCCACTTGGCCACTTCCAACAAGCAAGCCATCTCAGTGTCTCACGGTATACCCAAATACTCAAAGTCTTTTACCACTACGTATAGCATTGTCTCGCACTATCAAAATACGTAGTATAACACGACCAACGATCCAGCCTAGAAGAGGAAATTGATGGTATGCCAATGCCAAATGAAATAAAACGAGAGCACAAATCCATCTCACCGCACGCCCACCTGCTCGATGAGCCTGTGCACGGGGCTCCCATTGGAGGTCAGGTTGGTTGTCTCCCGGTACGAGTCCCTGAACAGCCGCAGCAGATCGTACGTGAACTTGCTCGGCATCTCGTACACGTAGACCCTGAGCGGCGCCGCGGCCGCCGGCCAGGCACCCCCGGGGTCACCGTAGAGCCGCCGCTCCTCCTCCCTCCGGATCGCAGCGTCGAGGTCGCCGGGGGCGGCGGAGGAAGCGGCGAGGCGCGGCGAGGCGAGGAAGCGGTCGAGAGAGGCGAGGAAGGAGGTGGTGGGAGAGGCGGGGCTAGGGTTAGCGAGGGGGCTGGGGCGCCGCGAGAAGGGGGAGAGGAGGAGGAAGAAGGACGCCGAGAGGAGGAGGAGCGCGCCGACGGCAAGGAGGCAGCGAGAGGAGACGCCGCGCGTGTGCGGGAGGGAGGAGGGGAACCGCTTCCCCGCCATGGCTGGATCCTGGAGGGTGGCAACTGGCAACGGGAGCCTGTACACTCTACAGCACGTTATGTTTGCGTCGTAGAACACGACATAATTGTGCTTATTTGCGATTTGAGTTGAGCAAAAGTAGCAAACTATGATGGCCTATTTGATTTAAATGAATGTTAAAGGAAAGATAATAGAATTCACGTGGCAAAAATTCTCTTCTTTTTTCAATCGAAAGGACGCCGTAGGCATACCTGACCAACGGGCCGGCCCGATTCGGCACGGTTTGGTTCCGGGCCGGCCCGATATGTTTGGCCTAGCTCGGTTACTATGCAAACCGGGCCAAATGAACCGACGGGCTGAGTCCTCAGCTCAGGTTCAGTTTACTGGCTAAACCGAACAAACCGGGTCGGCTCGAGTTTGTTTGGCGCGGGTTGTCCTGGACTCCCGGTCGGTCTGGTTTTCTTGTAATATGTCAAACAATTTCAGAAAAATATAAATCCAGAAATGTGAACAATAATTCATGTAATTAATTAAAAAAATCAAATATATATGAAAAAATATTTTAAAAAACATTGCAGAGATTTTTTTATTAACATGGATTTACATGGATGCCTAGTTAAAAACTTTGCTAAGTAAAAACTCAAACTTGAGAAACATTGGCAAATAAAAAAGAGTATGGCCTAAAGCTCTACAGTACAAGCATAACAATTTTTGGGGCCTTTTTTAATCTTCATCAAGTTCTAAGCCCCCGAATGCAATAGCCAACACTTGATTTTGTCTCTTGGCGACGATGTTTTGTTGACGTCTTTCGGCTAATGCCCAATCCTTTGTACTCAGTAGTATTTCGACCATGTCACTATGGAGTAAAGTCCGTCTCTCCTCCAGTATTCTCCCATCAAGGTTGAAAGCGGACTCGGAAGAAATCGTGCAGACCGAAACAGTTAACACATCCCTTACTAGTATGGATAACACCGGATATATTCCACTATGTTGCTGCCACCATGTAAAAATATTAAATTCTTCTTCTTGGAAGTCGATGGCGTCCTTTGCTAAATAGGAGGCAAGCCCGCCAACAGCTCCGCGTGATGCCTGTGTAGTCGAGCGAGTTGCACTTCCCGAAAAACTTGAAGTGTCTTTACCCATGATAGTCTTTCAAAAGGACATCTTTCTCCTCATCTGTTGAATTGGTGATGGTCGTGGTGGATGAACTCCTGCATACTTCTCTTCATATTTTCTATACAAATCATTAAGTTTACTTCTAACTTCTTGAAAATAATTTGAATAATATATTCCAGTAGCAGCACCAAATTGCATTATAGCATTAGTTAATCCAGAAAATTTAGCTTTAGGGTCTAAGAGAAAAGCAAAACAATATAAGAATGAAATCTCTCTCTAGTATTTTAAATATTTAGTTTTCATATGGCTAACTGTATCAAACAAAATACAACCATTTTCAAATATTTTTAACTGATTAGCAATGTGATAAATGAACATAATAATAGAAGAATATATAGGCCCATACACAGTAGAATCGCTAACGATAGCTTCATAAAAAATCTCATGAAATGAATGTAAATGAGTAAGTACCTGTCAAATCTATGGAGTCAAAAGGGGTGTTTCATCTTTAGTTGGATATTGAGTGTTAATAAAAACTTTAAAAACCTATCTATATGTTAATATATGTTGCAACATAAGATAGGTGGAATTCCAATTAATAGGTATGTCTAGGCCAAATTTTCTAGGCTGAATAGATGGTGTACGACAATAGTTCTTCTATTCAGCAATCCTTGTATTAGAACTATTTAAAAATGATATGGCATCTTGAATAACTTGAAGATAAGGTTGCAATTTTTTCAAACCACATTTAACAATTAAATTAATAATATAACATACACAACGTTGATGCATTAAAAAAGATTCAGCATACGTAGATAACACAAGTTTTAAAACATTCATCGCACTAGTATTAGCAGATGCATTATCCATGTTAATAGCAAAAAATCTATCGATTATTTTAAATTCTTGAACAGCATTCATAATGCAACAAGCAATATTCTCGCCGGTGTGATTAACATCAATAAGGCGAAGAACAATTATTCTTTTTTCTATCTGCCAGTTATGGTTAACATAATTAATGAGTAACAACACTTAAATAATCTTCTCTATCCCTACCAGCCCAAATATTCGAGGTTAACGAAACAAAAAATGTGTAGGTTTTAAATTGTTCTTTTAACTTTAACTTGTTGGCGGTACACATTTTTTTTAAATATCTAATTGTTGTTTAACGAGAAACACTACTATATCTAGGATTATGAGCAGTTTTAATATATTCTTCGAAAGCAGGAGAATCACTAAATCCTAAAGGTAAAACTTCATAAGCAATTAATCGACACAACGCCTCCCTAGCTAGCTACCTCGAGATTATTCTCCCAGATCAGGGTTGTATCTCAACTGTTGTTGTCTCATTTGGACATCTTTCTTCTTCTTACATGCCGCAGCATGCCTCTTTAGATGTCCCGTACCCGAGCCCGTTGCCGCCGATAACTCTTGTCCACAAATTTTACATTTAGCCCCATACCTCACTAGCATGTCGTCTACAAGGTGCTTAGACTCCTCGTAGTCGTTCCACATATCCGACCGGTTCAGTCAAGCCCGCTTCGATCCGACGGTATCGGAGCCGGAAGGTTGAACTGGATCCGAAACCATAGGGATGATCCCCGGTTCCGGTAGTTTCCGTTTCTTGAACCGGTTTCGGTAGACTTTGATCGATTGGTTCGTAGTCATCCGGTGTCAATCTGAACTGGCAAAGATGAAATTCGTCGTATAGAGAACGACCATCAGCCATTTCGGGAAGTTGTGTACACATGAAATAACAAAGCAACACTTAATTTAGAATCACAATACACAAATCAAATATATAACAAACAAATATATGAAAATATAACAACCTCACAGGATCACACCAACAAATATGAAAGTTAGAATTATTTTCCTGAAATATTTTTAACTTTGCCCAAATTTGCAATTAGCAACGCTTTTCTAGCTCAGAAATTGCAAATACGCAATGCACAGAAAAGACTCAAGAGAGAATGGGGTTGGAAGTGTGGCCGGCTGATGAGAGGGTGGGCACCTATTTATAGGAAAAAATTTTGAGATTTTTTGGATTTTCGCTATATTTTATGATTTTTTAAAGGTTCAAATGGCTATAAACGGCTATATAATTCGCAACGGATATAAAAAGCGAATCGAACGAACCGAACGAATCTGCCCACCCGGTTTGCTGCGACGTGTCATGCCCAGCCATTGCCAAGCCATGCCGTTGAAGCCCGGTGCCGCCATGTGCAACGCACGGATTAATACCTGGCGCTTATGGAAACGGCGCGGTGCTGGAGTGCGTAATGTATGTGGCGTTGCCGCGTTGGTTGGTGTGGACGGGCGGCCGGTACACGGGGGACAACGTGGGGCCCCCAGGAGGACGTGTGCCGGCGTGCCGCAGGAGCGCAGCGGCGCTGTGCGCAGGCGCAACGGGGAGCGAGTGACCGGGTGCAGGCGGGCTCGAGCGGGAGGGAAAATTGATTTTTAAATTTTGAAGTGTACAGTAAACCGGGCCAAACGAACCAGTTTGGTTCGCATAGTAACGAACCGAGCCGTTACTATGCGAACCAAACCGTGCCAGCCCGACGGGCCGCTTGCCTGGCCCAGGCACGGTTCGCTGCACCGAATCGGGCCAGCCCAATGCAGCAAATGATATGCTGGAACAATCCTAATTGGATTTCAGTCAAGCAGAATTTGATATACCTAGCTATTCTACTTTTTACTTTTTTTCTTATATTTTTATTAGGGGGCACCTAAATCGGACACTCGATAGAAAGCCTTATCATTGGACTTGCGTCATCCTTGTTGAAACATGACGAAGTACATAATGAAGTACTAATGTAAAATACGAAGAAACGTGGTGAAATAATGACAAAACATCAATTTTGCCCAATAAAACATTGGCGTAGTGATAATGAAATATGGTGAAAGTACTAATAAAACATTATGGCTAAGCATGAGTGAGATTCAGACTAAAACATGATGAAATATTGATGAAACATGAGTGAGAAACTAGGGAACGTCGACTTTGACAGGTGAAATATCGATGAAACAAGGTGAAATTGTTGATGAACCATTTGAAGTACTAACGAGACATAGAAAAACATCATGTTCCAAAGATCAAACACCATGTTTCGCAAGAGTGGAAACAATATTTCAATAGAGCGTAGAAACATTTTTCACAAGGGACGACAATAAAAAAATGTCTCATATTTTTTACATATGTTTGACTAGAACAACCTCATGCTTCACACATACCAAGATGACGTTTCAAGCCAATTGCATTGTGCACCTTTCTCGCCTAGCTCTTTTTGTGGGGACCCAATTTTGAAAAATAAATACTATTCTCCTTAAAATAAGGTGTTTCTAGAATTGTCTCAACATCCGCACTTCATTACAGTACCAAAACTGGTATAAGTTTACAATCCTAACTACTAAGCTTGAGTGTAGTGAAGACTTAGAATACTTGGCTGAAAAGATCCATTTCTTCTTTAGTAATTCCAAAATGCAACATAATTTGTATTCGTTCATTAAAAAAATTGTTCTCAATTATACGATAAGTATAAACATGGAGGTTTCAATAGGAATGTATTAGTAACTACTTGCAGATATTATCAAATGAAAGTGTGGTCTATATTTAGGGAGTTCTAATGCGATTTCTATAATCTTAAATCCTATTTTATTTTAACAGATTTTTCTTTAAATATTTTTAAAATTTAATAAATACCATCTCTAATTTTCTCCGGTCCTTATCACTTATTCTTTGAAATGCCTTTTAAAATCATGAGTTATAAGAATAAAAGGGCATCACCCATTTGACACATCGATGCATTTATTATCTGCTCTGCAGAACATATCCAACTTTACCCATATAACAACTTATATGGTTGGATGTTTTATGTGTCCTTTCTATTAAATATGATCCAAAGTTTTGCAATATCCCGCACACCACATCTCCAAATATGTAGGTTCATGTGTGTGCAGGAGAAAGAGGGGGATGAGCTCATCGGAGGAGAGGGAGATTGCTCGAGCTTAATGGAGGGAATTCTCCCGCACCGACCATGGAGGTCCTCCTTCTCTGAGCCCACCATACCATCCCTCTGTCTTTGCACCTCCACGTTTGTGGTTCTCAGTCTTTACCGCCTCTGGTCCATGATGCCACACCTCTAGATTCCATTGTTGCATGCGTGCGTGCATGTGTGTGTGAGAGAGAGAGAGACGAGGGTGTGAGCTCACTATAGTGAGGCTTCCCATGCGACCATATGTACGAGTTGTGGGGAATAAAGCCGAGGTGGTGGATGGTGACGGTTGTAGTGGTGGTCTATAGGAGGGAGGAGGACCATCTCTACACAAAGTCACAGAGGTAGGGTAGAGGTACCGGCGATCTCTGACGCCGTTGATGGAGGAGGAAGGCAATATATGAGGGAGGAGTATGTGAGGAAAGAAGAGGAATAGGACAAAATTGATGTAGATTCGATGAAGGTACATGGGTGAAATAATCTAAACGGCATATTTCCAAGATTTCCCACTTTGAAATAGTATGGGGATTGATGGTAGGCAACATATCCTGTGCAATCAAGTTTTTGGTCTAACCACCGTGTAACCAAACTAGAAAAAGTCTTTAAAAAAACTAAATGTACTCCTACATTTACTCTACCTTTATATAAAATTTCAAGTTTAAATTCATCATATATTAAAAGTTATGACAAAGAGAAATTTATATCAATTTTAACCCTTCAATTTTGTCAGATTTTTTTGTAACTCTTAATATAGAACAAATTTCGTCTTGAAACTTCATACACAGGTAGACATAGGTACAATACATAATAAAATACATTTATTTTGTAAAAAAAAAGCATGACTTTTATTAGTCTGGTTGCAGACTGATTGCACTGGAAACTTGATTGCATATGATATGTTGCCTCGATTGTATCGGACTTTATAATATCATATACTTCGATTCTTATCTTTACATTGGCATATATGTAATTAACCCAATCAACAATGAATGAATAATATCTGGCATTCTAAATATGGACATTGGGAGGTTTTTTCGTGGGGATAAACCCTCGATTTCCATTAATGAAAGATAACGGAAATAAAGAGTACGTTCGATACATGTCACAACCACCTCTAAGCGGCCGAAGAGTAACCATAGAACAACCCACAACAGATATATATATATAACAAAACACACCCTCAAAATAGCGTATTACATTTGAAGGTCTATTACTCTAAAACCTTTTTTAAGTTCTTTGCGGTGGCATATCATATTTGCCGGCAACCAAAGCATCGCTAGCTGACGAAGTCGTCAGAGGAATTATTGATGCATGGTGCGTGCGTACGTGCAAAAGACAAATGCGTTCGCAGCAAAGCAGCACGCCAAGGATGCAAGCATGCATGTTGCTCTCTCTAATCGTATGGTTGTTCATCACCTGATTGCAAGGCTTCTTTTGGCCGCCGAATTAACATCCATAGATCAGCTCATCCGCAGCGCATTTATGCATAAGGACATGTATGCGACAGCAAAACGATGATGATGTATATATAGTTGTAGCCAGTACCATGCTCCCCAATATATATATCCCATGCTAAATTATGGTATATCATATATGAAATTGTTGCGTGGCGGATCCAAACACGCAATGAGAACTAACACAGGTTGGACACACTACCAACAAACATGATTTTTTACCCGTCGAAAAGACTTTGATACCGGTTCTTAAACCGGTACAAACCATTCGATACTGATGTCCCATGCCATGAGAACTAAGGCAGGTTGAACAAGTTACCGTGGAAACTAACAGTTGGACTGTTAAACGAAGTTACCTTTCACGTATGCATGTCAATTAGAGTCACCGCATATGGAGTTAATCTTTTAAATCAATTCATTGCTTGTCCACGACGATGGATAAATAAAGTCTTTCTATCAAGATGACCGAGTTAACAATGAACTCTAAAAAAGCAATTTCTAACTAATAGAAACTATCCTATGCATATACTAAGGGCCACGTGTTATATCACGAATAATGTTCACACACTATACGACACCTACTATTTATGAGTGCGATAGATGGGTCATTGCTCACCGTAGGGGTCTGAGACAGGGCGACCCGCTATCCCAATGTTGTTCATTCTAGCCATGGAGCCTTTAGCTTCGCTCCTCCATTTGGCTGAAGAGAGAGGTGTCTTTCAACCCATCCCCCATAATCTGGCTAGGTTAAGAGTTTCGCTTTATGCGGATGATGTCATGGTGTTGATAAGGCCAGAGGCTTCGGAAGTGCAGGCTCTTTGTCAGATCTTCAAGGCCTTCCAAGGAGCAACCGGTCTGGCCGTCAGTTGGGCCAAGAGCGAGATCTTCCCAATTAGGTGCGATCAGCAAATCGAGGGATGGCTTCACAATGAGATCCCGGCGCAAATTAAGGGTTTCCCTTGCAATTACCTCGGTTTGCCCCTCAAGCCAACTAAAATAAAGAAGCAGGAGGAAATGGCTCTAATTGAAAAGATTAGGTGCAGGTTGGCGTCTTGGAAGGCCAAGCTACTCTCAAAGGAAGGCGCCTGGTCCTTGTCAATTCTGTCCTCACTTCAATGGCGGTCTACCATATTATGGTTTTTGAGCTCAGTACGTGGGCAATCAGGAAGATTGACAAAATAAGGCGGTCTTTTCTCTGGGGCGGACAAGATGACTGCCAAGGTAGCAAATGCCTAGTCAATTGGGCAACGGTGTGCAGGCCAAAAGAGCTGGGAGGTTTAGGTGTCAAGGATATAGGCAGATTTGGCAGGGCTTTGCGTCTACGTTGGATGTGGCACGCTTGGGAATCTCCACCCAGGCCGTGGACTAACTCCATGATCTCTTTCCCTACCATGGATACCGCACTGTTTCGGGCGGCCACGGAGTTTATCTTGGGGGATGGTTGCAGGGCATCTTTTTGGACCTCACCCTGGTTACAGGGTTCTTCGCCATGTGACGTCGCACCGCACTGCTATAGGCTTGTGAGAAGGACTCGCCTTTCCGTGCACGAGGCGGTCAATCATGGCCGGTGGATGATACCGTTGAAGAGAATCACCACGGCGGAGCAGGTTTGCGAATTTGTAAGCCTTTGGTCAGCTGTAAACCATATCGTACTACGCCTAGGAGTTCCAGATTCAGTGCGTTGGAAGTTCACAGTTTCAGGGCGATACTCGGCATTTTCGGCATATTCCATTCAATTTTTTGGTTCGTCGCAGCATCACGATTTTGCACGCATTTGGAAAGCAAAGGTCCAGAGAAAATGTCGTTTCTTTTTCTGGCTTTTGATTCGAGAGAGGCTGTACACCGCAGATCGCCTATCTTCGAGAGGGTGGCCGTGCAACCCGCTTTGTGCGATGTGTGGTGCTAGCCAAGAAAACCACAAGCATCTTTTTTGGGAGTGCACTTTCGCGAGGCAGGTTTGGCATGCGATGGCGCCTTCTCTTCCTTCCACCAAGGTTGACAGCCACACGGTTTCTTCAGTTGGACGGTGGTAGGATCAACTGTCCGGGGGAAGGACCGTCAGGCGCTTTGAAGACGGTATCATCATTGCAATTTGTTGGAATATCTGGAAAGAGAGGAATGCAAGGATTTTTCGGCAAGAAGATTGTTGGCCAGACGACGTGGTGCTTAAGATTAAGAGTGAAATAGTGGTAGTTTAGTCTGCGCGCTTTGCCGGGCTAGTAGTGTTGTGTGTTGTTCACGGTTCTGTGTTGTGGGCATTGGCCTTGTGATCTTAAATTTGTTTTTCCTTCCTCTATTAATGAATTGGGCACCTCGCCTTCTTTGAAAAGATAGATGGGTCATTGAACAAGGCTTGTAATTAAGAGTATCTTAATTCCCAATAGAGAAATAAGACTATCTGTTCACAATAAAAAGTGGATTCGAAAAACACACCGTGGAACTTAGGGTTAATTAGAGCCCCATCGATCAGCACAAAAATTGGGCATCGGGGCCGACGTGGCCGATTGATTCTGCAATCGACAAGAAAATACATAATCTGCTTGAATTAGGTGATTAAATCTAATGGTTTTAAGCTAAAACACAAATAAAGAGATCCAAACCAAGGTAAGAGATAACGAAGCTATACGCTCTAATTAGATTGGTAAAAAATCTAAGGGACCGACTTGTACACAGTCGACTGGGCCCCTATAGGGGTGCCCCAGTCGATTTTCTGGGCCGTTGGATCTTAATCCAACGGCCCAGATCAACCCGCGTCCCCACTCTCTCTCTCTCTCTTCCTTTCCCCTTCTCCTCCCTTCACCCATGGCGCCCCGACCCGACTCCTCCCCTCGCTCCTCCTCCTCCTCCTCCTCCCCCGCCGCCTCCGCCACGCCCTCGGCCGGCCGCGCCTAGCCGCCCAAGCCGCCCGCCGCACGGCCTTCCCTCACCCCCTAACCCGGCCGTAGCCTCCACTCCACCCCGCCACCACTGCCCGACCGCCATCTCCTCCCGGCTCGGGCGCCGCCGCCGCCTCCGCCCGCCGACGAGCCCCACCCACCGCCGGGTCCGCCGCCTCCCGACCTCCCTCTACACCCCCGCCAAATATATTCCCTAACCCAAACCCTAATATTCCCTAACCCGAACCAGCCAAGGGCGAAGCTCGAGCGGGCGACGGCGAGGTCGACGGGGAGCTCAACGGCGGCGAGGTACGCTCCCTCCTTCCTCCTCCCCCTTCTTCCCCTCCCTCCCTCATCCCCCTGCCTGCAATGGAGAAGAACAGGCGATCGCTGGGGTGAATCACTGCCAAAGCGATCGCCATTGAGCAAAACCGAAAATCTAATATCAAGTTGTTCTAAGTAATGGTAAATAATCTACTAATAAGTTGATAAAACTAAGCAGGAAAGAGAGGTTAAAGAGACTACAAACTAACTGATTGATTATCTACTGGAGTATGCAGAGAGAAGGATAATCAATCTATCGGCCGGTCCTTACACGACAAAATGATAGAAAGAATAATCAAGTAAGAGAATCGTACTGAGTCGATATAGCACTTATTTCGGGTGTACCTGGATATCGATCGAAAGACGAGTTGATCAAAATCAGAATTCATAAAAAATATTCTAAACTAATTAAACCTAATGCGGTGAAGCAGACAATAAGTAAAGAACGGGTAAAAAACTGATATGTATTGCTTGGATGTCCATGATTTACATTGCCAAATGCCCAAGTATTTATACAGGTGACCGATGTGGATGCTCCAATGGAGATAGATCCATGCACAAGAGCAACGACTACACAAAACACTCTTTTTTTTTACCAATTAATTTGAGTTCGAGGTGCTATTACTCAGTGACTTTTACGTAAGAGCTTATTTAATTTGTTGTTGCCCCTTTTTTCTCATCTTTTTTCTATTTTGTTTATTGCTCTGACTCATGCGAGTTTGTACATATCTTTTTGAGTAACATAAGTCTATCGAAATCCCTGCCGTCTTTCTTTTAAAAGAAACTAGATCGGGTAAGTGTGTGCAGTGTGCTTGGTGACAGATATATTTATCGATATTCAAGCATACGTAGCTGCTTCTTGACTTCTTGTCCTATTGTCCACACATACGAAGAATAAAAACCAAAGTCATGGCGTGCATGGACGAACAACTGCAAATTAACTCGATGATCAGTTTCCCATTGTTTTCTCATGGCGATTGTTTCCTCTTCTTGATTCAGATCGATGGCCAGCTTCGATCACAATTCTCGATCGGAATCATCGATCCTTGATTCGAAGAGAACTAGCTAGCTAGCTGCCAGCACGTACGTATACCTACAGCATACTGACATATTAGGGTTTGCTTGTTTCGTACCCTTCTCCATCTATCGAGAGAGACAAAACGCTCTCCGTACTCGCGCAAGCGAATGGAACAAATCGAGATCATGATTCCTTCTGCTCTACTAGTTATAAACTTGTAATAACCCACGATGGATGCGTGCTTCCATGTATATGTAAAGGGGGCCGTCTCGTTCGATGGATCGCGATGATGAACCAGGGTGGGGTGCGCGCGATTTTCCTTTTGAGGCTCATGTTGGTTAATGAATTTGTCCGAAACGGAGATAGCTTGATCAGTCTTCGTTGACTTCCTGAGGCGAGTATTCCCTCGGTCCTATAATACGTGTCGATTTAAACATTGACACGGTTTTTAAAATAAAAATTTAACCATCAATTACTAATAAAATATATCTACAAAATTCACAAAAATATAATATTGTGAAAGTATTTTTCAAGACGTATTTATATGTATGGTTTTTATATACACAATCCAAATAGTTTAAAAGATATTTGTAGATAAAGTTTTAAAACTGACTTAGGACAAAACTAAAATGATAAGTATTATGTAACTTGAGGGAGGAATAATTAGAGTTTGAGGGCTTGTTCCGAAGCAACGATCACGGCCGGGATCCTTTTTCAATTCTTTGAAAAAAAAATCTCACCGGGACTCAATTTCCTAGATATTTTTGAAAACATATTTGGGTGAGACCGGAAAGGGAAAGTATCACCCCTATCCCTGTGAAATCCCTAGGTAGAGAAAAACATACGGTACATATTAGAGTCGTGAAAAAAATTATGAAATTCTATCTCTGTCTTGATGCCTCATCTATATTTTGATGAAATCCACCTTCTGTACTCCCTCTCTTACTTCCTTCCTTTTCATGCAACAAATCAATAACGCAACTAGTAAGCTCTCCTTCAAAGAGATAGGCCCGCCATTTCATCCAAAATCTTAGCTTAACTAATCCCTCCTCAAGAAGTCGTGGCACTTGACAATAGATGATGTCAATGACTATCATGGACTTTCCAGAAAGCGTTAGCCCGAGGTGGCGGCGAACATGTGTCTTAATGGTTGCACCCTTCCATGATTGTGACGCTCTCACCCACACACCATGTTGGTCCAAGATGTGACCAAAGGCAACGGTGTTATATATTGTTGTCTTCAACATTCGGCTCCTCCGTGTTTGAACAACAATAAGAATTGACGATGCCTTTAACACTACCATATTTGATGCCTCTCGGTCCCCGACGTGAACACTTCTGTTTATGCATGATGTAAACGACGTGGAGGCTTTAGCTCCCGACATAAACGTTGGGATCCTCTTTGTGACATAGCAAGAACCGAACCGACAAGGCCTCAACATTGCGGAATCCCATGCCTTAGCCTATGTCATGGTAAAATCTAGTTCATCCTCAATTACCACCCTCCATGCACTTCTTCGATAAAATTGGCGAGACATTAATGCTGCTAGATCTGTCTTCTCAGCCCCATCACAACTACATTTGGCCTATCCTCAATCATCATGGCTATCCTTGTGCCCCGCTATCTCGCCTAAATATAGATCTGTTCATAGCCCTCAGGAATAATACTACTTCTGACGGGCACAAGGAGAAGAGAGGCGTGACCCAAAGAAGAACGAGCTATGGGGCAGTTGGAAAATTAGGTGGCTACGAGTTGATCCAAGAGCCATGAAATGATCAAGAAATCACATGGTGGTTGAACTAGACCTGATCACTTGGCTTGAAAAATCTCGGTGCTCTGGTGTGAGGCTAGAGCGTGGGCCTAGCCTTATTTTTTTCCATTCCACTCAGGCCAAGCCTTGTCTAAAAGCCCGGTCAAAAATTTGAAGGCCGAAGCCGACGTTATACTGCAATTTTTTTTACCAGACTCAAGTCAGGTGTGGGTTGGCCTCTTCTGCGTTAATGGCAAGGTTCAGCTTATGTCACCGGGTGGCGCGGTGGCCGGTCTCCTACGCTTTCCGTGCGCTGGCCACCAGGAGTGGTGGCCCCTCTACGGCGACTTTGGCTGATGACCTTTTCTCCGGCAACGTCCTCGTTCTCTGCCTCTTGACCCGGTCCCGTCCTTGTCGTCTTGACCCTCCCTTTCTCCGAGGTGTCTAGTGGCGTGGGCGGCGTCCTCCGCGTCGGGTGGCGGCATTTGTTCGCATTTTTCAACTCTGCATCTTCAGCCGGCGACTCAGTTCTACTTGTGTTTTCGACCTTCGGCGCTAGTAGGGCTGGTCTTGGGCGAAAGCCTCGCCCTTTTGGGGCAGGTGCTGGCGTCACCTTTGGTGTCGTTACCTCGTTGGAGGCATCACCTGTTGGACCTATCCCTACTCTGGGTGAAAACCCTAGCGGCTTTACGACGGTGGCGGGTTCTCCTCATCGCTACCTCGTTGGAGGCGTCGTGGTTGCCGTTTTGCGCTTTGGGTTTTCGCTGGGTCTGCTGCTCTAGGAATCGTTTGTTGTTCTGTGAGTGTGTTGGTGTTCCCCCTTCTCCCTCTTCTGTATTTCTCACTTTGTTCGGTCTGTGGCTTGGGTGGCAGCGATGGGCCTGCTTTCCTTTCTCTCCCCCTGTAGGTGTTGTGTCCGGCGGTGGCCGGAGGTGTGTCTGGCTTTCTTGCTGGGGTTGCGTGAATGACTATGGTTGTCTGCTGTCTTTGCAGGGCCTTTTATTTTTTTTCTTCTGCTTATCAATGAAATAGGACGGTAGTTCTCCTGCCCCTCTTTCAAAAAAAAGAGTTGCATAGGGCTAGGCGCGCATGTACGACACGCATATACGTATGCGCGGCGCCGGCCTCGGCCGGCCGGGCCGTATCCCGTATTCGATCGCCAGCAGTTTGGATCGATCGACGTGAATACGTGATGCATGCACGCAAGTTGCGGCCAACCAGCCCCTTGTCCCTGCGCGCTAGCTAACTCGCGTATTTGCTCGACGCAGCGCGCGTCACCGGCGACGCGCATGCAAGCAAGCAAACGACGGACGGACGGACGAGGACGACCCGCCCCGGCCGGCCGGCCACATCTCTCTCTCCTTTGTCCCGTCAGGCTTCACACGTAAGGAGAACGACCCAATGTATATATGCTAACTTGCCCTGTTCTTTGAATCGTCCATCTTCCAGCTTCAAAGATTGCTATAGGATTCAAGAGCTGGCCCTGTCTGGTTCAACCGTGGTTTTTTCGCCGCGTAGAAAGCCCGAAACCAGTTGAAATAATTAAGCTGTTTAACATAGGGACAATCATATACACACACGCGCGCGAAGAAAAAGCTTCCTGCTGAGAGATCGAGAATCGATCGCCCTGTCCGGCTGTCGAATGATCCTTATACTGGCCCTGAATTTTTCTTAACTGAGAGTCGATATTCTATATGCACTTACCCTTAGATTTTATATGCACAAAAATTTAAATAATATTCTAAATGGGCCCACTTTTATTTTAAATAATTTAAATTACGTCTAACTTTCATTTTAGGTATTTTTGGGAATTTAATCAAAAGGTCTATATAAAGGGGTTTATGAATTTTAGGTATTTGACCTGATCACTAGAACAACGCCCCGAAGTGAGGGTTGGGTAATTGTGTCACACAATGGCATGAATTAGGGTCGCGTTAAGCGTACGGCACGAGTACTGTTCCAGCTGGTTGATCTACAGTACACATGGTCAAGTCAGCAAGTGCAGCTGCTTGCTCAACGTTTCCACGGTCGAGCAAACACGGCGCTACGGCGCGGCCGCGCGGCAGTGTATCACACTGAAGCGTACCATGATTCATATCATGCAAGTAAGGAACGACCTCTTGATCCAAGCGCATGGCTGCATGACGACACCATGCATGCATGCCGCGGACTTCCCGTCCATTTGCATGTACGTAGGCACGCAGCTTATCTTAGGAGCAGTTTAGAAACAAACTATTTCATAGTTTTTAAACAATATTATGGTTTTTAAAAATATCATAGTATTTTATACCTGCATGAGGTGTTTGATACCTTATTATTTATATCATAATAATACCATGGTTCTGTCAATACCATGTATTTCTAGAGTACTAAAATCTTCACTTTGATCTAAAGTTTTGTTTCTCTTGGTTATAGATTTTAGAAAACTATACAACCAGACAATTGATAGTCCAAAAAATATTATGATTTCAAGGTGATTTGCTAAAACCTTAGTATCCATGGTAAAACAATAGGAAAGTCATCGTATTATAAAATCATGCAATCAAACATGGTCTAAACAGCGATTCATCCCTCGAGCAGCACGGAGTGCGAACCTCAAAACAAATTACACAGTACTAGGAAGCAAAAAATCTTTTGGGCAGGTTCCACACAACGAAATTAATTTGAACATGCATGCATGATGCATGCACATGTTTATGTGCGCGTCATCCAGAGAAACACTGTTTATGTGCTGTACACACTACTCTCTCTATATATCGTTTATTTCCTTTCCTTTACATTTTATGTTCTCAATTGGACCTCCCTCTTCATCTCTCTCTCAGTTGGCACGTACACACCACACAGGGAAAGGCAAGCCATTTTAGCAAATCGGGATCATTTTTTTTTCTTAGAAAGGGTCCCATCTCTTTCATTCATTTAGAAGCAACTTAAACATTACAAGCAAAGCCTTGATAAAAACAAGATTACAAGTATGCTCCACATTAAGGATTCTTCTAAAGAACTCAGGAAGCTCCTCGTCCAGACCCTTCCATCGTCGCTAAAATGCTGCACCACCAGGAATTAATAACCGAGTCTTAATTTGAGGTCATCTCCCGCAGGCCAATCCTCCCTAGGCAACGGAAAGAAGTTCCAAACCAAAAAAGCTATCAAAGACAGGCATAGCTAGTCGAGGAAGCATAGCACTCCGTCAAGGCTACAGATAACGAAGACGAAGCAGCAAAAGCGCTCTCGAACCACCCACTGGTGTGAACAATGTGAACAAGAGCAGTAGAGCACCGGCTAGGATATACGCCGATGCAAGATCAGAAACGACATCAGGAGACACGATGTTTGGTAACTCAGTTCAGCTTTTCTCTACGTCTGCGGGGCTCTGATTATGGGCGCCACTCCCCAATCCATAACACCGCAGCACACCGGCTGAAATGGTCAGATCATATGTTGGCCGTTGACCTCCTCTTCCCTATGCTACTATTATGAAGTCGTTGTCATGATTACGCCAGGGTTGCCTCCCTTTATATATTAGAGGCCCGGCTAGAGTCCGACTCACTACCAGGGAAAGGAGCTGTACAAGCGGTTGGTAAAACCTTTACAAGCGGTTTTAAAACCACTTGTAAGAAACCGCGACTGATGCCTCGCGGAGCATCACAAGCGGTTCCTAAGAAACCGCGATTGATGCCTCGCTGAGCATCACAAGCGGTTCTAGGAACCGCTTGTAATGGTGTCTAAAAAGGCAAATAATATTGAGCATCACAAGCGGTTCCTAAGAAACCGCGACTAGGAACCGCTTGTAATGGTGTCTAAAAAGGCAAATAATATTGAGCATCACAAACGGTTCCTAAGAAACCGCGACTGATGCCTCACGGAGCATCACAAGCGGTTAGAACCGCTTGTAATGGTGTCTAAAAAGGCAAATAATATTTTTTTAAAGGTAATCACCCTTCCATTACGAATAAAGAGCAGATTACAAGCAATTCCGTACAGACCCTCCGAGGTCACAAGCTGCAAAAGAAACCACGGTTACAGACTCTGAGATACATCCAGGGGGGCTGGAGCAAAAGGACGCCAGGCTCAATAGAAAAGCTCCCAACGAGTGACACTACTAGAGTGAAACGTCCGCAACCACTCATAACACCACCCAAGCAAAGATCATCACCTGCCCTGGGCTATCAGGCACATCCATGCACAACATGGGGTAGCAATCAGCAGGGAGATAGATCATTGCAACCTAACAAACAAACAACGGCACGACGTCCGGCACCAAACACAGCCCGTCGAACCAATCCCCTGAACCTCCCACGACGTCGGCGCCGACGCCTGGAGCCACGCCGCTTCCAACCGGCACCTGCCCCGCCATAGCACCACGCTAGCCGGAAGCAAGCCCGAACTGGAAAGAAAACGCCGGCGTCGGCGAAGAAGACACCAGCACCACCCGACGCCGTCGTAAAATAACGACAATGAACCGCCATGGCCGATCCGGAAAAACGGTGCACGAGCTGTGGAACAAACTAAAGAAAAGGAGAAAAAAAGATACAACCTCTTACAACCTTCCTTCACCCGAGTCACAGCCACTGGACGCCGACGGAGCTGTCGAAGCCGAGGGAAGGACGCCGACCCGACCAGCAACGCACGGAGGGGGACGCCGCCCACTCCGCCGCTGGCCCTCGCCGTCACACGGCCACCCCCGGCTGGAGTCGCCAAGCCGTCGCCGACGAGCTCCCCCGGAACCCGAAGGGGGACGACGAGGAGGGGGACAACGTCCCTAAGCCACCCCGTCCTCCCACCTCGCCACCGGCGCATCGTCCCGAGCACTTCGCCGGAGAGCCACCAACGCCCTTGAGCCGCCAATCAACAGATCTGACACAAATGCACGAGAGGAGGGGAAACAAGGGCAGGGGAGAGGGGGTGGGAGGAGCTCGGAGCTCTTGCCGGCAGGGAGGAAAACCTAGCACGGGCGCTCTCGGGCGTGAAAGCAGTACAAGCTACAGCTCTCTATGGCAAATAATATTGGAGGAGGTGGGATTTGAACCCAGGACCTCATGACTCACACCTCACCCAGCTAGCCAACCCACCCACGCGTGATATCTGATGAGATAGGGGAAGCTTTCCTTTTATCTATTCGAAAAAGGACCCTCTAGAAGCGGTCGGGGCTATTAAACCGCTTATAAAGGCCAGCATCCTAAGCGGTTTGTGTGCCCAACCGCTTCTACAGCTATAGCAGCGGTTGGGGACATGAACCGCTTAGGATTCTTGGTCTTTAGAAGGGGTTCGTGTCCCCAACCGCTTATAGAGGTCCACTCCTGGTTTGGGCTGGTTTGGGGCTATTAAACCGCTTGTAAAAGTTCGTTCCTTTTTTTTCCAACTGCTTAGGAATGTCAGTTCTCTAGTAGTGACTCTAACTCTAAACCAACGCTGTCTATTACAACATATAGTTCATGTAACCAACTCGTACACTTATAATTCGACATAAAACCTAACAGCACCAACAAAGAACTCTTACCAAAAAAACACAGATGAACCCACCTTTCTCCTGCCAATGATGAACAACTTATGATTCCACCTCACATGGACATGCCATATCCGCCGCAGAAGTCTAAAAAACAAACCTTTATTTCTTCTAAGTCGGTTGATGCAGCCAACCAAGCCACCAACTCATCGACGACAAGCCCTCCACCGCGAAAGCAGCCAGAGAAACCATCCTCAATATGTTTGAAACTTCAATCAAGCACAATCACCGCCTGATCCGCTCGTCAGCGGTGACTAAAAAAAAGGGAGGGACTAGCGGACGGGATCCCGTCGGCCGATGGGATCGTCCCCCGCATGCCACGTGTCCGCCGCGCCCCTCACTCGCTCACGCTCTCTCTCCGCCTCGGCTCCTACTCGCTCTCTCTCTCTCTCTCTCTCTCTCTCTCTCTCTCTCTCTCTCTCACTCACGCCCGCTTCCCTTCCCCCGCCGCCTCCTTCCTCCGCGGGCCTCGCCGTCGGCCGCTCCGCCTTGACCTCATTGTCGCCTGCCGCCGCTGCCCACCCTAACCCGAGGGGTGAGGTGCGATCCTCCCACCGCCGGCCGACCACCTTCGCCTCCTCTCCCTGCCCGGCTCGTGGCGCCACCGCCACCTCCGCCACCCCCCAACGAACCCCACCCACTGTCGTGCCACCCTACCCACCAAATCTAAACCCGAACCCCACCGCGAACCCTAACCCGAACGGCCAGCAGCGAGGTCGACGGCAACGACAGGCCTTCTTCTTTCTCCCTCCTCCTTCCTCCTCCCTTCCTCCTCTGCACAGCGCGCGCGGGGACCAATCCCGTCCGGATTCTGCCTGAACGGGATCCCGTCCCCAAGAATTTCAAAAAAAAAAAAAATTGCCCCTCTGTCGGCACCGAAGCCTTCAAAGCACTCTATTGAAAAAAGTGGGAAGATTCTCACAAATGAGCATATATGTTAGCTAAAAGGAAGTATTAAGAGTCTATTCTACCACGTTGAAATCATCCAATAATCTTTTGAACTAAACTTTAGTCGCATCGAAAAATGGCTTCAAAAACCCACACCGATAAGTCAGATTTGAGAGTGTATATCTTGTGACAAATTTAAATTTCTTTAAGTAAATGCGTTCAAAAGTCAAAGCGTTCAACAAATAATCTAATAATTTACAAAAATGCCATGCGAAACAAATTTGGTAGCCCATTTCATCAGCCCATCGAGTGTGTTTGATTGGTCGTACAGAACAGAACTAAACTAAATAGGATGATACAAGGTGGAGCAAAAAAGTGCACGTTTGAGCAAAACGCGGTCAACCATACTATACAACATAAACATGAAATATTCTCTAAACGGATCATGGCCGGGTGCACTCGACATGTATATATCCCTTGACCGATACAACATGCATGCATGTACACGGTTGGGCAGGCTGCCACATGGAAGGTTGGGCAAAAGGCAGGAAACCCCGACGTCACGGCGTACCACGCCATGCTTCGATCGTCCCCGCATGGCTCAACGGATCTCGAGTTCTCGACCCGCCCGGCACAGCGATCAGCCGCGGCCATTCGATACGATCCGTGGCTGGCTGGCAGCACAAGAGTTGGGAATTACTAGCTGTATATATATGCTTGGCACGGCTTTATCACTCCGTGTGAGCGACCAAAGCGGCACGACACCGCGGCGGCGTTGCCAGTGTGAGCGAGAGCGGCGCGCGGGCGCACGCATGCAGCTGGAGTTTCTCGTTTGGGCGGCGGCATCGTGAGCGCGAGCGAAAGGCGGCGACTCCTCCTGCTTGATCGGGGAGAGAGAAGGGGGATCAGATCATCAGAGTTGTGGGGGCGATCCGGCGATGGATGGATGGATGGATCGCGATTCGGGGATGGTGTGGTGGGACCATCGGGGTGTGTGGGCCCCGCGCGCGCCTCCCACGAGGCTTGCATGTTCGCCCGATTGCGTGCTCCGCTGCCCCTGCTCGAGCTGGGGGTGGGGCCCACCTCCTGTCCCTACGCCGCAAGTGGGCCCACGTTTCGTTGTGGGCACCACACTGCCCACACAGGGTTGCCTCGCCTTTGCCGGGAGGGAGAAGGTAGTTCTCAGTTCTCACACCAGCCGAGTGGGCATCTTCGATGATTCGATCAACTGGGTACAAACAAGTCGAATTCTTTTAACCTGAAGCGGATTTCAATATACGTATAAATTGATACATACTTTTTCGTTTTTATGTAAAATATATTTTAAATTGATATATATAGATCAAACAGCCGTGAAATGAAAATAAAATGTTCATGCTAACTATGTTATAAATGTTAGAATTATTGGGCCTGGCCCATTTAATATCTAAATAATTCCTGGAAAATCTCAAAGACCCATGTATGCATGAGGCATGTGAAATTTCTTTAGTCTATATCTTTAGTGAGAGGTGGAGGACATGCTTAAATAGTAGAGCTTGCTCCATCCCACTAGAGAATGTGATGGGAGAGAGAAATAGAGAATCACACGCCCTTCCTTCGCTCGCCTCGCTTTGGCGGGGCTCAAGGCGTCTTGCCGCACACTGCGTGAATGGTCCGCCGAAACCGGACCCTCGTTATGTGGAAAAGGTTTCCGAAACCGGACCCTCGTTATGTGGAAAAGGTTTTGAATCGCTTTGGCTTTGCTGATTGCAAAACTTCTCCAACACCCTATCCTAGCATTGTGCTTCGAAAGAACACTTCTCCAACACCCTATCCTAGCATTGTGCTTCGAAAGAACAAGCACCCTATGATCCTAGCATTGTGCTTCGAAAGAACAAGCACCCTATGATCCTAGCATTGTGCTTCGAAAGAACAAGTTGCACCTATGATCCTACCTAGCATTGTGCTTCGAAAGAACAAGTTGCACCCTATGATCCTAGCATTGTGCTTCGAAAGAACAAGCACCCTATGGTCCTAGCATTGTGCTTCGAAAGGCCAGACATCTCTTTTGCTGGTGAGATAAAGGCCACAACTCATGGTGGCGGAGCAGTCTCGTGGAGGTCTTGCAAACAGACTATCTTGACACGCTCAACAATGGAAGCGAAATTGATCGCTGGACACGGCCATTGTTGAAGCGAGTGGTTGCGTGAACTCTTGATGGATCTTCCGGTGGTTGAAAAGTCGATACGGCTATCCTTATGAACTGTGATAATCAAACAGTGATTGTCAAGGTGAACAGTTCTAAGGACAACATGAAGTCCTCAAGACATGTGAAAAGACGACTGAAGTCTGTCAGGAAATTGAGAAACTCCGGAGTGATAGCGTTGGATTATATTCAAGCGGCTAAAAACCTGGCAGATCCTTTTACAAAGGGTTTATCACGGTGTGTGATAGACAATGCATCGAGGAACGGGTATGAGACCCACGTGAGTTACACCATAGCGGTAACCCGACCTATGTGATCGAGAGATCCCGTGAATTAGATCCTGGGAAAACAAGCTATTGGTTAGTGGATGAGAGTATATCCTAACCCATTCCATGTGAGATGCAATACTCTCGAAATCTGTATGGCAAGTTGGCATATGCCTTAATGTTGTTCTGTTGGCTTTAATTAGCAAAGATGTCATCCTACAGAGCATCTTGAAAAAACACACCTATATGAGCCCGACTGTTGGAAGTCGCAGTCTATGAGACTTGGGTAATCTCTAGTAAGCTCATGAAGAGACCATGGAGTACGACTTATATGCTCCACCATGGGGTAGCCTATTGGCGACCAAGTATCGATTGGCTTTGAGTGAAACTTGTTCACACAAAACTTGCAATTCAAGGCGTAGTCCATTGTCCAAGTTGTGAATGCGTGTAACTTAAATGTCTAGGTGCAATTCAAGGCATAGTCCATTGTCACCGAAACACTGGTATATAAACAGTTTTGGGAACAGGCAAACTTGATGGGACTTTAAGATCTGGTGGAGGATTGTTAGAATTATTGGGCCTGACCCATTTAATATCTAAATAATTTCTGGAAAATCTCAAAGGCCCATGTATGCATGAGGCATGTAAAATTTCTTTAGTACCATATTGCTAGTGGGAGGAGTGGAGGACATGCTTAAATAGTAAAGCTTGCTCCATCCCACTAGAGAATGTGATGGGAGAGAGAAATAGAGAATCACACCTTGCTGCTCGCTCGCTCGCCTCGCCGGGCGGGCTCGGGCGGGCGGCGCGTCTTGCGGCACTTCTGCGTGAATGGTCCGCCAAACCGGACCCTCGTGTTTGCGCAGACGCAGTTTCTTTTTCTTTTGCTCTCCGGATTTTGCGGGATGATATGGAATATACAAATCGTCTTGGACTCGGTCGCGGCCCGTTTCGCGATCCGTTTGCCTCACGATTTCGCTATATAATCTGCCACTGCACCGTCCGAGGCATCGATCGATCGCTCCTAGGGTTTGCCACCTCCCTCTGCGCCGCCGCTTTGGCTCTTCCCGTCCGTGGGCGGCGTGCACCGCCGTTCGGGAGAGCAGTCTCCGGAACCGATCGCCTCGAGCTCCTGCACCGGTAGGGCGAATCGAGGTTTTGGGAAGCGCTTCGGCGCGTCTGCTTTCTTCTTCCTCTTCGCCGAGGACTTCTTCCACTACGCCGTCGCGATCTGCGTCGGCAACCCCTTCTCCAAGGCGGCGTCCGATTCGGAGAACTGAACCAAACCTCGCCGCCACTCAGATGACGGCGGCGACGACGACCAAGTCCAAGAAGTCGTCTCCTTCGCAAGTTCACCGAGAGATATCGTGTGTTTCTTCTGCACGTGTATCTAGGTTGTGCTTCTGTGGTTTCAACCTGTTTTATCTATCACTCAGTAGTTGTGCGTGTTATATCTCCTGATTGAAATAAACCTGAAAGTGCTAATTATTCCAACAATAAATACATTAAAATATATAGAATAGATTAATAGAATATCATGTGATAGTTGTTCATAAATGTATTAGAAAGAATTGTATAATAATTAAGGGTAGATAATGAAATACGTCAATATCTTATATTTCTAAACAAAATTATCCAAACGATATGTCTTACATAAAAAATTGAAGTGAGTATGAACCTATATTATTTTTTAGGCAAAATAGCCCATGTAACACTCCGTCAGTGTCTCTTTGCTACATAACAACCCATGAAGCTCTTGCGCTCTAATAGCACGATTAGTTCCACCGTTACCTATACTAGCACTCCGTCAATTTCTCCATCTAACTTTCGTCCCCCTCCTCTCTCTCTCTCTCTCTCTCTCTCTCTCTCTCTCCATGGCAGACCACCAAGCTCTGCCACTACGCCTCTTTGATGAGCATCACTCCCTCTCATCTATCCTCTTCATCACTGGCAAATGCACCTCTCCGACAAGCATTGGGCCGTCGCCGCAGGTCAAATCCACCGCCACCTCTTATCTCCTCTCGCAAGTTGGTGCGGCCGCTGGAGCAGGGGCGAGCGCGGCAATATATGCGATCGGAGCTAGAGAAATGGATTCGTCGCCATGGGGTCGTCGTTGATGGTCAAATCCACCGCCACCCCGAGCTCCACCAATGCGCCATGGTCTTGAGCTCAGCGGTGCCACCTCAATCTATGTTGTTCGCCATGCCCTCGTGCTCCGCCACCCTCGAGCTCTGCCACGTCGGATCTAGAGCATGACCTCTTCTTCCCTCTCGTCTCTCTCTCGTCTCTCTCTCTCTCTCTCTTCTTCGACCGGGAGCATGGCCATGGTGGCAGATACAACCAAGAGGAGCTATGACCTTATGTGCATTGGATCTGGATGACCGTTCATTATTCATTGCCTCATCACTATTCAGTATTCACCTCCTCAATAGTTTGCTCTAAATTTCACCACTGCAGTGATATAGAATGTCCATTTAGAGGGGGTTGCTGGAGCTAACCTTAAATGCTTTTCCGACCAGTCCTAGAGTACATAGTAGTTGTAGAATAAAGCTCGGGTTTGATGTGCTACTTGAGCTCGATCCTATGCCCTAGTCGAGTCTAACCAAGTCTTAACACACACCATTACACCAACTATCCCTCTTCCTAAACTAACTAGTTGAATCAAGTCCAACCAAATTCATATAGTCTAATTGCATCTATCTTCCCTTCCATACAACATTGATCCCTTTAACTAAACTAGAATCTAGCAGTCTTAATTAAACTCCATCTCAAACTTGTCCTAAAGCTCGATACTAATTGGTATACCAGACTGACGGTCCAAAATCAGCTGAAATGTAGTTCTACTTGTATAGCCTAGGCTCAACCCTTTCTGGCACCACGCCGAATTACGGCTCTGACCTTGCGGCCGGCGTGCTGGCCCTTGCAGACCAAACCACTGCCAGAGTACGTGCACTGGACTACTAGAGCAGCGACCAGTGAGCGGTGACCAGGGACCGAGAGGCCACCCATGCAGAGCGGCAGGCTGCACAAGTGCGGAGCCATCAACCCCAGCGCCAATAAATATGGCCTCTCGAAGTGAGCAATGGACTGGGCAGCGTCGACGCCGCCCGTCCTTCTTTCCCTTCTCGAGAGCCGGCCAAGTTACCTACCCGCCTCTGAATTACCCCCACCGAGCATAAACTTTACCGGTGCTGTCGTCGTGTAGCTCGCTGCTACGCTATACGGATCACTGCCGTAGCAGTAAAGCAGTACTAGTAGCTTTCCTTTTGCAGGGATCGCTACCATATGCTGCGTACGACCGGGTTGACAAGGATGCACGTACGTACGTGAGCGAAATATTTTACTATTTACCTTCACCGCTTCCTGGTGGGATTGTTTAACGAGAGGAGTATCGGAGGGAAGGATACCACTCCGAGCCTAGATGAAATAGTAATTTTTTGGGCATGGGTTTTTAAAAACTTTGAAGATATTTTAAATATATCTTTAGTCCTTTTTAACTCTTTTTAAGGGGTTTAAAACTTTTTTAACTAGAAACCAACCGAATAAAAATGTCTAATCAAAGAGAGCAAAATTTGATAGCAAGCTAGTGGAGAAACTTACGTGAAGCGGTTTTGCATCTTGTTTCCGTCGGGAGAAGATAAGATGACGTGTACTTATTTAATTTTTATTACTAAGCCGATAAAGGATACATCATTTAAGAAAACAAATACATCATGCATGCACACTGATATATATGTATACACGGTTGTCTTGTTTTAATTTGGCCAATTCAAACTTGCACAATGATTGAGTTAGGCTTGATTTGAGCTTTGAACTACCGAGTTGAGCTTCATCCAACTTTTCAAACTCAGTATTTTTATATAAAATCATATTTATCAATCGAGTTTCACCTTATTCTACTCGAATTTCATAGAGTTCATTCAAACTTTATTTTTTTATTAATAAAATTATATTTTATTAAATCTAGTTTGAACCTAAGCTCGAGCTTTGTTCCAACCTACTCAAATTTCACAATTTTTTTAAAAAAAATGAAATTATATGCTTTCCAGCCTAGCTGAGTCGAACTTGAGGTAATTCAACCAAACACTAGTCTTACCTTTATAGCCTGATTTGCATGAGAATTGCATGAGAAGAGAAGGAGAAGAGATATGTCGAAAAGAGAAAAAAAAGAGAGAAGGAAAAGGGAAAGGGGACGTGGGAATGGGTGGGAAGAAAATTCCCTACCCCTCCAAAAAAATGAGTTCCCACTTTTTTCTATTTCCGTACTCGGTTCCCTTCAAAGTACGATCTAAGAATTTACGACCTTTGTCTTCCGGTCTCCATCCCCAGCCGTAAATTCTTTCCGACCAATCGCGCTCTGAGACTCCGGCGAGCTGGAGCGCGGCCAGTGTGCAGCCTCTGGAGCGAGCACAACAGTGCATAGCGGAGCGAGGCATGTGCATGAGATCTCCCGCCCCGGAGCCTGCAGGCACGCGCAGGGAGGAATCGGATCGGCCGGGTCACCACGTGCAAACTCCCCCCGAATTAGCAGCGTCCGGGGCTGATTTGATCTCCCTCCGGCCTCCACGCCTTCCGCCCCTCGGCCGAAAACGGCGGGTGAACGCGTCGACGAAACGAGACGGGATACGCAGCTATCCGCGCCGGCATATTTGTCCCGGAAGCAACCCAAAACGCCAACGAAAGCAGCGCGGAGGCCGCGGGGCGAGTGAAATTGCTGGGCTCCTTTTCGAGCTTTGCGTGCTGGATTCGGCGATCGATCGCTACGGTCAGACGCGCGTTGTGTATAGGCCGGCACATGTAGAATCTACTGTGGCCTTGTGGGTAATGAAATAAATAAAAGAAAGAAGGTGGGCTCGTGCTGCCCGCTCATTACTTTCACTGGATTTTACTTCGGGTGAGAGGGTTGTCAGGGTTTATTCTTTCCATCTTAAATTAGATTAAAAGCTATTGCTGAAAATTTGTTATTTTGTAGTACAACTGTACAAGCCAAACACTGCCACATTTTGTATTCACTTTTGTGTGACTTTTAGTAGTTTTTTAAAACCCCATAAACTATTATTAATATTTTTTTAGATTTTTCAAACCTCCTATCGAGAGTCTATGCATTTTTAGATTACATTCTACTGCTTGTTTTAGCTTAAAAAACGCCTTAATTTCTGATAGGTCCCATGAGAGGGTTTTCTCTTATCGCCTCTACATTTTTGGGTCTCTTCGGCCGTTCCAACTCGCTTGCCTTCCACATTGAGAGTCTTTTACACCTATGGCAGTGATCTAGACGTGAGAGAGTTACGAACACAAAGCCATGACAGTCAGCGGCGGATCCACCACCAGGGCTGGTGGGGCCGCTGCCCAGGCTTAAATTTTGGTGTCACTCTATATAGTACATGCTCTGATCCTACTAAAAATGAAAGAGCTAAGAATTAGTTTATCTTGCTTTGCTAGTTCAGTTGATTTGCTAGCGATTTTGCGACTGCAGTCTCGATTCGATTCCTCTTGATGCAAAAATGTTGCTGCTTCTACATTTTTTTCTCTCTCCATTCGTTTTTTACAGAGAACATGAAAAAACATTCCCACTCGATTAATATAGAAAACGCATGAGAAAAGTCTCATTAAATAACATAGAATTATGATGAACATGCATTTGAAATGTGTAATACAAGTTTTTCAATGTAAAAACTCGAGTTTAAATAAACAGATTTCTCACGAGTATCAGAGGTAGAAAAATATGAACATACTCTATATATGAAAATATTTTCTCCTCCGAATAAGAGATGGTAAGCCTAAGGTTTAGGCTTGCCAATTAAATGATAAGCCTAAGTAGCATGCCAATTAAATGATAAGCCTAAGGTTTAGGCTTGCCCAGGCTTGATTTTCATCCTGCGTCCGCCACTGATGACAGTTGATGATGCGTTATATCTAGCTACAATGGGACCGAGACATTGGCTCTTGGTGGTGACGAGGTCCCACTAGTTTTTGTTATTTTTAAAGCAGCGTTGAAAGAGTTTGATGATCTTGCTAGGAGCTAACCTCCATAGTTGAGTCGACCACGACCAAATCCACCATTGGCTATATTTTTTTGCTATTTGCGGTGTGGCACTAATTTGTGTTGCCGATGGCAGTGGATCAGGCAAGGGAGTGTCTGGACACAATGGGAGGTTGAAGGCTAAAGCACTGGATTTGATGGCATCTAAGTCTTGTCCGTTATGATCAGGTTCTAAAGCCTCTATGTTTGGGCCAATCATATCATGATCTATCTTTGCTACTGTGTGATGCCTGCTAGCGCCACTACCGACTGAGAGGGAATGATCGATGGTGTTGGGTGTAACCCATGAGCACCACCTAGCTTCTATCTCAACTAGGACCATCTCAATGTGTTTGCGAGGGTGCTTCCGCGACGGTGCGCCACCACATAGGGGATTGCATCTTGTGGAGTGATGCTGCCAACTTGCCCAATTTAGGGTGGATAATTAGGGTTCCCCACCTAGTCCCCATTGGCGTTGTTGCTTTATTTAAGGTACCGAAGCCATCGATTCAATGTAACCAAAACAATCTTCTTTGGTCACATTGAGAACCAACGTGATGTGTTGACCATGTCACTGTGGGCACGCACAACGATGTGTACACAAGGACACCACTACATTGGACATGCACCTTGTCACCTTATGTTGCTGGTTGTCACCAATTTTGGGAGAGGAAGGTGAGCAACATGCTTAGATATCGTCGATAGCTAGCTAGAGGAACATACTTATGTCATTGGACATTGCATCAGATGGGAAAGAAATAAAGTGGTCGGTCAAGATGATTCTTTCATTTGAGCCTATAGTTGGAGTTATTCGGCATTCTTCGGTTGATATTAATAATGAGCTTTGCACTACTTAAATTTTATTCAAATATTTGCGTTGCCTTTTTCTCTTTTTAGTTGCTTTGTAGTTGATGCTTTGCTTTTTTAATTATCTGTGATTATATATATGTCATGATGTAGAGACCGAAATATAATTTTACTATTAAAAAAGCATTTTCCTTTAGTGATGTACATCAGTTAATACATGTTTGACCTAATGGTCGAACGATTTTTACTCATGATGCAAGAAGAGATCTGTTTACATCATACTAGTACCATGAACTTTCCGTTGGCATGGATGTGTAATAATGCCCAAACTGTAAGAAGTGTTCCTTGAGTATGCCTTGGGTCTTGTTCTTTTCAGCGTTACATACCGTTGAGTATTACTGTAGCATATTTTATTATTTTTATATAGCATATATGTTTTGATAATTTGTAACGATTTTTTCGTGCCTTTTAGTATTCCTTTCAAAGATCGTAAAACTATTTTAAAATTATTTTTAAAAATCTTTAGACCTCTTTTCGAGGAATTTTTAATTTTTTTATATTTATTTTTATTCGTTTATACAAAATTATATGTCGGATTGAAATTTATGCACAAATAGGGGCCGGTCATACCTGTCGCACTTTGGGCGAACGTAGCTTGGTGAGAAGACGGGCGCAGGAGAGACAGGCAGGATCCTGCGTTGAAGGAGCGACAACCTGCGATCTACAGTAACTCGGCACTGTTCATTGAACTTCTTATATCTATTAACACTT
Organism: Raddia guianensis; assembly: GCA_036346415.1. Classification (NCBI taxonomy): domain Eukaryota; kingdom Viridiplantae; phylum Streptophyta; class Magnoliopsida; order Poales; family Poaceae; genus Raddia; species Raddia guianensis. Next base: position 62,769,713 of record CM070534.1, read on the forward strand.
CATACCATATCCAACTTACACGAAACAAATTTTAAAATTCATGTAAAATCCTAACGAACCCATTTTTGAAACCTTCAATTTTTTATTTTTTTTTAATTTTGAATTTACACTTGAATTTAAATTTGAAATTTTGAAATTTTGAATTTTGAATTTCGAAAATTCAAAGTTTGAAAAATGGGTTCTTCAGGATTTTACATGAATTTTAAAATTTGTTTCGTATAAATTGGACATGGTATAAAATATTAAACTTCCAATTTTTGAATTTTGAATTTACACGAAAATTATATGTCTAATATTTCATACTATATCCAATTTACACGAAACAAATTTTAAAATTCATGTAAAATCCTGAAGAACCCATTTTTCAAACTTTGAATTTTCGAAATTCAAAATTCAAAATTCAAAATTTCAAATTCAAATTCAAGTGTAAATTTGAAATCCAAAATTCAAAAAAATTTAAAAAAATTGAAAGTTTCAAAAATGAGTTCTTTAGGATTTTACATGAATTTTAAAATTTGTTTCGTGTAAGTTGGATATGGTATGAAGTGTTAATAGATATAAGAAGTTCAATGAACAATGCCGAGTTAGTGTAGATCGTAGGCTGTCGCTCCTTCAAGGCACGAATCGCTGCCTGTATCTCCTGCGTCCGTCTTCTCACCAAGCTACGTTCACCCAAAGTGCGACAGGGTACCTGTCACGAATTCAAAGTGCGACCGACGCCTATTTGTGCATAAATTTCAATCCGACGTATAATTTTGCATAAACGAATAAAAATAAATATAAAAAATTAAAAATTCCTTTTCGAGTGATCTCAAATTTGCTACAGTAATACATGGTGAAAAGAACAAGGCCTTAATTTGCTCTTCATTTGTGTGAACGAGTATCCCGTGCCATTGCTGATGCAATTGTAAATAAGCTTATCTAATATTATTTTAAAATAATGGAATATGATTTCGGTATCTTTTTTTTTTTTAGATAATTTCGGTATCTATGCACACAACCACGTACAAGGGTCTATAAAATAGTTCAACACGCTGCCATGCATGAAAATAAAGGGAGTGACCCACACATAAGTTGAGCCAAAAACAAGGTTTGAAAACAAGCCAAATATAACCTATTACTCACTCTGTTATGAAATAGTAGTCGTTTTAAATATTGACACAATATCCAAAGTACAACTTTAACCATAAAGAACTTTTAAAAATTTATTTATAATGCATGAAAGTTATAATATTATGAATGTCCTTTTTTTATGTTCTCAACCTAAATAGATTAAAAGTTCTTTATAGATAAAGTTTTATAACTTTGACTTAGAACAAGTTTAAAACGACTACTATTTCCTAACAGAGAGAGTATTAGTTTTCCATCCATGATCGGCGGGGAACTCCATTATTTCTTTCAAAAGATAAGTACTCCATTATTGGGCTAATATGATCTAATGGACCAAAAAGCATGTCTGCTTGTAACTTTTGAATTTTGAGCATCCCCAGCAGGGCCTTCAAATTTCCCTCTATCGCCACAATAATTCTTCGATGGCTACTACGGTCTGACTCACCTCACATGGACCAAGTTCCCTCCTATTGTATTTGAAAATTTTTGAAATAGAGGCCATTTTAGGGGGTGTGATGGGGATGCTCTTATGACCGTTTATCTGCGCCAAACCCTTTGTCCTTTTTAAGTTATTTCTCGAATATATTGAAGTGGTTTTTCAGTGCTCCCGAAACCTAGTCAAACCAAACTTTCCAAATTCTGGAACCCACAATTTAAGGCCCTCAGAGTGCAGTATTCCAGCCATTCAGCCGTCAAACACTCAAACACTCGGAGATGCTTACGTATTCGAAGGTGAAAAATGAAGTAGCGAGGAATTGATAAAAGCTCAATAAAAGAAACACGCTTGCTTTCATCTTGAAGCTTGGCATATACACAAGAGATCATATACAGATCAAAACAGTAGTAAAAGGTATACAGAAGATAGGGTACGTACGTAGGAAGAAATTAATTGTCATGCAATCCATCCTTATCTACAAAGATAGAGATGTACGGTTGACTCACCCTCTTCTTGACACGTATAAATCACTGTTCTTGCAACAGTGCCTCCCAATCAGCCGTTCGATCGCGACCAATAGGCGGATCCGGCCGTCCTTTTAAACATTACCTATAAAAAGAATTTTACTATCGCTAGCAAAGCAATGCGCACAGCTTGTTCGGTTGGTCACGGGTGCAGCAAAGCATTTCTCATCTCATTTTCCCTAGGCCTTGGCAGCACATGGTAGCTGCTCACTTGGACTCCAGGCTTCTCCTTAGCGTCCAAGCACTTGGGAGGTGCTGTGTTTGAATCCCAGCCACCTCATGTCACTTTTTTTTAGATTTCTTTTTTGATTTCTTTCAGCACAAAAAAGTTTCAAAAGTGGGGAAAAATAATAAAAGGGGTCACTTTTTTTCCCAGGTTTCCTTTTTTATTTCTTCTAGCACAAAAAGCTTTAAAAGCAAGGGAAAAATAATAAAAGGGCATAGTATGATGATAAGGGTACACAAAGGAGCTAGCCATTTCTAGGAATCCTCGGGTTTAATTTGGTAATGAATTAAAAATAATTTATCCTTTGCTTTTGTTCTAGGTTTTTTTGCGGTGAACTTAAAAAATTCTAAAAAAAACTTACCAGAATAAAACCACAATTTCATGGCAATGTTTTAAAAAATTACCCGCCAAAAAAAAGACTGAAAAATACAAATCTGAACTATATTTTTATGATAGAGGCTCATAAAAATAGTATTCAAATATCGTTGTACATGTATGGGTGCCTTTTATTGAGCCATAGTTTTAATTATATCTAATAGAATGGTGAACCGGTAATTATGCTCAACGTCACTAAGTCTCTGTCGTTATGTTTTATGGGTCCCTTTTTGTTCATTCCTACACATTATGTTTAATTTATTATTGCTCTGCATAGCTATACTTCACAAATTTCATCAAATCTATTTTACCTACAGAAACTTCATGTTAATATTTGAATGGAGAGAAGCTAGCAAATAGCGGTAATAGAATCAGAGTATGTTGAAGTCCTTTTAGACCAGGAGTCTTTTGTGATCACTTTTTTCTTATTGTATATACACATAATACGTTGTATCAAAATACTTTCAAATACGAATCTAACTATATCACATGCATAACATTGAAATATTTGTTTCTAGCATAATTATTAGTCAAACGTTCTAAACATTGACTTTCTAAAATACACGCACGGCTTACATTTTAGAACGGAGGGAATGGAGGGAGTATATTTTTATTGGCTTTATGTCTCGCGCAACGCGCGTCGGGGTGGTAAGCTAGTTTGCTAAAAAGTTAAGTTAATTAGCTGAGCTAGGGTGAGAATAAAGCTGCAAGCCTGCAAGTCAATAAAACGGCAGATAAATGTAGAGAAAGGCGAATAGATTATTTACAGAGAAAAAGATGAAGGCAAAAACAGTGTTACATATATAACGACCAAAGTACGAAGAAAGCTGTGGTAGAATTGATCTTGAGATATAAACGGCAAGCGAGAGATGCACGAGAATACTAGAAGTGGAAAATTCCTTGTAGTAATCTAGTATCTAGTATAAAGGTAGCCCTTTTGCTTTTACCAAGTTGGGAGTAATTTTGTGCCTAACGAGAGAGGCATCTTATCTTTCACACCGTATATTCATCATTTCGTCTGTTTTATATAGAACTACGTGTACATTTTCGGTTGTTCTTACCGTCCTCAGTACCCTTCGGTATCTTTTCGGTATCTTTCATCAGAATTGTCTTTGTCTCAGATCTAATAGCTATGTGATGAAGTTGGTACCTCTTGATTCTAGGACCAAATATGTGAATTTACCACCGTTGTTGGTGAAATCGTGAGCGCCACCACTACCGCCGTCACGCTCTTGCGTGAGCGCGTCACCGCCACTGACGAGCTTGTGTGCATGCCGCCGCCATCGCCACTGATGTTCTTATGCACGTAGTACCTTGAATTTGAGTGTAAGATCGGTTTGACCATGGTTTGTTGTAATCATGTCGGTAAACAGGTGCATCATGTTAATTCTAAAATAATAAAAATTTCCATGTTAATAAAAATATGAAAAAAATCTCATATTAATTGAAGAAGAAAAGAAAAAATATTTACATCGTCGATTATAGTAAATCATATTATAACAGCTTATATTGTTTTAAAAAAGAGTCCATACATACTATATTGTACAATAAAATAATAAAAGTTTAGAATAAACATAATACAAATAAGAGTACATGTCATGTTAAAAAAAAAACCTCGTACCAACTACAATAAAATAATAGAAATTTAAAATAAAAAATAAGACTTGTATTAAAAGAAAGCCTTATATCAGCTATGATAAAAAGTTATATGAATTAATAAAAAAAAAGTCCATGACATGTTACATATTGACACAAATTTTGTAGTGTAAATGCGCAGGACATCCTGCTCATTATATTTTTATATATAAAGTAGAGTTAAATAGAACCGCCACATTATCTTAAAATACTATAAAATTTTAAATTAATCATTAAGAAAAGGAAAAATCTACACCATCGGTTATTGTTTTTGATCCGTTAATTGTGAGGAAAAATCTCTTTTTTTGGTCTTCTAGTTCGTTTATTTCAAATTATTGCTTAAACCGTAGTGCTATCCTTGTCTGGGGGTTCTTAATCTGAACAGGCCCAGCCTAATTAAGATCCTTAATTAACCCTCACAGTTTGTCCCTGCTCTGCTGAATTTGGAAAAGAAGTAGTTTTTATCCGATGGTATCACTTCGTTGTAGCGCAATTAATACCCGCTTATTTTAGTAATTCACATATGTTTGTCTTCAGTGGCAAATTTTTAGGGCGTGGGCAAAAAATTAAATACGTGACCAAAAAAAAAAATTAACTTTTCTAATCAAAATATTTCTTTTTAACATTCTAATGTATACATCATCCTGAACTTAAAAGTAAGCTCAAATTACACAAAATGGTTGCAATAAAAGGTTTATGAAATGAAAATGTCCCTATCTTTATTTGTTGCAAAAATATTGTAATGTCATGAGATAATATGTAATGTATAATTTATGTCGTAGTAAACTTAAAAGCAAGCTTCAATTGAATATAATGATTAAAACAGGATCTCAAATAATATAAAGGGAATAATATATTTATACTATTACAATGTTATTGTGCTATAACATGTGTTAAAATCTACACCATATAACATAAATATAGAATCATCTATATAAATATATTTCCAATTTAGATCTTTCTACCTAATTATCTAATATCTAGACAATTCTTTACTTATCCATGAAAGGTAATATTTATGATAAAAAAGCATCTAGATGTTCTAAATACTTTGATGCTAAACATTTTCTATCGTCTTTATATATTATTCATATTATAAAATTATAAACTTTTAATAGAATTTTTAAAATATGTTTTGCTAATTCTTGTCACTTTGATATTTTATATTAGTTTTCTAATTGGGGTCCGGTCGTATTATTTTATTTTTGATTATTTCATATCCATCTACTTTTTATACGTAACTTTCTTTATTTATGTTCAATAAAAATAAAACTTCACGAACGATCATGATTTATAACGTGCTAATAGAACATGCTTATTATGTTCACTAGATAAAAAAATAAAAATAATTAAAGAAAAATGACAGGATGGTGGCCACACTTATAACGAGCATCTATAGCATATATAAATCGTTTACCCATATGAAGTTGAGGTTAGACACATGTAAATCAAAATCTAAAGTTAAGCAGTGAGTACGTTGTCGATTGCGGACGTGGATATGCTCAGACTTAGCTTGAGCAAAAACATTGAATAGCATAGATGGCCTAGTCCTCTTCTTGCCCATATGGGTTAACAAATGGGTTGATTATGATTGATAGGGTAGTAGACTATGTCATACTTTATTCTAATTTTTTCTGAATATGGTAGAAAAGAATCGAGTTCGACACGGAGGTTGGCATACGTCAACATCACCAGCGACGACGGCGCGATAAGCTACTGGTGTTAGAGCACCTCCCCAACAAACAGCTTCATGGCATCGCAGGATCTACTCCTCAGGATTGGTTCAGTCATCATCTAAATCTCTTTTTTTTTGCGCACGACCAGTTTGCCATTTACATGTTGCAATTCTGCTAGCAAAATAAAACAAGAAAAGTACAGACTTTATGTACATGTCAGATTTTTACCAGATTCAAACTACAACAAGAAGAATACAAAGAGCCGGTAAAAAAATGCAACACAAATTAGCAGGTACATCTGCATCAGCATTTTTACATGTCAGCAAGAATTTTAGGCATTCAAACTTATCAATAACAGAACATAACACCATGATTATGGGTACTTAAAAAGAAACAATGTTTTGCGAATAGAGGTGACCTGACACCGGCATGGACAGGAGGCGGCAGGCGGCACACGGAGGGTCGGCGCTCGGCGAAGGTGCCGCGCGAGCGACGACGAAGGGGCGACACACGGAGGTGGTGAGCGGCGCGTGAAGGGGCCATGCGGGCAGTGCATGGAGGGGCAGCAATTAGCAAAGGGGAGGCGTAGTCGACATCGGAAGGGTGGTGCACGGAGGCGGCAGGGTAGGGATAGGAGATGGTGGGTGACGCACGGAGGGGCGACGCTCGGTGAAGTGACGGCATGGGCGACGACGAAGGGACGATACACAGAGGGGCGGTGCGGGCGACGGTGGATGGGCGGTGGGGCGACGCACGGAGGGGACATGTGTCCTTTATAGATAAGGCTGCAGATACTTAGTTTCTTAAAATATCTCATGTACCCATACCCGGATCAACCGGGTATTTGTCCGAATATTTATCCAACCTGTATCTGAATATATACTACTATCCGATAATATCCATATATGTACCCAACACCAAACTCTTCGTCCTCGAATCTGTTTTTCTGACAAAATCTAAACCAGAACCGAATCGAACAAAGGTTTTTTTATAAAGGATTTTTTCATGAGTGCCATTCCAAAGATCTGATTCTTCAGTTTTGCCATTACAAAGTCATATTATTTTAGATGCCATTATTTTTCCAACAATCTATCAAATATGCCATTTTTGAGTTTTTTTGGGTATTTCCATCTTATACGGGAGCCGGATATGTAAAAAATATGGCCTCCAACATGTGGGGCCCACTTGTCATCCTCTCTCCCTTCTTCTTCCTCACACCTCACGTTGTTGTGCACCTCGCGCTGCCGCCGCCGCTGCACCTCACGCCGCCGTTGTCACGCCTTCGCTGTCAATGCCCCTCGCGCTGCCGCCGTCACTAGAGCTCGCCGCTGCCGCCGTTGCTGATGGAGGACAAGCTGCGTGTGGACGGCGACGAGCTACGCTGCGGCGATGGAGGATCCGACCTTTGGATGCTGAGATCGACGAGCTCCTGAATGGCGACGTCGAGGGCGCGACGCTGGGTCTTGGGGCGCGAGCAGCTTGAGCTCCTGTGCGACGTGGACACCCCATCCAGCCTTGAGATCTAGCGCGTAGAGGTGGCACACTGCGTCGTCGACGGCCTTCCTGTCGGTGCCCCCCGCGGCGGCGTAGACGTCAGCGAAGCGACGCATGGTGCGGTGCTTGAGGTCGCGATGGAGGACGACGGCAATGGAGCTCAAGCTCGCACGACACGGTGGCAAGCTCCAGCGATGGCGGCGGTGAGCTCAGGCGACAAGCTTCGGCATGGTCCGGTGAGAGAGATCAGTGGAGGAAAGAGGAAGCAGTGGAGAGGAAGAAGATGAAGGTGAGAGGATGACATACGGGCCACGCCTGTCGGAATTATATTTTGATTTCGTGTACGTCGTAAATCCTCCGAAATGCCTGAAAATTGCATGGGTGAAATTAGATTGAAAAGATAATGGCATCTAAAATAATATGCAATTTGCATACATGAAAAAAATCCTTTTATAAACCATTCCGTGCTGCTCATCACCAAAGACACCAACCCACGCTGCGTTGCTGCTGCCTCCTGGAGGGCTGCGTGCTGGTTCGCTGCTCCGCCCTGCTCCGCCTCCGCCTCCGCCTCCGCTCACGGCCACGCGTGCGACCGCGGCAGGCCGGCGTCTAGCCGCCGCTCCCCTCTCGAGACCGCTGCGCTGCCTTCTGCGGTTCTCTCCTTCCCCAGCCTCGTCTCCCTTCCTCCCTCTCTCTTTGGTACGTTTTCCCCGATTTTGCGAGTTCGGATTTGATACACAGTCGATCTAATGGTTTGTTTTTTCATAAAAATAAAATATTCTCCATAACAACGAAAGTTTAAGAAACATTAGTTTGTTTTCAGGATTTTGTTTGTGAATTTCCCCTAATTTTGGACTTGAAACCTACATTGTTGATGATACTTGGCATCCGCGGGAGCCCGGGTAGTTGCCTTCCCTGCCCGGGCGGTGGATCCGCCACTGTTTTTCTTGAATCTTGATCAGCTTCTGGACACTGGTGCTGTTTAATAATCCTTTATTAACCTGAAATACACATAGCTATGCTGATTATGCTCTGTGATCAAACACCCCGTTCTTTTCTTTTATCTGTTTTTTTCTTTTCTTTTGCATAATCTAAGTAGTGGTCATCTAATGCTTCCAGTTTTTCTTGGCATAATTCAGGTGCACTGGTAGGATGTATCGGGTTAAGAGCGAGGATGACTGCGAGATGATCCAGCAGGACCAGATGGATTCGTCGGCAGCCGACGACGGTAGCGGCGGGGGGTCGCCGCAGAGGGGCGGCGGGCCGCCTCTGAAGAAAGGCCCCTGGACATCGGCGGAGGACGCCATCCTGGTGGACTATGTCAAGAAGCACGGCGAGGGGAACTGGAACGCGGTGCAGAAGAACACCGGCCTGTTCCGGTGCGGCAAGAGCTGCCGCCTCCGGTGGGCGAACCACCTCAGGCCGAACCTGAAGAAGGGGGCCTTCACTGCCGAGGAGGAGAGGCTCATCATCCAGCTCCACTCCAAGATGGGGAACAAGTGGGCTCGGATGGCTGCTCATGTAAGTGCGGCGCTACGTTGATTCCATGCTCTGCCAATCTACACACACGGTATTCCGAATTGACTTGCTGCTGCTGTGCTTCTCTTGGGACTTGATGGATTGCGTCATACTAACATGGGGTTAAAGTTTTGATTTTTATTCTATGTGATCGTTAGATTAGATCTTCGAATACATGCACTTTTCAATTCAATATGTCTTGTACGCGTGGTTGGTAATCAAACTTCTTGAAGGATAATTTATTTTTTTTGTTAAATAAAGTATTTTGTTTCACCACTTCACGTAATGGAACTGAATCTTTCTTGCCCTTACTTTACTTACTGTTTTTCTTGAAACATTTGATTAGATGATTTTCAGTCCAAGTCAGAAAGTTACAAATTTTTTCTTTTTTTAGTTGAATTTGATGATTATCTAAAGGACCATTGTGTTGATACTTACTCAAGCCCGAACTCTATGAAAACCCCACGTTCATAACTTGAGTTACAATATTGCTTGTTAGTGTTACACTCTTGTATGGACGTAAACGTGGTCATTTAGAGTAATGATAGGGATACTTCATATGACCATCAAAGAATGGATGCTGTGTTCATCTCTACTTACTGAAAACAAGGTGGCCTAACATTTAAAGGTTGAAGCTTTTTTAGTATATCCATGTATGCCTTAAATATGCAATCCATTCTGGACTTTGACTGCGTTAAAAAGGGGTTAATCTATTTTGGTGTGACCAAGTTGCACTGTTTTCTTCGCGAGTTCTATAGAGTACTAATCTAAATCTACTCCCTCCGTTTTTCTATTTTTATTGTAAAGCATATAGTTTGAATGGTCTTGTTTGAAAATATAAGGCGTGCATGCGAATTTATTGATGTTTTTTCTTGTGTACCCTTATTTATTGCACACTTATGAACAACTATCTCACATTATGTATTCTCTCATATTTCCAACACATCTATTACATGGGTAGCATGATCATTTTCTCTTAACATTCTTTTGATTTCACAGTCTTCTTAATCTATGTGTCAATTTAAAATACACCTTATATAAAAAAACATAGGAAGTAGTAACGTTGTAATTTTACTATATCATGACACATTATTCAGATACTTTTTCATCACCATTAATATGTACTTGCTGCAATTTGTTAGGACATGAGCCCTAGAAGGCTAGAACTGATAGTGACTTGACTGAAAAATAGGCTATTATGTTGAAATGTTTCTTGTACCTCATGAAGTCCTGTTAGTTTTATTTTATTAAAAGAACTGAATACTTTGCACAATTTTAGCCTCTATATTGTGCTGTTATTTTTATTAACCATGAGGTCCTCTTCTCAGTTGCCAGGGCGTACTGATAATGAAATCAAGAATTACTGGAATACTCGAATAAAGAGATGTCAGCGGGCTGGCCTACCCATCTATCCTGCTAGTGTATGCAATCAATCCTCAAACGAAGATCAGCAGGGCTCCAATGATTTTAACTGTGGTGATAATCTGTCCAATGATCTTCTGAATGGAAATGGCCTTTATCTACCAGATTTTACCTCTGACAATTTCATTGCTAATTCAGAGGCTTATGCGCAACAGCTTTCAGCTGTTTCAATTAGCAATTTGCTTGGCCAGAGCTTTGGATCAAAAAATTGTTGCTTCATGGATCAAGTAACCCAAGCAGGGATGCTAAAACAATCCAACAGTGTACTCCCTGCATTGAGCAATACCATCAACGGTGTGCTCTCCTCTGTGGATCAAGTAAGTCAAGCAGGAACGCTTAAACAATCTGATAGTTTACTTCATGGATTGAGCGATACCATCAACGGGGTGCTCTCCTCTGTGGATCAGTTCCCAAATGACTCTGAGAAGCTCAAGCAGGCTCTGGGTTTTGACTATCTCCATGAAGCCAACTCTAGCATCAAGATTATTGCACCCTTTGGGTGTGCACTTACTGGCAGCCATGCCTTTTTAAATGGCAACCTCTCTGCTTCTAGGCCCACTAATGGTCCTTTGAAGATGGAGCTCCCTTCACTCCAAGATACTGAATCTGACCCAAATAGCTGGCTCAAGCATACTGTGGCCCCTGGAATGCAGGCCACCGAGTTAGTTGATCCCTACCTGCAATCTCCGACAGCAACCTTGTCAGTGAAATCTGAATGCGCGTCACCAAGGAACAGTGGTCTTTTGGAAGAGTTGATTCATGAATCTCAGGCACTAAAATCTGGGAAGAACCAGCATCCATCTGTTAGAAGTTCAAGCTCATCTGTTGGCACGCCATGCGATACTACGGTAGTTAGCCCAGAGTTTGACCTCTGTCAGGAATATTGGGAAGAACATCCCAGTTCATTCCTGAATGAATATGCTCCATTCAGGAGTAACTCACTCACTGAATCCACCCCTCCTATTAGTGCTGCATCAACTGACATGTTTCAACTCTCCAAAGTATCTCCGGGTAGGTACATTTAAATTCCCTATCCTTTCTTCCAAGTGTTTCAGATATTTATGGCATGTTCGTTTGCAGCACAAAGCCCTTCGCTGGGTTCTGCAGAGCATTCGGTGGAGCCTCAATATGAGCCCAGGGCTGGAGACACTTCACCCCATCCTGAAAATTTCAGGCCAGATGTGTTATTCTCTGGGAATTCAGCTGATCCATCCACTTTCAACAACGCCTTAGCAATGCTTCTGGCCAACGACATGAATTCTGAATGCAAACCTGATCTCGGTGACAGAGTTGCATTCAATTCTTCCTCGTGGAGCAACATGCCACATGCCTGTGAAATGTCGGAATTCAAATGAATTCCTTGTTGTTTGTCGTCATCTTGAAGGAGATTCTTCGCATCGTTCGTGCCGATTGGTCTAAGGTTAATTTCAAGGAAGACATCGTTGATTGTAACGCTGCATTACCGACCTGCCCTTGATGGCATGCTGCAGCTATCAGAGGTTCTCTCCATGCAACTAGCTCTTTTGTCCAATAAAGTTCATGGAGCATAAGCAGGTTGTTTTTTTGGTTGATTTGTGTTAGAGAACCCCTTTTTTGTCATCTCAATGGCCAGGATTATGTTGGAAATTCTTCGTGTTTTTTGTTTGAACAATTTTAGATGAGTTGTCATTGCTTCTGGTGTTGTACTGCCTTTCTCGAATATTTACCCCTGATAACAAATTGTTGCAATATGGTCTGTCACAGCTATACGAATATCTGCAGCCTGCAAGCCTGGTAAATTTTTGAACTCAAATGTAGCCACCTAATCGATATATACCTGCAACATTTGTAGTAACTAGTAACCTAGATCAGGGAAAACAGCAGTCTTGTGCCTCCAGTTTTGGCTTTGGAATCTGCTTGCTTCAAGCCGTGGCTGAATGAAAAGGCGAGGCAAGGCTCCTGCCTATGGTATGGTTTCGAGACAAGATCTGCGCTGTGGGTGGTCTGCAGTTTCTGCAGCTAATTAAAACCCCGCCAGATCGTGTCTGGTACACTCTTAGCAGCCAACATTCTGCTTTGAGTACGAGGCTGAAGATCTGCAGGATCGATTGCCATGACCTAGCTAGCCAGCCGTGCTCCTAGTCGAGCCTCACTTGACCTTGCCTATCGTACGCCCAGTACAGGCTGCACGGAGTACTCAAATGACAAGCCCTACCCCAGTAGTGTCCAAGCAAGCAGCTTGCCATGCTCCCAAGAGGCCAAGAGACCAAGAGGCTTTAGCGGATCATACGGTACGCGCGGAGCCGTACGAGGTTTTTTTATTTTCAGATTCCGGAGCTGCCTAACACTACGTATGCACCGTGCTTCTCCGAAAAACTAGAGCAGAGCAAAAGAAACAGAGCAGCAACGCCATTAGCTTCCAAGCTTCAACAATGGCAGCCGTTTTATGAAATTGTGACACCGTCCTCTCCATCTTTCTCCAGCCACTTGAAGGAGGAGGAGGCAGAGAGAAACATGAGAGCGCCGTAGTGAGGAAGACTCGGCATCTTGATATATATTCTTTAAAATTCACACACCATGACATCTCTTGTGACTAGTATGAAAGACCACATGCATGTAGACCGGCGGTTGGAGTTGATAAATCTTGAAACGCGAATTTTTTACGTCTCCCGCGATCGCTGGCATGCCCCACGAGGCCACGACGTCGTGCCGTGCCGCTCAGCGCTCATCACGCGGTGTGCGTGCGCGGCATGACTCCGAGCCGTCCTTCCCCTGTAGCTATCCAAGGTTTTTTTTTTGTTTTGGGGTGGCCGAACGAACGTCTCGGCAGCGGCTACGACTCTCAGTGCACGGACGAGACGGAGCGCGCGCGCTCGCACGAACGCTGCTCCGTGTCCGTGCGGCACCCGCGATTCGTCAAGCTCGTGGTCGTGGTGGTGATGTACACGAGTGCACGTACTCGAGCGGTCGATCGATCGCGCCACGCCGCGGTGCCGGCAAAGCTCCGACATGTACACAGCATGGCAATGGCAGGGCCGAATCCTCCACCGTAATAGGACCGAGACGCAGCTGTGAGGTCGGACTATTTAGCGAAGCACGGTGACTACTGGCTGACCGTAGGTAAATGGTTTTATTCGTTTTGCCAACTTACTCCCTCTGTCCTACAAAGAGTGCATTTTTAGTGTTCAAAAATTATCTCACAAAGAATGCATGTTTAGACGTGGGGCCCATCAAAGAAGACACAACCCATTAACTCCCCCACTCCCATCTTTCTCTATATCCGTTCCCCACCAAAGGAGACGCATGCACATTTAATTATTTTAGGAACCAAAGCAACAGCACGCTTATGCATGTAATTAATTAGGGACAGATTAGTCATTTGACTTTCACACTAATCTATCTGAAAAAACCAGAAATGCGTTCTTTGTAGGACAGAGGGAGTATCATTTAGTTTTTCACTTTTGCGAATCATTAGACGAATTGTTTTAGAAAAAATCTCGGTCAATTTTCTCACATATCTAGATGCTTTCGTTGGATTTTTTATGTCTTATGCAGATATCTGATCTACGGTACAGAAAATTGACCGATGTCAAGCTAGTCTCTTAGTCATCACATAATTAATAGTAATAGTTTAACCAACTTTTACCCAGTTCAGCCACCTCGAACGTGCTCTTTTACCAATCGCTCCCTGCCACCTGGGCCCGCCCGTCAGCCATGCAGCCCCGGGCGGCGGCGGCACGCGATGCCAGCAGAGAGACAGAGAAGCCGGGGCCACTCGTTCCGCTTTCTGCCACTGCCCCGGCCGCTTTTCCCTTCTCTTCTTCCCCGGGCGATCGCCGCCGCCCTCCACGCCGAGCTGCCAACTCCGGCTCGAGGTTGCCCGCCGAAAGTGGCAGCCCAAGGTCGCACTGTCTTCCCGCTCCACGCCGCACGGGCACGCACACATCCTGGCGCAGTTTCACGCTTTCTTTTACGCCACTGATTTGACCCGGCGATCTCCCCATCCTCCCTTTTTTTTCCCTTCCCTGCCCCTTGACCCTCATCGCTCTGCGTTGCATATCTACTAGCGCAGCACAGCGTGCGCACGGGGTTTCGGTTATTTCGTTTGTTTCCTTCTGCTTCTTGGAGCTTTTCACCCATCCCGCTCGGTCTCGAGTCTTGACGCACGCCCAACCGCCTCCCCAAAGGTGCGTTCTTTCGGATGCTGCTATCCAACTCTGTGCTGCTCTGTTCTTACTTCTGTAGCTGCTTGATGCTCCTTTCGTTCGATGAAAAAAAAAACAGAGGATTTTAATTGTGTGTTCGAGGTCTTAGCGGGGAAGATCTGCCCGCCCCTTGCTCGATCGGCGGTCAAGGTGCTGGTATTTTAGTAGTTTGCTCTAGGGGCTTCTTGGTCATGGCCAAGATCAGAATCCCGGGTTGGGTTTTAGGCTTTTAGGTTATGGAATTCGAATCGCAAGCTTTTCGGGTGTTAGCATCCTCGTTACTCATGGTGTGTTGTTCGGATCATTAGTTGTAAGGCTGGATTTGTACTTCTGGCTATGAACTATGAAGTGCTTGCTAGCTTGTTCTATGGACATCTTGTCGCGGTCAAATATCAGCTATTTCCCATCAAATTTAGGATTTAGCTTCTGCAGTTCAAATCTGAAGCTTTTGGAATGTTAGTATCTTTATCACCGATATTCTAGTGCTTTGCTTGTTAATTGCATACGGGATTTGTTCTTGTGCTAGAGTAATATGATCTAATTTAATTACCATTTGATCAGCATGGCTAGGACCATCAGCATTATCCCGGTTGTCTAAAATTATAAATAAGACTAACATAGAATTGTTAAGCTAGCAAAACACATTTTCCCAAAATCCTATATGTGTATTAATCAATCTAAATAATGCTACTTTGTTTTACTAAACTAACAGGTCTTCTTTATGTATTTCTTATGCTAGGTTTGTATTGGAGGCTGTGAGGGTTCATGTCATGGCAGTAGAGGCAAAACAAGTTGCTTTATATATTAAGAAAATTTTGAGGACCGCCATTACAAAATGCTGCAAATGTGTTTTTCAACATCCAATCCTTTTCAGTTTGGGTGTTCTTCTCTTTTTATTGTACAGATCTACACCAGGATTCTTTGGTTTCCTACTTTCTTCTTCTCCTGTAATTGTATGCACCACTATTCTTCTTGGAATCCTACTAAGTTATGGGGACACTAACCTTCCTGAGATTGATAAAGTTAACAAGATCACTCCAATCATTTCAACTTTTGAGGTTGGAAATTCTTCAAGTGATATTAATGATTTTAACATTGGAGAAAAACAGGCATTTTCTGTGACAGAAATCAGGAATAGTGCAACAGATTTCAAAGAGAGGGAAACTAAACTGACAGATTCTTTCAGAGAGAGGGATGGCGAACATGTTGACCTGGATGATGATGTCCCTCTTCTGAGCAGAGTCGATGAAGTATATGAGAGATTTGATTGCCGCAGCATTCCTAGGGCATTAACTCCATTTCCTTCTATGACCAATTTTCAACAAGAGGTTTGGATTGGACATGACTGCAATTTTAATCAGGAAAGAGAATCCAAAGATTTGTTTTTCCTGAAAGATAAGGCCGATAGGCGCACTAGCCTGTTGGAGGGTTCCCTGAGTGGTGTGAATGAGAAAAATGCATCATGTGCCATGTTTTCGTCCAGTCAGAATGTTACTAAACATGGTGAAATGGAGGAAAGGCTGAATCAAGAAATAGTACATATAGACTCAGGAGCTAGAGTGAAAAATATTTCTGAAGAGAAGTCGATGGAAGGGATAGCTGGAACTAGTAGACCAGCTTGTGCTATTTCTGTAAATCAGAGTGAAAAGCTTAATGAGATTAATGTTGATGCTAGAAAGGCTATTGAGGACAACCTACTTGATTCTTCTCTTGGTTCACCATGGGCAAGAGTTGGCAGTCAGGATGGTTCGTCTGGTTTTGACTCGGATCAGGCTGAGAGTTCTTCTCCTGATGCTTCCATGACTGACATTGCTCCAGTTCTCGATGAGATTGACCTTCTGTTGGGTGCTGATTTTACTCGTCTGGATCCCATTCCTAAGGATGGTTCAGATACCGATTCACATGTATCCTCACAGGATCATCAAACTGATGATGATAGTAATGATGAGGCTGACAACAATGATGTTAAAGATAATGTTGAGGATAAGAAAGATGAAGTGAAGGGAGCTGCATTTATTTGGACAGCAGATGATGAAAAGAATGTGATGGACCTTGGATATTCTGAGATGGAAAGGAACCGCAGGTTGGAGATTTTGATGGCTAGGCGAAGATCCAGGAAGAACATAAGATTTGATATTGACAATTACTTGATAGATATGGATAGTAATGATGCTGGGAGGAGTATAGATGATTTATCATGCTTTCGCATACAAGTGCCACATATTTCTGTGCCAAGGAGGAATCCATTTGACCTTCCTTATGATCCTGAAGAAGCAGCTATACCTGGCTCAGCTCCTTCAATCCTGCATACACGGAAGAACACGTTTGATCTTCCTGTTGAGAAGTCCAGTGACAGTAGCATCTCTTCTCATGATAATTTAAGCCCAGAAGAATCATTTAAAACTTCTCATCATGACATATTCTTCAGAAGGTATGACAGCTTCAACTTTGGAAGTACAGATGCTAACCAGGAGAGACGCTATTCTAGATTCAAGCCATATTTTGTCCCTGAGTCAGTGGAAGGGAGCACAAGTAATCTCCAAAGGCAGTTCAGTGATAAAAGTGAGTCTAAATTGAGTTCTGTTACTGAATCTGATATTATTTCTTCAGTTGCCGATCAGGAAGATCACAAAGGCCTCGATGAAAAAGATTTGCATGTGGAGCATAGATCATCAGCTCTTCCAGGACAAGATAGTGATCTTGCAGATGCTGGAAGCGAATGCTCAGATGGTATAAACTCTGTGGATGTTGAACTAGACCACAGTGACATTGATGATCGTGAGCTTGCTCTGCAGCACTTTGTTTTTGAAAGATCACAAGAAAGAGAAGCATATCTTGCCTCGACTATAGGAAAGGGTCATGAAGAAGATTGCATGCTCGAGCCAGCTGGGAACTCCATGACGCCACCTCGTCCAGTTGCTGACCTGCTTCGCTGGGAAGATGGAGATGGTATGCATGTTTTATCTGACCACTTTGTTTATTTTTGAGCCAAACTACTTTGTTTATTAGCTGAATGCCTGTTCACTGTTTTATTTGAACCACATGCTATTGTGCAGGTGAAAGCAGCATTGGTCCTATTTCTTCTCTTGAGCCCAACACAGCAGTTGGATTCTCAGAATGGGTTTCATCTCCCAGGCCAGCTGAAGAGCAGTCAAGATTAGGGGGCATTCAGGAGTATCTTTACACTGAAGTCGCATCAACTTCAGACACAATTGTTCTTGGTGCAAGCAATGTAGCTGAGCAAGCTGGAAATGCTGATTCCATTTCCTATTCAAACAATGAGATGCCACTACATAACTTGATTCATGGGTCTATGGAGTTGCCATCTGAATTTAGCACAGTAACATTACCCGTAATATCTAGGGATCTACACCCTATACCTGAGGAGAGGGTTGTTGAGAACTTCAATATGCAAGAAAAGCATGAATCAGAGATATTTACCGATCCAGGAACTGCCTTGACTGGCTTGCATGTAATTGAAGAGCACTTCAATCTTGGATCGGAAGGAAGCCCGAGCTCTGCAGCTGTTTCCTCGTGTCCTCCTCAAGCAAGTCATACCATCCAATCTCCATTAACTGGGCCCACAGAGATCTCAAATCCATTCTTTTCCATGGCTGCTGGACATAACAAGGTGGATATAGTTGAGATGAAGGAAGAAAGGGCTGTGGGATATTTATTTGATTCTGATGATGAAGCTGATAAAATCTATCCAGACCCTATAGAGGACAATGTAATTGATGAAAGTTTTCTGTCAGAACTGGATGAGGTGGGAGACTTCCGGGTAGAACCAATGAGACTGGATCAGCATGTACCTGATCTTGGCACCCTTACCGATAACCCTCCTGCCAATGGTGTAGCAGCAAACTCCTTGATTGCCCCACAGGCTTCCGGCAGCATCTACCTGGCGATGTCAGGTGCCAGTTCGTTAGACTCTGGGGAGCAATCTCCACTGGATAACGACCTAAATGGTGTTGACCCTGAGTTTGGCTGGTCGTTACAAGCATCTCATGATGACCCTGAGCAGACTGTCTACAATCCTCGGCGACGGATTCTTGAGACAAGTCCTTTTGAAGCAATGAATGCTGAGTTAAAACAATCATGTGATGAAACAGAAGTTCCTTCTGTTGCTACACCATCTGCAGCAAACTTAGCAGTTGGATCTAGTGAACAGGAGGTTGATTCCGGCACAGCTAAAACTGATTCTCGGATGGTGATTGTTGATGCCAGATATCTGGAGGATATAGAGACAGTCTTAAAACAAGTGAGTGATGGTGTTATTGGCAAATCCACCCTGGAAAATGAAACCTTAATGTTCTCAAGCATTGATACTAAGTCAGAGCCCTTAGAATGTGTTGGCCAGCTGCACGTCATTGATGCAAAATCTGTTGACGACATATATGATGCTTTCAAGGAGCAAGCTGGTACTGTTGCTGTTGTGAACAGCTTCTTGGAAGAAAGTGAAGACAAGGATGGGTGTGGAGGGACTGCGGAGTTCACAAAGCATGATAAGCATCAACAAGGAACACATGTTCAAAGTCTGGATATTGTGGGAGATGATGGTAAGCCTGAACCGACTACAAGCAACATGGTTACCATTGAGGCAAAGATCCTTGATGACATTGGTGCAGTGTTCAAGAAGCTCTCTGATGCCAGTGCCAAGAGTACTGCACATGCTATGGAATCGGAGAATGCTTGTGAGAGGCGAGGAAAGTGAACAACAATGAATGCTAGTAAATAATTGCTATAAAAGATTATCATGAGAGGAGATGTTAACCCAGGTCTTTCGATTTAAGGGTGAAGAACCTGTTGTGGGTTCTACTGTTGAAGAACTCATTTTAGTTTGAGGGGTATTCTTTTCTACATATACTGCCCACTGGCCAGCCCTCAGATTATGAAGTTTTTCTGTAGATTTTTGGGGATGCTTTTTTTTCACCTTTTGAGGTTTTGATGGTTTTGGGTATTTGATTTTGTTTTTTTTTTTTTTTCTCCCTCCTTTGGGTGTAATTTCAAGGCTCTGTTTTTTGCTCGTACTGTGATCTGTGGTGTGGTGACAGGTAGATAAAACAATGGATTCTTTCATGTAATGTAGATTTCTTTCAATATCAGCTTGAACTGAGGTCATTTGATGTAAGAGGGTTTGTGCACACAACCACGTGTCAAGACCTGGGTTACTGAAGTCATTAACCATTATCTGTTCTGGAAGCCATATCTAAACAGAAGACAGAATAAAATGATTTTTCTTGAAGCCATATCAAGACAGAAGACAGAATAAAATGGTTTGTCCCAGAATATGTCCAGTCGAGAAGCAATGCCGGCTTCGCCGGCATTACCTTCGTGGCACGCATTACTTGTGCATGGCATCCTGCAGGCGAACAGCCCTTTTCTTTTCGGATTAAAGCCCTTTTCTTTTCGGATTAAATTTAGATTAAGGCTCGGTTATCTATGGTTTATTTGATTTATCTACTTATCTACTTATCTTTGTTCAAAATATAAATAATTTAGTTTTTTCAAGCTGTCTTTTTTATTATTATTTTGAAGGCGTGTCTAAAAACCAATTTTCGTCTATACGGTCTACACGGCTGTGTACACGGTACACGATGAATTGCTGTGCTGTTTAGCACATAAACGGTGTATTACACGCTACACAGAATTACACGGCCTAGTCAGCCTACACGACATGGCAAAAAAACGGCATACACGGAGTTTTTCAGCGTGTAGTGTGGCGTCTAGACTATAGGAGATGTGACATACAGCTTGAGGATACATTTGTTGTATACTTGCACTACTTGGAATCATTTTTTTATATGTGAACTACAAATCTACAATGCACGTGTAATCTTGAAAATATATTATTCATCTATACCACTTGTCAGTATAGTTTTCTAGGCATATACATGTTTTTTTATTTGTATTTTAATTAAAAAGTACAAAAACGTGTAATCCATGTAATCCCGTGTACACGGCGTGTACACGGTCTACACGCTACACGAGACTCTGCCGACCATGTACCGTGTAGCGTTTAGGCTAACACTGCTAAAAACTCTCTAAAAACGTCACACAATGGGGACTCGGTTCTTGAGTGCACCTCGAAAAGCTTTCGAAGTTATAAGATAAGTCGGATGAGTAAATAAGATACGTTGTAGAGAGCTGTGCCTAAAACTACCCAAGGAAACTACCCAAGGATATCATCCCTCCTTTTTACAAACGAACAAATGTACGGTGTTACGGAGCCATTTCCTTATGGGCTGTTTGATTGCCTGCATTCAAGGAGTTTTGCATCTAGAGATATAAAACTAGGGTGTTTGGTTGTCTTCTCACCCATCTGAACTGACTCTCCAGATACAATTAACCCCTTCGGGTCAGGCTCTGAAGATACGACCAAATTGGACGTTTCCCCATAACCAGGCTCCGCAGATGCAGCAATAACCACATGCGCGACATATTTGATTCATTTATTTGCTATATCTTTTTATTAGTATTTTTGATTACAAACCGATTTAAAAAATGGGTTATTGATATTTTTTTCAAACAAAATGAGACCACCCTTGCCATATAAATTTTAAAAGTTTAAATTTTTCATTTTTGAATTTATTTATTTATGAGACTTTCTTTTAAAATTTTTTATTTTCGTAATTGATTTTTGTTATTTTGATTTTCTAGAATTTATTTTTTAAAATGTTTTATCCCTGTTTTGAATTTCTCTATGCCATTCTCTCCTTAGTACGGTCAACCAAACAACATTTCTACTCAGCTTGTACAATCTTATGCACCTAACCAAACAACAACCATTTGCATCATCTCACCATTTGGCTCCAACCAAATTTCGGCTCAATTTCATCTGATCTGGTTCAACCGGTAAGACAACCAAACAACCTATTAAAGATTTTAGTGTGTTTCTCAAAACTCACGAAGCCAAATTTTAATAATTATACAACCTATTCAAGCTCCTATGGAGAACCTACATCTTTTTTTATTATTATAACGTAGCGCCGTTTTTCCAACTGAAGAGGGGAGGATGAAAACAAGGTTCGGTCTGCGATCAATCTGCCCATTTATATGACCAAGCTGTTTAGCGGGAGACCGAAGCAAGCGACGCCGACGCGTGGTGGCGTCGCCGGCTGTGGTTGCTCGCCGCCAGCTTCGCCCAATCGCCCCTAATCATCTGCATGGATCGGCGTAATCCGGACGCGTTCTGAGCTGCGGCTGCGACCCGAAACAGCTGCCGCCGCCTCCAGGTTCCAGCCAAACGCCTGTGCGGATACAGCTCGTGACGTGCAGCGCTGTAGGCTTGTTGTCACATCCGTGTCACCAGCATTCGCAGTCACAGAGCTGTGTCAAGCCCCTGCATTGCTACAGTGCATCCCGCGCTACAGTGCATCGCTACTGTTCACTGTCTGTAGTTTGAATTTTGCAGTTTGCACAGTGGTTTGAAGGCCAGGGGATGCAGGGTGAGCTGGGGATGCTCTAATAAGCATTCCCAGCTCAACCCTGCAAACTACTGTGTATACAGTAAATTTCTTCCCGTCCAGGGCATTTCTGCGTTGTTGTCTGATTTACGTTTGAATTTTCAGCGTGCACAGTGTGATGCCGGCCGGTTGATGCGGAGTGAGCTAGGGATGCTCTTACTGCTTTTTTCAACCTTGCCTCTGTACGCCATTTAGCATGATCTCGATATCAAATTATCAATATGTAAATTTAGAGACTATTCTAGTCTCTATATTTAGAGCGCATACAACATCCTCTGCATTACGGCCCGTAATTCTGGTTATTAATGTACCAACGGTATTATGCGGATATTGCTGGGATGCTCTTCGAGACTCTACACAATCTCAAAATATTTTTTAAGGATACTTTGTTGGAGAGAATTGAAATATAGGAAACGAGTAGTGATTTAGACAAATATAAATAGAACAAAATATAGAGAGAATTGAAATATAGGAAACGAGTAGTGATTTAGAGAAAAAAAAATAAATAGAACAAAATCTAGAGATCCTACTGGCGATGCTCTAACTTTTGCAGTAAAAGATTGCAGGTTGGCCCTATCGCATGATCAATGGGTCCTAACTTAGGCCATTTTGGCAAATAAAATTGAAGAGAGAAATGGATATGAATTGTGCAAAGGTGTTAATAGTGGCGGTTCGACCCAGGGTTTTTTATATCGGTTTATGAAAAATTTCGGTCCCAGCGATACAAGCGAAATTCGCGAAATTCGTTTTGAATTTCGTTCAAAAAAATTCAAACGCAAAACAAAAAAATTGAAAAAATGGGTAACCGAGGATCGAACCAGCGACCTCTTCCTCCTATTGCGCAGCCCTTACCACTACGCTATGCTGGTGGCTGTGCGATGCATAGCTACACACTCTTATATATATATATATATATATATATAGAGAGAGAGAGAGAGAGAGAGAGAGAGAGAGATAGTAGCGTACTCTAGAGTCTGATCTCTCCGTACTCCCGAGTGGTTTTCGAAATTCGAGATTCCTAACAACCGATCCGAACCGTTGATCTTGTTCGTCTCACTGAAACGTTGTCAGTGACCAAGTTTCATATTTTTTTGAATTTTTTACTATTTGTTTCATATTTTAAAAATCAGCCATCCAATTAGTGGTAGTGCGTTCAAAAAGCTGATTTTCGAACATAAGAAACAAATAGTAAACAAATTCAAAAAATATGAAACTTGGTCACCGACAACGCTTCAATGAGACGAATAAGATCAACGGTTTGATCGGTTGTTAGGCATCTCGAATTTCGAAACCACTGAGTACGAGAGATTCAGATATCTCTCTCTCTCTATATATATATATATATATATATATATCATGTTCAAATTTGACAAAATTTCATCAAATTTAAAAATCTCGCACGGTATTTTTTATTATCGCCGCGGGGCGAAAAAACCGAATTTTGGGAATTTCGCCAAAATAAAAATCACTGGTTCGACCTAAGTTAGGTTTGGGGTGTTAATGCTCTTAAGGCCTTGTTATTTTCGGCAAAAAATAAAATTAAAAGTTAACGCCGGAAATTTATCATTTTTATAAGCCAAGTGATATAATACTTTGTAGTCATTTTTTGGGTTTTAAATAGTTATCTTAAAAATTGTAAAATAATTTTATTGTCATTTTTTGGATTCTCCAAAGCCTTTCTTGAGGGGTCATAATTTTTTTGAATTAAATTTTTTGCTACTTTTAGTCGAAAAGAAAAAAAAGGCTTTAATACCATGTTTAATATAGTAGTTTACGACTCATTTGACGTTCAACACTATTAAAAAATACTAGATTAATAGTGTTGGGCATCGAATGAGTCATAAAAGAGTTCTACCATTAAACATGCCCTAAGACCCTGGTTTCAAAGTAATATAAGGGCATGTCCTATGGGACTTAAGTATAGATTCGTCTTGAAGACTTCCATAACAATATACTTTTAGTAACATTTACAGACAAATAGCATAACAATCGGTGGTCAAAGTTGTATTTTGAAAACTGTGTTGATTTATAAAATGTCATGTTTTGTAAAAACTAGAGAGAGAGGCAAACACATCCATTTTATTGTTTGTTTACGCTTCCTCTTAGAACATGTCAAATGCTAGACCTTTTTCTTTCACATTTGTTGCTCAATTGTACTATTTACATGTTGGACCATTTATTGCCCAAATAATATTGAGCTTAATTTTTTAATCCCTCATCCATCTCTCTTATGTTACTCTCAACCCTTTTTACCATCAAAATCCTATTTGCAACATATTTTTAAGCAATAAGAAAAAAATGGGTTTGATATTAGACATGCTCTAAAGACCGCCTTTTTCCTCTAATCTCAATTAATGACAGGAACCTATTACATAGCTATTGGGTTTCAATTCAACATTGTACATCGTCTCTTCCCTCGCTTCCACTCACGCTATCGCTACGATTAGTGTTAAGGTCAGAACACAATAAACCCTTGAGCTTAAAGGGAGGTCGAGGAGCCAGTGGACCAGTTGTGGCCTGTGGGAGGCGGGTCGTGGTATGGCGGCAAAACGGTGCTGAAACCAACTGAGGAGGGCGGTGGATAGAGATATAGGAGGGACTGGCGCATACTGACTTAGATTAGGGTGAGCAGAGCAACGTACAATCACTCACATTAGAGTGGGTGGAGTGGTGCACGATGCATGGCTCAAATTAGAGTGGGCGGAGTATATGCATAGACAAAGTTTTCAATACAAAGTTTTCAAAGCTCCGAATTGCCCGTATTTCAGGCGTGGCAGAAGGGGCCGGGTATCTATTTGTGCCAACTGCCAGCCAAGAACCACACAAGTAAACAACACTGTAAATCTAACATCCTCATGGAAGGGAAGCACGCCATTGCACAGACGTGCACCGCATATCGTATCCACAGCTAGGCAATAACATTTTCTTCAGACTTCTCAAGAAAAGATCGAGTGCAACACATGAGCACCACAACTGCAACCAAATTTCAATAACTGAATTTATTATATAATTAAAAGCATTCACTAGGCCAAGCGAGCTCACGAACGCTGACAAAATGAAGAATCCATGCGTACGTGCCAAAACGAGAACTGCTGCTCCTAAATCCTAACCAAACCAAACGACGGCTGGCTACTTCTTGGTTGCTAACTTGGTCCAGAACGCGGAGCCGACCTTGACGTCGCACGACCTGGACACTACCTTGGCGTCGGCGGCGAGGCTGTCCACGGCGACGGCGCACCGCACGCGCACCGGCACGGCCCACGTCCTCACCGCGCTGAGCTGCAGCCGCACGGGCACCTCGATGTCCACGTCGAACGGCACCGCCCGAAGCCGCGCCGCCGTCGCCATCTTCCCGCGCGCGCGCTCCGAGAAGCGTATCCCGGAGCCCCTCGCCTCCGCCGCCACCACCGTCACGTTCCGGGGCCCCTGGTAGAACGCCGGCCAAACGCCGCCGGCAAGCCGCACGCCGTCGTACGACACGTCGAGGCGGCCCCCGCCGCCGGCGCCGTAGTGCACGCCGATCTTGCCGTTCGGGTTGTTGGCGCGGATGATCGCGACGAACGCCGGCGAAAAGGCACCGGCGCCGGCGGCGACGCCACCGAGGCCGGACACGGCGAGGGACTCGAGTGCGTACGCCGGCTGCTTGGGCTGGAACACCAGGTACAAGGCGACTCCGGTGACGGCGAGGACGACGATAAGCGCAACGACGGCGACGGCGAGGTAGAGGAAGACCCTGAAGCAGGAGCAGCCGCGGCGGCGATTGCCGCGGCGGGTGTAGTGCTCGAAGAGCCGCGCGTTCTCCGGCGGCGGCACGCGGAAGACTTTGTCCCTGGGGACCTGCACCACGTAGTTCGTGCCCGGCGGCGGCTGCTGTTGCTGCTTCCCCCGTGGAGGCAAAGGCGACGGGGTGAGCTTCTCGAAGTGGAAGCTTAACGGGGGGGTGGTGCGGGTGGAGGAGGGCTCAGAGAAGTTGGCGGAGCTGTTAGTCTCGCCGCCGCCGGGGAAGTCCGAGCTTGCCGCCGCCGCGTGGGCGCGGCCGTCCATCATCGGCCGCTCCTCGACGCGCGCCAGAATCAATCTGCATTTTTTTATGCATGCAAACCGCTTCAGTAACGAAGAATTCCAAAAAAAAAAAACATCCTTTCAAATTGAGCGTACGGTGTGGATATAGCAAAGTGCAGCCATATATGGAGGGTGTGGATACACTTCCTTAATTTAATTAGGAAGGCTAATTCTTTCTGAAAGGACAAAAATACTGGGTTTGGAAGAAGCTATAACCAGCGCTTCCATAAACCGGAACAAAAGTTTCCAAAATCCAAATGCCGCAGGCTTAGAACGGCATTTTGTGTTTAAAGAGCCTGTCCATATCTAAAGAACAATCCCAAAGGCAATGGTTTTTTTTAAAAGCAAGTCAATCCTTTCTGCAAACACACGATATTGGTTTTGTAAGAGAAGAACCACTACTCGTCTACTCCCATAAACCCGAACAATCAATCCCCAAAATCCAGATGCACAGGGCTTTAGAACCATCAAGAGCCAATGAACAAACCTCCGATACAAAAACAGGAGGAGATCGACGGGCATGAGCAAGAAAAGCAAGGCTGATCATCGGCTTGGAGAAACATCCCGCGCGAAAGGCTCAAGACGAACACGTACCTTGCAGAGCCGGAGGCGCTCGTCGTGGTGCGCTGCCACCGTGCTGATCTCTCCTCCTCTTTGGATCTTGAGCCGCCGCGCTGTTTCCAGAGAGGCAGAGAGAGTGCGTGCGAGGAGGTAAGGCGTAGGAGCACGGGGAGGGAGGAGCGAGGGAGACGACGATGACCGCGGCGCCGCGGATATATATATAGCGCGGCGGTGTGGGCCGGGCCTGTGGGCCGCCGCGGCTACGCCTGCGGAGGCTGGCAGGTGGGGCCCGCCCACCCGCGACGCGGTTTTTCCTCCCCTCGGAAAGAAGAGTGGGCGCCGTGTCGCGCGACGCGAGGCGGTGGGGGGGTTTTATGGCAATGGAAATGCAACGTAAAAATCTGCAGCCCGTGTTCACGAGCCTCCTCGATCGTGGGAACCGACGGGGGTCGGTGAATGTGATTATTTTTGTTACCATCCTTTCTTTCCTTCCCGTTTTCAGTTCTTACCTTCTTCGCTGGCTCGCTGCGCGGGGCTCCCGGCTTCCTGACGTGTCGATCACCCTTGGGGTCCGTTTAAGAATGGTATTCTCCGGGGGAACAGGCCCAACCACCATGCCGCAAAATCGGCCCGCAACGCAACACGGATATCACTTGGTGTGTGTAGATCGATGGCACGACGACCAGCTATTGGGCAAAGATAACGGTGCAGCTGCGTCTCGTTTGCAACTTCACCCTCCTCTAGAACCAGCATGTACAGCACGCACGTCTGACGTCGGTAGCTCGGCGCCGCGCCGTGATACATATTTTTTGTACAGCAAGCACAAAAAATGGTATACATGTATCAGGAAAATCATTTGTTTTCATTAGGACGGTGCACCCCAAAATTGGAACAATTCAATGTATACTATTATGTTAAAATGAAACCATCATTTGGACAAGTGAGATTACCCCTTGAGCTGCTTGCGGACCGGCGGTTATTCCTGGACCAGTGAGCTTCTCGTCGATTTCCACTTTGAGGTCATTCCTTGGCAGCGGCGGATCCCTCATCCTTCGGCACTCCCCGTGAGGTCCATTGTTTCGTTGCCTTGCTTCTCACCTCCCCTACGTGAAGCTCGATGGTGTTGGGGGATTCGCCTCATTGGTGGTATTGTGGCAGTGTGTGTCAATGGCTCCGGTCTTCACGTCGATCCCTTAGCTTGTGTCCTCCATTCAACATGTTTTTAGGGTGGGTGTGCAGGGCAAAAAGCCCTGCCCGCTTGAGCTGGTGATGGTGACGTTCTTCGGCACTGCTCCTCTCCTTAGAGGCATTGTCGTAGGTGCCATCCTCCCATGAAGCCTTCTTTGGTGAAAACTCAGTCTGTGCGGTATTTTTTAGGGCGTATGTTTGTCACTCTCCTCATGGAATTAAATCTTTTTCCTTGCTAATCAATTAATTGTTAAGTTCTCCCACTCGCAGAATTAAAAAAAAAAAAAAAACCTGTGTTTCCTGGACAACCAACTGGTAGTGATCTTCACGTCTTTGCCGGCTGATGATCATCCAAACCATTTCAGGGAAAATGTCTGGATCTGTTCTGTACATTTACTTAACTCCCTGCTCAGATTTGTATACTCGTTTCTAGCTCTGAAGACATTAGTGCGGGTCCATGAAGTTGGACTAATCACTAATACTCTTTTGAACAAAAAAAACTTTGGTTCGATCAAGATACTGAGAAGTGGACCTGCAAATGGGATATATGGCGCCGGTTAGGACGCCAGATTACCGGTTGTTTTGTCTCAGGACCTTTGTACGAAGTAATAAACACAAGATTCCATTTAATTATTGTCGCGGTGAAGCGATCCAGAGCAGGCTAGCCATTTAAGTTATGGTCAGTATACTGGTTAAGAACTTAAGATGCCTTGAGCCCTTGAGAATATTAAAGTTGCATGTCTACCTGGTCACCCCAAAATTTTAATCCGACGTGGAAGGATATGCACTTCACTTATTCCAACACTCTTCCATACGGGAAGTCTCTCTCAAGCCTCAGGCATGGGTAGGAGCGGACGAGTGAGTGACTTATTTAATTGCGTCGGCTATAATTCGAACTCGTGACCTCAAACTCTGATATCATATTTAGTTACATGCACCTGTCAGTTCACCAAAAAGTCTAAAAAGATAATGAAGGGAGTGTAAGCTCTCTACTTCGGAATTAGGATGGAGCTCTTTTACACTACAACCATGATATACTTTTGATTGTAGCATATTTAGATCTATTCGTAATTTTAGGAGGACAATTTGTCCCTTAATTCTCAATAAAAAAACTTAGGAGAGTTCTAACTCCTTCTTTCTTCTTCATCATGTAAAAACAAAACTCCTTTATTCATCATGCTCATGTTCCTCGGACTCCTACCGCCAAACACCATTCTATCCCCGGTCATAAAAACAAGTTGCTGTTGACTTTTGGACATGTCCTTGACCATTCATCTTATTCAAATTAAAGATTGGTGCATTGATCAGTTCTTTATTGATTCTCTTTCATATGTAGAACAGGCTGTACCATTTGGCAAGACACGGGCCATCGAGGCCGACACGGTTTCTCGAACCTTGCTCTTCTCTCCATGCTTTCTGTGCATGCTTTTCTTCGGTCGGTTTCTGGGCCGGTTGGATGGTGCACTGAGCCTAAGACTATCTCCAGCTGTCGTCCTCTATATCCTCCTCTATATCTGTCCTTTACAGGCTCCTCTAAAAGATTTCCTCCTCTATATCTCATTCCTCTCCAACAGCATCATCTATATCTCGTCCTCTATACGTCAAAGACCCGTATTAGGGACATATGTTGCTCTGGGTTTTTGTATGTACGTATTTGTCTTACCCTCAAATGTCATGTACATGTTTTGTTTTTGTTTAATCCGTTGTCTAAAACATAAGAAGCGGATAGAGGAGAGGAGAGAGAATCTCTATATATAGAGGACGGATGGTACGTCCTCTATTTTAGAGGACGGATATAGAGGACGCCGTTGGAGTAGATATCCACTGTTCAACCGGTTTACAGGAGCATATACAGGCTCCGCTGGAGCCAGCCTAACCGATCACCACGCCTGATGACAGAGTATTCGATGACAGCGCCCGAACAAATCCACTGGTACGTCTCCATCGTTCTCAAGATCAGCGAGAGCTGGCGTTGTTCGTTTGGGATTTCTGTGGCGTTGCGTTGCGTTGAGTGCCCAGCCACGCATGTTCGAACGAGCGGGCGCACGGACCGAAAAAAACGTAACGCAACGCCGGAGAACGCATAAACGAACAAGGCCCTAACCAGCTTCTGGCTCTAGCTCTTCACAACAGTTTATTAATTAATTATCCACATTTATATACGTGTATTAGCTGAGCCGTCATGTTCATCCATATATCACTTCAAAATGAGCCTGTGATGCATGACAACTGGACAAATCAAGCCAATCACTGTACATGAGCATATCAGGGACGTACTCATGACTTAACAGTAGGTGGATCACATCACAATGCATGCATCGATCAACTTGGCCTAAAAGAACGGTAGAAGAAGCATGTAATACCCCCAAGAAGCAGCAGCGCTTGTGCGTCTTTGTCGCCGATCGATGCGCGTACGGCGACAAATTCGAGCGAGACAGCGTACTCGCTAGCTACTGACGCACAATGCATGTGCAAAAATACATACAAAACGTTTCACTTTCAGGCTACCTAAAACGCAGAGATTTAGCGGGAATAAATGGCACTTCCAGCAGAATAAAAAGAAGAAAAACACAAGGCTTATAATTTGCAGCACTTGCAACTGCTGCATGCTCCCGATTCCTGGTCGAAAGCAACAGGTCGCCAATAATTTGTATTCTTTTTTTCTTTGGAACGGAAGCTAGCTGCCAATTATAAGTGATCGGATTCGGAGCGGATCATCGACGTACAATTGCCAATTATATATATATAGATAGATAGATAGATAGATAAGCAAGCAGTTGCAGGTTGCAGAGCTGGACTAGCTGCGTGTGGCATGAGCTGAACGAGGAGTCTTGATTAAGTTCACTGTACACACATCCTCGTGAGATTCCGAGAGGGTAACACTAACAGGAGAGGCAGGGTCGGATTGGGCACCAACCAATGAGCTAGCCGTGCATCAGCGACAGC
This sequence comes from Raddia guianensis, assembly GCA_036346415.1. Taxonomy (NCBI): domain Eukaryota; kingdom Viridiplantae; phylum Streptophyta; class Magnoliopsida; order Poales; family Poaceae; genus Raddia; species Raddia guianensis. The sequence continues at coordinate 62,800,536 of CM070534.1, forward strand.
CATGTAGGGATGACAATCGGGTAGGTATTACCGGATACGTGTGAGTCATATCTATACCCGATATCCGAAGATATTATCTAAACCCGGACCCGATTCTATCTACGAGTACACATGCATACCCATACCCATACCCATACCCAACGGGTACCCATACCTGTATACTCCAGAGTTACTAAGTATATAACATTAAATCACACAACAACCAATTAACCAATTATATTTTCATTTTAAACATGTGTTGATAACATTTAGAGACATATATATAAGCATACAAACTATAAGCTAAAAATTTGAAGTCACGGCTACTAATTACTAAATCACAGACTATAAACAACTATTTTTAATTATTTCGGGTATCCATTGGGTATCCATAGATACAAAACAATACCCATGCCTATACCCATTGATTTCGGGCCCGTACTCGAAAATCCATGGGTAAGAAATGGCATCCATACCCGGATCCATCGGGTCTGGTACCCGAACCCGTGGGTATTATTGCCATCCCTTGAGCCATGGGGTTAGGTCTGTCGGCATGTCAAATGCTATTTTAATATAGGGTATACTATTCGGCATGATTTATTAGTTTTTCTCTCTCTTCTATTCTATACTATCAGCAGTATTTATTTTCCTAAGTTGAACTGTTGAACAAGAAGAACATGTGCAGACATGCATTAGGGGAAAGGTCATTCTCGGCAATAACATAGGTGGGAGACGCCTTTGCGACATCCTTATCCTTGTCGATCAAAAGAGTCACGCATCCTTCTAACATGCGCCACTGAGATCGACGATAGACAGGATTCTCGTCTAGAGCTTGAACGTGCTTCATGAGGACCAAGTTGATGAGAAGAATAGCAGTCAACGTCCCGACGATAGCCGCAGAGGACTTACTTGATGGCACACCATACTTGAAAAACAGCCACATATCCCAAGAAAGAGGGCGCGCCCCAACCGGACCGCCACTCCTCACTAAGGGAGGGGAAGGAATGGGTGCACATGGCCCGAGCCACATCCTCTCCAAAAGAAGAAGGGAGAGGGGGAGACTAGGACGAAGCAGAAGTGACCACCGAGGATGCCATCAACAGTCAACACTGCAGTTACAAGTCATCATAGGTTGGAACGACAGGAAATGGAAGGAGCTTCTCGAAGAGAGAATGCACACCACACCGACCGCTCCGAGACGACGCCATTGAACTAGCCACGATAATAAAGCAGTGTCAACGACACCCTCACAGTGCCCCCGGCAAGGAGAAGTGGTGAAGCCTTCGACAAGGAAGCGACGACCAAAATACCGACGCCAGTGCCCATTTGCAGCGCGGATCAAGGGTTTTCAGCCGTTTGAGGGAGGAGCAACATGACAAGGTCTCTAAGGAGGAAGAAGCGTGGCCAGCAGGCAGAGCGGAGGTCGGTGCACTATCGGTCGGAATCGCTGTAGCCCGCATCGGATGAGACACCATAGCACACGCAAACGCATCACCCCTGCACGCTGCAGACAAAGCCCAGCCAGGTCAAAGTGACCCCGCGGCCGTCGTGCTTGGCCACTGACCGTATGATCTGGCGAAGCTCACCACTAAGCGGTCAAAGCACGCAAACAGCACCACCGGGATAAGCCACTGCAGCAGGGGTTGGTTTAGCTCGTCCTTGATTTCTCTACATTTAAATTTGAAGAAATACAATTTCTACAGGAAAGTTGAATCAAATATGTTTTAAAACGTGCTAAAAAAACTGTGTGTTTTAAGTATACTAAGTTGATGATATGCCTAAGATTTAGGTTTGTTCAGATTTGATTTTATTCCTGCGTCCGCCGCACCCCTGGATGGAAAGTTTGGTTCCGGAGAGCTAGGCTCCGAAACGACGCAGCCGTGGCTGGCGCACCTCGCCAGGGCAGGGAACCGAGAACCGGAGCCCCTAGAGAATCGTCCCCGGCTTTCATTCGCGTCGGCGCCGCGCCACGCCGCCTCGCCTTCACTGAACACAGGACGAGCACGTACGTACGACGGCACGAGTGGCGCGCGCGGCAGCGTTGACGCGCGCGCTGGATGCCTGGCTGGTGGTGGGCTCACTTGCTCCCGTTCTCCGTGGCTCTCATGGCATGGCTGCCGACCTCTGACTCTGAGACCGCCGTTGCACTCTGTGGTGCGGGTGATTGATGACGGGATGGGCCAAACTATAAAAACGCCCGTGCGTGCGTCGTCAGTCGTCACAGACCGAACAAGCACATCTACCGTTAGTTTTCAAGGGTTTCCTGTCCTTTCGGCGTTTTCGTTGCGTCTAGTTCTGGGCGCTTCGTCATCACGCCCATTACCCTCGATTTTTTTTTGGGAGCAATAATTCCCATCGATTTAAAATAGCACGAAAGACAAAATTATTTCCCATCCCTACTCCATTTTCTTGCCCACCGGTTGACCTTTTTTATAATATAATTATATTGCCTTCTTTGATTTGCGATTTGATTTAGGCCTTCTTTTGAGCTGATCTGAACGGATAAACGGCTAAATAGCTGAAATGACCGAACTTCGAAAGTTTTTCGAGATAGTCTCGAGATTTGGATACATTTCGTTTGACTTGCTTTTCAAAGTATTAGAACCCACCTTCAAAACAGCGAAAAAACGGACTCAAAAAACTCAAAACATATGTGTTTTCAAAACGTAGATAAGTCGTTAAGTTGTTAAGACGTTAAGCTGTTAAGCTGAAAAAAACTGGGCTTAGTTTGGTTCGGTTGACTATTTTTTTATTTTCGTACAGATCGGTGTAACATTTTGTATTAATTTTTTCAAAACTATGGGGGATGGGGGTTCTCAAAGATCTCAAAAATATTTCTTTATACTTTTCCTATTTTTTTAAAGACCCTTAACTCTTAGCTCAACCGAACTGAAGACATACACACCCAACATATTGAATGAGATAACAAATCAACTGCAAAACAATGTTCAAATGAAATAAACAGTGCCAAGTAACACAGGGTATTATGATATTATCCCTCCAACCAAAACGACACTTCCCAAAGACAATCAAATTCTACTTGTAGCAAATGACATGCCATAATGGAATTTTTTATCTTCAAAAGATTTGATGTACACCGTTGTAACCAACACATTTAGAGCATGTACAACCGTACACTTCAACATTCTCTAATCCATCTCTCTAAACAGTATCATGTCAGCTAATTAATGGTGTGAAGGAGAGAGAAAGTGTGCATAGATATTTGAACCGTTTCTTAAGTAAGAGTCGATTTTATACGAGAATTAAGAAACATTGTGTGTGAACAAATTACTAGTAAAAACATGTAGCAATCTCTATCATTGTATATATTATCTCTAGTGTTGTCTGTATGTGATATAACAACAGTTAGAGACAACACCTGTCTGAACCATTGTACATACTCGAAGATGTTCTGCATGAAAGAGACATGGGTCTTCGCTTTATTTGTTAAAAATCAAATCGTTTCGATAAAACCAAATTAACTTACAAAATCAAAATTTTAAAAGTTTTTCTATAATTTTTTTAAAACTATTTGGATTGTGTACAAAAACCGTACATATAAATTCGTCTTAAAAATACTTTCACACATATTTTTATGGATTTTGTAAATATATTTTATTAGTTATTAATGGTCAAAATTTCATTTCGAATACCGTGTCAATTTTTAAAACGACAAATATTACGTAGCTGGAGGGAGTAATACTGTAAGGTGCACTCAAACGTAGGGTTATATAAGCAATAATATTATTTTTACGTTTCAAAAGCTTTGCTTTGGGTTAAGATAAAGAGTGCCTCACTGCACAGAGATCTGGCTCACCATGAAGGGACAAGCGCGCCAGCGCATGTCGCATTTTTATCACAGGGATGTGCGTTAGTGCACATGCTCCGACATATTGTCAGTCGCTCCCATTATTGTAGGCTCTTCCAAACATGTCCACATGGGTAATTTACTATAATTAGGAACCGTCGATTACTGGCATTTCTCTTAGACGATCGAGCAGCGTCGACCGCATCAGGGGCCGGCAGAACCGAGGACCGCAGCACGCAGGCGCGGGGGCTGAACCGGCGTGGGTGATGTCTGCGGGCATCGCGGCGACGACGAGCAGGTGGGGCCCATCATCGCCGGCGAGGGGAAAGCCAGCCACAATAGTATGCATTGCGAAAGGCACGAGCGATCAAAAGGATATTTCCCTTCTTATATAGGCCTTGTTTGTTTGAGATTAAATTAAATTAAATTAAATTAAATGAAAATTTGTTATTTTTGTATAAGCCAAATGGTGTAATATTTTGTATTCATTTTTGTGGGGTTTCAAATAGTTCTTCTTAGAGTCTGTAAAACATTTTTTAAATAATTTTTTGAATTTTTTAAAATGTCTTTCGAGGGGGTCATAAATTTGCTACAGTAAAACTCAACTCAACTTTAATCTGAAACAAACAAGGCCATAGCCTAGTGCCCTACTCTAAGATTTAACGAGGTGAGTCATATGGGTATCCAAAATTCACTTAGGTTCTCAATATTTTTTCCAGTTTTTCATTTTAGCCCTTCTAGTTTCGCATTTTCGTGTGTGTGCCCATGCCTACTTACACCTTTATATTTTGCCTTCTAGTTTTAAAAATTATTGCATAAGCGCTTTTACTTTTTACGTCCTTGAGAATCGATAAGCATGGACACTTTAGAGCATCACCAACAGATGCTCTATTTTCACTCTATATAGCTACTATAAATTACTATTTATTCTCTATATCTCTATATTTCTATCATCTGCAACAGGGTTTTTTCCTCCAAAAGATATATAGATTGGAGAAAGTCTTCAAATATGAAGACTTTAGAGCGAGTATCTAATTTTAGAAACTGAGATAGAGACTTAACTGAATTGTTATAAAAACTGAAAACTGTCAACAATAGTATTGATCTAATCAATTATATTTATTAACTAAAAAATTAAAAATGACGAAAGGAGATTGGCCAAACTTGCCGACCAGCCAAAGGCCAGGGCGCGCGCGAGGCGTGACCCGGTCACTGGGACCCGCTCTGCCAGTGGCTGTCCACGTAACGCCGTCTCCGAGGACGAGGACGACTTGACGTTCGCGGCCCGCCGGCCGTTACCTCCACGGCTCTACCTTCCCGAGATGGGAGTAGTATTTAAAGCCGAGTCGAGTGGCGAGCGGCACACTTCTCCTTGCAGCTTGCACTAAAGAAGCCGTCCCCGAGGCCCAACCCGATAGCAAAAATTCCCCAACCCTCCTGGCTCCTGCTCCTGCCCCTCCTGCTCTTGCCCCTCCTGCTAAACCCTCTCCTCCTCGCGCGAATTCGCTGCCCGTGCCGCCAAAATCAGAGCACCCGGATGCTAGGATTCGGTGGAGTAGCTCAGGTGCGCTCGACTTGGTGAGAAACTGGGCGGTTTCGGGGCTCAGAGCCGCCGAGTTCGGCTGTTCCCTGGAGCGGTTTCATACCCCGGCCGTGGTTCTTGGCTCGCCGGAGTTGGATCCGGTTGGATTCCTGCGAAATATAGGTTTTTTTTTGGGAGGGGCCAGTTCATCTCGGAGCATTTCTCTGGTCCGCCAAATCGTCCATAGCTGCTGCCCTCGTGGTAACCTTCAGATACAGACTTCTTTGGATAGTTTGATTTACTCATTTACCTGCTGCAGCTAAATAGTCTTTGTTAAATACATGCTGTTGAATCTTGTTGTCTGGAAGCATTATTATGAAGGATTTCGTTGCATTGAAAAAGTTCAATTCTGAAGCATTTGGTTGATTTGCTTAGTCCTGCCAGTTTGTCCCATCAAATTTGTGTGATGTCTGTTGCTTTGTTCAGCTGAGCTCCTCGCCCTGTCAAATTTATGTTCTTACCGTTGCCGCTGTTGTTTTGTTCCAGATAACCGGTTCAATTTCGGGGGTGGTTGTGTTGACTGGATGAGTCGTTTGAAGAGTTCAAGACTTGCGCAAGTTGGCAGCAATTTCCAACGCAAAAGATTCTGCTATTTCTGAGCAATTCTGGGGTCTTTGATCTATCGTGGTAGCAAAAAGGTGTGATCTTTGACTTGGGTGATGCATCCCAAGGCTCGAATCCACGCAGACCCAGTTATGGAGCTGGACCAATTCGACTGCTTGCCAGATTCACTTGTCCTGCTGATCATGAACAAGCTTGAGGACGTGCGTTCACTCGGTCGCTGCTCTGCCGTGTCAAAGCGGTTCAATGGGCTCGTTCCTCTTGTCCATGATGTGTATGTCAAGATTGACCGTGTTGTCGCTGTGGATGGTGACTCCGATGATGCTCTCAACCTGTCATCACCGAAACCCCGGAACATCTTATCGCAGTTCTTTAAGCTGATGCTGTTCACAATAATCAAGCCATTCCATAACATGCGCAACCCAAATGGCACGGGGCGCCCTCTCTTCCCGCAGCTCGCCCAGCATTCACCCGTGCAGGTGCTCAGGAGCTTCTCTCATGTCCGCGATCTTCGGGTGGAGCTCCCCTCGGGGGATGTTGGGACTGAGGAGGGGGTTCTGCTGAAGTGGCGGGCCGAGTATGGCAGTACGCTTCAGAATTGCGTGATCCTGGGTGGAACCCTGGTTGATCGCAAACCTATCGGCGCAGAGCGTGAACCATCGTCGGAGGACAATGGAAGCATGCCAGAATCTTTCTATACCAATGGCGGGCTGAAACTCCGTGTCGTTTGGACTATCAGCTCTCTAATCGCCGCATCGACGAGGCATTATCTTCTCCGGTCAATCATCAAGGACCATCCCACATTGCGAAGCCTGGTTCTGGCTGACGGGGACGGGCAAGGGACCCTGTGCATGGGGATGGAGCAGCTGAAGGAGTTCAGGGAGAATCGGTTGTCGGCCTCGGAATGCTCCAACCGGACGCAGGTCCCAGCGTGCAGTATGAAGCTGAAGTACGCTTCATACCTGGAGCTTCCTGGTGGTTTGGCGTTGCAAGGTGCAACCTTGGTAGTCATCAAGCCCACCACCGATGGTGGTGGCAGCGGCGGCGGGCACAGCAGCCGGAAGGAAACGGAAGCTTTTGTTTCGGGCGCGTTCGACGGACCCTTCAGGTTTGCAGCGAAGGCACTGATGAAGAGACGCACTTATCTCCTGGAGATGAATGGTTTCTAGATAGGCATTTGAAGTTTTGAACCTTTGTTCTGTTCCATTTGCTTTTTGTACAGTACTACTATGATACTATCATCGTTTACAAGTAATCTCAAATTTTTAGCGCACTACCTCTTTTTTTTTTTTTTTTGTTCTCATCGAGATATATCTGTAGATGTACATTCTCTTTTACAGACAGATTATATTATTTGCTACTCTATATCTAAAGACCTGTAATTCAGGTTTTGACACTCACAACCATCCTTATCTTTAAAAGCGGTGAGGTACGGCTCCCTCCTCACAGCCCGACACATGCGATTTACTGTTGCACTGTTCATGCAACAGTGACTCGAATCCTGGCCGTTCCTTCCCACCGCCGTTCCAAACATGCCCACGCGTCCCCTCCTCTCCTGCCACCTCCCCGGCTTCTCTCTCCCTTTCTCCCCCTGTCGCCTCCTCCTCTCACTCCCCTGCGTCGCCGCCGCGCCCTCTGGCTCTACAACGCCTCCTCCGCCGCCTGCCTCCTCTCGCTCCCCCATGTTGGCGTCACCCCCGCCGCCTCCTCTCCCTCCCCCGCACCGCCGCCCCCCGCCGCCTGCCTCCCCCCACTTGCTGTCGCCGCCGCCGCCTCCTGCCACCTCCCCTCCTCTCCCTGGCGCCGCTCCGCCCTCCACCGCCTCCCCTCCCCCGCGCCGCCCTCCTCCGCGTGGCCTCCCCTCCTCCGCGCCACGCCACCCTCCACCACGCCTCCTTCTCCACCGCCGCCCCACCCCCCCTCGCCCCCCCCGGCGCCGCCTCACCCTCCTCCGCGCCGCCTCCACCCTCATCTGCGCCGCCTCTCCTCCACCGCGCCGCCTCCCGCCTCCACCGCGCCTCTATGCCGCGCCGCCTCCCCTCCTCCCCCGTGCCGGCCTCCTCTCCTCCACCGAGCCGCCTCCGCCGCGCCTCCTCCGCATCCCCGCGCCAGCCTCCCCTCCTCCACCGCTGCGCCGCCTCCGCCTCCTCGTGCCGGCCTCCACCTCCCCCGCGCCGTCCTCCCCTCCTCCTCGGGGCGGCGAGGCCTCCCGCCTCCACCGAGACGCCGCCTCCACAGCGCCGCCTCCCGTGCATCCGCACGGGGTTGTAATCTAGTGTCATTGACATGCAGTGACGCAACGAATAGAAATTCCTACAGTATGATACGGGATCCACGTTGTCATTGACATGCAGTGACGCCCGGTCACAAGCAGTGGTTCTACGCTTTCACAGTTGCACTCTAGACTTTATTGCTCACCATAAGTCGTCTGGCACCTGACGCTCCAACGTGCCTCGGCTGGCCGATGCACCGCCGCCTTGGCTGCCGGTCTTGCGCTGTGACTAACCACCGCTAGGCCGCCGTCCTGGCCAATGCCACCCTGCCCTTATGGTCACCGCGCGTCGCTGCCCCTTCATCGCTTCAAGGCTTCGTTCAATGTCACCGTGGTTGCGCGCCGCCCATGGTTTTCCGGGGCCGCACCACCCAAAGTTGATATGCGGGTGATAATTTGCCTGCTGCGCTGTTTATGACTTGTGGTAGGCGAGGCGAAAATAATCAACGAAGAGGCAAATAATCAAAGGCACATCAACTTTAGGGCAAATAATCAATTATATGCTCTGCTTTGGACGATGGACAACGTCGATCACCTGCGCCGCCTGCAGCCCGCCATGCGCGCTGTTGCGCCACCTGCAGCCCGCCATCGCCATCGGCCTCACTTCCACTCTCTTTCTCTCTCTGGTTAGGGAACTTGCGGCGGTGGCACTGCGATCGATGGAGAATGAGAGGAAGAGAGAGGGGGTGAGAAGAGAATCACACGAGCGTAATAAAAAAAAACTATATAACTATGGCGTTTGATAAAATCATAATATTCATAATAAACAAACGGTAAGCATGGTATTACAAAACCATGTTGCCAAATAAAGCCTTAGGTCCTGTTTATTTAGCTGATCTGAACGGCTTAACAACTGAATGGCTGAAATGATTTAATTTTGAAAGCTTCTCTAGTTAGTCTCGAGATTTGAATCCATTTCATTTGACTTGTCTTTTAAAGCGTTAGGACCTACCTTCAAAACAGCGAAAAAATGGACTAAAAAATTCAAAACATTTTTCTTTTCAATACATAAATAAGTCGTTAAGCTGAAAAGAACGGGGCCTAACTTTTTCGTGCGACACGTTTGAGAGCTTCTCCAAATGCACTACACCTCGTTCATTCGATTACCATCCTATGGTCGTGGATATATATTGCGATGGCCTCAAAACTATGGATTTGCGCAAGTTGGCCATCCAATCCGGTGCATCCACGTGTTCTCATGTTCTCCGCTTCTACACCTTAGTTACCTGGCCGCTAAGAGCATCTTCAATGGTCTCAAATCAACTAGCCGTTCGCTAAGTAAAATTAAAAAGTTTTTAAAATATTATAATTTCCACGGGCGAACGGTTTGATCTAAAATTCTAATTTTAAAACTAGAAAGCAAATGTGAATCAAAATTTTCATATTCAAAATTCAAAGAATCCCACTCTTCAGCATGAGAGATCGATAAATGCTTGAACTTGTTTGTTTGGGTAATCATTTATGGAGATTAATGATTCAAATTAGTCAAATGAACCAACAATCTTAAGGGTTCACCGGTGCATTGCAAAGTTTCCCTTCGGTTTTGTGCGGACCTGCGCAACGGGTCGGCCCGGTTCGGATTTGGGCCGGCCCGGATCGACACGGTTTGGATTTGAGCCGGCCCGGTTCGTTTGGCCCAATACGGTGTTCGACCCGGTCACTATGCGAACCTGGCCAAACAAACTAACGGGCTGGGAGTTGAGCCCAGGTTCGGTTCGCTGGTTCCACCGAACGAACCGAGTCGGGCCGGATTCGTTTGGTGCAGGTTGGTCCGGTTCGTTGGTGGCGGACAACCATTGGCGATGGTGGCCGGCCGAGAGAAGCGGGCGCCGCGACGGTGTGTCGACTCATGGCGAAGTGGTCGGTCGCGCCAGCCAGATGTGTGGAAGCGCCGAGGCCGGACGCACCGCACCGCGTGGCGGGGGACGCGTGGCGGCGAAGCGAGCGGGACAAAACACGCGCCGCGGGTCGGCGTGGAGACTGGAGAGCTGAGGAGGCGGCGGGCGCGTGTAGGAATTTAATTTTTGAATTAATTTTGCTACAGTGAGTTGGACCAAACGAACCGAACCGGTCCGGCCCAGTTCGCATTGTAATGAATCGGGCCGTTACTATACGAACGAATAGTCTGGGCCGACAGTCGACGGCCGAACCGAACGCGGTTATTGGGCCAAACTAGGCCGACCCGGTTCGTTGATGAAACGAACCGAACCGGTCCAGCTCGTTGCACAATGTTAGACCGCCCGGTTCGGCCCATTAAGTTCGGTCCATATGGCCAGCTCTAGTTTTGTGTGATGTTGCTTGCGTTTTCAGTGTGTTGTACTCTGTGCATTACGAGTGGAGTGAGATCATATTTGAAGAGAAAAATTTGAGTTGTCTGCTTGACCATCCAGTCCATCGCCCAATGATCATGATAGTGCAACTATAGACAACATTTTCACTCCGGTGCTAACCAATTAACATATACCATAGACTTAAATTGCACACCATATATGCTGTGAAAACAAACACGTGCCAGCTCAAGAACAAATGAAAGGCTCGACTTTACATTACATTAATAAAAGGACGCATTTCCAAGATCCAGTTTATATATACAATGAATCGTGTAAATTAATGGCCATCAAACGAACATCAATGCGATGATCGAAATGATTCTGGTGAGCGAAGAGGAATTCCATCACCATCTTCATCTGTTAGCTTGGAGAACCGGGACGATGATGATCTGAGAGAAATTCCTTCACCATTTTCGTCCGTTTGCTTCGAGAATCGAGATGATAAAGATGTTGGAAGACGTAATGAAGCTGAAAACCCTAAAATGGCACACGAAAGCAATGCGTATAAGAACATGCAACCGACAGAAGGAAGAACAAAATGTCAGTTCAGCGAGAAGCTCCGCACCGTTGGCCATGCCCTCTGTTCTGTGTAGTAGAAAAGTTCCAGAAAGGATTGTGACAAAGCCTGACATCTCTGTCACAATTTGTATTGGATTTTGCCTGTCCCAGTCCTGCATGTGACATACAAAACGAAATGGCGTGCAAAGCAATAAGCCCATAAACATTAGGTTCTGACACAAGCATTTGTAGAGTCTGCCTGAAGCACATTCTACTGACAAGAAACCTAGCTGAATCATCTAGCTATTTGCACCAAAAAAATGGTTCAATAAAAACAGGAAATGCACTAAATATCGGCTAAAGCAATTAAAACAATGTACCTTTTAAACAAATAAAACAACGTACCTTGAACATGATGACACTAGCCAAGATGGTTAAAGACGTGAACATGGTATAGTAAATAGGGGATACAACTGTTGTATTAAATGTGTCAAGGGCCTGCATTCAAGGGGAAAAGGTGATTGTTGTTATTTGTTTTATAAATTCTCTCTTGGTCAGGTAAGTAAATTTGATGCTATTCCGATTTCATGATTTGCCCAGTTGAGACAAGAATGTATAGTATTCAGGAAGTCAACCCTGGTGAAGGGAGCGAGTGAGCGAGTAATAATGCCCATCATGATCATGGAAGAGGCAAAAATATCACTTTGGTTTAGTGTGAGGAAATCAGGGACTTAGGATACCTTGTTCAAGTAATTCATCTGGGTAATGATGCAAGTGATGACAACCAGAGTAAAAGCCCATGTCTGTGGATATATGAGTTGGTTCATCCCAGAAAAGGTCAGTTTCAGAGCTATACCAAGAGCTTTCACACTCATGACCTGCATAGTTCAACCAAAGCCTTTTGCAAGTACATGGCTGGAGAATGACAATACAGGATGATAAAACTATGAAAAACATACCGAGATGGAACCTACAAGAGAGCAAACGCCAATATACACCATGACATGTGTTTGTCCATAAAGTGGGACAAACCGGTAAACAAGTATAGCAACTACAGCAAGTACTACTGCTGTATAACACATAAATGCTGAAAAAATAACATCAGTTAATTAGGGCACTGTTAAGACATACTGAAGCTGTTGTAGCAAAATAAGTGGCACTTCAAGCAATATTAGAAAATCAGATAAAGAACAATGCAATAGTAAACCTGGTTCAGTAGCAAGATCCCATACTTCTGTTACCGACACAATCTCGGATTCTACTGGGGCATGGAGGACAATTATGGTGGATCCCACAACACATAGGACACATCCAACAACACCAAATATGTGCAGCTTCTCACGTAGCAATACATGTGCAAGTACAGCACTACAGAACAAACGATAGCCCCATATTGATGAAGAAATTAGTAAATTTCGTAAGACAGAAACCACAGTATTGCAAAGTAAAAGTCATGCCTGATAATAATGCTAAGAGCGCCAAGAGGAGTGACCAAAATAGCTGGAGCAAATGCATAAGCTGCAAAATTTGCAACTTCCCCAACAATCACTGCAAAAGAGTTTATAAAATAGGCAGTATGTTTATAAGCTATCCATAGAAACAAACAAAATAAAAAGGATAAAACTGAGAGAACAGGGTTTACTTGTTATCATGCCAAACCACCAAAGAGGCTCACATAAATAAGAATAACCACCAAACCCTGTCATAACATAGAACATTACTACACATGTGGTATACCATTACGCACTGACACAGTAGTTCATATAACACAACACTAGTTTAGCATAACAGTATAAGTGTATAACAGAAGGATGGAAGCTGTGACATCAGCTATATTGAAGTCGCCTATTTTGTTCAGACTTCAAAGAGCATTGGTACTATGTTGATGATATCTGGGTACACTGCCATAGAAAGATTGCAGATATCTTTTTTCCAGCATTTTAAAATATGGCCAACGATCACGAAGTAAGGTGGACACATAATATGGTTAACAACGAAAGGATATGTTGGGGCTATATGCATGTGTCACTTTCAGTGAAGGCAATGTGTCACTTTCAGTGAAGGCAAGCAGTAAACCATCCCAAATTTGAGATCTCACCACATTCAACTCCAGCTTGTGAAATAAACAAGGGAAAAAAGAAGGGTGAAATCTGCTAACATAACGTTGACATTGAAATGGCGCTTATTGCGTAGTCAGGACTCCAGGACACGCAGATAATCCAATCTTGTAGTACATAGAAAATAATTAAGCCTCCTAATTAGAAATGAACCGAATATTCTTATTTCAAGGCACTCGTTCGCCTCGAATTCAGTCAGGAAGCCCCAACTGCGAATCTTGGACAGGCAAAGGAACATAATTCCGTTTCGGGGCGATGATCCGGAAGGAGTGAGAAGGTGGTGTTACCGGCCCTGACACCGGAGGAGGCGGCCTTCTTGAGGCCCTTCTTCTTGATGATGAAACTGGCGCCGATGAAGAGGCTGGAGGAGAGCGCGAGAACCAAACCCTTGATGTTGTCCGCCGACATGCCGGTGTACCAGCTCCCGCCTCTCGAGGCGGCGATTGAGGCTTCACCCATCCTATCAGCCTATCACCGATTCACCCAGAGGAGGGGGCGGGGCGAACTCGGCGTGCCCTAGGCCCCGTCATGCATTGCCCATTGCCAGTGGGATCTCTCCCTGCATTCTGGGCGCCCTCGCCCGCGGAGGCGCAAGGGTGCTCGCGCCGGCTTCCCTCTTCCCCCGGGACGAGCGATGCCGGGAGGCGGTGGCCGGTGGGAGGCGGGACGGAGAAGCGACCCTGATGAATCTTTCTTTACTCGTTTTTTTCCTTTTTTTTTTCTTTTTTTCGCAGTAGTGTTCCTTTTCACGGCGCTCTTTTGTAAGCGGAGGAGGTTCATTAACGCTCATTAACCACAGTAGCTTGGTGACAACTGGGTTGGAGAAAGAGATATAAAAATGATGAATTAGTTTATTTGACGAGAAGCATCTAGGGATTTTTTTTTTCTTTGAGAAACAAGCATCTAGGGAATTGAACACAGTGAAATTGGTCAGTCCGTGTTTAACCGCCACGTTCTTTTATACTTCCTTTATTTGCCTTATTGATTTCTTCATCTTCTTCTGTGCGTTGCACGCTCTGCTAATTTTTCTTACTATTATGGCATGTAAAATATATATTAACATCCTTATATCGGTCACTCTAACATAATAATATCATGAGATGTTCATCTTATTCAATTGTTCATGTATTAAAAACTATTTCATTAACATTTCAAATTATATAACATCATCCCATAAAATGTTCCCTCTCCGTAAACAAACCGACGCTCGCAACACTAGTACACACCGAGCTCAGTAGTGCAAGCTTGTAAGAGCATCCCCATCAGGGGAGCAATACCGGCCGCTACTTCAAAAATCTTTGAACAAAGCCGGCGGGGAAGAAGCAGAGAAGAGAGGAAGCAGCAACAAGGCGGAAAAACTTGTTCTCAGTAGCGATGCGGGTCTCGATTGGGGGGCTCTGGGATGCTCTAACCCGAGGGGCCATTCACCGGAACTTAAGAATGCGAATGTAATTTATGAAACCAAAGGAAATTGACATAACACTAGCAGAGGCTCGCCTCGCCATGAAAGGAAAGAACGACATCATGCATGAAAGGAAACTCACGTAGAGACACCGTCTAGCTTAGCACCCCTTCTTATTGCAACCACATATGAAATGAAATGGCTAAAGTAGAAAAGATCCTGACGAATAATATTGAATTTGAGGTCAATGCATACTTGCATACTTTGCAGGATCTTCATGGTGCATGAATAGCACTCTTAAGCATCACTTTTTTTTAGATCGTGCTTGCCAGTAGACGTTGCGTAAACTTTGGAATGAACAATGAATAGAAAGCTCTTGAAGAGCAAACTATTTGATCAAACCTTTTCTTATTACAACGGCCCATCTCTAACCCTTTTGTTGAGCTGCTAAAATTGTTTCATCGCTGACAAAAGCCCATCTGCTTAATGCGGAGCTTTCGCCGTATCCCGGTGGGCCAAAAAAATATTCGGGCTCCCACTGGGAGAAGAGGGCCGTCGCCAAAAGCCCTGGAAGCGGCTTGCGGCGGCGTTGCCGGAGGAGCACCTCCGGCTGAGCCTGAATCCAGGGTTTTGAGCGAGTGGGAACACTAGTCGAATTTTTATTTTTTTTATATTTTTTTTATTCGTTTATGCAAAATTATGTGTCGGATTGAAATTTAGACACAAATAGCGCCGGTCGCACTTTCAATTCACGACAGGTTGCCACAATTTGTCGTTTGAAACCTGACGACAATTGCTGAAGAACATGCATGAGGGAGCAGCCCTGATCATGAAACCAAGGCACGACAGGCTATGTGCTACAGTAAATTCCAGAGAGTTTGAACTTCTTATATCAATTAACATTTCATACCATATCCAACTTATACGAAACAAATTTTAAAATTCATGTCAAATCCTAAAGAACCCATTTTTGAAACTTTCAATTTTTTTAATTTTTTTGAATTTTGAATTTCGAAATTACACTTGAATTGGTATTAAAATTTTGAATTTTGAATTTCGAAAATTAAGTTTGAAAAATGGGTTCTTTAGGATTTTACATGAATTTTAAAATTTGTTTCATGTAAATTGGATATGGTATGAAATATTAAACTTCAAATTTTCATGCAAATTCAAAATTCAAAATTCAAAAATTAGAAGTTTAATATTTCATACAATATCCAATTTACACGAAACAAATTTTAAAATTCATGTAAAATCCTAAAGAACCCATTTTTCAAACTTAGAATTTTCGAAATTCAAATTTCAAAATTTCAAAATTTTAGTACCGATTCAAGTGTAAATTTGAAATTCAAAATTCAAAAAAAAAATTAAAATTGAAAGTTTCAAAAATGGGTTCTTTAGGTTTTGACATGAATTTTAAATTTTCTTTCGTGTAAGTTGGATATGGTATGAAATGTTAATTGATATAAGAAGTTCAAACTCTCTGGAATTTACTGTAGCACAGAGCATGTCGTGTGTTGGTTTCACAATTGTCTTGCTCCTCATGCACGTTCTCAAGAAATTGTCAGTGCTTTCAAAGTGCGACAGGGCAACCTGTCATGAATTGAAAGTGCGACCGGCGCTATTTGTGTCTAAATTTCAATTCGACACGTAATTTTGCATAAACGAATAAAAATAAATATAAAAAATAAAAATAAAAATTCACACTAGTCGGACACCTGACTTCCCAGGGGCGAATAGCGTGGCTTTGGGTTCGCTCGTGTAAATCAAACCTCCTCATCAACTCTTTTTTACTTTTTACCAAACAATTTTTTTACTTTTTTCAATATTTTTGTTTACTTTTTTTTCCACATAAAATTTGTTATTAACTTTTTTCTCACCGACTCATCAACTATTTTTTTACTTTGGTTCGCTTGTGTAAACCCAACCTCGTAGACTCTTTTTACTTTTTTCCACATAATCTTTATTAACTCTTTTTTCTGCGACTTCTTTATTGCTTTTTGAAACTTACATTCTAATCAACCAAATGGTTGGGACTCTTCTATTTTTTTCAGCGATTCTTCTATTGGCCCTATTTTTGCCTTTTCAATATAAAATTTTTAACTTTTTTATGTTCAAATATGAGTTTATATTTTTGTCAACTCCTTTTCCTTTTGAATCTGAAAATTTTTATTTGAAATTTATGTGCTAGATTTTTATATTAACTCATTTTCCTTTTAGATAGGGAATCTATTAACCGTTTTCTTTCAATTATGAAAATCAAGATACTTTTGTTGACTCGTTTTTACTTTTAATTCTGAAAATTTTTATCCAAACAATTACAAGGACCGCCACGCCCCATTTGGTTTTAAACATTTTGATTTTAAACACTGTAATATTTGGTTTAATAAATTGCACAACAATTGGTTTTAACATACTGCAACATTTTAATATAACATAACATAACATTGTCCAATTTAATGCAATTTGGTTTTAAATACTGCAACATTTTGAACATAGTAATATTTTGATTTTAATATATTGTAATATTTTGTTCATCTTATTATCGCAACATTTTATCTACCTTCATTCAACGGCGTTCGATTTTTTCCCAAAAAAAAAAATCAGACATCCTGGTTCTTAGACTTTCCTTTCGCCAATTGCAGCGCTTTATCGTGCTGTTGGAGCTGCATTGGTAAGAAAAGGGTGCAAGTGTAGCGTCACATATTCCATTCGTCAGTAAGATGTTTTTTGTGTGCACAGAGCAATTGACATCTTCCAAGCTGAGAGCCTGAGACGGGGAGGTATTTGAAACCTATCCGTTCTCTAGGATTCATAGCTCGCATAGTAGGTTCAAGATATCACGAATATCTTGACATAGATATTATAGCTAAGATGCCAAGACAAAATTAGAGCGGAGGACTCGAGATGCATTGCAACCTCGCTCTACGGTGAATGCGACATAAAAAAAAAATGCTGCAAACAAGTAGGGGAAAGGGAAAACGAAGTGGGAAATTCTCTTTTCTGTCTGTCTATAATATATTTGCTACCTAGTGTAGCACTGTAGCATACAAAATACAAACAGTTCGGTATTGACTTGAGAGCCTGAAACGAATCTCTCTAGCTAAAAAGACATTGCTGCAGAAAATGCGCGCCCTTCCGGCCGTTCATAAATCGCAATCGACTCCGCCCTCCCTAATTCTGTATCGGATTGGACTTGCTGTTCGGCGTCTGCTTCTTCAGTCTCGCAGCCACGTCGGCGCCAGCCTTCTTGCTTCCTAGGCGTGCTGATGCTGCATGGGACGTGTGTGCACTCTCTGAGGTCCTGAGCACATTCTGCAAGAGCTTTCTTGATGGGAACCTCTCTTCTGATGCCTAACCATCAGGAGGTAGTGTTGTGTGCAAGGTTATAAAGCAATGCAGAAGTAGCAAGGCAGAGAGGAAGAAAGCACAAGTGCTGGTAGCTCTCATGGCTGTGCTCCCTGCACTGTTGAGTAGAGAGAGCTGATGAATGATGAGAAGTGGAGAGGAGGAGGAGGCACGAGTACTTGGAGTCCATTGTTATGTAAGCTTCCATATGAGACAATCAGCACGGAGAGATCCGGGAGTCGGGAGGTTCAGGACGGTGATGGTGTGATGGCATGTGATGCGCGAGATCTTGTGTTCGTCCATGAAGAATGTGGCTCCTGAGTGTTGCCCTTGCATCCCTGACAGGCAGCACATGAAGCCACAGATTGCATCCACATGCATTCCTTCGATTTCAGTTGTAAAATATTCTTTCGGCGTACCACAGTCTTATTTTAGGGAAGAAGTTTTGAGTTTATGAAACTTGAACATTTGCTTTTGGTTAAACAACGTAATGCACTAATGCAGCCCTCATTTTCTGCCAGCCGTAGAGCATATAAAGTGTTATCGAAATAGTCACAATAGATTTGTTATGATACAAGAAACAAAAATTATGGTTATCGGTGTCATATCCTTAATAGGAGCTGTAGCCCGTATTTATAGGCTGAAGATGTGAAAAAGATAAGATTATACGTGTGATTACATGAATTTGTTGTCACACAAGGAACGAGAATTATGGTAATCATTGTCACACCTTTAATAGGAACGAGGACTGGGCTACGGCCCAGTGGTGAGGCCAGCGGTTGGCCGCCTCACCCCCCCGGGCTCGATCCCGTGGTGTCTCACTGTGGAAAATTTCTTCAATTCCTTTGCAGGAGCAGCACGCGGGACCACAATTTCTTTCAGGGAGCAGCACGCACCTAAAAATCCTAGCAAAGATTCATTCGAGCGGAGCACAGTTCAATGGAAAAAAAAAAGGAGCCGTGCGATCGTCCAAGCTAAGCCAAAAAAGGAAGTCTCAAGCCATAGATGGAAGGGAGCCAAGCCATATTCGTCAAAGTCCCAAGCAATGGAAGAAAACATATTCGATCAAGTCTAAGCAATGGAAGGAAGCCAAGCCAAATCCAAGCAATGGAAGAAGCCATATTCGTCAAGTCCAAGCAATGGAAGGGAACATTAGTCCAAGCAATAGAGGGGGAGGTTAAAGAGTAACCAAAATGTAAAACGAAAGAACTTGTAATTCTGAATTGGGGATTCTCTCCCCTTGTGCAAAAAAAAAGGAACCGTAGCCCCGTATTTATAGGATGAATAGGTACAACAAAATAAAATTACATGTGTGAATACATGAATGCCCTTCCTTTTACCCTGGGGACTAGAGCGAAGGTGGAATTCCATGAGCCATTACATCTGGCATAACCGTTCAACTAACTTCAACACCACGTTGAAGAGAATAGGTAGTGGAAAGACCCCACAATAAGGACATGACCAAGGAGCATTGCGTAGAGGTCCTTAACTGTGAGGGGCTTCTATTGTAAGCCTGGGCTACCTAAGTACCTATACCCTTTGGCGTACGTAGGCATGAGAAGAGATGAAAACTCAAGCGAAAGGTATTCTTAAGCTTAACCTAAGTAGTCTACTCTCCATTTGGAAGGTGGGGATACTTTTGGTGAACACTATTTTCACGTCGAGGATGTTTATCATATGCGAAACAAATAAATCATGTACAACCATTAATCGACAAGATCGCTAGCACTTTGGTCAATCTCCCTCATAGGTCAGGATGGTTAGAAGGGAGTAACTATCATAGCGAGAATATGAAAAAAAAAAGTAGCGGAAACACTTAGAAAGAATGAAGATATCTTCGCATGGACACCTAAGGATGCAAAGGACGTTCCACCATGCATAAACGAACATTAATTGCCTAGCAGTCAAGTCAAAAAATCCACCGCACAAGAAAATAAACTTAGAAAAATGTTTTGAAAAAAGATAAGAGGCAACAAAGACAGAGTTCAACAAGACACTTAACGAGGGGTCATAAAAACAGTCCATACAGAATGACTGGCAAATATTGTCGTCGTCAAGGAAAGCAATGAAAAATGGTGAATGTGCGTAGATTCGAAGGATCTTAACAAAGTATGATTTTCCTCTACCAAGAATTGACCCGTTGGTAGACTCTACGGTGGGTATGAGTTGTTTTCTATGTGCATTCTCTGGTTATCATCAAGTGTACATGTGGAGGGAAGACCAGCATAAGACATCATCTATAATAACACTCTTCGAAACATACTGCTTCATAAGGATGTCGTTTAGTCTAAAAAATGCAGGGGCAACACTCATAGCAAAGGTCCTCGATCATTGGGCCCATCTTGACCCTTCGCTAGGGCTGCGGCCCCACATTAGAAGTCCCACACACAGCTTCCACCATGACCTTGCTCTTCTATGCCCCGGTTAGCTCTTTGTCATGGACTGCAAAAATTACTAGTTCAAGAATAAGCTAAACATTCCTGTCATGAGAACAGCGTTCCCCAGAAGTACCTGGGCAACCAACTTCGAAAAGAGTCAGGTCGTGTCCATCGAGTGCGAGGGGCTTGATCTCGACGACATTCTCGCCGACCTACCTGTGCGACGAACATTATTCCCCATCACATATCTCGGCCTACCACTCGTTATCAAGAAGCTAAAGCACGTCCACTTCCAACCACTAATCGACAAGATCACTGGCCGTCTAGCTGGCTGATGGGGTCAAATGATGTTAAAAGGAGGTAGACTCACACTGCTCAAGTCAGTTCTCTCGGCCCTACCGTCCTACACCCTATCAGTGATTTCCCCGCCTACCTAGGTCCTTCAGAAAATCGTCAAACTGTGTCGCGCCTGGTTTTGGCGTGGGAATGACAATGTTTGCGGCCGGTGGGTGTCATATCAATTGGAAACTCGTTTGCTCCCCGGCTAGTCTTGGGGGGCTTGGGATGCCCGACCTAAAGATTTTTGCCCGTGCCCTTCAACTGCGTTGGCTTTGGCTGGCCAAATCCAGCTCCCCCAGATTGTGCTTCGTCTCGATGGACCGGGTAGACCCTACTGACGCGGCACTCTTCAAAGCTGGCACCGAGTTGATTCTTAGAAATGGAGTCACTTTTCATTTTTGGACCGACGCTTGGCTCTTTGGTCAATCTCCAAAGGAAGTGGCCCCCGGACTATTTACGGCCTTCACACGAAAAAATCGCACAGTCGCCGAGGCCCTACACAATAACAACTGGTTGTTGGACCTATGGAGAAATTTTGCCCCCAACCTCGCCGTGGAGCTGGTATCACTCTGTCAAAAGATCAATCGTGTCGCGCTCCGTTTGAACCACCAGGACCGAGCCATCTGGCGTTTCTCCGCAGACGGGAACTTCTCTGTTCGCTCAGCGTACCGCATGCAATTCACTGGAAGAGCATGTCCGACAGCGCTAGCGCTAATATGGAAGCAGTGGGCACCCTCCAAGTGCAAGTTCTTTGCTCGGACGTTGTTCCTAAGGAGGGTCTTGACTGCTGACGCCCTCCTGCGAAGGGGACTGCTGAATAACTACTTTTACATCTTCTGCCTCAGATGCCTGGAGACCCCAAAACACCTCTTCCTCAAATGTCCCTTCTCCTCCCACATTTGGGATCTCCTGGCTACCAGGCTCAACACCCCATGCCTACTCCGCTCTATGTGAACCCACACTGATGATCTCAACGCCTGGTGGACCGAGGACATCCTGCAATCCAACCTTGCCCCGGGTCTAGGATCGATCGTGCTAGCAACCTTATGGCATCTCTGGCTCGAAATGAACAATCACATTCTCAACTCGAAGGAGCTGCATCCGATGACCTTATTCGATTTGCTCCTGGAGGTCATGCGTCTTTGGGTGGCGGCAGACGCCCGTTTTGTAATAAGTTAACTCAATTGCAACGCTCGTCCGAGGGGAATGCGCCTAAACCTCCCCCTAAATTTTGACCGTGTAATTTTTCTTTTGAATTAATTCAAGATAGTTCTCCTTACTTATCCTAAAAAAAAAAGGTACCTGGGCAAGCAGCTACCCTTTGCTCGAGTTTTCCTCTCCTCATGCCTACCTCGAAAGGTATAGGTATCCCAGCACCGATGCATGTGCTTCACTAGAGTTTAGATACGATCAAACTGCAAGACCATCCAACGACGCGGTGGCTCCAAAATCACAGATCGATTCATCCGTGCGAGGCGAGTCCGTCTTCCACATGCCGCGCCCACATGCAATTTACTCATCGGCGCTGCGAGATCTGGGTCTCAAAGATCAGATCCTTTCTGGGCAACCCAGCTTGACACCTTGACCAACGCCTCGCCGTCCAACCTAGCGTGTTAACTTGCCGTGACATGTGTGGAGGGTGGTGTTTGGTCGCCAGGGGATGATGGATGCTGGATCTTCAGTTCTTCACGCTGCGTCTGGCTGTCACAAGACTCAAGAGACGTGCCTTCTTTCTTTTTGCTTTTGCAGTCAGGCAGGAGATGGTCACTAGCAGCAAAGCAGAAGTGGCAACCTTGAAGAAGGCCGCCGTGCTTCCATGCCCTGGCGCCTCTGCACGTTCGTCCAATTCATGACTTCAGGTTGCACGTTGCTGCGCAAACTAGTTACTCGCGTCGCGTGCCAAAGATTGGACCTCTTACCTTTCAAAGTTCAAACCACCGTAAACGAGACGGGTGCAAACTGCAAAGTGCAACCTGTCGCAGTTGAAGTGTTGCGTTTGCAATCGCTTGAGGCCAGCCGCCAGCCTTCTTTTCCTCCACCAACCAAGGTGCAAAAAGTTTGAACTTGATTGTCTGGCTGTCGACTACGTCACACCAAACTGGCAATTAGTGTCGAAACACTATCGCCTTGTTTGTTTGATCTAAAAGTTGCTAAAAGATTTAATCGAAAAAAATATGACCCCATAAGAGATGTCTTAAAGGGTTCAAAAATTATGAAACAAATTATTTTACAAATTTTAAGAAAAACTATTTAAAACCCCACAAAAATGACTACAAATATTACATCATTTGACTTATACAAAAATTAAGAAAAACTATTTTACAAACTTTAAGAAAAACTATTTAAAACCCCACAAAAATGACTACAAATATTACATCATTTAACTTATACAAAATAACATTTTCATTTAATTTAATTTAAGCTGAACAAACAAGGCCTATGCGTCCAAGTGACAACTCTGCTCGATCTAGGATTCCAGACCATTGACAGCAACAAAAAAAAAAGGCCACTGGATTCAAGGCCTTGGTTCCATCAAACTTGCCACAAACAAGTTCAAGACCTAGGTTTCATCAAACTAATGCAAGTGCTTAAAGAAAAAATCAAGTTTTTTTTACTATGTAGGATAGAGAAGGTGCTTGTATGGATGCTTAGAGAGAGGTACGGGTGCCTAATTAAGCACTATGCTTAGAGATGTGCTTAGAGAAATTAAGCACCATACAAACTTCTATGTATTGGAAATAGGTTTTTCTACATAAATGTTTAGTGAATCGGCAGCACTCTCCTGTTAGAGGCGCACGATAAATTGGCTAAAATCGATGCAATCATGCAATTGTAGGGTATTGTAGCCCTCTGACAATGAGGATACCTGTACGCTGAAGCCAAACTACAAAAAAATACATATTCCTGGAAGCCTGTCTATTAAGCACAAATATCATGTAGTCTGTTGTTGTGCAAATGATCTAGTTTTAAGCTCACTTCCAAATAACTATACCCACATGCTAAGAACAACTAATCAAAGTTAGCAGTTAGTATAACAACAAATATTCCACCAGAAATATTTATTCTCCAGCAGAGACTACAATTCGAGCAGTAGCCTTTTCAGGTACCTTAATAGGAAGTTCAGCAGGAGACTTTCCAGCATGAGACTTGAAATGTACATGAACATGGCCACCATAATATTCTTTCAGTTACCAAGGTAAATGAAGAGTTGTTCAACAAAAAAAAAAATGCAAATAGCGCCAGCATATCAGCTATCCTAATCTGAATTATTCTGAGTTCTGACCCATAAATCATTGTGGTTTGCTTGGCCGCAGCATGGCCTCATTGCATCAGCAAGCACAATCTAATCAAATTTTCCCGGCACAAGCTAGATTCAAGATTGATGGAGGGTAGCATGACCATTATGCAATAGCGTAGCCATTGCCAAATGAATGCTGAGCAAACTTCCACTTGTGCATAAAGGATAAAGGTACTTGGTAAACGTTAAAAACATCACGGGCCTGCAAACACTGAAAAAATCGAAGTATTTGGTTTGCACATCACCCGTCGATTCAACTATCAATATGCACTGTTGATCGGGATCAGAAATTGCATCCAAACCAAATATAAGGCGTCATTGCAAAGGTCAGCTCACATTTGATCCAGCAACCAAATAGACAAGAGAAGGGTGAAAGATAAAACTTTATTCTAAGATCAACTAGGCAGGTCATCCGATGACACCAAGAACACCACAAACGGGCAGAACAGAATGTTTTGAGTCTCGCTTCTTATTCCCAACCAAACGATTTATCATCTACAAGTTTTTCCTTGGCCTATGTCCAAGGAGCAGCAACCAAAGCTTGGGCGCTGCATGAAGCAAGCAAGCATGCATCCACTTACTTACCCTCTCCATCCCTTACCTCACCAACAGCATCCGCAGCAATGGCATTGCCCTCCGCTATCAATTTCTCCTTCTCATCCAGAACCGCAGAGGTGGCTGGCGCATCCGACCTTTGCGAACCAGTCAACCTAGCGAGCAACACAAAGGACATTCCACCGAGTACGTTGTTCATGCACCGGAGAGCAACCACGGAGACCTTGAACACCGGTGCTGGCGCAGTCTTGCCAAGAAGAAATTCGATCCCATTCAGTGTCTGGTACCGCAGGTTGCTGCTAATGCCCATGTGGAGCGCCCATGTGGCGGCATTGAGCAGCGTGGGTGGCGGCTTGTTTGGCGTCTCGAACGCTGGGTCCATGCGCTTCCGGAGCGCGATGAGCCCATTCGAGATGGCCGTGCCTGCGAGCCCAGCGGCAAACCCCACTGCGGCGAAAGTGGCGCCCTTGGACATGAGGGTCGCAACGCGGGAGCTGAGAGAGTATGCGCCCGGCTCGAACATGTGGCTGGGGAGGGCGGAGAAGGCGGAGGACGCGGCGGCCGAGACACCGGCGGTTGGGGCAAGGAGGTACATGAGGACGAAGTTGAGGATGGATCCGACGACGAGGGTGGAGAAGACGAAGTCGAGCTCGTTGAGCCCGAAGTTGGGACGGGAGGCCATGTCGCCGAGCACGCAGGCGGTAACGCCGACGAGCTCTTCCATCAGGACCTTGAACGGGAACTGGGGGTCGGCGGCGACGCGGGCCGCCCACCCGGCGAGGAAGAGGCCGAGGATGCCGCCGCGACGCCCATCGTCCCCGGAGTCCGCGGCGTCTCCAGATCCGCCGCCGCCGTAGGAGCGCGGGGGAGGGGGCACCTTACCTCCGGGACCGGACGGGGAGGGGGATCGGAGGCGGAGGAGGGAGGACGAAGGGGAGGCTGGGAGGCGGGTGGAGAGGTTAGCGGTGGGGGCGGGACGGAGCGGGGAGAGGCGGGGGGAGGAGTCGAGGTGGGTGGCAGGGTGGAGCTTCGCGGCGGCGAGGGCCGTGGACGCCACGGCGGCCATGGCGATCGGAAGGGGACGGGATCTCTGCTGCACCCGGCGGCGGCGGCTGGTAGAGGCGATACGGGTAAGGGTTTTGGGGGTTGGTGTAGTGCGCTGCGTGGAGTAGTGGGTTGGTGGAATGGTGGGGAGGGTTGGCAGTTGCAACCCTGTGCCTGTATTGTATGATTCATCCTCCGGCCATCTATAATAAATAGTACAAAGCCGAACATTCGGCTTCAACTCGCTGCCACACGTCATCAGCGGTGTGCCATATCGCCCCGTTCACTCGCAGCCATTCGATCGCGCGTGTTAGACAAATCCAACCGTCCGTTCTATTTTTTTGTATAAAACAATTTTTTTCCGCGCAAATATCAGGCACGGGGTGATTTTCCTGGTTGGTTAGCTCACCTTGTTCGTCACACCTGAGCCCCGGTTCAATTCAGCGTGCCCGTTTTCCTCTCACTCACAGCGTCTGGCGTCTTTCCCATGTACGCTAGTGCTTTTTGCTTCAAGCGCATTTGAGACTAGTGCCGTTACAAAGCTTAGTTAATTTGACCTTACTATTATAAATGCATATTTATATCGATAACATTATTTTTTTTCCAACAATCTATTAGAAAATGTCATTATCGAGATTTTTTGAGATTTTCTACGATATACGAAATCCGAATACGTGAGAAATACACACCTGATAGCTGTGTCCCACATGTCATCCTCTACCTCATCCTTCTTCCTTCCCTCCTCCTTCATGGCCACGACGAGTGGGCAATGGCGACAAAGAATGACGGAGGAGGAGGAGGAGGTCATGAAATGAATGGTGGGGCAGGAGGAGGAGGAGGCGGCGGCGGCGGCAAAGGAAGGAGGAGGAGGCGGCGGCGGTGGAGGAGGAGGCGGCGGCGACGCATTGACAGAGAGGAGGAGGAGGCGGCGACGACGACGGACTCTGTTGGCGGCTGGTTGCAGCGCTGGCAGGTGGAGGAGGAGAGACCGAGGGGAGGAAGGAGGAGGAGAAGGAGAAGGTGAGGGGTTGACATGTGGGGTCCACTTGTCAGATGAGTATTTCCTTTTATTTCACCCGTATTCGTCTCAGGTATAAGCTGAAAAATCCCAACATAATGACATTCCTGATAGTTTGTTGCAAAAATAACGGCATCAATATAAATATGTGTTTTATCATAGTAAAATTGAAGAAAACGAACTCTATAATATTATGTATGAAAAAAAAACCTGTATTATATGACCACACAAGCCAGCGAAACCGCTTGTACGGTGCCAAATTTGGAGTTGTGGTGCGAATACGTCGAGTCGAATTGCAGGCTCTTCGATTTCTCGGTCGATTGTTTGTTTCCCGTTTTGGTTCAAACGGCAGTTGTCTTATTGGAATGGTTAACAGAAGGATGCAAAAACTTTTTTTTTTCTAGCTATTACTATTTGGCCTAAACCACTCGCATGGTTAGCTGCTCGATTTTCATGTTAGCTAGCTTTTTTTTTTTTTTTCGTTAGCCATATTTGTCGTGATTAACTAGTATACGTTGGACAACAATTTTTAGTGCAGGATGTCCTTTTGTAAACTCTCGGTAACCAATTAAGACCCTGTTTTGATACATGATCTTTTAAAAAAACATGGTTCCACGATATATGAGTTTGTAATGGGGTGCATATGAAACCACAATTTTATCAAACTCTATTAAACCATAGTATTTATTGGAACTATTGCTTGTTTGGATGCATGATTTTTAGGACGATAAACCTTGATCAAACACAAGAGCTAATGAGAGCCGAATCATAAAAACTTTAGATAAAAGTGGAGTTTTAAATACTTTAAAAATACCATAGTTTCTACTAAACCAATGTTTTGTCTCAAAGCTATAAAAATACTTTGTTGCCAATATTGTTACATTATTTAAAAAGTAGATGCCATATCACCAAAACCACCCTCCTAAGAGCATCCCCAGCAGGGGAGCTAAACTCCCCTGCATCAACGCCTAATAAAATTTTTCCTGTTGCATGCAGTCCCTGCAATGTCTTGCCATTTCAAAATTTCTCCCGCGCCTTGCTCATGCCAGCCAAGTTAAAGTGCCTCCTGGGGATGCTCTAAACCACC